>OZ035958.1:30044019-31244019 GCA_964034955.1 Orchesella flavescens | reverse complement strand
TGAGAAGAGGAAGAAAAATTTCATGAGTCGTACTCGCTTTTCAGTTTCAATGTACCTCTTTCTTTTCAAAACTTTGTGAAGCTTGAACCTAATAACTCTTTTCATTCATAAAAAATAGGATGGAACAACTTGAACGACTCTCACTCAACTCTACATTTTCTCCATCTCTCATTCATGCACATGCTTGCTATTATAGCTATCCATTCCATTCCACTATTGACTATGCTAATAATATTATTGCAAACCAAAATTAAATTTAAAAAACAGAATTAAAAATGTTGAATTTTTGTATTTAAACTTACTTCTGAAAAAGGATTGAGCTGAAGTTGACTGCGCAGCTGAACAATTTCCGTTTGAAGTTTGGTCAACAAGTGCTTCCGATCTTGAATGGCGGTCCGGAGCTTATCCTTTCTCTCAGTCTGAGCTGATATCAAATCTAAAACAAATATAACAATTTAAAAAAAATTGATTAAACTAAAAATCATATATAAATTTTGCTAGCTGCCTAAAACTCTAAAAACTCATTAATTAATTGGTGAAATAGGAAGGTTTCACCAGAGAATTTATAGATGCTAGAATGACAGATAAATGGATGGAAAGTTACAGGATTTTTTTAAACACCAGCAAACGCAAACTAAACAACCATAGCTGTTGAAACAGAATTTTATTGTGAAAGCCAGCAATAAAATAAAGTTCGGTAAAGTCACACAAGTGACAAAGTCATTTCTAATTGAATTGACGAGGAGTAGCGAGTAGTCAGGTTGACAAATTTAGTGAGGATCATGAGGTTAAAGAGGAGATGAATGGCTGGAGAACACAATCATCATTACATTAGCAGCATCAGAGAGAGTTGGAGGAAACTATAGGAAAACATTAAGAGACTATCACATCCTGCTCTGCTACGCCACCACACCACCGCTCTCGCTCTATCAAATGAAAATGCGCGTGGGCGAATTTAATTACAGAGGCACATACACACTTTGTATCTCATCTCATCGGTTCCAAAGTGGTGTGTGAGTTCGAAAGTTGCTTGACTACTTCAAGCCAAGATTGTTTTTTTTATTTCCTCTCAAAATTGTGGAATGCACTGTGCTAACCAGAACCAGAAGTGAACGAACGGAAAGCACGTGTAACAGTCACTGACTTTTCCAAACTGGAAATGGAATGTCGAGAAAAAAAATGAGGAAACCCCTTCTCAAAATAATTAGGTCACATTACATTACGTAACTAAGCATTTCCCTTAATAAATATAAAAAAGGATAAATTTTTTGTTTTTTTAAATCCTTAAAAAAAATTATGATGATTTTTTTGGTTTTTCTGAATTAAACTGATGAATTTGTTTCCCAATTTTTATGAGTTATCCTCGAGCTCGGCGTCACAGTGGAGGAGGTGGTGGTCGTCAGCGGCGCCACTCGGATGGAGGAGAATATTCTGGGGCACGTCGTCGAAGTCATGATGCCGATAATGACGATGAAGAGAGTTGGTTCGAAGGAAGGCCAGAGCGAAGAAGACGAAGTTATGGAAGTGGAGGGAGCTACAATAATAACCAAAACCAAAACCAAAACCAACCCCCTGTGATTTACCATGAGACCCACGCATCACGTCAAAGAAGGAGAAGCTACAGTTCCGACAACAGTAATGATTACTACGGCTCAGGCTATAGAAGAAGGGGTTCATCTGGAGGTGGAGGCTCATCGGGTAATCAAGTAATTCGACTTCATCTCCCACAATTTCCTCAATTGACATTCCCTATGCCTGAGCAACCACCCGTTCAGACGGAATCTGGTTTCCAACTAATACGAACTGCTCCTCTCGAACCTTATGATTTTCCAGACCGCTATAATAACAACTACCCAGTGACAGCAGGAGGAGGGGGGTCAAGCGGCGGAGGATATTACCAACAACCTCTACCACCTCATCAACATCATCAACGTTGGTTTTTCTTGTGGCCAGGTGGAAACAATAATCAACAAACTACTCCAGAGCCTATCATAGAAACTCCCCCATCCCCACCGCCAGCACTACCACCACCTCCAGGAAATGGACCACCACCAGCCCCAAACTTGTGTCAATATTGTAGGAGAGGAGTTTACGTAAAAAAGACGTCAGTAGCAGGCTACTTGGCGGCACTCCTCTGCTTTCCATGTGGATTATATTGTTGCCTCACCCAAACTTGTTGCTACCTCACGGAATGTACCTATTGTCACACTGTGAGGGAAAAAGATCCTGCCCCCGAAAGGGGAGGTAGTGGTAGAAGACAAAATAGGAGGATAGGAGAAGTACCCAGTGACGTTTCCTCAAGACCCTCAACAACCTTGTCCCATATGCCGAGGTCGATGCTGTTGGCTTTAACGCCGCCAAGTGTTTATAATGCTTATGATACTAGAAATAATAATAATAAGCGAAACTCCGCGTTTTAAATAAAATATTTTAAATGTCGTTAAAAAACCAAAAGTCACACTAGCCAACGCCAATACCAACCTAATTATTATTATTATATTTCAAAAAGTCATCACTGCACAATCACACCCACACTGTTTATCTTCTTACCAGAGTTCATCTGACGCATGGAAATGTTATGATTTCTTCTCCTCGACGCCGTAAAAGTTCCTCCGTGAGGACCAAACTGAATTTGAACTTGAGCTTCAAAACCATCCCTTGAGTTTGAGTACGTGGAGTACATGAGATTTGTTGGAGGATGGTGAGAATGATTTGTGTGCACATGACGGAAACTAGTTCCACCAGGACCAGCTTCCATGTCCACCACTGTGTTTACCACGTTCACATTTTGAATGTTGGTTGTTGAGGAGCCAGCTGTTCCTGGAGGAGGTGAGCATCGGCTTGAAGAGTCAAAACCACAAGCACCACCAAGATTTATTGAGCCTGGCGGCGTTGAAGGGGAACGAAGGGTTAAGTTGACGGAGGTGTAGGCCCTGTCATCTCTCATCCGATGGCCGCCCATCGTTTCCTTAACGTTGATTGTGGAAATGACAGGCTCAACGTTCAAAGTCGCTCTTCTCCTTTGGAAAGGTGGTCGGCTGGAGGCAGCGTCAAGTGGTGGTGGTGCTGGTGCAGCAGGAGGTTTGTGTGCTGGAAGAGGAGGATGGTGATGATGATGAGGATGGGAAATGTCAGTCTCATTGTCAATTAGTGGGCCTTCCTCCCGAATGATTTTGTGGATGATTTCACGCGACCCACCACCACCACTACTTTGTCTGGAGAAACGAACTGGGGAGGAGGAGCAAGCCCGAGAGCGCACCGGGCTGGAGCTGGAGTGGTGAACATTGGTGGGAGGAAGAGGATGAGTGATTGGGTCTGGAAGTGTGGTAGATATTTGACAAAATGTTGGTCTCAAGTTCCAAGTGGCTGCCGCAGAGTGGGCGGAAGATGGAGAACCTGACGACGATATTGAAGTAACGGAATAAAATGAGGTGGGATGAGAAGAAGAAGGATGACTACTTCCTCCAAACCCCCCACCACAAGCACCTGAAGTGGTAGCTCCTCCAACAACACCACCAGTTCGGAAAGATGCAGGTCCCATGTCAGCGTTGGCCACCGCAGTGATTCTTGAGTCTTCAATGAACATGGAGACAGAAGAACGGAGATTTGTCGGTCTCGCCTGCGGTGGTGCTGCATTTGAGTTTGATTGATGGTGGATGTGGCTGCTGGAGGAGGATGGAAATCTTCCATCCATTTTGAACCACCTCTCAGTTTCAGTTTATTTTTCAATCAACTACTACTTTCAGCTTTTACCATGCACAACAACACGATGAATTTATTTTGCAGTTTAATTAGTGCGAGAAGAATGCGTCACAATCATCAACTTTCACATGATGATGAGGTTAGCAAGATATTCATTAAGTTTGATAATAGAGCAACTTCCAAGAAATTGGCCATCAACACCATCATTTTAAATATTATGATGATATTTTTCTTGTTAAAAATGATCATGAGCATTTTTCGTATAATCATTAATTTTTGTTGGGTTTGGTTGTGCCTCACCACCATCACCATCAACATCCTCCTCAAACGACAAGAAGAACAAGAACCTCACACTACGACATCATTATTTTTTTCTTCGTTTTTTTGAGGAAACTCTCCACACAAAACTATGTTAGAATTTAGAATGTAAAAGACAAGGCACGTTTATAGATAGACGCTCCACTTTTCCTTGAGGATATAGCGCAATGAAACTATGCGATTTTCTCATCTCATCTGTTCCATTCCACTCATCTCCTCACATCATCTCATTCCATTCCCACACATTTCCTCCCTCTCTCTCTCCAACACACTTTCGAACTGAAAACTCAACCCAACCTGGTCTATCTACAATCTAATACACTGCTGCTGCTATTTCCCAATAAAACCACACCACAACCACGTAAAAGATTTAAGAAGCTTGTGAATATTAAATGAGATTGAGAATTATGAGATGAGAGGTGAAAATCAATCCAATTTGAGAAGATTTCGAATTGAGAAAAAGAAATAATTAGCACAGTTGAATTCCATTTTGGACAAGGACCACCCACCAACACCAATACCACCAATTTTCTTTAGATGATGATGCCATAATTATTTCCGATAATTTTTCCTCTCTCTCTCAAAAAGAGTTTAGTTTGTAAAAGGTGGAGGAGGACGATGAGGATGATGATGAGACGAGAGGCATAAAGCACAACACACACTACTGATGATCCTGATGAATAATAAATAAATAGTGTGTCTTTCTATCTTTCCTTCTTTCCGAACATTGGTAGCCCCCATTTCCATTGAGAATTAGCAACAAGGTTCTATATTTTATATGGAGCCAGTCACTATCATATACCACTGGCAAAAATGAAAGCATTGAAAATGCTGCGCTCCTCATTTCATCATCATAGCTTACACATTTATATATTTCTGCACAAAAACCATGAGAGTGAATTGGATCGGAGGAGGTTGAAATGTTAGAAAATATTTTGCGACACCATACCATAACATAGTTGGTTAGAAACATGAGGTAGTTTAGTGTCTGTCCTCCTCGGCTTTTGGAACTATTCCCGAACTCTCTCAAAGAGTTGAGGACAGTAGAATATAGGAATACAGCTTGAAGAAAAAATGTTCGGAAAAGAGAAAGGATTACGTGATTTTTTAGATACATTCATATTCATACTACTCTACTACTCTAGAGAGATACCATTTTGGAGTTGTACATTTTATTCCTATGGGAAGAAACCATGTCGCTCTAGAAGAGAAGGATGCAATATTATGCAATGCAATTAGGATGGATATATTTCCTCTTTTCATTTTTGCGAAGGAGTAGTATATATAAGAACTATTACAGTTGGAACTGTTGGAAGCAACTTAGATGCTGATGATGATGATGGTGACGTGACGTTAGAGAGATCGCGAAAATCCCTTTTCAGTAGTTTTGACGTAAGAAAAAAGACGAGAGAGAAGTATATCCTTACTTTATATACAACCAAAGCCAAATGAAAACCATCATCATCATTATCATGAAACTATCATGTGAGCAAGTTGCAATAGGACCGGATACTCACTTATAATGTTATATAATCCCACATTAGAAAACTCTCAAGTAGATAGTAGATGTACAATATATGATTTTGGAAATTTGAACTTGAACATTGAACGGGAAAAAAGGGAATTTGAGTGATTGACAAGTTTGTTGGGCGGAGGAGGAGAACTCTCAATCTCAATCAGCTCGAGACATTCTTTCTCATCTTCAAACTTTAAAAAAAGGAAAATCTGAAATAAAAGTGATCCAAACACTTTCAAAATAGACAGGTTTTGAAGGTGAAGCAAGTTAAAATGGAAGGATATTGTTGAAGGATTATAATAATTCATATTGAATAGACGAAAAAAAGTCCATATTTTTGCACTTGAATTTGTTACACTTAAACGCACTTATCGAAATTATTTTGCTTACAAAATTTATCTTTGAATATAGATTGTAAGTCTTTCCTGTTTTTAATTAAGTGAATAGAATAATTTAGTGAAAAATAAAATGTTTCTTACCCATTTCTCTTTATCTTTATTCACATTCACATGATTTTCTTCTGTGTGTGGTAGTGGCAAGTCAAACGTCAATCACGTATATTTTTAAAATAATATATTAATTTATTGCACTGACTTTTCTCTTCAAGTTTAAACTAATTTCAGTCGTTGGAACAAATTTTAATTAAAATAACAAATAATATTGTGTCTCGTGCAATAATTCTTGTTCCGATCAGATGTCAGAGAATTGCCTCATTCATGTACACAAATGTAGCTTAGGTACCATTTTACAATGTTGAGGTTTTTGTTGTGTTTGTTGCGCTCAGAGCTCTTGTTCTTATGCTTTAGTTATGGGCTATATATGGTTTATAGGTTCATACTATACACAAAAATAAATGCAACTCCGTCAACGCATGTGTTCAATATATGTATGTACCGTACCTTCTCTCTACTTTCTTTCTGGCTATATGTATGTATCTATATAAAATATAAGCTTGGCTGTTGTGAATGAGGTTTCGTTTGGTTTGGTTATATGCTGATGACTTTACTACTTGGTAGCTTGCTGATGATGGATAATATATACTGTCTTACAGCTCGCTACAGAATAGCTTTAGCTTTTCTGAAAAGAAATGATGAACAAAGGCCGGACAGAAGAGAATCTTTTAAATATTTATTTGTATATACATGTATATCTTTCTTATGATTTTTTATAATTCTGCAGTTGCCTCACACACTTTCTGTTTTGAATTTTTCGGTCAGCCCCGAATAAAATTAAACTATTATTTAATTTAGCACTTCGATCATAATATATTATAAAATCTAGTGCAGATTTACAAGTATTATCAACAGCATTAAAATCCACCCCATTTGATTTGAAAAGTTGTAAAGTCTCATCCAAAGGCTCAAAATAGGATATAGCTGAGTGCAAAAGAGATTCCCCGTTTGAATTTTTGTAATTAAACGACTCTGTTTTGTTAATGGATGCCAAATACTTTACAATTTGATTAAAAATAGTAGGAGATTTACAGTCTTCAATTGAAAAGTACAAAAAAGGTTTCTCATTAAAATTCGTTGCATCTGGATCAGCGTTGTTTTGAATTAATAGCTTTATAACATCTATAGTTTCGGATGTTAGGGGTTTCTTCCGTACTGTTAGGTGGAGTGGTGTGTCCCCATCATTGTCACTAGCTCTTAAGTTTGCTTTGCGTTGAATAAGCATTTTAATTAATTCCAATTTTCCCCCATTTTGGAACATTATGAATGCTGTAAATTGAAGCGGAGTCATATTAAACCTTCCCCATCTTGATTCAATCAATTCTGGTTTAGTTTTAAAAAGCAGCTGTAGAATCCTAGTTTTCTCTTCAAATCTTTTTTCAGATACCTTATGAATACCTTCCATACAAGCCTGAATTAAACTGTCCTTAAATTTATAGGTAAAAAGTACGGTTGAAAATCGTTGGTTTATCATTAGATACTCCACCACATCGTAATCTCTGTATTCAACTGCTACATGAAGGAGGGATTTTTGTCTACCGTTTGAAATGTCAGTAACTATCACATTTTTTGTAACATTCTTATTTTCAAGAACAGCTTTGATTACAACTAAATTTTCATGCTGGATAATATCAAATAGTTTTGAGACTTTGGTTAAATAAGTCATTTGAGTCAGTTCACTTATTATCCGTCTTGTTTTTTTATCCGCTTCAATTTTTTGGGAAATTAAAACAGCAGAACCAACAGCAATTACAATTGCAACGGTGATAGAGCAAGCAAGAAATATCCAGAAATATTTGTTCCATAATAAATTAAATGTTTTCGGCTTGTTATCCAATTCGTTGTTGCTGCTATTGCTGTGAGTTTGAAGGAGCTTTTCCTTTGTTTCCTTTGTCATTTCATTTTTGCTATAAGCCTACAAAGGATTTCAAAGATTCAATTAATAAAATCTTTATTTTTTAGATAAATATGTTGACGTGATAGTTTGAACATTCCACTTGCCTTATTATCCTCCATATTTATTACTGCTTCTGATCCCGTTAACAAGTTTTGCACCTCCTTCGCATCTTCCTTCATATTGCGGTTTAATACAGGCAATGGATGGTTTTACTTATAAGATTTGGACTAATAATGTTTTTAATCAAATAATTTAATGTGAAATTCGGTTTTTCCAATACCATGTGACAAAACTGATGATCATTTTTCAAATGTAATTCTACACCGTTTGTATTTATGTATACCGCTTATATTATTTTTATTTTTACGGTTGCAAGCCAACAAACAAAGTAGCCAACTAGCTATACATGGAAGAGTAGAATTAATATGAATTATTGCATCATACAACTGAAATAAATTTGCATCTGGATGGAATTCGTAATCTTATCAATGGAGCTTCATACTCCATCTAAATATTTTTTCATAGTTTGTTTGCTAAGCCGCCGGTGGTAGTTTTGGAGAGTGTTTTTGCCTTTATGAGTCATTCCCCCAGGTTTATACGCTTCGATTGCGAGTGAGCGTTATCAAATAATATTTGCAAGATGAAGTCCATCAATCTACTTAATCACCATGTACCAATCAAGTAGTAAACGAGTCGAGGCTTTATGCATATTTGCTGATATACAGAAAACTCATTCTTGCACCTTTGTGTAACTAAGCTTCCACTTGGCAAAGTATATAGTAGATTGCTACTGAAATAATATTTAATTACTTGTGGAATGTTATTTCCGGCAGCCATTCTGATTTTTTCTTTCCTACGACATTTGTTTTAACGACAACAATTTGACGTGTTAATATAGCATAAAATAACGCAGCCTGAGGTTTGTTATTAAAGAATTTTTTGAATACTTCCTTTCTCAAATATATGTGTAAAATATTAATAATTTTGCTACCTTAAAATTAGAACATAAAATAATCATAGACCTTTATATTATCAAAACGGGTGAAATCATAACGTTGAATGAAAAGTAACCCATTTGCTGGAGATCATTTGGTGTTGAAAAATTAATTTTATTATGAATATTTTCGTAGTTTAAATATTGCATTACCATTATCATCAATTTCTTTTAGAAGTTAAAGAAGCAGCTTCAACAGGATGTAACAAATGATGAAGTTAATTCCAACAATGATAAAGCAAGCAATGGAAACCCAGCAATACTTGTTCCTAATTAATTTAACTGCTTTGGTCTTGGTGTTGATTGGCTCCAATTTCAACAGCATTTCCGAAGTTTCCTTTGTCATGTCATTTTTGTTGTATGCCTACACAGAAATGTATACATTAAATTATTATTCAAGATTTTTTTAGAAGGATTTACATGTAACAATTTAACAATCCACATGCCCTATTATGTTGTGTAGTTATTTCTGTTTCCTCCACATTGTTTAAAATGGAAATGTCTGGCGCAGTGACTGTAACGTTCATGTTGCTCGATAAACTGTTTTCTTCTGAAGTTCCTGCAGCAGCATCCAATTGAACGTTTGTGACATTATCAATCCTGACTGACACATGGGGTTGAACAATTTTGAAGCTTGGACTTATCTTAGCGATTGGTTTCTTCATACAATTTCCCAATTTGATATTTTCCAAGTAAGCATAGTAAATTGCGCATCCAGCAACTTTCTCCACTTCATTCCCCAACCCATTCAAAGCCTGAATATCCTGGTCATGATCAAAGGGGCAATGTTCAGTGGTCTTGAAATGAATGACTTCTTCCATTGCTGTTTCACCCTGAGCTTTTAATTGTTCAAGAAACAAGTGACGATGCTCCCGTGTCCAAAATGAAGGACAAGTTATCAAATCTGAACAGGAAGGTCTTACTTTCGGATTCTTGGCCACCATCAAGTAAAGAAGTCTTACAATCTGACCACAGACTTCAGTTAATAATGTGGGGTCAATCTGAATTTTTCCATCTATGATATTGGCACTCCTTCTTACTGCATCCCCAAACGCATGTTGGCCGTTACTCAACACGTAATAATACACGCATCCAAGGGCAAACAAGTCAGAAGCGAATGACTGTGGAATAATTATATTGAATTTTTTATACACTATGCGATAGGTGACGTGTTTTATTTTTTACTACGGTGACTTACAAATTTGTAGATGTCTGTTGCTTCGGAATTGATTTGTATGAGAACTTCAGGAGCCACCCAACCCAAAGTCCCTGCTCCACATGTCTGAACATAATTATTCTCCCCGGTAACTTTTCTGCTTAGTCCAAAATCCGAAATCTTCACTCTTTGTGTTTTTGAGCATAGAAGAATATTCTCAGGCTTTAGATCCCTGTGAATGATGTACCGCTTATGGAGAAATCCCAAACCGACGGTCATTTGTCTCAGTACCTCAACTGGTGAAATATCAATTGATCTTTTACTGGCTACCCACCGCTTGAGGGTGGTGTCACAGAGCTCCAGCGCAATGAGCACATGCTGCTGGACAATTTGGGTGCAGAAATATTGCACAATATTTTCATGCACATCACAAGTTTTTAGAGTTTCAATCTCTTTAACAATCGTTTTCTCTTTTACATTATCTAAATGCATTCGCTTCACAGCGACTGGTTGGTTGCCAAATTTCCCCTTGTAAACAACTGTTCCTTGGCTTCCCCCACCCAAAACGTGGTACTCATTGTATGTAATTGGAACCCCGTCACGTAGAATTGGCTTGATGGCTTCTGTTGTTAGAAGTGTCACTGCACCAGATTTGGTGGTCGCCTCCATTACACGTAACATGTTTTCCATCTCCTTCTTTTCTGCCTCCATGATTATTCTGTCTAATGCAAGAAATGGATGATATTTTACCTATAATTTACTTCATTGACGTGGAACTGTTAAATTATTTGAAAAGTAACTTGACGGCTTCATATTTTAAATATAATATTATATATGGTCGTTTTCTATTACTTTGTGCTGAACAGTTGAAAACTTATGGGAAAAACAATCATGCACTAAAGTAGAGTAGTATGAATATCAATTGCATCATACAACTGATATGAATTCGCATCGGAAATACATATATCTTATCATTCGACAGCTTATCAATCTAACTATGTTTTATGGTTTGTTTGTTAAGCAGCAGGCATTTTGACTGAGCTAAGGTAGACAAATAGTTAATCACTAACTACACAAAAACTTTTGATAGTAAATCAACAGAAGAAGAAGGAATAACGCGCTCAAATGTAATGGCTAGAGTTACTACACTGCATTTTACCTATTTATCTCTTTGTAAGTACTCATGTTTTAATGTATAGTGTATGTAGTATAGTGGATACGCAGTGTCGACGATGACTGTATCATGATAAAATATGAAATTTTAATAAGCTAAGAAACTGAATTTTTATGCAGAACTTGTTTTGCATATTTCTATGTAAAGTAGGCTACTGTTTAAGAAGAGCCAAGGGTCGCGCTACGAACTTGGCTCCGATTTGGCTGAAAATTTGCAGGAGTATAGATTTTAATGCGTAGATTACGAATCTGCAATCAGAAATCCTGTTTAGCAATCGTGGCGCCTCCTGGAGGAAAAAAACGCCCGGTTGCCATGGTAATCCGCCGTTTTTTCCTTCTGGGGGGCGCCACGATTGCTAAACACGGTTTCTGATTTCAGATTCGTAATCTACGCATTAAAATCTATATTCCTGCAAATTTTCAGCCAAATCGGAGACAAGTTCGTAGCGCGACCCTTGGCTCTTCTAAAACAGTAGCCTACTTTACTTGTATTTAACTTGTAATACGATACGATGAAAAAGGCCATGGGATCAGACACGTGTCAACTCAATACAACAAGTATTTTTCATCCTTGTACATGTTGTATAGTAAAGGACAATGCGGCTGATTATTATAACCACTTGACTTCTACATATGTCATAAAAAATCAGACAATGTTTCACTTTAATTGTAAGATTTATTTAAAATATCTGTGCATGAGTCAATCAATTTTAAAAGGTTTTGTAACGAATGCGCACGTGGGTGACTGAACCGGGTTATCAATTCAAAGAGGGGTCAATTTACTTCTTTCTTATTAATTTTTTTATCACAACACATACTGAATTTTGTTAACTCACATCATATATACATAATATAATACGATAATGCAATCCAGATTCTGATAAGCAATTGCTCACGTAAGCATAATATGCATGATTGACAATTGACATAGATTTTTCTAGAGTACTGTGCTGGAAATCCATTGTAAATTGGGATATGTTGTTCATTGTTTGATGGTCGTATAGCAGACCGGTATCAGTGTCTAACACAAAATCAAAGCAAAGACGATTTTATGTTATAAATAATGTTGCATACCACTTACAACTTAGCTGTAACTTACGTAGCAGCCTTCATGCATTTTTACAATGCAGTATTTATTTCTTGTCATTTTTATTACGGAGAAACGAATGCTGATAATAATTTGGACTGATAAACTTTAAAACAAATTTTAAAATCAGGTCGGCAACGGACTTATTACGTGGATTCAGAGGCATACGTCTGTAAGAGTAATTTGGATATAGCATAGCTTTTTTTTATAACTGCTTTGGTTATCATAATTTGCGAGCATCATATCATAATGCAGCTTAGATACAGATGTGATAAATTACTGATGCCCGTATGGTAAATGGCTCGTCGGTGGATATATAAGGCATGGTTGATGATGCTCGAGTGTGCAGTTTCAATTTTTGGTTCAGGTCTTTAATTGCTCAATAGAACGCGAATTTGTTTTGACTTTTACTTCGTTCCAGTAAGTTATTGATCGCAAAATTTTTCTTTTAATTTGAAGTCAGTTGAAATTTTATGTCGAAGCCAACTCATCAATTATATATTGAATTTAACTATAGATTTAACAACCCGATAATAAGCAATGGGTCCAAGGTCTTATCTCGCAATGGTTCTCCTCCTGGGAATCATAAGCGTGAGCTTCACATCCGCCCAAGATCACATTCAACCAAGACATGAAATGGAATTGGGAGATTCCTGCACTCCAGGAAATACAGAACATGTTTGTAGCGCCGCCTCAAATCTAGACTGTTGTGCTGGAAATTGTCATTGTAAAGTAGGATATATTGAGAAGGAAAAAGTATGTGTTCCAGGTAGCAACGACAACCATGTTTGTAGTGGTGCTTCATCATCAGTGGTTATAACATCTGTGGTAGCCCTTTCTTCGCTAATTCTTGCTTTGAGAAACGTTTTTATGGTTTGAAATGTCGGGGAGCCAATTTAACCAAAAGTCATATCATGTTTTATTTGTGACCAACTCTGATGAAAAAAAATTCTTGTGCTTTCCTTTTGGATGTGATTAAAATGTTAAAATAAAGAAACAAATCTATTTAATACGTGATTCTTATTTTGATTTACTTGTTGCACCAATAGCAAGCCAAATTGTAGAAATACCTGGCCACAAATTTGACATTCATCGGTGGCTATCAGCGATTAACAAGTTGCTGGTATAGTATCGGCTTCGCAGGGCAAAGTGAGACCATCATTCTGCTCCAAATCGTAACTCTTTTTATAGAACACCATGGTATATAGTTAATAGTCGTTTTCGTTTCATCGTAATTTTGTCTACGTAAATTTCGAACCATATTCTTTAATTGTGTCATGAAATCTACATGCGTTTGCACAAAGAAAGCGGACAAATATGATTGCAAAATCAGCAAAGAAACGTCGCAAGTAGATCGTGATAAGATTTAATTCCGTCAATATAATTTGTAGTGAGCAAGGAAATATCTACGCGCGTAAACCCTAATCTAATTTCGGACACAATTGCAACTTTTGCAAATCACAGAACCAGGAAACTTAATTAATAGCTTTTTATGTAAGTATATGAGGAATTTTAGGCTGCTGGCAAAAATAAAATTTTAAATGAACGAATCAAATTTAAAATTTATCGTGATAATTCATGTTTTGCCCAATAAATTATTGCGTTGTAAACTTAAATTTTAAGGCAGCTGGCTGTCTTTAACAAAGTTACAAATATATGAAACGTAGCTATGAAATGCACACGAGCATAAATCTCGTTAAAAATTGGTAAGCAAAATTTGTTGAATCAATAACCACAATAAAAAGCAAAGAAGTATAAATGGGCAAGTTTCCAATGTGTTAAAGTATCAAATACAAATTTGCATCTGTCTTTCCTTTTCTTCAAGAACTAATATTCCAGGGACCAGAGTGAAAGGCATTAGAAAGCTTTATATTTCTTAGAAACGAGCAAAATATGCTTAGAATGGGAGGTAGCATCCCAGTATTCCCGGCGCTACTAGCAATAGCGGGTCTGATTCTTTTAGGAGGAGGATGGATCGACAACGTTGGAGCAGATAAAGGCTCAAAGGGATCGGTAAGACAAAAAATCAGTTAGAATTTAACTTACTGAAATTCATAAATTATTTGTGTAAATATTATGTGAATTTAATAGGAGAGAGGACACAAGATACATAAAAGAGATGCGTACGGCTACGGCTCTTATACACCACCATCATCCGCATACCCGGCTCCATCAGCTTATCCAACTTACATGGCTCCCGCTCCCGCAGCCTACCCTTCGTCATACGCAGCACCTCCTCCAGTTTACGCAGCTCCAGCTCCTGCTCCTTACCCGATGTATGCGGCTCCAGCACCTTATGCGATGCCGTACTACTCATATCCATCTTACTCCCCTCCATCTCCATCCTATTCCAATTCCAACTATAACTCATCATCATCATATGATCCTTGCCAGTACTGCTCTAGGTGTACAGGAGCAGGATCAGGAGGACAAACCCAACAACCAGAGTGTACTTCCACTACTACTGTTCCTCAAGGTGGATGCCTTTGTACCAAAACAAATCATCCAAAAGGTTGCACAGTACAGGACTGTAAGCAAGGGGATACACCCGGCACTCCTCCTGAATTTACCTGCCTTTGCCCAGGAACGACTCCAACCCCACCCAACTGTGTACGAAAACCTGGTGGTGCAGCTCCATGCACTCAGGAAGGTCAAAACACAGAAACTAGTCCATGTTCTTGCACAAAAGATAAAAATCCTAGCGGTTGTCAACTACAAACTTGTAAAGCCGGTGATACACCCGGAACTCCACCATCCAACTCGTTCACGTGTATCTGTGATGGTAGTAATAGTCCAAGCGGTTGCGTTTCCACAACGCAATCAGTGTTGGTGCTCAACAATGCGGCGGACGTTCTTGGCCTCGCAAAATTGCATGGGACGGAGGGAAGTAAGGAACCATTGACATTGAATGTACTTCGCGAAAACGTTTTTGGATCGCCGAGCTCTGCAGCTGTCGCGGATGTCCTGCCTAACCAGGCAGGACTATCGGGGGATTCGTCTCCATTGTCTACATTGTTGGGTAGCTCAGGTCTTCTGGATGGTGTGCTGGGTGGCAGTTCAAGTCCGTTGGATGCACTTCCGACGGATACCCTTAGTGGCGGTTCAAATCCATTGGAAACACTTCCGGTAGGCGCCCTCAGTGGCAGTTCAAATCCATTGGATACACTTCCGGTAGGCGCCCTCAGTGGCAGTTCAAGTCCTGCTACTGCCTTATTGAGACTAGCAGCACTCTGATAAAGACATCAGTATTCATTATGATTGCGACCTTTGGTATGTCCCCAGGAACTGAACAACTTTCTTCTCCCTATTTTTTCTCAGATTGGTTGTACTTAATTAACACAAAATTCATTCTTTGAGCAATTTAAAAAACCATTGTTGTTTACGGTTTATTTTTATGTTATACACATAATGATATGACTTCAGAATAAAAATAACATTTACAACAATAGCTAATGTGGCATTTAAACATTCATCATTGACATTTACACCGTGACGGCTGGCTGGTGTATGAGTTTGCTTTGCTGTCGTTGATGATAAGGTTGCTGAAACAGGTTTTAAAATGCTCCTGGTATTTACGTCGACAGTACTGCTTTAAGGCCCATATTTATAACACCACCTAACAACAATTTTAAGTATAAGGCAATGCTTATCTTACGGTTTTCGTATTGACAATGAGATAAGGAGGTAAGGTAAGGCCTTCCTTACCGTAGTTAGGGTGATCCCTCCTTCCTTACCTTACCATGGTATCGTTAACAAATGCTAATAGTGTCGGCTAGGTAGCCCTCATCCTAAACTTAATCATTTTTCTAAGGTTGGTAGGGAGGTACCTTAGCCTTATCTTAGAGGTAAAATAATATGAAAATCACAGGTTTTTTCGGGAGAATTTTGGTTGACCGGATAATAAAGCTTCTATCCCTGATGTGCTGATGTAAAACATCATTTAATTAAATAAAAAGCCACAAAAACGGGACTTTTTCAATTGGTTTTTCGACAGCATTCGTTGCTGTCGAAGTGGTTCAGATTGTCAAAAACTTGGTAACCAATACAACTACTAACGAAAATTTAAGGAAGCCTAAATGGATATATTTTTTCCATTCAAAGTAAGGACGACCTGATACTTTACTAAAAAAAGTTTATAAATACGGATAAGATATCTAACTTAAGGTAAGGCTGGCCTAAGAAACTAGATTTTGTTAAAAACATGGGCCTAAGTAGTTTGGATTTTCTTTCGATTTAGCTAAATAATCAATAATTTTTGGATAAGTCTACTTTTAAAATTTTGCATAGGGATTGAATTTATTACGCAGCTGAATCGTATGAAGCGAAGTAATGGTTTTACTAACGAGGGAATGGTCAGGCAAGATACCCTGCGAATTGGCTGAATTTGGAGATATATGTTGCTTTAGATACTACTAGATAACATCTCAAAGGATTTCACTCCATGGCCAACTTTCGCTGAAAAATCGCAAAAAAACGATTTTTCATTTTCCATTTTTGATTTTCTTTATGGCAATTAACATATAGAAAAGTTACATCACACAGGTCCCTGCCTGTTACAAAAAATGGAATTTCGGCAATGGAAATTAGCCTTGCCTTGCAAGCTCGAAATATCAAGTATATCAATTTAGCTGGAAACTGAACTATTGCTGGAGGGTACTTTGGAGGGATTGATGGAGGAATATTTGGAGAGAATGATGGAGGTAGCATACAGGTAGCACATTTTAAATGGGAATTGTATGCCATATGAAATGCATTACATAAAACCCCAACCGACTTTTCCTAGAGCTTTGTCAGTTGAAAGTCAGCCTGTGAAATGTGAGTCTGAATTGTCTGGTATACATACCTATTTATTTACAAAAAAGCTGACCGCTCATTTAAAACTCAATTATAGACTAAGAGTATATTTTTTTCTCGCATGTTTGACAAAAAATCGTCACATTCAACAGTTGCGTATTTTAATTTTATTCATAATTTTTAAATTTTAGATTCTGTTATTTTTTTTTATAGAAGTTTGCGTAGGCTCCTTGATGTTAATAGAGCGTATGCGTGAAATACTTTAATGTTTTGTCTACCAAAGCAAATCTGAAACTTTTTGCAAAGTGATGACAAACAACACAAGCATAAAACACTATTAAGTTTCTTACTACTGCTGAATATAATCAAAAATGTGTTTACGTTTCTCTTCTAGTATACAAATAAGCATTTTTCAAATTTGCCCAAACGGTGCATTATCAGTTTCCATTTGGTGCTATTTCAACTCCGGCTATTTGGTCCCGAAGTATGGCACATCCAAATTTTTATATTCCATCTTTATTATTTTGGTTTTGCAGATTTGATTACGAGTCCCACCCGCCAGCATTAATGGTTGGAACTTAATTCGAGAGCAACATTATCATCATTTCATGCGTACACATCAAATTATTTTACTATGTCGTCTTTCAAACATTTTCCGGAACTGAAATAATATAATTTATACATTCAATTGCAATTACATTCTTTTTCTGGTGCGTGATAAAATAATCAAATTTTGCTAAAATTATAATGATTTTCAAGCCTGCAACTTAGTTATAAATTAATTACATTTGCTACGTATACAATCCTGCAAAATGGCCAACTAATCCTGATTTTTAACTTATTCCGTTCATTTGGCTTCTGCTCCTTGTCGGCAAAAATTAATTCTTCAGCAAACGACTGCCACGATAGCGTAAGGAAACCAAGTAGAATCCATACTACAAAAGAAACCTGAATTACGCTTTACTCGTCGAAAGTTTATCAAACAACATAAAAGTAATCCATTTATTTACAATGTTTCGAAATTGTATTTCTCTTTGGCTTTTCATTGTCATTCTACATGAAAACCTGGTTGATACTGCTCAAACTGCCAACTTGGTTGAGGTGGGATAAACCGTTTAAAACTAAATATTATCCTTAAAATTAATAGTTTGCTTAGCCATGGATAAACTAATGTTTGGTATCCGATGAATTACAGGCACCGGAAAGGAAAATTTCTAAGCGGGATGTAAGCTATTATCCTCCACCCCCCGGATATCCAGCCACCACCTCAGCTTACCCCAGTCCCTACCCTTCAATTTATTCAACACCTACAACCACTTATTCTGGATACGAAGCAGCTCCTCAACAAGCGTACTATTATCCGGTCTCCTATTGCCCCCCGGAAGCTCCTGCAACGCAGCCTCCAGAATGTGACAGTAATGACCAGCCCCTGAGTACCACCCCGTCTCAAAGGAAAAACTGTACTTGCTCCTGGGCTAATAGCCCTTCTGGTTGTACACTCCGACTCTGTACAACTGCGGACACTTGTACCGTGGCCTGTAACCGTTTTAGCTGTATCTGTAATGGGATGACCGCTAGCCCTAGCTATTGTAAACTGGTTTTGCCATATCCAAATAATGCCATGGTGCCTTACACTCCTACTCCAGCGGGTGGTGTTCCAGGCCAACAAGTTTTTACAGTGGATCATGCCCACACTCACGTGAGCGAATTGCAAAAACAAGCTTTACTTTTGAAAGCGAGTCAACTTGCAAAGGAGCAACAGATTATGAATGCCCTTGAAAAATCCCAGTCCTCCACCTTTAGCAATCAAGACCAATTAATTCAAGCACTCGCCTTTTTATCAAACAAAAAATGAATTTTGGAATTCTAAATGTAAATCTTTCTAAATGTATCATGATGATGATGATGTGTATAATATGACATATTTATAAAACAAAATCAGGTCGATTATTGAATCCCTTTTTCTCTGTTCTGTAAAATAAAGTTGAAATTATAAATGAATGTAATTATTAAAAAAGCTTGAAATTTTACCAAATGAATAATGAATCAAAATTTGAAAAGTCCCAAGAAAACGTTATCCAATTTTATCATGTTGCATCAGAGTTTAGTTTCCGATAACTTATTTTCCAATTGTTTACAATAAATTAATTAATAAAGCATTTAATTAGCAAACGAAAATCCATGGAAGGATAAAGTAGAGCAACCCCAAGGTTTTATCAATATAAATGCCGAATTTTGCAAAGTTTCCATTAATCGGATATTTATTTCATTACATGTTGCCTGTAATAGCTTATAAAAAATAAAAAATACAATTCAAATAAAATTTCTAAGCAGGACAATAAAATTCATTTCCTTTCGCTCATTATACTTTTATCAGCAGGTTTCTTCGATAAAAATATTCCAGGTCATTTCAAGCATACAAAAACAACAACAAAAATATGTAGGTCATGTCGTCATTTAAAAAGTCTAAAGGATTAATCCACATTAGTTTCGATTAATTTTGCTCAATTGCGTGTTTTAATTTGTAAATATGCTTAAAGTTACTCGAGATTAATAAAGCATAAAAATAAAACATGCAATAAATGCTGATGTTTTTGTCAATCGACAAAAAAATAAAAGTAATATTGTGTAGTAAGCTCATTAAAACTACATGATGGTAAGTTGCTCTCGTCATCAAACAAAATTGCAAGGATTTTTGGGGGTAAAGAAAGAGTATAAAATGAGCTTCCGAATCCTCTAGAAGGCACCAAACAAATACAGACTTTCCCCCAATATAATTCCAACAAAACCACTTCTTCACGAAAATAATCGAAGTCAAAGTGAATAGTAAAAACTTCACTTTCATCATGGCAGGGAGTTATCAAGATGGGAAATTGCTTATTTCCCTTTGTCTCATTGGGATCATCCTGTTTGAGATGGTAGCTGTAGAAGCATACACCCCAGACGTAAGAGAAAGAAAAATAAAACATATTTCTGTGATCAAATTATTCTTAAGAAATTTAAATTACGACCCCTTTGTTCTAAAATATAGGTGCCTACTTATTCAGCTACACCATCCAATTCAACACCGTATTATTCTTCACCGTCCAATTCAACATCGTCTTATTCTTCACCATCCAATTCAGCAACATCTTATTCTTCACCGTCCAATTCAACATCGTCTTATTCTTCACCGTCCAATTCAACATCGTCTTATTCTTCACCATCCAATTCAGCAACAACTTATTCTTCACCATCCAATTCAACACCGTCTTATTCTTCAAAATCTAATTCAGCAACATCTTATTCTTCACCATCCAATTCAGCAACATCTTATTCTTCACCATCCAATTCCACACCGTCTTACTCTTCACCGTCCACTTCAGAAACATCTTACTCTTCAACATCCAATTCAGCAACAACTTATTCTTCACCGTCCAATTCAACATCGTCTTATTCTTCACCATCCAATTCAGCAACATCTTATTCTTCACCGTCCAATTCAACATCGTCTTATTCTTCACCGTCCAATTCAACATCGTCTTATTCTTCACCGTCCAATTCAGCAACATCTTATTCTTCACCATCCAATTCAGCAACACCTTATTCTTCACCATCTTATTCTGCACAAACTTATCAATCACCGTCTTATCAAACACCTTCATATTCTATGTCATCTTATTCTATACCATCTTATTCTATACCATCTTATTCTATGTCATCATATTCTACACCATCGTATTTTACCCCATCTTATTCTATGCCATCATATTCTACACCATCGTATCAGTCACCAGCAACTTATGCAGCTCCTGCCATGTCTTACCCATCTTACTCCGCTCCTGTTGCAACCTACGCCACTCCCACCTACACAACTCCTACCGTTATGTACGAGCACGAGTCCGCTCCCCAAGCTTATTACTACCCAGTCGCATATTGCCCCCCAGACGAACAGGCGACCCAGCCCCCAGAATGTGACAGCAATGACAAGCCGTTGGACACTAACCCTGCCAAGAGGAAGAACTGCACATGCACTTGGACTAATAGCCCTCCTGGATGCACATACCGCTTGTGCACACCCGCTGATAAGCCGATTACAGGATCAGCCAACCAATGCGTCCCCTTTGGATGCATTTGCAACGGGCCCACAGCAAGTCCAACTTATTGCATTAATATCTTATCATACCCAGATACTGCTGTCGTTCCCTTCACTCCAACTCCAGCTGGTGGACGGGTTCCCTCAACAACGACCTCAGCTATATTTTCCCAAAGTGAACTCAACTCTTTGCAAAAGCAAGAGCTCTTGAATGCACTTTCCACCGAAAGTAATGATCAACAGGTTATGGATGACCTGTCCACCAAGATTCGAAGGCAACGACTATTGAATGCAATCGCACAAGTAAAAGCCCAAAGCCTCACTTCCTCTACCAACAATAACCAAAAGTTACTTGCAGCTCTCAGCGATCTGTAAGACACACAATAAGGTTCTTATGAAGATTATATAATTTTAATCAATGTTAATTTAACTAGCATTACGTTTCAAAAGTCTCCTTTGCTCTGTTAATTTTATTAATAAATTAAGAAACAAAATTTACACTTGAAGTACTCATCATCACTTTAAAAAAAATACGTTTTTATTGCCACTGAATCACTTTAAAGGAAGCATATTGACATAAACGGGAGTGAAAGTCATCCCCGGCTCATGTAATTTCTTCATGAATACCCTAGACTTTCATCCAGAAATCAATTTCCAAAAGTAAAATAAAATTTAATGATGCGGCGTTATAGCTACTTAATATTTGAATAATCTTTTATCGATAGAAAATTACAACCGACATAGAATTCTTGTTGTTACGAAATATATACGATAGATTAAAGGGCTTTCAAGCAACATAACAGAATAAAATGGGAATTTAAAATAAATATTTGACACTTGTAAATACTTGTACTTGATTTTATTTACGAAATATGAAAAGTGCATTGCTTATTTAAAGGTGAATCAATTTGCTAAGCAGAAAAAGCATAAAAATACACACATTTGATAAAGCTCAGTCCTTCGGATCACCTTAAAAGTAATCAAGACCAATTAATTCAAGCATTCGCCTTTTATAAAACGATAATTCAAGTTTAAAATTCTAAATACTATGCTTCTATCTAAATGCATCATGATCATGTACATAATAAACCTGGTAACACAGGAGTGTAACGAACAAGCAATTTAGCGTTTATAAAAGCAAACTATGACATTTGACCTCTAAGATAACATCCAAGATAAGCGCGCATAGTACCGTTGATCTTCTCTCGTGATTAGCTTTCAAATGATATGCTACACGGTATACCTTACGCTTGAAAAAATGAGGGGGTAAGACCTTTCCCCCTAGGGGTAACTCCGATTTGGCCCAAAATTGAACTTGATTCCTAGTTTTTCTTAAGCTATCGATTGGTGAAAACAGAATTGAAAAAAGTCAAAGCGTTCTCGAGATATCGTGCCCCCGAACGGACCGACGGACAGACTAGACAAAGCTATAAACAAGCATGATATTGCACGTGCGGAGTTTATTAACACGCACCCGAAGTTTATTATCCGTTTAATAAATATAAAGGGTAACAAATTCCAAGCCAAAGTATTTATCACCATTTAACCGGATTTTTGCATGATTCCTACCTCTCCTTTATACAAAGGCCGTTTACTCTTATCATTTCGAGCAAGAATAAATCCATGGCACATATATATTTATATCCATCTATATGTAAATGCTTGTTTGTTTTAATTTGCATCTTTTAGCAAAGTTTGTATTTGCATGAAAAATCATCTAGCCACTTTTACAAACAAAATTTACATTATACATTTATACATAGCAAGGGTCCACTAAAAATACATAGATGTAGGGAGTCAAAAATTACTTTTTGTTTCACAAAAACTAATTATCGCTTATAATATACTTCATTATATAGCTATACTCTCGTTGTGACGCGCTTTTTTAAACAAAGTTATATGAAAACACGCAAGTTTAATTACGTATTAACTACAATGGGCTACATGTTTTATAGCTAAAAATAAATTTCCCACAGGTTTTCATTTTTACTCAGGTTTCTTTTAAATAATTTAAATTTTCTTCACAATAATTTACAGTAGAATTGAAAACCACTTTGCCGAATGCTTTTGGGTTTGTCCACGTGAAAATAACATTCCCATATTTTCAACTTTTAAATTCGCATCCCTTGTATGGACCATTAGAATCGGCTGATTGAGAAACGGCAAAATCTCGTTTTTTTTCTAGAATTGAGCTTTCCTCAAAGGTTTTAGAGCATAAGTTAACTTAATTGAAGTAAACTGATTAGCGATTTTCTGCCAAAATAATGCAATATAGGTTGTAGAACCCTCAGCCAAACCGAATGTACACATATAGGAGAAGCGATCAAAAGAAATTATTTTTTGAAATTTTTAATTTTTGTAGTTTTTACATGTTAAGTACACCTGTACTAAAATTAGGCGACTTTGGCGAAAATTCAAAATATGTATTGTGTTCTACGCATTTTAAAGATACAGATCGCGTTGAAACGAAACTCGCCAAAGTAGCCTCAACTGAGATACAGCACTTAATTGCTGGACTCGTTAAGTGGGCAATTAACCTCTGTCAGCTTTCTCGGGTAGGTTCACACACTACACACAGTACATCGGGTAAAAAAATCAAGAAAAAGGCGATCTGAGTAAACACGTATTGAAATAAAAAACCAGACTATGAATTTAGTTTAACTTTGCAATTTTAAAGGCAATTGGTATATTTCATGCATCCGTGTTATATGAACACCCCTTTTTCGTTCAGAGCAATGCCACCTGAAAGAAAGGGGCAATGTGAACACAAAGGAAGGCGTATGATGCCAAAAATATGCAAACGAAAAAAATGTTACTTTCACGTGGACAGACCCTTTTACCTTTCACTTACATTACCTATTACCTTACCATATATACCTTTTATCTAGACTAAAATTGATTGATGAAAATTGCTCGGTCTCGCGTGCTACCATTTGAAACTCAACCAGATTCCCCTCAAAGTTTCAAATTGACTCCATTAATGCTTGGAGGAATCCACATCTATAAAGCTTTTCTTGGAAGAGTTCCCCCAATTATATTGATCCCCGACATGGAATCCAGTTTTCACTGCACCCACTAAACAAACAAAATGCAATAAGGGTGTTGTTTTCAATTTTCTTCTAGTTTTGTAGCAACTTCTTACGTTCTATTGAAGAAGCTTTTTTGCCCTGATGACATTGAGATGGATCTTGTTAACATGTCAATGTTATCATTTATAACATTACCACGTTGTTACTTGTGGTCTTAGGATTCATTACCTACCAGAATCTCCCATCACTTGGTTACATCAACAGCTTATTTCGAAATGGAATGGAATTTCGTAAGAAAATTGATATATGTTGAACTCTGTTGTACTCTACTTATACAAAATTACTGGCATTTTTCTCGTCTTTTTCATGCTGATAGGGGAATGTGTCAAAGCTTACCTTTGTTCTTTGCGAACTAATGATTTTTCTTGCCCCCCCCACTTATTTCTTTGCTACTATGTTCAACTGCTAACTGTTACAATGATCCTGAGAACTTTGTTGAGCAGTTACATATTCTGTTTTGTTTTATGGACACAGGTGTGGAACGGCAATGTCCGTACTTTTACTTCGATATGGAGGACACCTTAGACTTTCCAGTGCGGATATGATTAGCACCAAAAGGTCATTGTATTTTTCATGTAATCAAAGAAAAATTTGTTACTACTTTACACTTAAGTGGAAGGCTCAGCAACCCCTTCCAATTTACTGTAGAACACAATTTAAACTTTCCAAAGATGCAGTAATGGTTTATTTGAATGTACTCAGCACAAATATTACAAACGCTTTGCTTTTGATTCATTTGAACTCTCAAACTGAAATTTGATCGTGTCTCAAGTTCAGCAAAAAAAATCATTGGCAGCTTGAACTGCAATATTTTGCAGTATAAAGTCAAAGTGATTTTAGATCTTCGTCACTTTTTCCCAATTCTTTGAAATTCCTAGTTATTATTATAAAAACGATTAGTTTGTTTTCAGACTTTTGAGAAGATATATTTATTAGATATCATAAATTTATGTTACATATTCATAAGACATACACAATAATTTACAAAGAATGTTTTGCAAGAACCAGTGTAGATGTATATTATTCAATAAGAAGTAAATTGACAACTTGTCCAAAACAAAAGCTGACAATTACAATGGGTGTTGTTCTTTATACGAAGTTTACATCTCCAATGTTAATTTTGACGGGTGAAAATTACCTCACAAATATTTGTGGTCTGAGGCTTGAGAAAAAGCGGCTGTATGATGAAACTTAACTTTCGGGGGTGTTGGGGGTTCAATGGCAACTCGTTTGACCTCTAATGCTAATCGTTGGCATTTTTTAAAAAATTTGACATGTAACCGTGACCTTATTTGACCTTTCGTGTTTTTTGCTCAAAATGGTAAACGAACTCATAAAGAAACATTAGTAATTAATTCGTCATAAGGATTCTGGTATATTAAAGGAAGTGGGAGCATGTTAAAAGTGCAACACTTTCTGAACTCGGTAATCACTGGATGGAATACCTCTGAACATTCGCTACTTGTTGCTCCTTCAAACATGCAAAGAGGGATCATTTGATCACACGGAACAGTGTTCTATATAGCAATTCCAAAGTATGCTTGTGAAATTCAAAGGATTCATTACATTCTTTCATTTAGTTTGAAACCATTATTTTGTTTACCTCTACCAAAAAGTCCAGCATACCCTCCTGATCTTCTTCATAATTACTGTAATCGTAATCCTCAACCTCTGATGTTAAATTCACATTCTTTGATGCAAAAATACAATTTCCTTACATTTAATTTGAATGTCAAAATTACAAATCACTTTATTTCAAATTGTGTAATGCAAAGGATTCATTCAACTCTTTAATTTAAATGTGTATTCATTTCATTATTATATTTATATTACTAAGTCCATCATGTCCTTCTGATATTCGTCATAATTACTGTAATCCTCAACATCTGGTTTTCCCCGTTTAAATGCAAAACCGTGTTTCTGAGCAAAGCTCTTTTGAGACTAACAAAACGTGCTGCAAATAATATTAATATGATGGGAAATTGGAAAGCATCGTCACAATATGATTGGTTGAATGAAAAATCAGATGAGACCTACGTGACAAATGTCAAATTTCTTTTGGCCATCTTATAATCCTCATGATCTGGTAAGCTAGCAAGCCTGTAAACCCCAAACGCGTCAAAAGTCGAAATATAATAATATTAAGTGTTGGAACATTCAACTATAAACATCTTGTACCTACCTTTATAACTCATAACTTTTCTTCTTAGAAAACTACAAGAGAAATAAAAAATAAATTCGAAATTGACCAAAAAAATCAAATACATAAGATTTGCTAATAATCTTTTGCTAAGTTGTCCATAATTTTCAATAACTAGAATGTTTTGTAATGTTGATTTTTGTTTCTGGGAAAGTTTCTTTGAAGTTGAAATTTGTTTGGAATCTACCGTTGCGTGGTTGATGTATATAATTTTGTAGGCTGCTATCACCTTTCTGTGATAGGGCACGTACTTGATAAAAATGAATGAAATTGAAAGTAACGTAGACGAGAGTCTAGAGGTTCGTATTAGGAGCAAAAGCAAGAGTGTCTCAAGATTTTATTCGGTGTCTTTTTATAAACTTTACAAATATGGGGAAGCATCTAAAATTAGGCAAAAGGTTATTTTATACGACACGCAAGTAAATTGAGCGCTTCCCGATCGTAGTAAACTACTTACTCAGCACTGAAGAACTCATTTATCAGGACTTTGGAACCTGGTTCCGCCCAATTCATACTTAAAAAATGACATTTGATACAATTAAGTTGAGGACGTGACCCAAAAGGCTGAGTCTGAGGACATTTTATCCTCGAAATATGATGATTCACTCTGAACATAACAATAAATTCATGTTTGCATGCATGCTTTGGCTGCCCTTCCATAATCCAACTTTAATTAAACCTGGTTACTTTGAAATGACCTTTAATAATCATACTGCAAAGCTAATGACCCCTCCTGGACTTTCATCTACTTCCGGAATTTCTCTGGGGGATCGGTTCTCGTGTAGGCTACTGGGTAAACA
This sequence comes from Orchesella flavescens, assembly GCA_964034955.1. Classification (NCBI taxonomy): domain Eukaryota; kingdom Metazoa; phylum Arthropoda; class Collembola; order Entomobryomorpha; family Orchesellidae; genus Orchesella; species Orchesella flavescens. The sequence continues at coordinate 31,216,766 of OZ035958.1, read as the reverse complement.
TGGGATGTATACCAATTCTTTATCCTTGGGTACCTATGCATATCTCGCAGTTTTTCAAAACATCTTTCATAAACATAAAAAAGTAGACGCTTTTCGATTAATCATTTATAATAGTTAAGTGTCACACGGTATACAGAGCTCCTAAATCGAATGGAGAAGGTCTATTTGGAACCGAACCTCAGATCTGCTATTGAATTTCAAAAAGATACTTGAAATGTGATACTTTCATTCTACAAATTTTTTTTATCGCCGATGAAAGCTGGTTGACAGTTTTATTCGCTGCAAAAAGTTCGTATCTTTGCACATATGACTTAAGTACAAGCATAAAGTCTTAGGCATGAAATTTATGATTATATTATATTTCATACATACTAAATCAATCGATCATTTTATACTACCGATACAAAAACTTTCGAACAATTTTCCCCGTTGAACCTGAAATGGTGTCGACCAATTTTCCTAGGGATCTTACTTATGGGGATTTGTATGTATGGGGACCAAATTTATACACCATGTTTAATTACATTGTTCAGCCAAAAAGGCAAGATTTTTTTCACTTTTTCTGACATTGCAAATTTTCTTTAAAATATCATTTTCTATGATAGGCAATGTTCTGTCTTGACGCCTAAAATAAGCCGTAACTGCATAATTTACACACATTACTTGGCCTCGTTGTTTCAAATCAACTGTGTTATTTATGTTATATTTCTTGCTAAAAATCCATTAATACATATTCATGTATGTATATTATATTTCGTATCCCTGTATATCCCTCTTGTTTTCTTTTCACTTTATTGCCTACTGTGCCACAAAATACCTTGAGTCTTTTGCAGCAGACACACACTCGGAGTAATCCCAGTCTGCCATGTGTATTTAGAATAAATGGACCATACACGGTTAATAAGCGCCATCACCGCTATAGATGGCCAAAGTTTGTGTCATTTTCATAGGGAATTGAGTTAGATGTGCCAAACATGGACCAAGCATTTTATTATTGCATTGCAATACACATATATTATCCTTCTACAATTCCCAAAGCATGACTCACTGTGTGATGTAAAATATGTATGGGCCAAGATTGGTAATTGATTTTTATGAACGACGTTGCTTAGATTATTGCAACAAAGAAGCACTGAGCTATATATGCAGCGCCAAATTTGAATCAGATCAGGCCTCATGCAGAAGAGCGAGCTAGATCATTTCAATCCTGTTGACTTGATTTGTTTATTCTCAGTTCTATTTAAAGTTAACGAATCATTAACTTGTGCAGTAAGGGTCCTTGGCCAAGAATTTCAAAAATGGACAAGTTTGATTTTGCCATTGTTGAGTTTCCCAAAGAAAATGCATGTCAAGCTATTCCACGAGCGTGGTTGAGGAATAATAATAAAAGTTGTGTATATCCCAGTTTGCCATCATTTAAATTTGCTGAAGCAGTGAAAAAGAAGTTGAAGCCGAAGCCTGGTGAAAATTGGGAGACCTTCGATGTACGTATCCTTACATACACAGGTAATTTTTAACACTTAAAGTTGGGGAAAATAAGGATTTTTTGAGTATTAAAATTACTGGAATTAAAAAGTATTGCAATTGTTGATACAGATAATTACGATAAAGCGAGAAAAAAAGCAGCAGCCGCAGAAGTGACATCTCATTTGGAAAGTGACGACGAGAAAACCTCTCGATTTCGTAAACGAAAACTTCCAAAACATCAGATAGACAACGGTTCATCTTCAGAAGACGAATTAAGAAACTTTCCAGCTAGGAAGCGCCCAGGATTAGCACCCAGGAGTAGACCAATTCCACGAAAAAAATTGCTTTTTACTCCAAACGAACCAACTTATCAACTGTCAGCTGGTAATAAAGCAAAATCCGTAGATTGACATGAACCTTCGATTTATTAATGACTTTTAACAACTGTATCGGCTTATTTTAATCCCCAAAATTTCCGGTTTTGGTTAGAATTTGCAACTCAAAGGAACGGAGGTTCTCCACCTCATTTGGCTTTAGCAAGATCTGGAACTCACAGCAACGGAGGATCGCCTTTGGGTTTGGCTCCAAGATCTAAGCGGGACGGAGGCTCTACGTTTAACTTGACGACAGAATCTCAGAGGAACGGAAGCTCCTCGTTTGGCTTGGCTCCAAGATCTCAGGGGAACGGAGGCTCCTCGTTTAACTTGGCTTCAGGATCTCAGGGAAACGGAGGCTCCTCGTTAAACTTGGCTCCAAGATCTCAGGGGAACGGAGACTCCTCGTTTAACTTGGCTCCAGCATCTCAGAGGAAAGGGGGCCCTTCCTTTGGCTTGGCACCGGGATCTGGAACTCAGGGTGTCGCAGGATCTCCATATGGTTTGGCTTCACGTGAGTCCATAGCTCACGAAATTGATGTCACATTGACAGGTAATTTTTAAATTGCACGTCTCCTAAACAGCTGTATTTTTGAATTTGAGTCATAATATTCTTTCTGTCATTTTCTCCAGCATTTCAGAGGACGGTTCTGCGTGGAATTAGCGTGATTGAGGAAGACATTAAGCAGCTTTACAAATTGTATCAAACACTTCTGAACTCAGATCTGAAAAGCCCTGAACCCACTTTGCCCGTGACATTTCCGGTGTCATCAATAGCAGACTTCTATCGCCTTAACGAATGGTTGACGGAAAAACTGAATTTTGATTTACTAGTAAGTTTTATTTATTTTCAAATAAATAATGTAATATATAATAATTAAATATTTCACAAGTGTGTTTTCAATTTCAGACGCAACAGCTTAGGCTCGTCGGTGGGGAAATTGTCAAATCGTTAGTTGAGAATGTGCTGACTCGACTACTTGGACCTGGGTTATGCCAAGACCTCAATTTCACTGGAAAATTTCAACGATGCAAATTAAAAGGGACAAATGCTCATGCCCTCATCATCAGTAATAAGAGATAAAGTGCTTGTATACTCAAACTATTATGAAATATTAGCGTGTACTTTTTAACTGGTTTTCATTTATTCAGAAACCATCCGCTCTACTAATATTGGAAAAGATGCTACGGATCACTACGTTGACAAGATAACAATGAAATGGCTGAACGGGAAAGGTGACAGATATGGTGGACGCCAGAGATGATACGAAAAACAACTTCAACAAGAACAATTAAGAAATCAGCAGCAGCAACTGGAAGACGCTCAAACTAATCAAGAATGAAGTCATCTAGAACCCAACGTCGCCGTGTTCAAAAGCGGTTTCAAGCATATGTTAATGAAGTAAAAAATCAGCCTCGTCTTAGTCCACACGTTATAGCTTTACCTAGTGTAAATTCGGTTAGTGCCGATTTTAGTAATCAAAATGTTATACATTGTCACGAGTCAAGTAACTTTACACATCAATTAGCTAGTCAAACCCATAGTGTAGATTTTGATTTCAAAACTGCTCTAACTAGTTGGTATCAACAAAATAATGTCCCACACTCTGCATTGTCTAGTTTACTAAAAATTTTAAAAAAATGCACGAGTGAAGGCAAAACTCTTCCAGTGGACTCAAGATCGTTTTTGAATACTCCAAGAAACATATTAGTTGAGAATGTAGCAGGGGGAAAATTCGTTTACTTTGGTATCCAAAACCATTTTAACAAACTACAAGACAGTACGGTTACTCAGTCATGTCAGGAAAATTGTATAAGCATTCAAATATCAGTCGATGGTGTACCTATTTCAAAAAGCACCAATATGGCATTTTGGCCCATTCTGGGAAAATGTGATCAAATTTATAAATCAAAGGTTTTTGTTATCGGTCTTTTCATGGGAAATGAGAAACCTAACAATGTCCATTCCTTTTTTGAGCAGTTGGTGAATGAAGTAAAATCTTTAGAAGCTAATGGTATAATCGTCATGAATAGTAAATTTAAGTTTAGAATTAGTGCAGTCATAGCAGACGCTCCGGCCAGAAGTTTTGTTAAACAGTGTAAAAGTTTTAACGCGTTTCATGGGTGTGAACGCTGTATTACTGAAGGACATTATTCAGGTATGGTAGTTTATCCAGACGTTTTATCAGCTTTGCGTAGTGGTACCGATTTTTCAAGTCAGAAAGATACAGATCATCACACTGGTGTCTCTCCATTGTCCGTATTAAAGTTAGATTTAGTATTCCAGGTGCCTTTAGATTATATGCACCTCGTGTGTCTTGGTGTCATGATAAAGTTACTATATAAGTGGGTGTTTGGTAAAGTCCCGTTTAAATGGAATGCAGCTAAAACTCTTGAGGTGTCTCGTAAACTTATAACTTTAAAGCCATATATTCCAGTAGAATTTTCCCGAAAATGTAGATCGTTGAGAGAGTTGAAACATTACAAAGCGACTGAATATCGTCTTTTTTTAATTTATACAGGACTTGTTGTGCTCAAAAATACAATTTCCGATTTAGAATACGCTATATATTTACGACTTAATTGTGCAATGTTTATATTACTTTCTAACAATGCCTCAAACTTTGAATGGAATCGGTATGCTTCAAAACTGCTCGTTGAGTTTGTACATATGTCAAAAGAGTTATATGGTGTAGAATTTATAGTGTATAACGTTCACAATTTAATCCATTTGGCTGATGACTCGTTATTGTACGGCTCACTTGACAATTGTAGCGCTTTCCCTTTTGAAAATCATATGCAGATTTTAAAAAGTATGATAAGGAAACACCACCAGCAGGTAAACCAGGTAGCCAAACGTATTCAAGAGCGGAGTGAAGCTAGCCAGACTGCAAGCAGGGAAAATAATAAGAATGTAATTTTCCATAAGACTTCTAAAAAGCTAATTTACAAGGGTATTACTGTTTGTACCTCAGTGGGTAATAATTGCTTTCAAACCATGCAGGGAGACATAGTTTTAGTGAAGAAAATTGTCCATCACAGTAATCCTTCTTTGTCTACATTTGTATGTACTAATTTAGTTAAAAGAAATCTTACAGGTTGTTTGCTTAAGCTATAAATTAGGAATATATGTAATTGAAAACCTCCACTCTGATGATATTAATGATGTGATTATTAATTTGGCTGATCTGTACTCAAAATGTGTGTTATTACCTTATAATAATGTTTACTTATGTATACCATTTACAAAACCAATCGAATAAAACACTAATAAACAATAATTTGGTAATTTTGTATATGCTGTTGTTACGTATTATTACTAGCATCATTTTTATATGAATTACTGAGTCATCCGCAAGTCTCATATCATGTATGGCAAATAACTGACAGTCCGTGTATTTTATAAACTAATTGTTACTCGGCAAATGCATGGCCCATACTCGCCATCTTCGGCATGCTTGGGGAATGTTTGTCCTTTTGGCCAAAAAGGTGTATGGGCCGAGTATCATGAAATGTATGGGCCAAGCATCAGCCTTATAACTTGGCAGATTGGGATAATTAGCCCGTCGCTCATTATGCACGTTGAATACAATATCATTCATAATAAATACTCAATTTCATAAACATATTGGTTATAAAAACGAAAACGTATTATACAATTTAATATGTTGATATTGTATATCAACAAGAGCAGACGTATCTGCCCGACCGATGCGATGTTCTGTCCCGTGGATCAAAATTCCAATTTCGATCAAATCAATTTTTCAAAATATGTAAGTAACACCAACAATTTAAATTTTATGAAATGTTTAAAATGAAGTTTAAATGATAAACTATACGTTTTACTCCTTTAGGTTTCAATAAATAATAATTTATTTATGGATAATATGCACATAATGAGCTCTTCTAAATTGAACTTTAACAAATGTATAACTTTAAAATGTAATGGTTGGTGGCAGCATTTTTGCAGCATGAAAACGGTTAAAAAATTTTTTGAATTATTATAAACTGTATACTTTCACACTTACCCGATCTTCATTTTCCTCTGTTCATTTGTTACATTCCAACCCTCTTCGCAGTACATGCCCATATAATAATATATTTTTGGATAGGTCCGGATGTTTATGAAGAGAAAGTAAAATGGCAAAAGTGAGTTGGCTTTTGCAAAGTTACATGCGTGTTTGAGATTTTATTTTTTTAAATAATTATCAGATGAGTAAGAAAGTCATTTTTTAAACCCAAACACTAAAGTTTCTGATGGCGACAAAATTTGTAAAGTGCTATTGATTTCCCATTAAATATTACTAAGTATAGCCTGGATAGTAGAAATTATAAACTAAACCAATTTATCTAATTCAACTTGTGCTTGCAACACTAATGACGCTGACTTGCGTCTGACCTTATTTCTGCAGCGCCCATGTATTCTACGTTGAGGGCAATATTTCCAAAGTGTTCGTACCACCGCAAAGTATACTACTTCCGCTGCACTTATTACAGAGAATCCCAAGCAAAGTCCAAGAATTCCACCAGCGTTTGCTAAAAATTTATTTAGAATACACAATTTTTTTACAGCATACTATTAATATTTCCCAAAGAAAAGAAAATGTCATTAGTTTAGTTCCTACCAATTAAATCAGTGATTCCATAAAGACGTTTCCTCAATTTTGGAACTACCGCTGGAGTTCCAAAAAAGACGTGAACAATTGAGACTTTATGATTTGCCCTAAAAGTAATTACACAAACAATACATTTTGGGTAGACTATCCAAGTTTTAAAAGTCTTAAGTATAAGCGACTTACAAAATCACTTACCATTTCGGAGCTTCCTTGTGGTCTGGACTCAGAGCATGCCATGTGTGGCTTGCATTCTGCAAACTCACCGTTGTTGTTTCATATTTATATTCTAAATCCTCGCAACGTGCAAGGCAATGTCCACAATACACATGTTTCATATATCGTAGGTGCACTAAAAAAGAACTTTGTAATTATTTGTTTGTATGTAATTAAAACCAAAGAGTCATACTTTATTATTAAATCGTTGAATCACATACCTTTACGAGTGTTGACACATTCCCCATCCTTAGAGTCAACGTCGGGGTTACAAAGTCGAGTACCGTCATCCCGTGGCTTGCAGTAAAAGGTACAGTTACATAACTTTGCAATATAGTCGGTTACACAATCATCAATGCAGTTTCCTCCTGGACTCCAATTGTGTTAAACATAATGGCTTTTAACAAAACTTTTTTAAATATAACATCATTAATTGCATTAGGTATTACTTGTGTATGGTTTATAATGCTTCAGTTGTTTCTCGTTTCCAAAATAACACTGTCGCTTTTCGCTTTTCAAATCCACTATATCTGGATCCGCAAAAGTTAGCTCGGGATAAACTTTGATAAAAACTTCCTTGTTTGTATCCAAGGCGGAGGGGAAGTCCATTACATTTGGCAATTCGACTGCCGTGTGTAACGTGAATATCATTCCTTCCGAGTCTGTCATAGGACAATAGTAATCATCTGCGTTGATATAAAATATAAACTGGATTTTTTACTTTCTCCAAAAAAATTAATAGTGATAATTCTAGAGTTTTAAACCTGTCATCGGGTCCAGTAACACCGAAAGCCCAAAAAATTTTCCAGTGCCGTGTTGTCTGTGAGGAAGGAAAAGTTTTTCAACAGGTTTTGGATTAGTAAAAATTAGGGGCATTACGAAACCCTTGTCATAGTTCCACTTGGACCATTCTTCGATTTCCTCTTCATTCCAGTGCAACCGTGTTCCAAAGGCAGAGTTGTTGAAAATTGAGCCATTCTCCTTTCCTTTGTTTGATCTAAAATGACTCAAAACATTAGACATTAGCAAAATGTAGTCAAAATTTTTAAAGCATTAGTAATTAATTCATTATACGGATTCTGGTATATTAAAGGAAGTGGCAGCATGTTAAAGGTGCAACACTTTCCGAACTCGGTGATCACTGGACGGAATAATTCTGAACAATTGTTGATCAAATGGTATGGTACTGATGCAAACATGCACAAAGGAATCATTTGATCACACGGAACAGTGTTCTATATAGCAATTACAAATTATACTCGTAAAATGCAAAGGATTCATTACACTCTTTCATTTGATTTGAAACCATTATTCTTTATACCTCCACCAAAAAGTCCAGCATGTCCTTCTGAACTTCAGTATAATTACTGAAATCCACAACATTTGGGTTTACCAGCTGAAAGGCAAAACCGTTTTCCTGAGCAAAGCTCTTTTGAGACTGACAAAACGCGCTGTACATAGTGATAGTAAATGGAAATATCATAGAAAACTGTTGTGATAAAATCGACATAATAATTGATACAATATGAAATCAGTATGAGATGCGACGTACTTAACAAGTGTCAAGTTTCTTTTGGCCTGCTCAAATTCCTCGTGTTCTGGTAAGCTAGCAATCCTGTAGACCCCAAACATGTCAAAAGTCAAAATATTAAGTGTTGCAACTTTGAACTATAACCATATTGTACCTACCTTTGTAACTCATCAACTTTCTTCTTCGAAAACTACAAGAGAAAAAAAAATTGAATTTGTACATAAAATTCGGATAAGATGTAACGATTAGGTTATAAAATTTAACATAATATGCTTATCAACCTGATTAATATTACAAAACGTAACGGCTGGAAAAGGAATCGTTTCAATAAGTTGCTCTTTGCTTTGAAATGACACAACCACAGGGGTATCCTCGTACCGCATAATCATGAAATAAATCAAGAATCCAGCAACAACAACTCCAATTACGAATACGAGAAACCAAAAGATTCTGCAGAAAATACACAAAAGAAAAAGAACTTTCAACAATTTTTGTATGTTTTTAGAATTTATTTAAAATTTTATTTCAATTCAAACCTTTCTGTAATGTGTCTCCTGGGCTGTCCAATATATTTCAAACCATGCAATGACGTATCGGCTAAAAATTCCGAGACCACAGTTTCTTGAGGTGGATTCCACCAACAAAATTTTCTGCTACAACAACCATCACCACCACTGCCTACATCACTTCCATTTTCTCTTCGCCTTTCACTACCATTATCTTCATCTAAGTTGTCCATAGTTTTCAATAATTAAAATGTATTTTAATGTTGATTTTTGTTGCTGGGAAAGTTTCTATTTGTTCGGAATCTTCCTAAGCGTGGTCGATGAGAGTAGTGTGTCGGAGTAAACACCCTTTGCTTCTGAGCTGTTACTCATTAAAGTAGAGTTGGCTTTGCAATATTTTATAATATTTAAAGGTCATATGACTGATCGTGAGTGAGAATATATTAAAACATGTTTGCACACGAAATATATTCATGTTTGCTTGCATGCTTTGGCTGCCCTTCCACAATCCACCTATAATAACGAACGAATCCAACGAAAAATGGAAATTCTACATAACCACGCGATCATTTGACCGTCTCACCAATATTCCCGACCCTCACAATGCTCACTTGAAACAAAATTGCACACATAGGATCAATGGCTTTTAAATGTATCATAGGATTTATATGTACAGAGACCAAAATACACCATGTTTAATTACATGGTTTAGCGGAAAAGGCATTCATCAGAATGGTAAGATTGAACACCTTTTTCTGATTTTGCAAATTTTGCAAAAATAGATTTTTCTATGAAAGAAAATGTTGTCTTGACCACTAAAAGTTTACTGCATAATTTACATATATTACTTGGCTTCCTTGTTTCAACTCAACCGTGTTACATCCTCATGCCACAATTTTTTTCTAAAGATCCATTCATAATTATATATGTAATGTATATTATAGTTCGTATCCATGTTGCTCCATGTCCATCTAGTTTTCATTTCACTTTATTGAATACTGTGCCGTAAAATAATTTCAAAGTCATAATACAGGTTATTAGTGGACTACGCCTCTTTTGCCTCAACAGCAAAATACATAGGTAAATTAAACTATACAACCCTTTTCGCTCTACACCACACTGTTTGCAGAGCCGTCAATTGTGCTCGAAATTATTTTGGTCGACCGATTTCATATGAAGGAAAGTCCGGGTTTTTGAAACTTGAGCTTGTAGACCATGTCAAACTGCTCTAGAAAAAAAATACTGGAGAATTTTAGAGTCAAAATTGTTGTAGGTATTAATTAAAAACTATCGAAAATGCGTGTTTTTTATAAGTTTTTGAAATTTACTAATACTATCTGGTCCGATAAATTTTTCTCACCATATACATAAGAAAGCGCAAGTTTTCTTCTCTAGGATGGCGTTGGAACCAAAAATTTATCGGTCCAGATAAGACACGTAATTAATTAGTGAAGATGACAGTATCCCGATCATCGGCAATCAGGGTTGGGTAAATTACGAAATATAATATACCAAATTACAAAATCATTGTTTTTTACGGAAAACAACGAAACCTTATATTGTTAAAAGTCAGCTATTATAAAATACACAACAAAAAACATTGTTTAAAACGGCTAAAAACATTTATTTTGTAACTTGGAAGATTAAATGTCGTAATTTAGCCATCCCTGCTGGCCGATGGTCGGGATACTGTCATCTTCACTAATTAATTTCATGTCTTATCTGGAACGATAAATTTTTGGTTCCAACGCCATCCTAGAGAAGAAAACTTGCGCTTTCTTATGTATATGGTGAGAAAAATTTATCGGACCAGATAGTATTAGTAAATTTCAAAAACTTATAAAAAACACGCATTTTCGATAGTTTTTAATTAATACCTACAACAATTTTGACTCTAAAATTCTCCAGTATTTTGTTTCTAGAGCAGTTTGACATGGTCTACAAGCTCAAGTTTCAAAAACCCGGAATTTCCTTCATATGAAATCGGTCGACCAAAATAATTTCGAGCACAATTGACGGCCTTGCAAACAGTGTATACACGCACATATAATTATAGGTCCAGATGTTAAGAAAGAGAAGGTTATGGGCAAAAATGAGTTGGCTTTTGCAAAGAAGTTTTTAATCAATACTATGCCACTCGGCAAATTCTGTTTTTCTTTTATTCATCATACATAGCTTATTTAAAACAAAATGATGATAAAATAAACCTGGTAACACAGGAGTGTAACGAACAAGCAATTTAGGGATTATAAAAGAAAACTTATGACAGTTGACAATTAAGATAACATCCAAGATAATATAGAAAGAAATTCCCTATTTGAAATGCATAGAAAGAGAAATGCATAAAAAGATATTCCTACTTGAAATGCATAAGGCATACGTATAGCTGACGCATGAAAATGGAAACTTGATCATGACATTTGACCCTGAAGATAACATCGCCGATAAACGTGCATAGTACCGTTGGTCTTCACTCGTGATCACCTGTCGAATGATATGCAACACGGTATACCTTACGCTTGAAAAAGTGATGGGGTATGACCTTTCCCCCAGGGGTAACTCCGATTTGGCCCAAAATTGAACTTGATTCCTCATTTTCCCTAAGCTATCGACTGGCGAGACAGAATTAAAAAAAGCCAAAGCGTTCTCGAGTTATCGTGCCCCCGAACGGAACGATGGACAGACTGGACAAAGCTATAAACAAGCAATAAATTGCTTGTAATAATGTACGTGTAATGTCAAATTTGAAAAACAAATCAGCTCGTCGGTTGAGTCATTTATTTTACACATCGAAAAATAAAATTTTTACTTGACTAAATAAGGCAATTTAAAAAATAAACGCATCAAAGTTTCAAAAGCACCAAAAACACGTCTTATATTTTACTATTAGCAACAAAGCTTGCTTTTAATAGAATGCTTTCCAGTATTATTTTGCTTACACAAAACGAATAAGCAAGTAATGGAGGAAAATGCATGGAAGGATAAATAGAGCAAACCAAAATTTTATCGCTATCGATGCAGAATTTTAATTAAGCTAACAACTATTATGAAAGTTTGCTAAGTTTCCTCAACACGCGCATGTTTTAATTTGAAGAGTCTGCTTAAATTTAAACGAGTTAAATTAAGCATAGCAAAAACAATGCATGCGACAGGATTTTACTGATGTTATTGCCAATCATCAAAAAATAAAAGTAATAGTGTGTAGTAAGCTAGAAAATAACCTATAAACTTTATTTTTTATAGCAAGTTAGAACATTAATGGGACTAATGAATAAAAGGCTCATGTCATTTAACACAAAATCGAACGAAATGTAGGCTAAAGTTATGAGTATAAAATAAGATGAAGAGTCCTCCATAGAGTATCAAACAAGTCCCAAGCTTTTCACAGCATAATCCAAATAAATCTCTTCCTCGAAAAAAAATCATAGTCAAAGTAAAAACTTTCCATTCATCATGGCGAGGTTTCAAGTAGGGAAAAATTTAATTTCCCTTTGTCTCATAGGAATAATCCTGTTTGAGATGGCGGCTGCAAAAGCTGAAACCTCAGAAAAAATGGTAACCTGAAAAGCAATTTAAAATTGTAGGAATTAAATTATTGTTTGGAAATTTAAATTGCGTTCCTTTTGTTCTAAATTATAGGAGTCTGAGAAGAAGATTTCAAAGCGTAATGCAAACTATAACGCATTACCTTCTCCTCCTAGTTATCCAGCAGCTATGTCATCTTATTCTGCACCAACTTATCCGTCACCAGCCGCTTATCCGTCATCAGCAGCTTATCCTACAGCCCAATATCCAGCAACTTATGCAGCTCCTGCTATGTACCCTGCTCCTGTTCCGAGCTACTCCACTCCCACTTACACAACTCCTACCGTTATGTACGAGCACGAGTCCGCTCCCCAAGCTTATTACTACCCAGTGGCATATTGCCCCCCAGACGAACAGGCGACCCAGCCCCCAGAATGTGACAGCAATGACAAGCCGTTGGACACTAACCCTGCCAAGAGGAAGAACTGCACATGTACTTGGACTAATAGCCCTCCTGGATGCACATACCGCTTGTGCACACCCGCTGATAAGCCGATTACAGGATCAGCCAACCAATGCGTCCCCTTTGGATGCATTTGCAACGGGCCCACAGCAAGTCCAACTTATTGCATTAATATCTTATCATACCCAGAAACTGCTGTCGTTCCCTTCACTCCAACTCCAGCTGGTGGACGGGTTCCCTCAACAACGACCTCAGCTATATTTTCCCAAAGTGGACTCAACTCTTTGGAAAAGCAAGAGCTCTTGAATGCACTTTCCACACAAAGTCAAGATCAGCAAGTTATGAATGAACTGTCCACCCAAATTAATAAAAAGCAACAACTATTGAATGCAATCCAACAACAATCCCATGCTTCCTCCACCAGCAATAACCAACAATTACTTGAAGCTCTCAGCGCCATTCAAGGGACACAAGGTTCTTCCGGTGTGATGCAGGTGGTTAGTGCCAACAATGCACTTGTCCCACAGGAAAAAGTGTTTGCATTAGTGCAATCCCAGGCCGACTCCACTTCCAATAATGCCGCTCAGTCTTCCGATTCTCAATCAAGCGGTGGAGGGCTTTTGGGCGGAGGCCTTTTGGGTGGATTACTCAGATAAAAAGGAGATGGTTACTGCATATTATGAGAATTCTATAATTTGATCATTGATTGGTTAACCAAATTATTTGTGTAAAATTGCTGGGTCTGAAAAAGACCAAAAATTTATCAGACTTATTATTGACTATAAAATCTTACATTCGATTCAAAATTTATGCAATACTCTTATTGAACTCAATATATTTATTCCTGCTTAAATTTCATATTGGCAAATATTCATATTAGTTTTTTACTTCAAAGTTTCATTCGTTCAGTTTGAAGAAGAAGTCAAAATTGGAAGAACAAGGAGCATTATTGCATTTCAGCTGCTTGCTTACTAACTTTGCTCAGTTTGGAATAATAAATGAAAAGGTGGAGAAACATACCAAAAATGCAATTGGCGAAAGTGAATTTTTAAAAATCTCACTATTTATTTGCAAACTACATAATATATTTTCAAAGAAACATTATCTGGGTGGAGGAATTGAAAGCATTATTCAAAAGCTTCTCAAATATTTGGTTTGATTCTTCAATATGTTTTAGAAACTGATGAATAATGTATTAGTCTGACCCCGTTTTCATTTCTTTAAGATCACGACACGTGTGCTTTTTAAGTAATAACAACTAATTTGTTGATTTGGCATTTAAAAGTTGGGAATAAAAGAAATATGCTTGATCAATACTTACTGTATTTGCTGTTTTGTAAATTCAAGCATTGCAGGAAAGTTTACAAAAACGCTAACAACAGCAACAAACAAAGAATGCTAACAAACTCAACAGCGTTGATTCCGAGGTTATTAATGAAATGCATTAATTGCATTGCATGCAAAATAAGGTTCGAAATTACAATTAGTCTTACATCAGTCAGCCTTCAAATCTTACGATGATGCAATATCCATAGAAATCCATGGTATGGAAACCCATGGATAACCTCCCATGAAACTGATCACTTTTCACACAAAAAGTTATTTTATATATGATTTATGTTCATACCTGGTTTATATTTTTAAAAAACTTTCCGGGTTCCCCCCAATAGCTTTTGAGTCTTTAATTGAACCTCTCTGTCATTTATAATTATATGTATAGTATGTTGGTTTGACCGTATACATGATGCTTTTTTAGGTACATATATGCGTCATACCCTTTCTTTTGAGACAGGTTTCTTGAGAAAATACATAAAAATTACTTTCATTAGGTAGCCTGCAGGCCCAACTAAGGATGTAAGTCATTAATTTTAAGTTCAGTTGTGTATTGGAAATTCCAGGTTGTTTTTAAGCAGATATGGCTTTGGTACATGATGGATGCAATAACGCTGAATCAACTCAAGAGAAAACTAAGCCAATTTTCAATGTGATTAACGCAGTTACACTCATATAGCTCAGCCATTCCAGAATCCAATTAATTTATGGTAGAAAAATTTAACCATTTTTTCTCACAAATGGGTTAATTTATAGGTACTTATTTTCAAGCTCATGTGGAAGCATCGACGTAATTATAGTGTTGGTGTTACATACGCTGTTTTACCAGCACTCAGCAAGTGTATGAACAAATTGCGAGCAGACATAATATTATGGATGCATAAAAAAATTAATTTTAACAACGCAAAACGTTCCTATTAATTGATCCGAATTCATGTTTAATAACTTTTGTTTTAGAGCAACATCAGCTTTGAAGTTGATATGACTGAAGGTGAGCCGTAGGTTAAGCTTGAAAATAGGAAGAACGAGATGATATTTACTGGAATAAAAATTTAAATGTAAAACCAAACGTGAAGAAAATACAGAAATTAAATAACCGCATCAATTTCATTATCAGTATTAATATCAGTATCGTCATAATTCATTATTAACAAGCAATTTTTTTGCAAGCAATTGGTCTGTCCGTCGGTCCGTGAGGGGGCACGATAACTCGAGAACGCTTTGACTTTTTGAATTCTGTTTTCACCAATCGATAGCTTATGAAAAATGAGGAATCAAGTTCAATTATGGGCAAAATCGGAGTTACCCCTGGGGGGAAAGGTCATACCCCCTCACTTTTTCAACCGTAAGGTGTACCGAGTAACATATCATTCGATAGGTAATCACAAGAAAAGATCAATGGTGCTATGCACGCTTATCTCCGATGTTATCTTCAGGGTCAAATGTCTTGATAACCTTTCCGTTTTCAAGCATCAGATCAGGTATATACCGTATGCACTTCAAGTAGGGAATATCTTGCTATGCATTTCAAATAGGGCATCTCTCAGCACAATATTAGAGAAGACCAAAGCCATGATAAGCGCGCTTATCTTGGATGTTATCTTAGAGGTCAAATGTCATCAGTTTTCTTTTATAAACCCTAAATTGCTTGTTTGTTACACTCCTGTGTTACCAGGTTTATTTTCTTACAAGTACCCCATTCATTCTTATAGGGAGAAAACGTCGACCAGGTGGCGATAGTTTCTATGGGGTACTTCAGTGTAATTTTAACGATAAAAACCAACAAAAATGTTTGAATTAGTCGCTAAGGTGTTTGTGGCGTTGCATGTCACATTGTTTTTAAACGGAGAAGGACTCCCAATCATTTTGCTTGAGGTCATCGCTTGGAGCGCTGACTGCGCATGTGTTTTTCCCTATATACCTACCTCATTAGCACACGAGCTCACCACCTTCGTACCTGGGAAAAAAATGGTATCTTTTTGTAAAATCAAAGCCGATAGGGACTGATCATTAAACTAAAAGTTGTTTCTCATGTATATAATTTCCAGATTCATGAAAAATAACCAATTCAAGAGAGGGAATGCAAGGTAAACTTGAGGTGCCCAAGGATTTGCTACGTTCAACGTTAAGGAAAAACTGGTGAAACACTATTTTTTCCGTTCTGAAACATTTTATAAGGGCATCACCTAAGCACAAATCTGTTCCATTCTACTTTTGCCTCTTGGGTCAAAAAGACAAATCATAATCAACTTTGCTTTAGAATTTACCATCATCATCGTTCAGCAGTTTGAATCCTTATTTCTATTTCATTCCTTACTTATCCTTAGTCTTATATTTTTGTATAATTTTTGTTAGGGTGTTGAAAACCTTGGCTATCAGCAGTGAGCATGGCAGGAGATGCTAGCAGCCAGATATGGCTTACACACGCTCTCAGCGATGAGGAAGTACCAAAAGCACTCACCCTCTGCTTTTCCTTGAAAAGAGGGTTGACCAGCCGGAAGCTAGCTGTCCTAGTTTCCCCAAAAGTGTCCCATTCACTGAGGGAAGCGCTTCGCATTGCCTTTGACTTGTTTTTCTATATAGAGGAAGAAGAGAATATGGCTGGGCTAAAGGATGGAGAATTTGCCAAGCTATATGCTCTCACTCTCAAGTCCTTTGAGAAAATTGTGTTTCTCTCGCCAACTATGCTGGTAAGCGATGAGCAATTAATTTTTTGCATACTGTTAGGCACGTTTTATTTCTTATTGAAGTTTTCATTTTTTTTTTAAATTTGTAGGCAGTTAGAAATTTTGATGACATTTTTAATGAATGTGTCGAATCTCAACGTTTCATCTGGCCTTTTGGAACATCTTCCTCCAGTTCCATTTTCATGGTACGACCATGCCTCCAAACATTCAAGATTCTTATAAGCGAGCTTCGTACAAGAAATGGCAATACCGTGGAGCAATACATGAGAACCTGGACGATAAATCAAAGTGGAGGGGAACATGCATCCACTTGTCTTGGAGCTCAGTACACTCACTTTCTAACACCCCAAAGTGAATTCCTGCTCGCGTATGTAACAAAACTAAATGAATGAAACGGGTAGTGTAAAATTAATTGAAAACATAATGAATGATCATTTTTTTTAAAATTCAGCAAAGAGACGGATATCTCGATTATAAATTTAGTGGACATCCCGATCGACGTGAATACTGAAAAATTTGGACTCTTCGCTCAGGTGAACAATTGACGCATCATTTCAGCAAATTATTTCTTCATTTAGTAAAACTAATGAAAAACACGAATTTTTGGATTTGTAGTTGATTTTAGAAAGCTGGAAGACGCTGTATAAAGAAAGTGTGAAGCCATTCTTACAGTCCTTGATGGAGCTTCCCAGCCTTGGAAACAACCAGTTTAACCAACCTCCGGGATTCAATAAGGAGCCAATAGCAATTGTTGGAATGAGTTGTCGCTACCCAAGTGCGAATAACTTGGATGAATTTTGGCAACTCTTGCTAAACGCCGAGGATGGAACTGGAAACCCACCAGATTTCCGTTGGCGGCGTGAGCAATCCACCCGAATTGTACCAGAGGCAAGAAAGACCAACGCTGGCTTTCTCAAGTATCCAATTGAGGAATTTGACTCGAAATTTTTTGGGATCAGTCCAAAAGAAATGGTCTTCCTGGATCCGCAGCATAGACTTCTCCACGAACTCGTTTGGGAAGGATTGGAAGATGCAGCCGTTGATCCAAACTCTCTTGAAGGGACAAACGGGGGTGTTTTCATTGGCTCTTGGCTAAACGACTACAAAGAAATCCTACAACAAGAAGCTGCTAACGACGAGTTTTATCGGATGTACATGGGAAATGCGATTGGAGCAGCTGGTGCAAGAATTTCTCATTTTTTAGGGTTGACCGGACCAAGTATTGCAACAGAGTCTGGATGTTCTTCTGCAATGGTTGCAGTTCACCTCGCTTGCAAAAGTCTTCAAAGAGGAGAGACAAACTTTGCCCTGGCCTGTGGTGTCAACCTCCTTCTCCATCCTTTTGATGGAGATTTAATGCCCATGGTTATTTCCCCTGATGGACACTGCAAAACTTTTGATGCGAAGGCGGATGGTTTTGCAAGAGCTGAAGGATGTGGAGTTCTCGTATTGAAACGGCTTTATGATGCTGTTCGAGATGAAGACAGGATTTGGGCGCTGATAAGAGGGTCTGGAATGACACAAGAAGGTGTGAGCAAAAGCATGGGCACTCCAACTGTTCATTGTGAATCTCTTGCAATGACCCTAGCTCTCAAAGACGCTAGAGTGAACCCAGCCCAAGTTTCATATGTAGAGGCACATGGAACAGGAACCATGGTTGGAGATCCAATGGAAGTCGCATCTATTGCAAAGGCTTACCACTCAAAGCAAAGGGAGCAACCACTGCTAATTGGCTCTGTGAAAACAAATGTGGGGCATACTGAGGCTTGCTCAGGAATCACTGGAATTATGAAAGTGGTTCTTGCATTGCAGAATGAAATCATTCCAGCTCATAGAAACTTTGAGACGTTGAACCCTGCTATTGACTTGGATTCCGTTCCAGCTGTGATCCCACTCAAACCTGTGGAATGGAAGAAGCAAGAAGGTAAACCTCGTTTTGCAGGCGTCAGCTCCTTTGGAATAACTGGAACTGATGCACACGCAATAATTGAAGAGCCACCTGTCCTCTCATCAAACGGGCTCAAATGGAATCCTCCTTCCACTAAGCAACTACCCCTTCTACGTATTATGAAGATCACCACAAAGACTGAGGAAGCAATGGAAATTATTTTAGAAAGTTACAAAAATCAGTTGAAAAAAACCAACAATGATTTTCAGGATTTGGCTTACACCGCAAATGTGGGGCGGTCTGATTTCAACCACCGTACTATTCTAATAGCAGAGTCAAATGAAAAAGCTTTTCAGATGATTCAGGATAACAAATTGCTGCGGGGTGAAGCAACGCCGGAAGCCATTGGCAAAGTCTGTTTCCTCTTTACTGGACAAGGCTCACAATATCCCGGGATGGCAAAGCAGCTTTACGAAACCAGTCCAGTATTCCGGATGCACTTTGAATATTGTGACAATCTCCTCAAAAACATTTACAACATTGACATCAAACAAGTTCTTTGGTCGGGTTCCGATAAGGCGACGGAAATAAGCAGAACAATTTACAGCCAAACATCCATTTTTGTTGTAGAATATGCACTTCTTAAATTATGGGAATCTTGGGGAGTGAAACCAGACTATGCACTTGGTCACAGCTTGGGAGAATTTGCTGCTGCAGTTTGTGCAGGAATATTGAATGTTGAGGATGCTCTCAAGCTGGTTGCAGAGAGAAGTCGACTGATTGATCAACTACCCCGTGGGAAAATGCTTGTGATCAAAGCAGATAAGACGCGTGTGGATACGGCGATGAAAAAGTTTGCTGGTGGAGATCAAAACAAGATTCTCGACTGTGCGGCGATCAACTCTCCAGAGCAAACTGTGTTGGCTGGAGACTCTCAAGTGGTACTACAATTTGGTCTGTATTGCAAAGATAATGGGTTAAAATACATTATACTTGAAGCCACCCACGCATTCCATTCTAAGCATATGGATCCCATGCTAAATGAGTATAAAAACGTAGCTAAAAAAGTAATTAAACTCGAGGGAAATAACTGTCAATATATTTCTGGGATGAGGGGAGCTATTATTAAAGCAGATCAAGTAGATGCAGAATATTGGGTGCAACACACTAGAGAGAAAGTATTGTTTATGGATGCGAGCAAGAAGGCAGTTGATTTGGGGTGTAAAACATTTATTGAAATTGGACCTCAGCCTGTTCTGGCAGCGTTGACCATGATGAACAACGACCTACCTCTGACCTGTCTGCCTTCTCTCAAGAAAAATGAAAATGAATGGGAAACGCTGCTAACCACCCTTGGAAAACTGTACGTGAAGGGTTTAGAAACAGATTGGAAAGGGGTTGAGCAATTTCATGACCGAAAGAAAGTCAGCCTTCCTCACTATCCATTTATTGGGAAGAAATTCTGGCCAGATGTGATGTCAGTAAGTGGAGTCTCAATTCACCCTTTACTTGGTAGCGTCTTGTCCAACCCTTCATCCCTCAAGCTGTTCCAATCCGGACTAAACCTTAGATTCTTGGAATACGTGAAGGACCACGCAATCGGAGAAAACATCATATTTCCTGGTGCTGGTTTTCTAGAAATGTGTCTTGCAGCTGGACTGGCAACAATTGAAGTCTCCGCCGATTCCCTCTCACCCCCAACACGTTGTATGAAAGTTGAAAATTTGACAATTGAAGCTCCCCTCGCTTTACAGGAGTCAACGGCCTGCCAAATTCAAACTGTAGCTGAACTCAATACCACTCAACAAGGGGAAAGGGATTGGAACGATATTAGTATAAAAATATTTAGAAAAAATCCTTTGGATTCTTCCAAATGGCAGCTTCATGCCAAAGCCATATTTTGTCCTTTACCAACACTGGAAGAAAGGGAGCAGTTTGCATTTGATTCCAAGCACTTCCTTGACACTTTAGAGACGCCAAGTGAAGAAGAGAGCGGAATCAAGCAGGTGTATGATAAGCTGGCGTCAGTAGGACTCAAGTTTGGTCCAACATTTCGTAGCATTGACAAAGTTTGGAGAGAAGATGATGAGGAGAAAAAAGTCCTCGTTGCCAAAGTCAAAGTTCCACCTAAACAAGGAGTTCAAGAAAACTATATCATTCATCCGGTGGTGCTCGACGCCATGATCCAGGCAATCATGATGATTCGCCCTCTTTCCAATTTGAAAAAGACGTTGTATGTGCCCATTAAAATTGGTAAATTCGTATGGATTTCTGGAACCGACGATGATGATAATACCTCATTGGACCTCTACGTACGTGCTGTGGAGCAAGGTCCAACAGCCACCGCAACGTTGGTGACCTCATCCGGAAAAGTTTTGGGGGTGATGTCATCAGTTGAGCTCATAGACACGACGGTGAAAGCAATCGAGTCAGTTCTGGAGCAGCAAACAAGCGTCCTCCCAGAAATGTGGGAGGAGGTTTGGAGGAAACATAGAAGTGCTACCGACTCCCTCCTCGATTTGAGCTCCACAACAGCCCCCTTTTTCACGAATGAATATCACAAAGAGTTTGAGGATGAGTTCAACAACCCTTCCCCAGCCCAATTCAAAACATTTAGAAATGTGGAGAGGCTCGCCTATCTAAACTACCTCCAGGCTCTCTATGAACTTGAGTGGAAGCCAGAGCTAGGCAAGAGCTTTAGTGAAAGTAGGCTTTTCAATGACCTCAAGATCAAACCCAACTTTCGCCAATACTTCTCCTTCATTTGTGACGTGTTGGAAGCTGAAGGGATTCTCCAGAAGTTGGGTGAAAGTGGTGGTGGTTTAGCTAGCACCGGCGAAACTAATTGGAAATTAGTGCAGATCCCACCATCAAATGAAGATATTTTAGCTCTTCTCACTTCGCCTGAACTGAGCATCAACCTAACCCAACAGTTTGAGGCAACCCCACTTTTACAAAAAGTAGGGACGTCTTTGAGCAGTTTTTTCAAGGGGGAAATATCCCCCCTCTCAATCCTATTCCCAGAAGGGCAACAAACTTATCCATCTATTGCCGATTTTTATGTCCACTACAGTAAACTTTCCAAAGTAGCCGAGTTTGCAGTCTTGTTTCAACATATAATTAAGCATGTTGCAAAGATGCTGGAGTCCAACCCGAGTGCTGTGATCAGGGTTCTAGAAGTTGGAGCCGGCACAGGGTCGTACACTAGGGCATTGTTGGATGCCATGGATGAACATAGAGTCTCTTATGAATATACGTACACTGATGTCTCCGCCGCCTTTTTTCCAGCTGCGGAAAAGAGATTTGAGAAACAGTTGAAAGGGCTTCGTTTCAAAAAGCTAAACCTTGAGGAGGATACCATTGCCCAGGGATTTACACCCGAATATTTTGATATTGTGCTTGCAGCTGAGGTCATCCATGCAACGAAGAACATATCGGAATCACTGCAGAATGTCCGGATGCTGATGAAACCACATGCCAAACTTATTATTCAAGAAACAACGCGTGTGAACCGGGTCATCACATTCCTCTTTGGTACTTTGGAAGGCTACTGGAGATTTCAGGACTTTGAGATCCGAAAGAAATATTGTGTGATGGAGAAATCAATGTGGGGTCAAGTGATGGAAGCCAACGGGCTTAAAGTTGAGGGAATGTTTTCTGTATTTGATAATTATCATTCATACATGGTCTCCCAAAAGACAGCAGACCCCATCCCGCTATCAATCAAGAACATTAGCTCTGGGAAAAGTAAGACTTGGGTGGTATTTCATCAGGAAGATCATCCTATCTCGGAATACCTTCTGGAAAACATCCCTCAAGTTTGGGGAAGGAGAGTGGTTACCATCAAAAGTGGAACAAAATTTGGATTAGAAGATGGTGGCGGAAAAGGTGGCTCATATTTTATGGTACGGAAGCGGGAATACGAAGATTACGAAGCCTTGTTCAAAAATCTCGTGGGTGAAAAAGAATTGGAGCTTGAGGGCATTGTCTACTGCTGGAGTTTGGACAAGAGCACATTTTCTTCATCTTCTTCTCAGGATGAGATTTTGATGCCTTTTTTTAACTTGAGCAAGAGCTTGCTCCAACTCAACCTAAAAAAGAACCTTCGTCTAGCTTTGGTTACAAACGGAGTTGTTCCCCTGGACGACAATGACATGAGCTCATTTTCCGCCAGTACGCTATGGGGATATACAAAATCAATGAAAAATGAAAACTTCAACATTAACTGTAAAGCCATCGAGGTGATCGATAAGATTGAAGATGTGTCCAGATGTCATGAGGTTTTTCACGAGTTA
Source organism: Orchesella flavescens (assembly GCA_964034955.1). NCBI lineage: Eukaryota > Metazoa > Arthropoda > Collembola > Entomobryomorpha > Orchesellidae > Orchesella > Orchesella flavescens. The sequence continues at coordinate 31,193,869 of OZ035958.1, read as the reverse complement.
TGGAGTTCCGAAAAGGATGTTCAGGTAGCATTTTCTGGAAGTAATCGATGCGTGCCCAAATTCACACCACATAAAGCAATAGTAGATCCCTTAAAATTACCAAGTGGAACAGATAGGTTTCAGCTAATTTTGCCAGAATCAAGGTCCATTTCCGATCTCCAGTTTGGACATCTTGACATCATGAATGTTGGAGAAGAAGAGGTGGAGGTTCAAATCAAGGCTTCAGCCCTCAATTTTCGAGATGTTTTGAGCGTAATAAAACCATCGGAGGAGTTTAAGGATTCCAACACGGTGGGATTTGATTTTGCTGGAGTGGTCAAGCAAGTGGGAATAAAGGTTTCAAAGTGGAAGGTTGGAGACAGGGTTTTTGGCTGCAACATTCACTTCACTGCATTACCTAGCCACGTGACATTGAGCCAAGATCTTTTACTTGAACTTCCGGACACTTTATCATTTTGCGAGGGGGCGACCATGCCAGCTGTCTACATTACTTCTGTTCTATGTCTCATGGAAGTAGCCAAAATCAAGAAGGGTGACGTGGTCCTCATTCACACTGCTTCTGGGGGAGTTGGATTGAGTGCTATTGAAATTTGCAAGCATTTCGGATGCACAATAATTGCTACAGCTGGGAGTAAAAGAAAGCAGAATTATTTGAGGTCGCTAGGAATCCAGAACATTTTCCATTCGCGGAATACAAAATATGGAGACCAAATTCTGGAGCTGACCAACGGGAGGGGTGTGGATGTTGTCTTGAATTCATTGACAAGTGAAGGATTCAAGGAAGCCACATTGAAAGCGTGTGCAAAGGGAGCTCGCTTTGTGGAAATGAGTGTCCTCAACATTTGGTCTAAGGAAGAGGTGAAGCAACTTCGCCCAGACGTCCACTACACAGCCATTGACCTCTCAAAATCTGGTAAAAAAGAATGGGTCCGGCTGCTGGACACTTTGAAATCATTTTCAGATGGGATGGTCATGCGCCCAATTCCTTACTTAAGATTCTACGCCTTGAACATAAGAGAAGCGCTCCATTACATGCAGAAAGCAAAGCACATTGGGAAAATTGTTTGCGCAATGCCAGAACTACGAAATGAAGGAGGAGACGTGAAGCCATTCACTCCCATGTTTAATGAGACAAGCACCTACTTGATAACCGGGGGATTGGGAGGGATAGGCTTTACAATTTGTCAGTGGATGACAGAAAAAGGTGCGAAGCATATAATACTTGCTAATAGAAGTTCCCCAAACGACTCCATTCAAAAGAAGATTAGGGAGCTCAACAGCAATGGAGCCAATGTTACTTCCGTCCAGCTGGATGTGGCCAATTATGAGCAATGCAAGGAGCTCATTCAAAACCAGATTAGTAAAATGAAAATGCCACCACTCAAAGGGGTAATGCACGCTGCTGGAACGTTGTCAGATGGGCTCATAACGAGCCAAGATTGGCCCAAATTTTCATCCACGTTCAACACAAAAATTTACGGAACCCTAAATTTGCATGAGCTTACCAAGGGCCTAAACTTGGAACACTTTGTTACCTTCTCCTCAATCGCAGCCTTGTTTGGTTCTCCTGGGCAATCTAATCATTCTGCCGGAAATTGCTTTGAGGATGCCTTCACCCACTATAGATATTCCATAGGCCTCCCTGGAACAAGCATCAACTGGGGTCAATGGGGTGAAGTTGGGGTGGCTCAGGAAGTAGAAATTCCTGGCATGAAAGCCATGTCCAGCGTTCAAGGACTGAGTTGCATTGAATACGCGCTCAACAGGCATCTTGTTCAACTCTGCGCGGTGAACATGGAATCCTTCCGAGTGATGAGTATGCTTTACCCCCAAATAGCCATTTATTTGGATGAGCGCATCTGGAATTCCAGTCGCTCCCCAGCTGCCAAAGGTATTAAATCAGATGAGTTTTGGCGGCAATATGACTCTCTCGCTGAGCCCGATGAAAAGCTGGATCTAATGAGGGCCCAGCTCCAGTTTATTATTCGAACGACACTGAAACTAGACGACATGGATGTCATCAACAACGATGCCAACTTACAGGAAATGGGCGTTGACTCGCTCATGTTTGTTGAAATAAAGAACTGTGTCCAAATAATGTTGGGGGACCGACTCCAAGTGAATGCAAGCTCGTTGAAAGACTGTACCACTGTAAATCTGATTGCTTCCACGCTAGTAAAATTAATTGAAGGGGACGCGGAGTTGGAAATGGGTGTTCCAACAACTGAGCAAGTTGCGGAGCTGATAAGAGAAGACGCTGTACTTCCAGAGCACATTTCCCCAAAACCAGGTCAAGAAGCTGCAGTTGATATTCAAGACGTCAAAATGGTACTTCTCGCCGGTGCCACTGGCGTGTTAGGATCTTATGTATTGAAAGAGTTGAGTTTGTCCCCTCAAATCACGAAAGTAGTATGTATACTCCGCGCAACCAATGCTGAAAAGGGAGAAGAACGCCTCCGGAAAGTTTTGATGGGAAAGAACCTCCTTTCAAAAGTGGATATGAAAAAAGTTCAATGTGTGAGGGGGGATGTGGCCCTCCCAAAATTGGGAATGGACGACAAAACCTGGGAAGAGTTGAGTGGGACAGTTGAGGCCATAGTAAACTGCTCCGCGAGGGTGGATCATACCGAACAATATCGAAAGCGAACATCTACAAGTGATACAAGAGCAGTTAATATTGGTGGAACAAAGAACCTTCTTCAGTTTGCTTGTGAAAATAAACTCAAACATTTTGGCCATGCTTCTTCTCTTATCGCCGTACTCAAAACTGATGAGCAAAATCAAGTTTCAGAAGAATGGCCGGAAGTCGGTGACTTTGACGGAGTGACAAGTTTTGCATACCCAATTTCGAAATTTGTGGGTGACGTCCTAGTCAAGGAAGCTTTGAGTCGGGGACTTCCATCCAAAGTGTTTAGGCTGCCACTTCTTTCTGGAGAGTTGGAGACGGGACAGTGTGCTCCAGAGACGAACCACGCTCTGCTTAGATACATGTTCATACTTAAGCAAGGGCTGATGCCAAGTCTTCCAGGGCCTTTGTTGATGCTTCCTGTTGATTTTTCCGCTAAGGCAACCGTCCAACTTTTTCTTGATAAAAGAGCTCCTCCTGACATGTACATTGCTGGAGTGGCACACCCGGATGTGGATCAGCAATTTGTGGAAATAGCAGCAAAGTTGGGATACCCCGTGAATTTAGTTGAACTTTCAGAGTTCCTCACAGTTGTGAAAGACTCCCAAAATCAGAAAGGCGAGTCACAGGAGCAGTCCTCATCAGCTTTTCATTTGTTTTCGGAGGTGTACAGTGATGAGGAATCAATAGTAGCTGGCTACACAAATACGCCTACCCTCCAACGTTGGATTGAAGGAAATCCGGATGTTTATAAGAGCAGGAAGTTGGCAAAGTTCAACCCAGCATTTTATGATGAGCAAAAACCCACAATGAACTATATTTTGAAGGATCTTATGTACCTGAAGAGCCAGGGGTGGTTTGAGAAATTTGGGCTGTAAAATATTATAATTTTGGGTATGTTTAATTCAATATAAAATTAGCTTTTTATTGTGAAAACAAACAGTTACTCTAAACTAAAAACTTTTAAGTCTTGAATTTAGTGCTTGGATGTACACGATTTAATAACTTTCGCCATGTATATATTTTTTGTCTTAATTCCATTTTTAAATACATTCTCCCAATAAATTGTAGCACCTATGTATATCCTTCAAACAAAATTTTCGCTGTAAAAAATCAAAGTACGCATTTTGTTGATGTTGAGAAAATTAATTTTTCACCTTTTTGCTCACAAACTCATTTTTATTTCACTCGGAGGTACATTTTACAAAACTGTGATTTCGTCAATTAAAAAGTTTGATTAATGGGAGGAAATAAAATTTTATGTACGTCCTCCAATCTCTCAGTCGTGCCACCTGCAATCTAGTAAGAAGTAAAACCACAGGCCTGTCTATGAGAGAAAGATATATGTGCTCCAAACGTCATTTTCAACGCTGATCCAGTTTACACTTTCAAAATTTCAGATTCAACTTAAGATTATTTTTGCAATCAGATGTCAATTGAAAATGTGGAAGAAGTTGAAATATAAAAATAAAAAGACAAATAAAATTAATTAAATAGGTGAAAACGGATGAATTTATTTTGCTGCGTTTTCGTCACTGCACTGATACGCTACGTCAATGAGATTTTCTCACGGCATATAAACTTGTTTGATCAGGTTATTTAGAACACAAAAAGTTCAATTCAATGCCACACATACCTATTAAACCAGTAATCCAATCTAGAATCCGGTGTGTTGTAGAGACAAAAGTGGAATTTAAAATAAAATCACGGTATAGTAGTCTGATGGCAAGATTGTCTTTGATGCTCATTTCTTGGTTTATTTTACTATACCTCGAAATTACATTTAACATATTGTTTTTCATTTGTGTCAGTTCTTTTGAAGTTTTTTTCATTCCCATAAAATTATAATGCTCGTTTCTTAAAAGTGTGGTTGACTAATTTGTTCGGTTTTATCTTGGAAATAATCACAAACTTATCATTTATAGTAGGTATATAGCATAATAATCAATCTTGAAAGCGAAAAAATTCTTAGCTTCTGCAAACAGTACAAACAATCTCAATATAATCTCAAACAACAAAATTGTGTCAAGTATAAAAACGGCATAAGAACTTCATAAAAACAGTTTTTATTCGCTTACAGCAGTAATACGTGTAAGACTTTCTGACTGCGAATTCATATGGACCAAAGTCCACGATAAACACAGGCCCATACTTTCCACACAAATTTTGAAATACCTTCATAAAACCTTTTAAGGAATCAAAATTTCTTTATTATTTACGCCTATTTAAATCTCTTGCTGAGGAATAAACTTATCGTCTATATAGATTGTTACTTTTTGAATCCCTCAATGCAAAAATGTTGGGAAATCCCCCCCTTTACATTTGCGTCACCGTCACACACCATCCAACTGATCAACGTTAACAAGCATCATGCTGCTTATGATGCATCATGGTTAGATTATGCAATACATATTCATTATTTTCCAAACTTCCTACTCATCCGTAATACAGACAATCAATTTTGTTATCTTCCGACGTTGCTAATAATTAGTAATGAATGTGCTAAGATAAAAACCAGAATAATCTAGTAAATTTTGCTCAAACACAGCTTCCCATAGTTTAAAACGAATGCTCATCTCAAAAAATTGTTAGCACACCTACACAAGATACTAGTTATGAAATCAAAAAAGCAGAGTCGTCGTGAGAATTGTTCTACAATAACCATTAACCCAAAGTCGTCTCTTTTATAATTTCCACTTTTGTGAAAACTTTAATTTTGAGAAAGGAAAGAATGCAAAGCAAACTTCGGATGCTTCAAAATTTAATGATGTAATACTATAGCCTACCGCAGCAAATAGGGAGTTGGGTTGTTGGGTACACGATTTTTAATTACGATCAAAAAATTTTAATGAGGATATCACAAATGATCGAATGCCTTTTTAGAGTGCAATTATTTTTAATATTCCAACCCACATTCACAGAGAATCAAGTTTGCAAGGATCCATTCGTGGCCAACATTGAAAACATGAAGACTAATTGGTTCTTTAGAATAAGTGTAAACCGAAATGTGAAGAATAAGAACATGAATGCTAAAATCAAAGTCGGGGTGAAACTTGTTTTACACAACAAAGCCAAAGTTGTCTCATTTACCTAATTTCCGGTTTTGTGAAACTCATTAAATTTGAGAAAGAGGAATAACTCAATGCAACCTTGAGATGCTCCAGAATTTGACAAAAACTAAAGCTTATCGAAGCTAATGGAAAGTGGGGTTGTGGGGTACATGATTTTTATAATCAGGAATTCACATCTTCCTTGTCTAGAAGCACTTACATAAGGGCATAACCAAAGAAGGAGTCTTCCAGTTCCATTAATGTCTCTAGTGACGGATGGCATTCCTTCCATCCGTCAAGCAGGATGTAATTAGGCATTTATATATTTAATTCGATCTTATGATTTGTCATCTTAATGAAATGCGGTCATCTTCAGAGTGCATTTCATGTTATGTACCTACTTATAATTCATGATCATGATGATGATAATGTAATGCAAAGCAGAGAGAGCTCAGCTAGCTAACCATCAACACCAAATTCTACGCTCTCTCCAGATTCGGCCTTACTTACAATAAAACTATACAAATTGGCAATCCAAAGTAACGTATTAACAATCTATTCACTTATCATACCATGAATATCATATTCATTACTCTCTTCAATCAGAACGAAACACTTATAATCAGATCCACTTTAGAATTCAACGTCATTCCCGTTCACCAGAGAATCCTTGTAGTAATCTAAATTCCTTTCCTATATATCATTTAGTTCAATTTTTTTGCTAGATTATCGAAAACCGTGGTTTTCAACATTGATTATGGCAGGAGATGCCAGCAGTCAGATATGACTTACCTACGCTTCCAACGATGAGGAAGTAGCAAACTGCTTTTCCATGAAAAGATTGTTGAGCAGCCGGAAGCTAGCTGTCCTAGTTTCCCCAAAAGTGTCCCCTTCACTGTTATATTAATTCTTATTGAATTTTCACCTTCTATGAAAATCCATAGGTGGTAAATTCGGATGAAATTTTCAATGAGCATGAGGACGAGCCTCAGTAATTCCTTTGGCCAACTGTATCATCTTCTTCTCGTTCCATTTTTATGATGCGACCCTGCCTCCAAACACATAGGCGTAGCATCCTATAGGACAGAGAGGACATTGTCCTCTCTAGAAATTTCATGTCCTCTCTAGAAAATGCCTTGTCCTCCCTGAAAAAGAGACTCATACCCCAATGATCATAAAAAATTTGGTCATTAATATCAACGGAATGCAAATGTCTGTGTAAATATACTATAAATGTAAGTGTGCACACGAATATTATGTCTTCCATGCATAAGCAATGAAACGCCCCGACCCATCGAGTATAATGAGAGCTTGAACAAAGAAGATTAATCTGCGGAATTCAATTCTATCACAGCAGCTAACAACTCACAATTTAAAAGATGAGAGAGATGAAGTACAATTGAATTCCACATACCAAATGCCAACAATTGAGTCATTAATTCCAAGTCCAGTCTAACCAGTGAACCAGCAAAATGTCAAAGCGACCTGCTTTAAGGCTAGACTCGTGGCTAATTAAAAAGGTTAAAAATGGTGAAATTACTCCAACTCATCTTCCAGAAAATTCCAAGACAAATGCCTCCAATGCTAATGCTAAATCGACAGTGGAGGAAGTTCCAGATTCATTGTTGACACCTTATATTGTGATTGGTAAGCTGTTTCATAAGTTGGTAAAATGTCTCGTTTATTTGAGTTTATTGCTCATCACTCAGGTTCTAATCTTTGAATACTTGTCATCTAAATTAAATAGCTCCCCAGATCGCTACACCTCCCATGAACATTTCTTTCTGTGATAATCAAGCGGCGTCATCAACGACTGAAAGTGAAGAAGGATTTGGGAAGAAAAATACTGACGAATCAAATAATGAAACTGAAAGTAGGAGCCTTAAGTTGAAATTGTTTTCTGTAATTTTTATTCTCTGGTTTGCTGCCTATTACATATTTTTTTTATTGGAACATTAAGAACCCAAATTAGGAGGTACTTCAAATTCAAGTAATGAGTCCGCCTCTATTGAAGGATCTCCCAGCGGTGATGATCAATTAGGTACATGAATATTGACTTAAAATAATTTGAAAGTTTGTATCTCAAATCAATTAACTGATGACGTGGACCAATTTGTTTTCAATTACAAGCCACTGCTCACTCCATGACGGTTCCACCTCCACAGCAAGTGCTAAAAAGAAAGTTCTACTTTCAAGCAAGCTGGTTCCATGAATATCCCTGGATACAATATGAACAAAGTTTGAAGAAAATTTTATGTTCCTCATGTGTGGAGGCTGTAAGTCGAGGTCTTTTTCCAGAAAACATGAAAATTGAAGAGACATTCACTGCTACCGGATTTGGGAATTGGCAGCATGGGGCTGAACGGTTAAAGAGACATGATGCCAGTATTTTTCATCGTGATGCGTTAACGCGACTGTTAACCGCAAAAGAAGCCCCAATCGCAAGTATATTCGATGCAGCAACCACAAAAAGACAAAAACAGGCTCAGTTGTCACTGAAAAGCATTCTTTCAACCATAATGTATTTAGCTGGGCAAGGTTTAGCTTTACGAGGATCAACAGAAGACACCGGAAACTTTATGACTTTACTTCGTTTAAGATCTGAAGACATACCGGAGCTAAAGAATTCATTACAGCAGTCAAAAAATTATACCTCACCCGAAATTCAAAATGAACTGCTTCGAATGATTTCTCAAGCAATTTTGCGTGAAGTAGCTGTAAAAATTCAGACAGCCAAGCTTTACAGTATTATCGTAGACGAAACAACGGATTTGGGAGTTCACGAGCAGATCTCAATAAGTATACGCGTTATAACTTGCTACTATGAAGCAGAAGAATATTTTCTCGGTCTATACCAGACATCTACTACAACTGGCCAGACGATTACTGAAATTGTTTTGGACACACTTCAGAGATTCAATTTGCCCATTGAAGACTTACGGGGACAGTGTTACGACGGGGGATCAAACATGTCCGGCCAGTTTAAAGGAGTACAAGCCAGAATACTCAAACTACAGCCAAAAGCGATATTTACTCATTGCTTTAATCACAGCCTTAACCTTGCCCTGCAAGACTGTGTGTCACAAAACACATTCTTTCGAGATTTATTCAGCCATATAAATGATATAGGAACAATCATAAAGTCTTCTGCAAATAGAAGCTCAAAATTCGAGAGTATTGCAAGCGCTTTAGGACAAAATGTTACACGACCACGGCCATTATGCCCAACGAGATGGACTGTAAAATTAATTGCTGTCAATAGAATTTTAGCGGGATATGAAGCATTGTTGCAGTTTCTGACAGATCTTGGGGACTCGAAGGACAAGGTTTCTGCCAAAGCGAAAGGTCTACAGTTAGTCATGGAGAAAGCAGAATTTATTTTAGGATTACTGATGGCAAAAGAAATTTTCAGCGTGGCGGAGCACCTAAGTAAGATCTTACAAAACCCTAAATCAACTCTTAGTGGTGGTATTGAAGCTGCAACTGTAACTGTACAAGGTCTCAAGGATTTAAAATCTGACACCGCATTTAAAAGAATGTGGAGTAATATGAATACCAAAATTGATGAATATGATTTGAGCTCGCCAACTTTACCTTGGATACGAAAAAGACCAAAGAAGTTTGAGGATCAAAATCAAATTCAGACGTTTAGTACAGCAAAAGACCGATTGATATCAATATATCATGATGCGATCGACTCAATGTGTAATGAGATTGGTCGTAGGTTTGATCAAGCTGGATTAAAAGTGTATGAAAAACTTGAGGCTACCGTGTTATCGTCTGGCTCAAATGAAATGGCGGATGAAGTGTGCAGTTTTTACGGATGGGAAAAGTCTAAATTAACTAGTGAAATAGCTGTGCTGAAAGGCTTCAAAGGTTTCACCTGGCTTTCTGTAAAAGACATTGTTGAGGGATTCCGTTCATTGAAACCAGAGTCACGCTCGTTTTTCCCAATTTTGGATGAAGCGTTGCGGCACCTTCTTGTCATCCCATGTAGCTCTGCTGGGGCAGAGAGGAGCTTCTCCAGGCTTCGGAGAATCAAGATGTATTTAAGAACAACGATGAGTCAGGAAAGACTAAATCATTGCTGCGTGATAAACTGTTACTCATTGGATATTTTAAACGAAATTGATACCGACAGCATTATTAAGGACTTCGTTAATCATCGCGGTAGAGAAGCTACTTTTGGAAAGGTTGTGAAAAAAATTACTAAGTGAGAAAAAAATTAGCTGTTGTCATTATTATTATGTAATTATACTGTGTTAACAAATCAAATCGTAATAAATCAGCAAAAAATTGCACAACATTGCAAACCAATACTCAATTTATTTTTCAAATTTTTGTCCTCCCTGGGAAAAAATCGTTGCTACGCCTATGTCCAAACATTCAAGATTTTGATGGATGAGCTCCGCGTAAACAATTGCAAAGACGTGGAGAATTACCTGAGAACTTGGACGAAAAATAAAAGTGATGTACAACATGACTCTGCTTCTCTTGGGGCGCAGTATATTCAAGCTTTATCCTCCCAAAATCAATTCCTGCCTGCGTATGTAACAAAACAAAATTTAAATGAAACCGTGTAAAATTAATTAAAAATAAAAAATATGTAATTTTATAATTTAGAGACGGAAGTTTCGATGATAAATTTAGTAGACATCCCATTCAATGTGAATACTGAAATATTATTGAAACATATGTATTTTCGATTTGCAGCTGATTTTGGAAAGCTGGAAAATGGTGTACAACGGGACTGTGAAACCATTCTTATAGTCCCTGATGGAGCTCCCCAGCCGTGGAAACAACCTGTTTACCCAGCCTACAGGATTCAATAAGGAACCAATAGCATTTGTTGGAATGAGTTGTCGCTACCCAAGTGCGAATAAATTGGAAGAATTTTGGCACTTCTTGTCAAACGCCAAGGATGGAACCGGAAGCCAACCAGATTTCCGTTGGAGGCGTGAGCAATCCACCCGAATCGTACCAGAGGCAAAAAAGACCAACGCCGGCTTTCTCAACTATCCTATTGAGAAATTTGACTCGAAGTTTTTTGGGATCAGTCCAAAAGATTTGGTCTTCCTGGATCCACAGCATAGACTCCTCCACGAGCTGGTTTGGGAGGGACTTGAGGACGCTGCTATAAATCCTGAAGGTTTGTTAGGAAGTAACGGAGGTGTTTTCATTGGCTCTTGGTTGAATGACTACAAAGAAATCCTGCAACAAGCTGCTAACGACGAGTTTTATCGGATGTACATGGGAAACTCAATTGGAGCAGCTGGTGCGAGAATTTCTCATTTTTTAGGGTTGACCGGGCCAAGTATTGCAACAGAGTCTGGATGTTCTTCTGCAAATGGTTGCAGTTCACCTCGCTTGCAAAAGTCTTCAAAGAGAAGAGACAAACTTTGCCCTGGCCTGTGGTGTTAACCTCCTTCTCCATCCTTTTGATGGGGATCTAATACCCATGGTTATTTCTCCTGATGGACAATGCAAAACCGCGTATTTGATGCGAAGGCGGATGGTTTTGCAAGAGCTGAAGGATGTGGAGTTCTCGTATTGAAACGGCTTTTTGATGCTGTTCGAGATGAAGACAGGATTTGGACGCTGATAAGAGGGTCTGGAATGACACAAGAGGGTGTAAGCAAAAGTATGGGGACACCAACTGTCCATTGCGAATCTCATGCAATGACATTAGCTCTCAAAGAGTAAACCCAATCAAATTTCATATGTAGAAGCACACGGAACAGGAACCATGGTTGGGGACCCTATGGAAGTCGCATCTATTGCAAAGGCTTACCACTCAAAGCAAAGGGAGCAACCACTGCTAATTGGCTCTGTGAAAACAAATGTAGGGCATACTGAGGCTTGCTCAGGAATCACTGGAATTATGAAGGTGGTTCTTGCATTGCAAAAAGAAATCATCCCAGCTCACAGAAACTTTGAGACGTTAAATCCTGCAATAAATTTGGATTCCGTTCCAGCTGTGATCCCACTCAAACCTGTGGAATGGAAGAGGGAAGAAGAAAAACCTCGTTTTGCAGGCGTCAGCTCTTTTGGAATAACTGGAACAGATGCACACGCAATAATTGAAGAGCCACCTGTCCTTTCCTCAAACAAGCTCAAATGGAATCCTCCCTCCCTTGAGCAACCTCTTTTACGTATTATGAAGATAAACGCAAAGACTGAGGAAGCGATGGAAATTCTTTTGGAAAGTTATAAAAATCATTTGAAAAACAACAACATTGATTTATTCTCCGACTTAACGTACACTGCAAATGTGGGGCGATCTGATTTCAACCACCGTACAATTCTAATAGCAGATTCGAATGAAAAAGCTTTTCAGATGATTCAGGATAACAAATTGCTGCGTGGTGAAGCAACGCCGGAAGCCCTTGGCAGAGTCTGTTTCCTCTTCACTGGACAAGGCTCACAATACCCGGGGATGGGAAAGCAGCTTTATGATACAAGTCCCGTGTTCCGGATGTACTTTGAATATTGCGATAATCTCCTCAAAAACATTTACAACATTGACATCAAACAAGTTCTTTGGTCGGGTTCCGATAAGGCGACGGAAATAAGCAGAACAATTTACAGCCAAACATCCATTTTTACTGTAGAATACGCACTTCTTAAACTGTGGGAATTTGCATGAATTGACTAAACATCTAAATTTGGAACACTTTGTGCTTTTCTCCTCAATGGCCGCGTTATTTGGCCCACCGGGTCAATCTAACCATGCTGCTGCAAACATTTTTGAAGATAAATTTGCCCACTATCGACATCCAGTTGGGCTTCCAGCAACCACCATCAATTGGGGCCAGTGGGGTAAGTTAAAATTTAAAAAGGCTACTGGAATTATAAGTAAAATTTATAGAATATAATTTTTTTATTTTCCCAAAAAAGGTAAGGTAGGAATTGCTAAGGAAATGGACTTGCCAGGCGTCAAACCAATTTTCAATGTTCAAGGGATTGCTGGCTTAGAATACGCCATGAAGACCCACCGAATTCAAACCTGTGTCCTCAACGTTGAGTCTTTTGTTCTGTTGGGAAAAATCTCGCCTCAGATCTCTGTCTATTTGGATGAGCGTATTTGGAATTTTTCTGTTGGCACTAGTTCTTCAATCGTTATCAAATCTGACGAGTTTTGGCAACAATACGATTCCCTTACTAAAACCGAGGAGAAATTGAACTTAGTTCAGGCCCAGCTTCACAAAATTTTGAGAAACACGCTCAAAATGGATGACAGAGATGTTATTGACAATACTGCCAACTTACAGGAAATGGGGGTGGATTCGTTAATGTTTGTTGAAATCAAGAATGGGCTTCAAACTATGTTGGGAGAGCGACTCCAGGTGAATGCTAGCGCAATAAAAGACTGTAATACGGTCAATTTATTGGGGACAACTTTAGTAAAATTGATTGAAGGAGAGGAAGAAGACTTGAAGCCAACGTTGGAAGAAGTAAATGAGCTAATCCAAGAAGATTGCCAACTTCCAGAACATATTTCTGCAAAAGACTGTCCGAAAAGTAGGACTACTCGGGAGATTAGAACGGTTCTATTGACGGGGTGTACTGGAACTCTTGGTCCCTATGTATTGAAACAGCTGGTTCAAGTCCCCCAAATTAAAAAAGTATTTTGCTTGATTCGACCCCGCAAAACGGAAAGTGTGGAGGAACGACTAGGACAGGTTCTAGAGAATCTGGAACTCAAAGTAGATATGAGTAAAGTGGAATGCGTGAGTGGAGATGTAGGTGATGCTCATCACCTTGGAATGGAGGAGGGCGTTTGGAAAAGGCTGAGTGTGGAAATCGAGGCTATATTCCACTGCGCAGCTAGGGTTGAACACACGGAACACTATCGGAAGCGAAATTCCGTTCAGGATTCTCGGGCCGTGAATATCGGGGGGATGAAGAATATCTTGACATTTGCGTGTGAAGAAACATTGAAGCATATCTATCACGCTTCATCCATTCTGGCAGCGGCCACCATAGAGATTGACGGCTTGGTCTCTGAAAGATGGCCGGAAATGGGTGAATTTGATGACCTCCATGACCCATATCCAAATATGTTGGGGATGTTCTAATAAAACAGGCAGTTGAGCGTGGAATTCCAGCCAAGGTATTGTATTGTATTGCATTGACTTTATCACGTAGCTGAAGCGAGAGCATTCAGCGAAGTAATGGTTTTACTAAAACTGTCTGTCCGTCTGTCTGTGCGCACTCTCCTGGTCACATACATTGACCGATTTGGACGAAATTTGGTACACAGGTAGCACTACTAAAGAGGACCTCTGGGAATACTTTTCAGCCAAATCGGTCAAACGGTTCGAAAGTTATAGGCGTTAGAGTTCAGAAACTCATCGATTTGGCTGAAATGTATACGTATACGTAAGAATTGCATAGCATCCGTGTGGATGTGCTTATGCATAGCTCCGGAATCATGTCCTTGTGCATAAAGCCAGAATCCGGAATGGAATTCTGCAAGCAATGCTTTTACTACGTTGAGAGAGGATCGCCGAGGTGGGTATAGAGAGAGAGAGAGGTGGTGGAGGAGATTTGGTGGACATTGGGGGGAGGTGGTTTGGAGGAGATCACTCAACGCCCTCTTCAGCTACGTCTCTGGCCTGCTTACTAGCAGTTTATTTGCGTATTAAAAAGTATCAGCTAAATTAACTGTTCTCCCAATTATGATTCAAAGGTCTTTAGATTCCCACTAATTGTTGGAGAAAATGGTACTGGACGCTGCTCCATTCACACTAATCATGCCCTGTTAAGATTCATGTTCATAATGAGGAATGGGGTGATGCCTTGCTCTCCGCTTCATTTGCCAATGCTGCCAGTTGACAATTGTGCGGATGTGTCCGTCCGCATTTTCTTTGACGAAAATGCTACATCCCACGTCTACAATGTGACACACGCAAATCCAGATGCAGACCAAGAGTTTGTGAATATCGCCAAGAGATTTGGCTACAATGTGGATATTGTTGAGTTTGGAGAGTTTGCCAAGAGGATTCAAGAAGCGGGGGAAAAGGATGGGGACGCAATGGCGCTGTTCAAGGATTTCTATAATGATGAAAATGCACTCATGAGTTTTTATGCTAAAGCCCCACTACTTAGGAAGTGGATGGAAGGAGGGGAAGAGTTGGAGAATATTTGGAAGTGTAAGAACGTGCCGGCTATCATTCCAGACTTTTACGAGGGACAAAAGCGAACAATGGAATATATTTATGATGACCTCTCCTTCTGCAAGAAGCAGGGGTGGTTTGAAAAGTTTGGACTTGAGAATGAATTTGTTGAGAATCAACTAGACTACCCGTACTAAAAGATAAACTCTAAAGATAATCTCCGATAAACCAGAATAATAGCAATGCTGGGTAATCAACTAAATTTTGTGGTTGAATTAAAGATTAAAGATTTATCGTCTGTTACTACATCATTCCCGCTGAGGTTGTCATTTCTCAAAGCATGAATATTAAAATTAGAGCATGAATTGACGAATAATAAGCACATTGTAACAATAAACATTTTCTCTGCGATTATCCTTATTCCTTCTTCCATCCAACAACAAAATCCCAAATTAGAGTTTGGCACACTTTCTACACGTCAAGATGACTTTGCTCACTTTCCTGCTCTCATTTCTTCCAATCCTCATCTTTCTTTTGACCTGCAATGGAAAAGCTGGGAAAGAGGAGTTGGAAATAAACCCGACAGATCGAGATGTAATGATGTACCTTTAAAATTTCCCAATTCCCCCTCCCCTTCTGAGTGATCCCAACCTCTAGAATTTATTTAATTTTAATAAGGTCAAAGGTCCCAATGGGGTTACCTAAGAATTTGGGAGCCCCATTAATGAACTGTTCTCACCAGTACCTTCTTTTTGATGTATACCAACCCATACCTTACTTTTCAAAAACATTGACCTGACCTGTAACCCAGGAGTTCCCCTGAACCGATTTGACCCATCTTCGAACTTGACCTTACTTTTGACCTAAGATTTCGATTAGTGAAAACAGAATTAAAAAAACTCAAACCGTTTTTGAGTTATCCTGCCCCCAGACAGACGGACGACATCCTGAGTCTTTTCAATATATACCTAACGGTACATAATAAGCGGTTTCTCAAATGGGGTAAATAAAATTCCGTACTTTTTCATTAAAGCTAAAAGCTATTAAAGCATTATATTTATCTAATACAACAATTTTCTAGTCAAGAGGTCGTTTTCATGATCACAAATGGAAACAAGATGAAAGGAAAAATTGAATTGGATGATAAAGAAATAGTAAGAGAAAAGCGGAAAGGTTCCCATTATAGTGGAGGCTCTCATTCCCACAGCGGCCACAGTACGTCATCATCCATAAGGAAGGGTTCTACACACTTAGAAATCTCGATGAAGTTTCAAAGGGTATATTGCAGGCATACACGTAATACAGTAAATTTTACTCTGTTTCTATGATTTTCCATCGCTCTATAAAGAGTTGTAACGGGAGGAAAAGCCCGTTACAGAATTTTGACCAACTGGCTAATATCCGTTGGCATAAAAGTTAAATTCTATGAAAATCGTAATCTGTTTTCCTCTAGAAATTTATAGCATTATAATCAGGGAATACTGGTGAATGTGTGTGCGCAACGGCTAAGAGAAAAATGCACAAACTATCTCAATAAATGACTTTGAAGTTTCAAATATGGAAATATAGACCCAACTCTTAAAGTGAGATAAATCGGATAAATGGAATAGAATATTGCGTAGCTGGCGCTATGGGTTACCAGAAATAATCACAAAACACAAAATAGGTTATAGGGAGACGATTGACTTTTAATCAATTTAAGAAATATCAAACGAATAGAAATAGAATTGGAACCAGAGCAAGATCCGGTCTCCACATAAATAATATAATTTCCCTTTTGATATCAACTCGAACATGAACGTATTCTTATTTTAATATCAATTGAACATCGGGGTAATGTGAGACGTAACTCATTCATGAATTCATTTTTATTTTTAATAATTAAAAGTTAGGAAATAAAACAAATAAATAAATCGATCAATCGATCCCAAGTACGCTACTCGGTTCGGGACATCACTTTGGTGAGTGAGATCTAAAAAGACCCGCAACTCTTATAATTTATGAATCCCAAACCGACTTTATGAATTCCGGATGTGATCGGATACCGATATGCCACCAAAAGAAGAGTTCCACTGTTAGTGGTTAAATTACTCAACTCCTGATCACGCGCGCGAAGGGTTAGCTATCTCATGTTATAAGGTAAGCCAGAGCCTCTAATGCCCAGTTCACACCCAATATGCCACTCAATATCCTAGCAATTAAATTATATAATTATATGTACTACAATAACCTTAACTTGCTGGATAAGGGACACGGGAGAGGTGAACAGGAAGTGGAGCACAAATCAGGCTGAATCGGACAGGAGGACTCAAAAGGAACCAAGAAGACACGGGATAATTCCAATAATGGAATACAGGAAGGAAGGCACTGGAATGATATAAAGGAGGATTCCAGACCATTAAATATTTATTCCCATATTATATACACACTTCATATATTAAACCATAAATATAATATTTGGAAGAACGTACCACAGGCCGAAAGCCAAAAACTGGAATTAAATTCCACAGGATCACGGGGGCAGATAGAGGAGAATCTAGGCACACGGAGGAAAGATCGAGAAAATTAATAATTTTCACCTTTGCAAACTCCTATTCTGTTATTCCGATACCCATTAATTTAATAGTGTAATTGGGGATTTCCCCCTTACCTAGGTAAGAACCTAAAAGTGGAGATGGCAGGAATTTTCCTGATAGATAGGGAACGTAACTATTCCTAAAAGAACAAAAACCAAAAGAAAATTCGATAAACTTTCCAATATGAATGAAGTTGGCACAAGTCCCATTAACAGGGCACAACACAAAACTAACACGAGCAAAATTCACTATGTTCTAATGTATAGGATAACCTATACACTAGAATGAAGAAAAATATATAAGTCCCCTTGGCAGGGGCGAACTGGACATTTTCAGAGTAAAAGAAAACCTATCAAAATTTCCTGGAAACGTGGATAAACAAACGGACAGAGTTTTCCCCTAATTGAGAGTGATGATGATGAATGAGCTGCTGCACTTGCACTGAGCTTGTCTTGCCGTGTGAGTGACAGCCCAACCAAGCTGTATTGCCTGCTTGAACCGCTTTAACTTGCATTTGTCATCATACTTATAACGTAGAACACAAGTTTCTCCAACGGGACACAGCCGCCCGAGGATTTTCCTGTTGTAGAAATCCAAGCAAAATGCATGCTGGGCCAACTAAGGTTTTGTTCATAGTATTTTCTTGATTGGTCGCGATGGCGCAACGTGCAAGGTATACGTGTAGGGCATTAATGCCCCGGGTTCAAATCTACCTTTGGGAAATAATTTTTTGCAAAAATTTTAAAAGCATTGACTTGCATTGCTTTGTTGCTTGCATGCCTTATTTGCACATGATGCTTATGTGGATTCATCGACGAAGTTCTTATCCTGGCATACATACAGAGATATGTACAAACTTTTCTTTGCTCTTGATGCTCTGCTATTGTTGCTTTTTCTTATGCATATTTTGAGTAAAATCTCAAATTTGTTGTGGAAGGTATCGTGATGAGGGAGTTTCTCTGTAGGGATTCAAATTCCATGGAGATTTCGAATTTGAACTTGACATAGACCACCCATGAAGAAAATATACCTAAAAATCTCAAAATTGTTGTGGAAGGTGTTGAGAAGTGGGGATTTCTCTGAAGGGGTTTCAAATGGCATGGGGATTTCGAATTTAAACTTGACAGAGACCACCCATGTAGTAAATATACCTAAAAATCTCAAAATTGTTGTGGAAGGTGTTGAGAAGTGGGGATTTCTCTGAAGGGGTTTCAAATGGCATGGGGATTTCGAATTTAAACTTGACAGAGACCACCCATGTAGTAAATATACCTAAAAATCTCAAAATCGTTGTGGAAGGTGTTGAGAAGTGGGGATTTCTCTGAAGGGGTTTCAAATTGCATGGGGATTTCGAATTTAAACTTGACAGAGACCACCCATGTAGTAAATATACCTAAAAATCTCAAAATCGTTGTGGAAGGTGTTGAGAAGTGGGGATTTCTCTGAAGGGGTTTCAAATTGCATGGGGATTTTGAATTTAAACTTGACAGAGACCACCCATGTAGTAAATATACCTAAAAATCTCAAAATCGTTGTGGAAGGTGTTGAGAAGTGGGGATTTCTCTGAAGGGGTTTCAAATTGCATGGGGATTTTGAATTTAAACTTGACAGAGACCACCCATGTAGTAAATATACCTAAAAATCTCAAAATCGTTGTGGAAGGTGCTGAGAAGTGGGGATTTCTCTGAAGGGGTTTCAAATTGCATGGGGATTTCGAATTTAAACTTGACAGAGACCACCCATGTAGTAAATATACCTAAAAATCTCAAAATCGTTGTGGAAGGTGTTGAGAAGTGGGGATTTCTCTGAAGGGGTTTCAAATTGCATGGGGATTTTGAATTTAAACTTGACAGAGACCACCCATGTAGTAAATATACCTAAAAATCTCAAAATCGTTGTGGAAGGTGCTGAGAAGTGGGGATTTCTCTGAAGGGGTTTCAAATTGCATGGGGATTTCGAATTTAAACTTGACAGAGACCACCCATGTAGTAAATATACCTAAAAATCTCAAAATCGTTGTGGAAGGTGTTGAGAAGTGGGGATTTCTCTGAAGGGGTTTCAAATTGCATGGGGATTTCGAATTTAAACTTGACAGAGACCACCCATGTAGTAAATATACCTAAAAATCTCAAAATCGTTGTGGAAGGTGTTGAGAAGTGGGGATTTCTCTGAAGGGGTTTCAAATTGCATGGGGATTTTGAATTTAAACTTGACAGAGACCACCCATGTAGTAAATATACCTAAAAATCTCAAAATCGTTGTGGAAGGTGTTGAAAAGTGGGAATTTCTCTGAAGGGGTTTCAAATTGCATGGGAGTTTCACTGAGGGGATTTCAAATTCAATAAACAGTTTGATATGAACTAGCGGCCTGTATACTATGCTATGCAGGCTCAGATACACTTGTATCCTAGAATACCTGCCAACTAACCAATATTATTAATAACACGCACTGTCCATCTACTTATGTATACTCTAAAGTGCGTGGATAGTGCGTGCTTGGAAACGCATCCTCTCATGTATCGCTTTGCCCCTCCTTGCCGCGCGAGCTTCAACCAGCCTTTTCTTTATAAGAAAGAGAGAAAATTATACCTATATCCTTGCGTACAAATGCCGATGCTTGGTGAATACAATGTACCTAAGACATGATGCACTGCTATGCCGTGATTGGGTACTTCACCCGAGATATGTTTGAACTAGCTGGTTCTTTTGAAAGAGCGGGGTTCCGGTGTGATGAGTTGAAAGCTGGATTCATTGATTTTGTGGGTCAGACTGCGGCTCCTATACGGTCATTTTATATTTTACATTGAAATGTCTCTGGCTACGGCAGCGCCGTCTTACGGAAAGCTCATTTGAACTAACGAACGAATGGGAATTTTCGTTAGACGGCGCTGCCGTAGCCAGAGACATTTCAATGTAAAATATAAAATGACCGTATAGGAGCCGCAGTCTGTTGTGGGTGTAGTTCGTTTCTTGAAGGTGGATTACTGTTGCAGATTTCACTGTATCATCATTGTCAATTGCATTAAGATGTTGGTAGGTTCTGAGTTTAAGAGGCTGACTTGTTTCTCCTATATAAACTGATGGGCATGATAAACAATTTGCTTTATAAACTCCACATGTTAAAGGATATTTATCTTTGTGTGAACTGAATATAGAGCTGAGTTTAGGGCCAGGGGAGAAGGATATTTTGACTGTTACATCTGTACCAAATACATTCTTGTAAATTGATCTTGAGATTGCTTGAGAAGTTCCTCTAGTAAATGGAAGTGATAAGTATTCAATCTTATGCTGGGAATCTTGGTCTTGAGTGAGGATGTTGGAATCTTTTTCTGGCCATATGTAGTTATTCTGCGCAAACTTTTTGTAAAGTTGATCTCTTACTCTTTCCAGTAGCCAAACGGGATATTTGTTATTTTCTAAAACTGTGGTTACATGCATCAGTTCATCTCGTAAGGAGTTATCATCGCAAACTCTGAAAGCTCGAATAAACAAAGCGTGGATCACAGAAAGTTTATGAGAGTAATGGTGATTGGAAGTATAATTGAGATATATTTCCGTGTGGGTGGGTTTCCTGTACGCTCTATGACCAATGGTATCATTGTCTCTGCGGTAGATCAAGGCGTCAAGAAACGGAAGCGAGTTATTCATTTCCAGTTCATGCGTGAATGAGATGTTAGGATGAAAGGAGTCCAAAGTTTTCAAGATATTATCTTCAGAATTTCTCTTGATTTTAGCGAACACATCATCTACGTATCGTGCCCAAAAATGAATGTCTGGAATGTAAGGAACAAGTGTAACTTCCAATCGTCTCATGTAGAATTCTGCTATTATTGGAGAAAGAGGGGAACCCATCGGACATCCTGATGATTGAATGTAGTAGGCTTACAAAATAAGATGTATTTAAACAAAGGTCAATAATGGACATTAAATCGTCTAAAGTTCCAACAAAACGAGTGTTCCAAGTTCTGTCTATATCCAAATCTTCTCGTATTATCATCAGTGCATCTTGTATAGGAATGCTAGGGAATCAAGATTTTACGTCAAATGAAATGAATATTTCATCTTCATGTATGGTAAGTGGTCTTATCTTATTTATGAAATCCGCGGAATTCTTCACAGTGTAGTCATTTTTTCTTCCATTATCATTGATTATATTAACTGCAAACTTTGAAAGTTTGTAACATGGAGTTCTTCTGTAATCAACAACTGGTCTCATAGGCATATCTTTCTTATGTGTTTTGGAAGACCATATAGGATTGGGGGACGACTGTGGTTTGGGTTCAGATAATCATGTTCATCTTGACTAATGGCTTTTGACTGGAGAAGAGATTTGAGTAATGTCTTAACTTTCTTTTCAATTCCAGATGTAGGATTGGCTTTTCTTTTCTTATAGTTCCCATTGATGATAAGTGTCTCCATTTTTTCATTGTAGTCAGGTTTGTCCATGATTACTGTTTGATTTCCTTTGTCAGCTCTGAGAATCACTATGGACTTGTCTGAATGGAGGTTTTTGATAATATGCATAGATATCTTGTTTGTGTCAACGTTCTTTTTTGACGTATGTTTTTTCAACGTTTTCTTCATATCCATGCGGATTTCATATTTAACTTGATCCTCTATATTCGAATAAGATAACCAATGCTCAACGGAAGTAGCTGTATCCAGAATTTCGTTTTTGATAGCAGATTGTGTGGAGTAATTGAGTCCTAATGATAGTATTTTCTCTTCATGAACAGTAAGACGTCTTTGGCTTAGGTTGAGTATAGGTGGGGCTGAAGTAGCTGCGACCGGTTTGACAGAACTTGTTTTTGTCATTTTTGATTTTTTTCTTTAAAAGCGACTCTAACTTTTTCATGTGAACTGCTTTAGATTTTTTGCCTAACTGAATACATCCTGTGTCAACGTAGTCAATAATGGTATTCGCTAGATCTTCCTAGGTCTCGTGTAATTCAGGTAAAGTAGTGATAGTCATGTCATCGTTCTTCTTGAGAGTGATGTAGCAGGCATGAATGGCTTTGTTGAGTAGTTGTAGTCTTGTCTTTTTGAAGAAGTCTTCAAATAAATGTTTTGGTTCCAAAGTATTTTTGATGTTGATACAGGATGGAATCACGTTGTGCTTTTTGCATCTTTTGAGGAACGTTAGCTTGTTTTTGGTTTTGATTGAGGATGTCGCAATTTTCTCATATTTCTTTATGATGGGATGATACATCGTTCCCAAACGATTGTTTAGTAAATTGTAAAGGTTCTTCCATCCACCGATATCATCATGATTATAAATAAGGTTCCGGGTAACAGTGGATGATGTCATTATTATTTTATTTACATTCGCCGAGCTTTCGAAGATTATAACTTTCTTCATCATTAGGACAAATGAGAAAAAATATGATTTTAACAAGCTTATCGAATTTCATACATTATCGAGAGTTAGAAAAAGAATGATATTTGAAGTAAATTTGTATGAACAAAGAAACTATGGTGAAAAAATTGAAGTTTAGATGCGACAACGTAAGGGTATGTAGCTACTTGATATCCACGAAATTCTTTAAAACTTCGTTGTTATTTTTAATTTAATTTACATTTCCTTTGAGTCAGCATCGGCATAAGTTAGTCATCAGTGAGATAATAACCTACGCGTTCGATTTGACGGGTCAAGCAAGGATGGAAAGCTCGGAAGTCAACCGTGTTGTGCTGCAGCTGGGACTGGGTGAATACATCAAAGTGTTCGAAGGTGAGTTTGATTTTTTAATTACAACAAGATTATGTATTATGTATTTCGCAACATCGTATGCCACCAACTTTATTTGTTAATTACAGAGAACCATATCAACGACATAAGCCTGGAGTCTATTTCAAAGGATGACTTGATGGAGGTGGTTCCTGTCGTTGGACACCGGGCGAGGATTTGGAGCGCGCTTTCAAAATTAAAATCTGTATCTGTATATGTATGCTTTAGTTGTCAAAGAGGGTTTGTTTGGTTTAGAGAATTAGCTAGCCATTTAACTGTAGAACATAGATTAACAGAAAATTCCAAATATACTTGTTTATTATGTAAAGGTCACTTCAATAGGAAGTCATATTTTCAGCACATGAGGAATAGCCTCCAGGTTCATAGACAAACTGAACCAAATGAAACGGAAGTAGAATTTGATTATGAGGGTGCAGAAAATAACTCTGTATTTCAGTCAGATCAGGTTGGTAACGTTAGGGAAAAAATTAACTTTCCATCTGGTACGGAGTTTGATGCAATTGAAAGGAGTATTATGAAGTTGTTATGTAGCATCATGAAATCTGGTAAAGTGCCATTAAGTACAGCTGATTCGATAATTTCAAAGGTTGAAGATTTCGTGCAAAACGTAGTTGAACAAATTGTAAACTTTATGACCGAACTTGTTAGAAAAACAAGAAAGAAGACGAGAAATTAGCAGAAATTCTTAAACTAAAAAACATTTACTCCGTATTTTCAAAATTAGATACAAGTTGGACAAGTACCTTTTAGATAATCAACTTATTTTGATGCAAACAAGTCGATTGATATTAACAGTAGATGAATGTTGTAGCTTTTTAGTTTCCTTGTTCTCTAGTGAGTATGACTTACACTTCTCAAGTTTCAAGATAACCGAGATAAATGAATGCAAGATTGTAGATCTTCATGAAATAGATCACTACCAGCCTATTTATCCTGTGAAAAGTTTTGAGTATAATGACGCGCAATTATTTATCAGCTTACCATTTAATCGAGTATGATCATAAACGAGTCTTAAATTAGTATATGATAGGTTAGGATTAGATAGGTCGTAGGATGTCCAACATAAAGCTTGTTTAAAAGTCATGTTAAACATCATGATGAGTCGTCCACTATTAGGGGTCACAATCATCGGGAGAGCTGTCACTTTTTGATGGATCAGTAATAAGTGAGCGTGAAATGCTTGATCGGGGGCTTTGCTTTGCTGATCAGTTTGGTGCTATCCCTACGCTAGTATTGAACTCCCCACCTTCGCTGCCGAAAACAAAAACCATTGGTTTAAACTGCAGTGCAAACAGTCCGTCTGAGTTGATTCCTGCAGTAACAACTCCTAATTCATTTGAACCAGAATCCACTATGAAGGATGACCATGAACGACATGCCTCATCTCAATCCTTCGGAAGCCCTAGCCTTTCACAGGTACAAAAATTGTTCCGAAGTCCTGCAATTTACTCTTTTATTTTTCAATTGAATACTAAAGAAAGGTTGATTTCAGAGTCTGAAAATTGGGTCCGTCATCGCAGAATCTAGCCAGAAACATTTTGAGGTGGATTTGAGCAAGAACATTTATGGATTTGTAAGCCTTTTATTAAATAAAAAGGTGTAATTGTCATTCGTTCATTTCATTAAAAGAAAAATCCTTTATTCTTAACAATCCTTTGTTTAGAATTTGATTGAAGTGCTACATTCCAACGAAATCACAAAGGAAATTGTGACTACCAAGGTTGATGATAACCGATTTATTCTTCGGACTGATAGGCAGGCGGTTGCTGGACAATTAATCAAAGCTATTATCGAAAGATCTGGGACCAAGTACGATGTTAATATAAAAGCCAAATTCATACATACTTTTTAAGAGATGTGAATTACCGTTGTTGATTTGTGTTTCAGTCCCAGTAAAAACTCGCTTGAACAATTAGCGAGACATTTAGTACTAACATACCCATGTCTGGGAGACCCGAGGCGTCCAGAGCGAGGCTGGCAAATGTGGTTCTTCCACACAGTGAGAGGACAAGGTGCAACAGGGTTCCTGGAGGATAGACTCAAGAATCAACGACGTCGTTTATCAAGGCAGAGTGGAAAATGTTCAGTTCATGCATTTGAGATCTCAGAATTGGATTGGGACTCCGTCGACGAGGATGGTTAGCGAAGTTTATTAGTTTATATCGTATTAAGATCCACGGACATTAGAAAAATTCTTAAATATATTTTCACTATCTAGAGAATCCAGTTCCGGATGAAACTCAACTTTAACATTTTAAGCACAACTTTGGGAGCGATATTCCATCACTAATGAAAACGGCTGTATTTATGCGGCGAAGTCTTTTACGTGTCTACCACGACGAACAGTTTGTTGGACTGCAAAAAATCATGCAGAGAATGCCTCGATTATTTGATACAGAAAATATGGTATGTCTCTGGTTAATTAACCTTAAATATCACACTTTACGTGCTTTTATTCCTATGTAAATGTCTTTATAATTAATATTTCACAGATTATTCAAGACTTCAACGTTCGCCACCCATCAGTTGCTCTTGTAATGTATGAGCGTTGGCCTAAGGTTTCGAAATTGCTGTTGGACTATGCGGAGGAGAGTTTTATGTAATTTTATGTAATGTAAATGTAATCATTTTTTTAAATCAATTCAAGTGCTACAATATGATGTTTTTATTGTTTTAAGCTGACATTTGTCTCATTGCCTACTGTTTGCTGCCTTACATATTGCCTTCCTGTGGGAGAAAAGCTGTTGAAGAATCTGAAGATGAAGAGGACGTTAGTGCTAATCTGAATGCCAGGAAGCGTACTAAACAAAAGTCAGGCCCACGCAAACGTCAGTCAACTGTCAAGGCTTCAGATTTAGACTCCCTCAGGAGCATGATTCTATTTCAAACTGTAAGGAAACCATATGCAAACATACGGTATAATATTAATCAGTTATTTCTTAATTAGTAGTTAATCCGTTATTTCTCTTTACCGCAGAAAAATACTCGTGTTGCTGAAGTACTGCGTGAAAACACCAGAATTGCGCCTTTCATTTTGGCTTTGGGATCATCCTGCAATTTACAATTTGACAAGTTTTTTGTCCTCATTCACAAAGTTGCGATTCCATGTGGACCCAGCTTTCTGACTGCACTTGACACCTGTTTAAAATGCTTCACCGTACTGTATTTGCCATTACCAATTGAATCATATGATCACTGGCTTTTTATTCAGAATGGAGTTTGCGGAAAACCGGTGAATGAAGCTGTACTTCCTGCTGTCGTGCAAGCATTAGTTGGCCAGATTATGTGTAGAATTTAAAAATATAATTATTGTATTAAATTTATTGATTTTGTAGCCAGTAATATTATTAATGTTGATAAAAATGTTATAAAGTAAAATAAAACGGATTTAAAAAATTAAACCTTCCCGCACTTATAGTTTACCTAGGATTTCATTGCATAATATACTGCATACGGAGTAAACTAAAGAGCATGCTTTATTTAAAGTAGGAAAAATATACTCGATTTGGGGTTTGACTCTCTATATGAAGGTACACTATACAGAGTAAAACGGCGTACTTCATGACTTCTCTCGTGAGGAATACTCGATTTGGGTGGAACGCAATTTCACGTTTATATAAACCAATATTTTACTCTATCTGAAGTATGTATTTCTTAGTGTGTACCAAGTCATCAACATCCTCATCCTATCATTCAACATCTTCTACAACAACAATAAGTTCCACACTGACACGTCCTCTAAAGCATCATTTAAATCATCCTCCACCACCACTACTCATGTAATTATCGCTTTATTTAGTTTTATCGTAAAATAAGAATCGAAATTACGGTTAGTCTTACATCATTCAGCCTTCAAATCTTACGATGATGCAGTATGGAAATCCATGGATCCCCTCATATAAAACTGATCACTTTTCACAAAAAAAGTTATTTATAGATGATTTATGTTCATACCTCGTTTATATTTTTAAAAATACTTTCCGGGTTCTCCCCCAGTAGCGTTTGAGTCTTTAATTGAACCTCTGTCATTTATAATTATATGTATAGTATGTTGGTTTGACCGCATACATGATGCTTTTTTAGGTACATATATGCGTCATACCCTTTCTTGTGAGACAGGTTTCTTGAGAAAATCTGCAAAAATTGCTTTCTTTAGGTAGCCTGCAGGCCCAACTAAGGATGTAAGTCATTAATTTTAAGTTCAGTTGTGTATTGGAAATTCCAGGTTGTTTTTAAGCAGATATGGCTTTGGTACATGATGGATGCAATAACGCTGAATCAACTCAAGAGAAAACTAAACCAATTTTCAATGTGATTAACGCAGTTACACTCATACAGCTCAGCCATTACAGAATCCAATTAATTTCTGGTAGAAAAATTTAACCAACTTTCCTCACAAATGGGTTAATTTATAGGTACTTATTTTCAAGCTCATGTGGAAGCATCGACGTAATTATAGTGTTGGTGTTACATACGCTGTCTTACGAGGTTACGAGTAATCAACACGTGTACGAACAAATTGCGAGCAGACATAATATCATGGAGGCCTATAATAATTAATTTTAACAATGCAAAACGTTCCTATTAATTGATCCGCATTCATGTTTAATAACTTTTGTTTAAGAGCAACATCATAGCTTTGAAGTTGATATGACTGAAGGTGAGCCGTAGGTTAAGCTTGAACATAGGAAGAACGAGATGATCTTTATTGGAAATAAAATTTTATGTGTAAAAATCAAACGTGAAGAAAATAAAAAAATTAAATAACCGCATCAATTTGTAGAGTATCGTCATAATTCATTATTTTCTCACAAGTTCCCTATTCATTCTTATATACCTACCTCATTAGCACACGAGCTCACCACCTACGTATACCTGGAGGAAAAATGGTATTTTGTAAAATCATAAGCCGATAGGGACTGATCATTAAACTAAAAGTTGTCTCTCATGTATATGATTTCCAGATTCATGAAAAATAACCAATTCAAGAGAGGAAATGCAAGGTAAACTTGAGTTGTCCAAGAATTTGCTACGTTCAACGTCAACGTTAAAGAAAAACTGGTGAAACACTATTTTTTTCTTCCGAAACCTTTTATAAGGGTATCACCTAAACACAAATCTGTTCCATTCTACTTTTGCGTCTTGGGTCATAAAGACAAATAATAATCAACTTTGCTTTATAATTCAACATCATCATCGTTCAACAGTTTGAATCCTTATTTCTATTTCATTCCTTACTTATCGTTAGTCTTATATTTTTGTATAATTTTTTTAGCGTGTTGAAAACCTTGGTTATCAGCAGTGAGCATGACAGGAGATGCTAGCAGCCAGATATGGCTTACACACTCTCTCAACGATGAGGAAGTACCAAAAGCCCTTACCCTCTGCTTTTCCATGAAGAGAGTGTTGACCAGCCGGAAGCTAGCTGTCCTAGTTTCCCCAAAAGTGTCACCTTCGTTAAGAGAAGCGCTTCGCATTGCCTTTGACTTGTTTTTCTACATAGAGGAAGAAGAGAATACTGCGGGGATAAAATATGAAGCATTTGCCAAGCTATATGCTCTCACTCTCAAGTCCTTTGAGAAAATTGTGTTTCTCTCGCCAACTATGCTGGTAAGTGATGAGCAATTAATTTTTTACATACTGGTATGCACGTTTTATTTCTTATTGAAGTTTTCATTTTTTTAAAAATTTGTAGGCGGTTAGAAATTCGGATAACATTTTTAATGAATGTGTCGAGTCTCAACGTTTCATCTGGCCTTTTGGAACATCTTCCTCCAGTTCCATTTTCATGGTACGACCATGCCTCCAAACATTCAAGATTCTTATAAGCGAGCTTCGTACAAGAAATGGCAATACCGTGGAGCAATACATGAGAACCTGGACGATAAATCAAAGTGGAGGGGAACATGCATCCACTTGTCTTGGAGCTCAGTACACTCACTTTCTAACACCCCAAAGTGAATTCCTGCTCGCGTATGTAACAAAACTAAATGAATGAAACGGGTAGTGTAAAATTAATTGAAAACATAATGAATGATCATTTTTTTTAAAATTCAGCAAAGAGACGGATATCTCGATTATAAATTTAGTGGACATCCCGATCGACGTGAATACTGAAAAATTTGGACTCTTCGCTCAGGTGAACAATTGACGCATCATTTCAGCAAATTATTTCTTCATTTAGTAAAACTAATGAAAAACACGAATTTTTGGATTTGTAGTTGATTTTAGAAAGCTGGAAGACGCTGTATAAAGAAAGTGTGAAGCCATTCTTACAGTCCTTGATGGAGCTTCCCAGCCTTGGAAACAACCAGTTTAACCAACCTCCGGGATTCAATAAGGAGCCAATAGCAATTGTTGGAATGAGTTGTCGCTACCCAAGTGCGAATAACTTGGATGAATTTTGGCAACTCCTGCTAAACGCTGAGGATGGAACTGGAAACCCACCAGATTTCCGTTGGCGGCGTGAGCAGTCCACCCGAATCTTACCAGAGGCAAAAAAGACCAACGCTGGATTTCTCAAGTATCCTATTGAGGAATTTGACTCCAAATTTTTTGGGATCAGTCCAAAAGAAATGGTCTTCCTGGATCCACAGCATAGACTACTCCACGAGCTCGTTTGGGAAGGACTTGAGGACGCTGCTGTAAATCCAGAAAGTTTGTTAGGAAGCAACGGTGGTGTTTTCATTGGCTCTTGGCTGAACGACTACAAAGAAATCCTGCAGCAAGCCACGAACGACGAGTTTTATCGGATGTACATGGGAAACTCGATTGGAGCGGCTGCTGCAAGAATCTCCCATTTTTTGGGGTTAACTGGGCCAAGTATTGCCACAGAATCTGGATGTTCCTCTGCAATGGTTGCGGTCCACCTTGCCTGCAAAAGTCTTCAACGAGGGGAGACAAACTTTGCTCTTGCTTGTGGAGTCAATCTCCTTCTCCATCCTTTTGATGGGGACCTAATGCCCATGGTTATTTCTCCTGATGGACACTGCAAAACTTTTGATGCCAAAGCTAATGGTTTTGCAAGAGCGGAAGGATGTGGAGTTCTCGTATTAAAACGGCTTTCTGATGCTGTTCGGGATGAAGACAGAATTTGGGCGTTGATAAGGGGCTCTGGAATGAGCCAAGAAGGTGTAAGCAAAAGCATGGGAACACCAACCATCCATTGTGAATCTCTTGCAATGACACTAGCTCTCAAGGATGCGAGAGTGAACCCCGCTCAAGTTTCATATGTGGAGGCACACGGAACAGGAACGATGGTGGGAGATCCTATGGAAGTCGCTTCCATTGCTCAAGCTTATCACACCAAGGAAAGAGAGCAACCACTGCTTATTGGCTCGGTGAAAACAAATGTCGGGCATACCGAATCCTGCTCAGGAATCACAGGGATTATGAAGGTGGTTCTTGCATTGCAGAATGAAATCATCCCAGCTCACAGAAACTTTGAGACGTTAAATCCTGCAATAAATTTAGATTCCGTTCCAGCTGTGATCCCGCTCAAGCCTGTGGAATGGAAGAGAAAAGAAGAAAAACCTCGTTTTGCAGGCATCAGCTCGTTTGGAATAACTGGAACGGATGCCCATGCAATAATTGAAGAGCCACCAGTTCTTCCATCAAACGGGCTCAAATGGAATCCTCCCTCCACCGAGCAACCTCTTTTACGTATTATGAAGATGAACGCAAAGACTGAGGAAGCGATGGATATTCTTTTAGAAAAATATGAAAATCATTTTAAGAAAAACAACAATGATTTTCAGGATTTGGCTTACTCCGCAAATGTGGGGCGATCAGATTTCATCCACCGTACTATTCTAATAGCAGAGTCGAATGAAAAAGCTTTTCAGTTGATTCAGGATAACAAATTGCTGCGTGGTGAAGCAACACCGGAAGCCCTTGGAAAAGTCTGCTTCCTCTTCACTGGACAAGGCTCACAATACCCCGGGATGGGAAAGAAGCTTTACGAAACCAGCCCCGTGTTCCGGATGCACTTTGAATATTGCGACAATCTCCTCAAAAACATTTATAACATTGACATCAAACAAGTCCTTTGGTCGGGTTCCGATAAGGGGACGGAAATCAGCAGAACAATTTACAGCCAAACATCCATTTTTGCTGTAGAATACGCACTTCTTAAACTGTGGGAATCTTGGGGAGTCAAGGCTGACTACGCACTTGGGCACAGCTTGGGAGAATTTGCAGCTGCCGTTTGTGCAGGAATTTTGACTGTTGAAGATGCGATCAAGCTGGTTGCAGAGAGGAGTCGTCTCATCGACCAACTTCCTCGTGGGAAAATGCTTGTGATTAAAGCAGATAAGACGCGTGTGGATACAGAGATGAAAAAGTTTGCAGGAAATGACCAAAGCAAGTTGCTTGACTGCGCTGCCCTAAATTCGTCCGAGCAGACGGTTCTAGCAGGTGATTCAGAAGTGGTTCTTCACTTTGGTCATTATTGCAAAGAAAATAACTTGAAATGCATTGTACTTGAAGCCACCCACGCATTTCATTCTAAACATATGGATCCAATGCTGAATGAGTATAGAAATATTGCACAAACAGTAAAGAAGGTGGGTGGAAATGACTGTAAATATATATCTGGCATGAGAGGAGCAATTGTTGATGCTGATCAAGTAAATTCCGAATACTGGGTTGAGCATACGAGGGAGAAAGTATTATTTATGGATGCGAGTAAAAAGGCAGTTGAATTGGGGTGTAAAACATTTATTGAAATTGGACCTCAGCCTGTTCTGGCAGCGTTGACCATGATGAACAACGACCTACCTCTGACCTGTCTGCCTTCTCTCAAGAAAAATGAAAATGAATGGGAAACGCTGCTAACCACCCTTGGAAAACTGTACGTGAAAGGTTTACAAATAGATTGGGAAGGGTTTGAACAATTTTATGAGAGAAAGAAAGTAAGCCTTCCCCATTATCCTTTCATTGGCAAGAAATTCTGGCCTGATATGATGTCCGTGAGTGGAGTCTCACTTCACCCCTTACTTGGTAGCGTCTTGTCCAACCCTTCATCCCTCAAGCTGTTCCAATCCGGTCTCAACCTGAGATCCTTGGAATACGTGAAGGATCACGCTATCGGTGACAACATCATATTTCCTGGTGCTGGTTTTCTAGAAATGTGTCTTGCAGCTGGGCTGGCAACAATTGAAGCTTCTACTGACTCCCTTTCACCTCCAACACGTTCAATGAAAATTGAGAATATGACTATTGAAGCTCCCCTCGCATTGCAGGAGTCGTCGACCTGCCAAATCCAAACTTTAGCTGAGCTCAACACCACTCAACAAGGGGAGAGGGATTGGAATGATATTAGCATAAAAATATTCCGAAAAGTTGTCTCTGATTCATCCAAATGGCAGCTTCATGCAAAAGCCACATTTTGTCCATTGCCAACAATGGAAGACAGGGAAGAGTTCCCATTTGACTCCAAACATTTCCTTGACACTTTAGAGACGGCAAGTGAAGACGAGAGTATGCTGAAGCAGGTGTATGATAAATTGGCGTCAGTGGGACTTAAATTTGGTCCAACATTTCGTAGCATTGATAAACTCTGGAGGAAAGAAGGAGCCCTTCTCGCAAAGATCAAGGTGCCAGCTAAACAAGGAGCTCAGGACAATTATATCATTCATCCTGTGGTGCTCGACGCCATGATCCAGGCAATCATGATGCTTCGCCCTCTTTCCAATTTGAAAAAGACGTTGTACGTGCCCATTAAAATCGGTAAATTTGTATGGATCTCTGGAAGCGACGATGGCTCATTGGACCTTTACGTGAGGGCTGTGGAGCATGCCCCAACAGCTTCAGCAACGTTGGTAACCTCCTCCGGAAAAGTTTTGGGAGTGATGTCATCAGTTGAGCTAATTGACACGACGGTGAAGGCAATCGAGTCCGTTTTAGAGCAGCAAACGAGCGTTCTCCCAGATATGTGGGAGGAAGTTTGGAGGAAACATCGAGGGGCTACGGATTCCCTCATCGATTTGAGCCCCACAACAGCCCCTTTCTTCACTAATGAATATCACAAAGAGTTTGAGGATGAGTTCAATAAACAATCCCCAGCCGAGCAACAAACGTTTAAAAATGTGGAGAAGCTCGTCTACCTAAACTTCCTCCGGGCTCTCTATGAGCTCGAGTGGAAACCAGAGCTGGGCAAGAGCTTTTGTGAAACCAGCTTTTTCAATGAGCTCAATATCAAGCCCAGTTTTCGCAAGTACTTCTCCTTCATTTGTGACGTGTTGGAAGCTGAAGGGATTCTCCAGAATTTGGGCATAAATTCAGCAACAGAAACTCATTGGAAGTTAGTCCGTTTACCACCATCAAATGAAGATACTTTAGCTCTCCTCACTTCACCTGAACTGAGCATCACCTTAACCCAACAGCTTGAGCCAACCCCACTTTTCCAAAAAGTAGGAGAGTCTTTGAGCAGTTTTTTCAAGGGGGAAATATCCCCCCTCTCAATTCTAATCCCGGAAGGGCAACAAACTTATCCATCTCTTAACGACTTTTACAGCTTCTATGGTCATTTTTGCCACGTATTTGACTGTATAATAATTATACGTCAAATGCTTGAGCATGTTTCTAAAACCATTGGGTTCAACTCAAATGTTTTTTTCAGGGTTCTTGAAGTTGGAGCTGGAACAGGCTCTTACACTAGCTACATTTTGGATATCTTGGAAGAGCAAGGAATCTCATATGAATATACATATACAGACCTGTCCGTTTCATTTTTTCAATCTGCAGAAAAGAAATTTGAAAAACACTTGAAAGGCCTTCGTTTCAAAAAGTTTAACCTTGAGGAAGATCCTATTGCCCAGGGATTTACACCAGAATATTTTGATTTGGTGTTGGCAGCCGAGGTTATTCATGCAACCAAGGATATATCGGAAACCTTACGGAATATTCGGATGCTGATGAAACCACATGCCAAACTTGTTATTCAAGAAACAACAAGAGTCAATCGGATTATCACATTCCTTTTTGGTACTTTGGAAGGCTACTGGAGGTTCCAAGATTTCGAGTTGAGACAGCGCTACTGCACAATTGAGAAAGAAAAGTGGACAGACGTATTTGGAAGGAATGAGTTTAGCGTTGAAGGAATATTTTCCGTGTTTAAAAACCACTTCTCACTCATATTTGCACAGAGAACGCCAAAGGGGGCAACCAGTCATAAAAAAAGAGAAAAAATATGGCTTCTCTTTCATCATCCTGGCAACCCAATTAGTGAAAGCCTCTTGAAGAAAATTGGGCAAGTAGAAGGAAGAAAAGTTGTAACAATAACAGAGGGAGATGTAGCTCAAGAGGTGAAAGGGGATTTTGTCTTGAGGCAGAGGGAGTATGACGACTTCCAATGGTTGTTTCAAACGCTAATCAAGCGTGGGGTGGAAATTGAAGGGATAATTTATTGTTGGGCTCTGGAAACGTCAACTACTACCCAACAGGATATACTCCAACCCTTCTTTAATATGACCAAATGCCTCCTCTCTCAAGACCTTAAGGTTTTACCCCGTGTCACTTTGGTTTCAAAGAGAGTGCTTCCCATTGGAGAGAATGAGTTATCCCGCTTCCATGCTTCCACTTTGATAGGCTACGGTGTAGCAATGAAAAACGAGTACCTATATTTAAACTGCAGATCCATTGAGGTTCTGGACGGTGCTTTGGATGATGATAATGATGAGGTCACATTGCAAAATATTTTCCATGAGATTTGGAACACGGACAAAGAGCCGCTAAAGGCACTGTCCAAAGATTTCTGGTATGTGCCCAAATTACATGCTCACAAAGCGATGAATAATGCTTTAAAACTGCCAACTGGAACAGATAGGTTTCAACTCATCCTACCGGAATCAAAGTCCATCTCCGACCTACAATTTGGACCGCTTGACCTCCCCTCATGTGATTTAAAGGAAAATGAAGTGGAGATACAAATAAAAGCTTCCGCTCTCAACTTCAGAGATGTATTGAGTGTCATCAAGCCCACGGAACAGTTTAAAGATAGTAACGCAGTGGGATTTGATGTTGCAGGGGTGGTCAGAAGAGTTGGCTCAAAGGTTACGAAATGGAAGGTTGGGGATCGAATTGGTGGCTGTAACCCGGAGAATAGGGCACTTCCCAGTCACGCTATACGTCATCAAGACACATTGATTTTATTGCCAGATAATATGACTTTTTGCGAAGCAGCAACTATCCCTGCTGTTTATATCACTTCCGTTGTATGCCTTATTGAAACAGCCAAAATCAAGAAGGGAGATGTTGTCCTCATTCATACAGCAACGGGAGGCGTGGGGCTAAGTGCGATTGAAATTTGCAAACATTTCGGATGCACAATAATTGCCACGGCTGGGAGCAAACGAAAGCAGAATTATTTGAGGGGATTAGGAATCCAGCACATTTTTCATTCAAGGAATACCCACTATGGAGATCAAATCTTGCAAGTTACCAACGGTAGAGGAGTTGACGTTGTCTTAAATTCGTTGACAAGTGATGGATTCAAGGAAGCAACTCTCAAAGCTTGTGCAAAAAATGCAAGGTTTGTGGAAATGAGCAAGTTAAACATTTGGACGGAGGAACAAGTGAAAGCTTTGCGACCAGATGTGAATTACACAATTATTGACATCTCTAGTGCGGATGCTAGTGAATGGATTCGTTTCACGAGAGGTTTGAATGAGCTCATGGAGAAAGGAGTAGTGAAACCAATTCCATACGTGAGGTTTGATGGGCAGAACATTCGGGAAGCGCTGCAATACATGCAGAAGGCAAAACACATTGGGAAAGTTGTTTGTGTTTTGCCAGAGCTAAGAAGCCAACAAGGAAAGATTGAGATCTACACTCCCATGTTCAATGACAATGTTAGCTACCTCATCACCGGAGGCTTAGGAGGAATTGGCTTTGTTGTTTGTCAGTGGATGGTGGACATGGGAGCAAAACACATTATTCTGGCAGGTAGAAAGAGCCCATCTACTCAAATACAGAGGTCAATAAATGAGATGAACTCCAAAGGCGCTAATGTCATTCCTGTTCAGCTGGACGTCGGTGATTTCAACCAATGCAAGGAACTTGTACAAAACAAGATGGTCCAGATGAACCTCCCCCAGTTGAGAGGAATAATGCATGCTGCTGGCCTACTTTCAGATGGGTTGATAGTCAACCATGACTGGGAAACTTTGAGTTCAACCCTCAACACGAAAATTGATGGGACCTTAAATTTGCATGAATTGACGAAGCATCTAAATTTGGAACACTTTGTGCTCTTCTCCTCAATGGCAGCGTTACTTGGCCCACCGGGTCAATCTAACCATGCTGCTGCAAACATATTTGAAGATAAATTTGCCCACTATCGACATTCAGTTGGGCTTCCAGCAACCACTATAAATTGGGGCCAGTGGGGTAAGTTAATTTTTTAAAAAGACTATTGGAATTGTGAGTAAAATTTATAGAATTTAATTTTGTTTTATTTTTCTAAAAAAAGGTGAGGTTGGAATTGCTAAGGAAATGGACTTACCAGGCGTCAAACCCATTTCCAATGTTCAAGGGATTGCTGGCTTAGAGTACGCCATGAAGACGCACCGAACCCAAACCTGTGTCCTCAATGTCGAGTCTTTTGTTCTGTTGGGAAAAATCTCGCCCCAGATCTCCGTGTATTTGGATGAGCGTGTTTGGAAGGCATCTGTTGGCGCTAGTTCTT
Organism: Orchesella flavescens; assembly: GCA_964034955.1. Taxonomy (NCBI): domain Eukaryota; kingdom Metazoa; phylum Arthropoda; class Collembola; order Entomobryomorpha; family Orchesellidae; genus Orchesella; species Orchesella flavescens. The sequence continues at coordinate 31,157,065 of OZ035958.1, read as the reverse complement.
CAATCGTTATCAAATCTGATGAGTTTTGGCAACAATACGATTCCCTCACTAATACAGAGGAAAAAATTAACTTAGTTGAGGCCCAGCTTCACAAAATTTTAAGGAACACGCTCAAAATGGATGACAGAGATGTTATTGACAATACTGCCAACTTACAGGAAATGGGGGTGGATTCGTTAATGTTTGTTGAAATCAAAAATGGGCTTCAAACTATGTTGGGAGAACGTGTAGTTGTGAACGCTAGCGCGATAAAAGACTGCAATACAGTCAATTTATTGGGGACAACGTTAGTAAAATTGATTGAAGGGGAGGAAGACAACTTGAAGCCGACGTTGGAAGAAGTAAATGAGCTAATCCGAGAAGATTGCCAACTTCCAGAACATATTTCAGCAAAAGACTGTCAGAAAAGTAGGAGTATTCAGGAGATCAGCACGGTTCTTTTAACGGGATGTACTGGAACTCTTGGTCCTTACGTATTGAAGCAGTTGGTTCAAGTTCCCCAGATTAAAAAAGTGGTTTGCTTGATTCGACCCCGCAAAACGGAAACTGTGGAGGAACGACTTGGAAAGGTTCTAGAGAATCTGGAACTCTCCGTGGATATGAGTAAAGTGGAATGCGTCAGTGGAGATGTAGGAGATTCTCATCACCTTGGAATGGAGGAGGGCGTTTGGAAAAGGCTGAGTGTGGAGATAGAGGCTATATTCCATTGTGGCGCTAGGGTGGAACACACGGAACGTTATCGAAAACGAAATTCAGCTCTGGATTCTCGGGCCGTGAATATCGGGGGGTTGAAGAATATCTTGACATTTGCGTGTGAAAAAACATTAAAACATGTATACAACGCCTCATCCATTCTGGCAGCGGCCACCATAGAGATTGACGGCTTGGTCTCTGAAAGATGGCCGGAAATGGGTGAATATGATGACCTTACGACGTTTGCATACCCCATATCCAAATACGTTGGGGATGTTCTAATAAAACAGGCAGTTGAGCGTGGAATTCCAGCCAAGGTATTGTATTGCATTGTATTGACTTTATTTGCGTGTTAAAAGTCAAATTTAACACAAATGTCATAATTATAATTCAAAGGTCTTTAGATTCCCACTAATTGTTGGAGAAAATGGTACTGGACGCTGCTCCATTCACACTAATCATGCCCTGTTAAGATTCATGTTCATAATGAGGAATGGGGTGATGCCTTGCTCTCCGCTTCATTTGCCAATGCTGCCAGTTGACAATTGTGCGGATGTGTCCGTCCGCATTTTCTTTGACGAAAATGCTACATCCCACGTCTACAATGTGACACACGCAAATCCAGATGCAGACCAAGAGTTTGTGAATATCGCCAAGAGATTTGGCTACAATGTGGATATTGTTGAGTTTGGAGAGTTTGCCAAGAGGATTCAAGAAGCGGGGGAAAAGGATGGGGACGCAATGGCGCTGTTCAAGGATTTCTATAATGATGAAAATGCACTCATGAGTTTTTATGCTAAAGCCCCACTACTTAGGAAGTGGATGGAAGGAGGGGAAGAGTTGGAGAATATTTGGAAGTGTAAGAACGTGCCGGCTATCATTCCAGACTTTTACGAGGGACAAAAGCGAACAATGGAATATATTTATGATGACCTCTCCTTCTGCAAGAAGCAGGGGTGGTTTGAAAAGTTTGGACTTTAGAATGAATTTGTTGAGAATCAACTAGACTACCCGTACTAAAAGATAAACTCTAAAGATAATCTCCGATAAACCAGAATAATAGCAATGCTGGGTAATCAACTAAATTTTGTGGTTGAATTAAAGATTAAAGATTTATCGTCTGTTACTACATCATTCCCGCTGAGGTTGTCATTTCTCAAAGCATGAATATTAAAATTAGAGCATGAATTGACGAATAATAAGCACATTGTAACAATAAACATTTTCTCTGCGATTATCCTTATTCCTTCTTCCATCCAACAACAAAATCCCAAATTAGAGTTTGGCACACTTTCTACACGTCAAGATGACTTTGCTCACTTTCCTGCTCTCGTTTCTTCCAATCCTCATCTTTCTTTTGAGTTGCAACGGAAAAGCTGGGAAAGAGGAGTTAGAAATAAGCGGTTCCTCAAACGGAGTCAATAAAATTCAGTACGTTATCATTATCAAAAACTATTAAAGCATTATATTTATCTAATACAACAATTTTCTAGTCATGAGGTCGTTTTCATGATCACAAATGGAAACACGATGAAAGGAGAAATTGAATTGGATGATAAAGAAGTAGTAAGAGAAAAGCGGAAAGGCTCCCATCATAGTAGTGGAGGCCATCATTCCAACGGCGGCCACAGTAGGTCATCATCCATCAGGAAGGGTTCTACCAAGTCATCAACATCCTCATCCTCTCATTCAACATCTTCTACAACAAGTTCACACATTGGCACGAGTAGCAGCAGCAGTAGCTCCTCTTCACATTTTTCCTCCAAACCATCATCTAAATCATCCTCCACCACCACTGCCCATGTAGTTATCGCTTTGTCAAACAAGGGATCCCACAGTTCTGGTAATAAACAGTCAAGTAGCCCCTCCACCTCAACCAATACCACCTCCTCCATCCCGGAAAACATGGACGTGAAGACCGCAGATAAAGTCGAGAAAACCCCCACTGATTCCGAAAAGTCAATGAACAAGACCACGGCAACTGCATCATAATCAACCTAGGCAACTCCCATATATAAATTTGTATATTTAAAAAAAATTAAAAATCCAAAAAATAAAATTGAAAATTACGTCCATCCACCTTTGAAGTTTCGGCATTTATTGCTTTTGCATGCATGCACCACCAGTCATGTCGTCGTGCTCTCACATATTTCCTATATTCTACGCTCTTTCCCTCCTCTTCTTTTTCACCTGTAATCATGTCGATTGCAAGAAGTCACGGTCAATTTCTAAGCAGGCGACGCACCCTCTCTTCATCGGAAAACCGGAAACCAATACCAAAACCAGATCTCAAAGCGAACCTCAACTGGGTGACGAGGCTGTGATGGTGGTTGATGATACATCCGCGACTTGGTTCCTTGTTCCAAACAAAAAGATGAAGCCATTTGTCGCCTCCATGACTAGCAATCCATACGGAGGCTACGTCTCCAAAAAAAGTACATACTCCGTCCTCCACCGTTACAAGCGGCAAGCAACTGGCGGAGGAACCGGCACCGGTGGTGGTGGTAGCCCTGCAGCCGTCAGCGCAGCAGGAGAAATCAAGCTCACTCCTGTTCTCGAGCCGATCAACGGCACCAAAGCTTATGATGAAACGGACTGCATGCTTCTGGAGCAGGTGGCTGTCATCCTCCGCTCCTCTTTCAGGCCGAGACACAAGCGTGAAATGATTGAGGCAAGAACTTGCATCCTTCCCCGAGGGCTGGAATGTGTTCAAATTGAGGAGCGAGCTGGAAGTGGAGTATTTAGGGCGAGGTGCCGCTGCATGGCTATTTTTGGTAATAGCCCGGTAGTAATGGAGCGTAACGGGGAGAAACATTGCTACATCCCTGCTGGAAAAGGGTGGGTTAGTGAATGTCAAGACAAGTCTTGGACGGCCCATGGCTACCCACTTCCATATGGGGATCCTCCAGGTGCGAATGCAGAGCAGGCAGCCCAAGAGGATGCCATCAATCAACCGGATGGAAGCCAAAAACCTATTCCCTACATCAAATGGAACACTAGACATCCCAAATGTGTGCCTAATGCTGAATGTCGGGAGAGAGGGACGTATATCGGGCAGCGGTGTCAATGCATGAAAGGTCATGAGTTGAATCTGAAGGAAGGAACATGCGACTTTGCTCACCGGATAAGCCCTCTCTTAACCAAGATCATGATGATTGTATTTAGCTCTATCCTATTTCTATTGAACCAATGAATAATTTACTTATAAATACTATTAGATTGGATTTGATTCATTTGTATTATTGCCAAAATTTTCCGTGAAGTAAAACAATACGATTTATTTGGAAGCTTTGAATATTATACATTTAAATTTTCGAACATTAAATAAATAAATAATTATCAAAACATTATCCAGTTTGTCAATAATTCTTGTAAAGTATTTGCTGCTACTGAAATAGTTTCTTTGAAACTCATCCGAGCATTATTTTCATCATCATTTTCGATTCAGGCCCAGCCAATTGTGAAAGCTGTGGTGGGGTTCAATGCCAAATCGCTAATGAGGACTTCTCCAGAAGGCAAAGTAGAGAAGCTTGTGTGAGCAGCTCCGTTAACAGTAACTGATCTGACTGCTCCAGCGCCCAGGAGTCTTACAGTTGTCAACCTCTTTTGGCTCATATCTGCATATCCATTCTTGACCACAGTGGAGCTGAGGCTCTTGCTTGCAACGGTGAAATCAGCGAGGAAATACTCTCCATTTTCAATAGTTCCAATGGAATCTCCGTCATCAAAGAAAAGGCTTCCAGATGCTGCTCCTTGATCATCAAGAGCGACAATGAGACCAAACGGGTTATTTCTTGAGAGTTCGGTGTTCACAGCAGGCTCCTGAGTTGGGAGAACATTGCCACCTCGAACGTGCAAGTTGATTTTGTCCATGGGAGTTGCAATTGTAACCGTCTCGCCTCTGGCGGTTGACTCCTCACTTCCATCAAAATAATTGTAAAAGCGGGCGTCAGGGAAATATGCATCAACGCTGGTAGACCCTTCATCAAGAACAGCTGAGATGAGAAGTCCGCTTCCCCACATAAACTGTCTGTCAATATTCCGGGTGGAGGCATCAGTGGGGAACTCATGCCAGAGGGCACGGGCAACAGTATTTCCCTCCGTGACGGAACGGAAGAAGAGGGTGTAGAGGTAGGGGAGGAGGGTGTAACGGACGAGAAGAGCGTTCTTGGAAGACTCCGCGATGGCAGCTCCCCATGCCCCAGGATCTTGATCAACGTAGTCAATTCCGTTGTGGTTTCTGGAGAAGGGATAGAAAGCACCGAGTTCCATCCATCGTTGGCAAAGGGCTGCATTAGATGATCCGATAAAGCCACAAATATCTGAGCCGGCGAAAGGAACGCCAAACTGGTTGTATTGAAGGATTCCTATGATGGAAAAGTGGAGATTGTCCCATTTACTCCAGTTGTCACCGAGCCAGTGAGCTACCCATTGGCCAGACCCCAAGAAAGTTGAACGGGACAGGACCAGTGCACGCTTGCCAGAACCCTCTCGAGTTCCGCTAATTTTACGAAAGAAAATATGATTAAAATTAAAATTGAGCAAGAAAAATACAATTAAAAAATATCACACACGACGTAAAGCTCTTACGTTAAAGTTGGCTCTGACTGGAACCAGCCATAAAGACTGTGAACATCATAATGGTTTCCGGCTTCTTGCTTGTGATCCCCACAAATGGTTTTGGAGGGGAGGTATCTTCCTTCAATTTGTGGGACGAAAGGTGGATTATTCAAATTATTTTGGGTGCATCCCCCATTAATATCTCCATCAACAAAATTAGCTGGTTCATTCATATCAATCCAAAGTCCATCGTATTCCAACAAGTCGTGGAATTCTCTGATAAGAATCTTCCACCATTCCCTCGTAGAATTCTTCGAGTAATCTGGGAAGTGGACGGGATCCTGTGGCCAAACTCTTCCAACAACTGGTGTTCCATCAACCTTCTTTACCCAGACGTCCATCTCATTTCCTAACTTGAGGGGGCGATACTCTTCTGGATCTTCCCCGATACTGATACAAGGATCAAGGATGGTCATGAATTTAATTCCTTTGGTCTTGAGCTCTTTAACGTAGTCTGGAAGCCCAGGGAAATTTTCTCGGGAGTAGGTGAAATCCAAAGCTTTGTGCATGATATCAATATCTCCATATTGAACGTCCTGAGGAATTCCAGCGGCAGCTGTGCGGTCAACAGCAGCCTTCATATTTTCAATATTGTTGTAACCGTAACGGCAAAGCTGGAAGCCAAGAGCCCAATAAGGTGGAAGCTGAGGGCGGCCAACGGCTTCAGTATATTGTTGAACGACGCTTTCAGGAGTGGGCCCAAGGAAAAAGTAAAAGTCGAGGACACCTCCAGTCGTAATGTATTTAATTGTTGGACCGGAGAGCATTGAAAATTCTAAAGAAAAAGTCCAAAATAAAATTAAAAATGTTCATGAAAAAATGAGAGAGTTGGTTAAATGAATTATGAAATGCTTACGTTGGGCGTTGCTGTTTATAATAGCGACTGAGTGAGAATTTCCATCATTTTCAAGAACAGTATAGTAAGGTTGAACTCCATACATGTTGGCAGTGAAAGATGGAGGTTGGTCTCTAGCCCAAAGGCCCCAAGTGATGTTCTTGGAAAAGTCGTGTTTAAAGCTCTTTTGCTCATTCTCCCCAATACCATAAACATTTTCAGTCGCTGGAGCCCATGCCATGGTCAGGTATTGATCGGCATAGATAAATTGACCAGCTGAAGAGTCAAAGAGAACGGTGCCAGTAGATTTTCGAACCACTTTGAAGGAGAAGAGGGGATCATTTTCGAATTGGATTTCGTAGAGGGGGTTCTGGTTTCCTCCAGTTGCGGGTTGTACAGTCAAAGGAACTTCAAATCTTGAGGTGCTGTTATAAATCTAAGGTAAAATTATTGATAATGATGGATGAGTTGAAGTTGAGGTGTGTCATGTCATTATGTCAAATTTGATAAGTGATTATGATTAATTGATAATCCTGAATGACATGAAATTGAAATGTACCTTAACACGAAGGCGATAATTTGATTGGAACTCTGCATCCAACGTCAGCGTTTCAGCCTCACCTTCCCATGCCTTTGGTGAGCTTTGGAGATGAGCAAATGTGAAAGTTTCGTTTGCGACAGCCTTCATCAAATTCACTCTGATAATGAATGAAAAGCAAACATATCAATGTTATGTTGTATGTAGAGATTAACATGTCGTGCCATTTTATTTATTTTTACCTGAGTCCATTGGTGATTGTAATGGGCTCCCCAACCATGTAATATCCACCGACGGTAGGAGTTCCAGGAATGTAGCACCAGGGTGTAACCCCATCTTCTTCATAGGGGCACCACGTACAGTTCTTATTTCTGCAGAGAACCTCATTCGTTTCCTCACCTGGGGCACAGTCAACACGCTCTTCACCAGGAAGATAGTTTTCCTCACATCCAAAACCTGGAAGAGGTCCTGGAGCTATAAATTTCCAACAAACACAATAATGAAATGAAATCTGCATTGTTCATGATTAGTTTAATTTTCAACTTAAATGCTTACTTGAACCGTCAGCGTCGTAAATGAAACACCATGGAATATGATCAGGATTTGGTTCTGCAACAGGACACCAAACACAGTCCCTAGCACGGCAATTTGCTTCTGATGCTCCTTCATCTGGGTAGCAGTCCCTCTTAAGATGGTCATCAATGTTGGCTTCACAGCCGTGCCCTTGAGCTCTTGCTATGGAGTAAAAATTGAGTCAAGCAAAATGAAATGAAAGGTGAAGAGAAGAAATGAATGAAATTTTATTTTTATTTTAAAGAGAATTACCCGCAGGTGCAAAAAGCACTGCAACAACAGCAGCAAATACTAAAAATTTCATTTTTATAATTTTTTTTGATCCACGACAACTTGTTTCCTAGTTTGTCGTGTCAGGAATGGCAAAGATGAAACGAGAAAATATATAAATTACAACTTATCAACCACCTGAAAGTCATATCTTGATCAATATGATCATTACCAGTCCCCATTTTATCACGGAAAATGCCAATCAAAATAATGTAATCATGTTATTATGCGAAACCAGTTTATCTGATATAAAATTTCATGGAATCTCTCTGTTTTCGTGGTTCAAAAATATTATATTAACATCCGAAAATAATGTGGTCCACGACAACACCAACACCACTCCTGATAATATATTTTTCAACATACCCATTCTTCAATTTAGTATGGACGCGGAATAAAACCAAAGATCAAGAATGTCATTTTAAGGCAAATCCTATGAATTCCTACAACATTTTCAATAAGTAGATAAAAGAAATGGTTTCCCAATGCATGTTTTTAAAATCTGTCTTCTGTTTAAGTTCAGGGGGAATTGAAATGATCATGGCCGAATTTAATTCGATTCCAAGTCCAAAAACATTTGTGTAATAAAAAGTTAAACTTTAAACTTAAAAACCAAATTCATTCATAAGAAAAACAATTTTAAAACTTGAATTTTCTCACTGTTGTAACTTTTTGCATTCCTTGGCCATGACGTCTGTAACATTACATAATTTTATTGAACAATCCAATTTACTCCCTCTGACTTGATTTCATCAAAATTTCAACTGGTCTCGAAGTTGCATCGTGGAAAATCCATAAAGCATAAAGTTATTAAGACATATATGGCCACATCTTGCGCTTTCAAAAGTATTGGAAAGCATCATGTTGCTGTATTAATTTAAGGCTTGAGTATTTAAAAATGCATGAAACATAATTTACTTCGTTTATTGAGAAACAAACATAATTGGATTTATAAATATATTCGTAGTGAGGTATTAAATTATTTTGTTCTCATTCTATTTAGGTCATCCACGTTAGACACATCATAACAATGGGCCACCTTTTAATTTTCTTATGAAATCACGACATTTTCTCAGTATTGAACAATGGGGATTTATTAATTGTGTCCAAGGACAAAAACTCAAAGTCAATTCTTCTTTATACGAGACAGCTATCCCAAACTTTTGGGGGCCAAATAACATTCATTTGTCATTGCTAACTATACTCCCTATTAAAACCTAGCCATTTGCACTGGTAACTATTCTTAAGTGAATATAATTTACTTGTTTTTCCTTTCTAACTTGTAATTTACATCCTTAAGTTTCAAATTTCTAACATAATGGCAGACGTTGAAGTGGGAATAGAGGAGAGTCCAGACACCGGTAGCCAAACTGAGTCTGACAATACAAAATGCAAATTCAACTGGGGTACACTAATTAAAGCATTCCTCATTTTAACGAATATCATTTCTATCATTGGATTTCTGTGCGGCATTTACATCTATTGGCGTTTTACCAACGAGGATGTACCCACCAACACCAACCCCAGCCAAACTGAAGAAAACACAATCAACATCAACGCTGCTGATGCCATTACCGTTAGCTCAACCGAAAATCCAATCAACAACAACGCTGCTGATGCCATTACCGTTGGCCCAACCAAAAATCCAATCAACAACAACGCTGCTGATGCCATTACCGTTGGCCCAACCGAAAATACAATCAACAACAACGCTGCTGATGCTATTACCGTTAGCCCAACCGAAAATCTTATGGAAGAAACAACTCAAGTCTGAACTGAGCGTCCCATCTCAACAAATAACATCGGATTGAAATCAAATACACGTTGTCAGTCAAGAGGATCTAGTAAAAATAATTATTTTAATATTTTATATTGTTTAACAGTAAGGTCTGTTATATTCTTCGTAACAGTTACGACTTAATTTTGAGCTTTGTTAGCAAATTGGATTTCTTGTTGAAAGTTTAAAATTCAGTTTATAAAATACATAGTAGGAAGGAAATTCATTTCGTTAATGGCTTAAGTTAGTCAGTCTGTGTAAGCGTATGAATCAACATTTTCAAGTGTATTTACTATTAAGAAAATGTGAAGGAGAGCATGAAGAAGTTGCCACCTCCACAGCCTAATGACCTTCAGCAAGAAATTCATTTCATCAAGCGAATTTCACTTTTGTGAAGAAATAGGATCATGTTCCAACACAACTTCGTAATGAAATGAATACCACGGAATTGTTCTACCTGCTAAAAGTAACAAATCTGGTTGTTAAATCTTTATGTGTGCGTTTTGACATTCTTTAATAAATAAAAAATAATAAAAACCCACTTCCTTACTGCACATGACACTGTCACTGACATGCCCGGAAATAGTCATAGAATTTTGTCCATTGCAGTTTACAGTTAAGCGAGGCTGTATGCTTTGAGTCGTCACAAATGAAATCCAATCTACGTTACCATGTCCATATCAAGTGGGTGATCATGATAAAAAAAATGCAAAAAATGAAGCATTCACTTAAATTACAAAATTAAAATTTTCATCTACAAGAAAGATCTCATTTCTCTCATCAATATCTTTCATACTTCCATTTCCAAAATAAAATCGGATATTCGGGTACAAGATTGACGCTCTACAAATATATTGTTCACCCCTCATTCATCATTATAATCATGGGTAAACTTTTGTTGCAAAATTACTAGAAGCGTAATATTGGATAAATGCATTGCACAGATTGAAAAATACAACCGTCCACATTTTTGCTTTAGGTAAAACAAAAGGGAAAGCAATCTCAAAGGCTACAAATGGAAGCCGCGGATCTCCCCGTCTCCAAAGAAAGGCTGCAGATCCCGGACTTACACCTACCAAAAGGACAGGATCAAAGAATCCCAAATCATTAAAGCCCGCAGCAAAGAAAACAACTTGTCAAGTCAGTAAGAAGAGGACGAAGAGAGCCCTGACCACTTTCAACTTGTTCATCAGACATGTCGCAAACGTATGTGTAATTTAATAAAAATATGTTTTAAACTACAGCATCAGTAGCTCTCTGCGATTTGATTTAAAATATTGACTAACATGATTATTGATTTTCTAGGTATCCCGCTCGAACAACCTTTCTTTGAGTGGAAATGAACTGATGCGCCAAGCTGCTCTTTGCTGGAAAGGTCTTAGTCCGGAGGATAAATTGATGTTCCGGAACGCCAAATTGCCTTCCAAACACAAGCGAAAGCAGACACCGAAGCCGGGAACTGAAAATGATCCCAAGGGTCAAAATCAAAGGGGATGGGGCGGTGGACGGGCTTACCCATATTCCATGACCATGATTTATTTCTCCTAGGTTTAGGTCAAAATTTATGCTCGTTTTTGTCCTTGTAATAATAATGAATAAAGTTAATCAATTCGTACCATAAAAAGTAACAATTTTCAACTCCTTGATCTACTTTAATTACCAGTCTAATGTTGACGACGTTCAACCCTTAAATTTTTAAACATTAACAAGAGCAAAATATGCGTGGACATGTAAAATTTTTATGACTGCTTGACTTTCAAGTCCATGTAGCGAATTTCGTTTTCAAATTCTTTAATCCATTCTTCCATTTCTTCCCGATTCCCTATTATTTTGGACCGCTCGATGAGAAATCCTGCCACAAAAGTGCCTCCAAAAACATTAACTCCAGTATGGTACCCTATTTAATTGTTTACATAATTTTTGTTAGTGAATCTCAACAAAGTGATTTGATTTTGATATCATGATACATATTCAAAATATAAATCAACTTACGGACGGAGTTGCAAACCGGTCCAGTTCCGTATGTGAGTGCAACAGGATTTCCACCAATTTTTACAGGCTCCGTCATTCCAACCACATTTGAAACATAATACGACATTTTCATTAAGGTCGACGAGCTTCTGAGCACAGCCGCAGGGTATAGAACCATCAATCCAAGAAAGATTCGAGCAGATTTTATGGCATATCCTCTTCCATCTAACGTCAGCATACTTTTGTTAATTTGAGACAGTCTCAAAATGGGATCTGTCTCTTTAATTTCTATTGGCTGATATCCAAAAACCTGGTTGTTTCTTGGGTATTCATCCGGATACGGAAAATTGGCAAAAATGGCTCCAGAAATAACTTTGTCAGGAAGTGAGATCCCTTTCCTCTCCGCCATTTTTTGGAAGGAACCAACAAAAGCAGAGTTGAGAATGGCGTGAGTAGAACAGCCATGAAATTTCCGGATTCGTTTCATCATTTCCAAAGAAATTGTCATTTTTGACCGTCCAAACAACTTGCCTCCAGTGAGTGGTCCTTCATCAAAAACAGGATCATTGTCATTCCAAAGTTGATGTAAAGAAATGTAGGGTCCCATAAAAAATATTTGAAAACCGAGAAGAACATTTTCCCAAAATGACAATGTGGAATAATTCGGTGGGTTAACTGGATCCACACTCAGTTTTGGACAAGGTTGGTCATAAACACAGTTCCTAATAAATTGGGCGAGGGATATGCCATCCACGTATAAGTGATGAAATTTCACGGCAATTCCACTTGAGATTTTTTCACTTCCTTCCACCCTCATTTTTGGAGTTACTAGCAATTCCCATTTCGGCTTGCTTTCCTCCCACATTTCATCAGCAAGTTTTGCAACGGCATCAAGAAACTCTTGTTCAGCGTACACTTTGTCAGAATCATCCGCACCGGGACAAAGTCGCACATGATTTTTAAAGTCAATCGTTTCACTCTGATCCGTTAGACATGTGTACCCAAACTTTTCTGTTGTTGAATTCAAGAGTATTTCATAAGGTCTCTTTCCATTCTCATCCCGAGCTAAAACCTTTGTGGAAATCCTTTGGCGAAGGGCTTCAATATCACAGTGCCCATCAATATAGATAAAAAATGTGATATTAATTACGTTAGCAAAAGAATCTACTGGTGCGAGGATGGAAGCTGCATCACAGTCTAATGTAATTTTATTCTGATAAAAGATTTTCAATATTAATGAAACAATTACACGATATAAAACTAAGATGAGATGTGGAACCGAAAAAAGAATGAGGTATGAGTAAAAAATAAAGAAGTACAAAGTTGCTTGAACGGGCACGCTTTTAAATACTTTGCTAAAGAGTCCGAAGAGGAATTCTGGTAAATTTGAAGCCGCCATTATTACTTTTTCTACTAAACTTTCAGCGTTCTTGGGCAGAGCAAAGTTAACAATTGAATGAGCTAAAAAGATTTTCTTTGAATGAGGTAGAAAAAATATATTTGTTTCAAACGTCATAAAACGGATCAACAATTTTGTTCTCAGCATAAGGGAATTATTGATAAGCCGGACGGAGGTTGAGGTTGATTAAGGTCGGTTGTATCTGTATTTGCTTTGAGGAAGCACCTTTTTATATCACTATGAATGAGATAGCCACCAACAAATTAAATCAGGATATATTTCAATAATTGTTTGCTTAGCTTCCATTCCACGAATGAGTAGAACCTGAGAAAAACCTATCTCGTCGTTAAACCAGATGAACATTTTTTGTGGGAAGTTTTTTTATGCTACCTTGTTTGGCGTAATATAATTGTTATGAGGCCTCATAAATATGCACTATGATTTAAAAACATGAATCATCCACTTCACATAATATTTTACAATACCATGTTGATATGATTTTACTTTTACTTGAATTATATCGGTCTCAAAAATACATTATGTAACGTAACATAATAAACACCTTTGTTTCAGCTCAGCATTACTGGTCAAGCCTACAAAATCCAAGAAAAATCTGTTTTTTTTTAAAACTTGATTTTTCTCACACTATTGTAACTCAACGTCTCGGCAGATATGCACTTTTCTATCAAAAAAATTAAAAGCTTTACTCTTAGAGCAATGAACGAGAGGGAGTCTGGCCAAGGGTAAAAAACAACAACGAATATTTTATTGTAATAGGACCAGTGGCAGCTCCCAGTGATAAAACCAGGTTTTTTGTTCCACCCACTTCCATTTTAATGAATGGCTTTAGCAAATGCACAAGCAACGCAAAACCTAAATCACTATACATCATCACTACGAACAGTCCCAACTTTAACCTACATTGTAGAAAAAAATATATTCTAAAGACATATTTTATAAACGTTGAACTTGCAAAATACAGAAATATGGTAGAATAATACCTTTCAAATTTAATAAATGATAAATATCACGATTGAAAACAACTTATTATTACACAAATCCACTATTTTATTTTTTATTATCTCCCACGATTAGTTCGTAATTCAGCAAAACTGCTACATGCTGCTACAAAATTAGTCTAAGATTATTGGACATAATTTTACAATCTAATCCTAAATTTTTGGCAAACTAAACTCTACTTTATCAAACATTAAATTTATGGTATTGATTAAATAGGAGATCAACAGGCCTGGTTGACAAAATTCTTATTATTAAAAAGAATTTCATCCAATATCATCGAGAACTGTAGCCGCTATGAACCACATACTGAAACTTAAATTTGGGAGGGTGAAAGCACGATATTTTCACCCTGGAGTAATGAAATACGGTTCTACCCCGTGTGTGTTCATAATTTATGACGTACTACTTGCTCAGAAAAAAAGGATCGAATCTGGCTCCCAAGTTGGATTTTTTTAATATAAAAAGAATAAGTCACCTCTTAAAACTCAGGCTGAATAATCTTCAAAATTATGCATATAGTATTTATGGTGGTAAATTGAGCAGGAACAATATATTTCTTTTCATATCTAACACCGCTCATCATAGCTCTTGCTCTACATTAACCGTAAGTCAACTTCTGCAACACTGCATAAATACAACATCGCACCGTTCTGTGAGCGAATTTCTCATTCTGTTTTAGGTTAGGTTAGGTTCCAGTGTTCCAGTGTTCCAGGTTCCAGTGTTCCAGGTAATAAAGCGTACAGTGGTTCAGGATTGTTTGTGGATTTCAGCCTGCTAAATGCATCATGATTACTTGCAGAAACTTTCTTATGATTATTTTCGTTTCTTTTCTTTTAAAATATGAATTGTGTGCCATTATGCATTACATCTATACATAATGTTATTAAATTCTAGTAGATTAAATTCTTCAGTGATAGTACAGTTTTTATTTTCATAGGAACGTAAATAGGGAGCAATAATACTTGACCTAATTTACTGAAGAAAATCATGTTGACTGTAAATATGAAAATATCTAGGCAGTGAAGTTGCAAAATGGGTTTTTATCAATACATAATGTTCGCTTGGAAGTGTAGCATAATTTTCCCAATCTCGTTATCTGATCCCTATAATCATCACTTCAGCAGCTATTTTTGGGTAGCACACAAGCTATGTCTTGATGTTTATACATAAAATCATCGCATAGAAAAGGAAAGAGTACAGTACAACAGTGATATATGCGAGAATTCTTCTTCAATTCTTCACATTAAATTAATATATTCTGTTTTAACTTTCACTTTATCTTTACAGGTATGATATCCATCGTGTCTTGTCTTGCTCTGATGTATGAAACTAACATTCAATGTCTCCTCCAACTATAGCTTCTAGAATAATATAGAATAAAATTGAACAAATTAAACATTATTTGTAGCCCATGAATATATTTAGGTTTTGCAGATTTCTTCCTTAAGGTTAAGGTAAAATACATAAGAAAGACTTCAGTATGAATAATGCAATAAATTAATGCACTTTCCAGCAAACATGCTTCAACATAAATAACATTTTGTTTCATATGAACGGCTTCTATATCTCTGGGAAATTCATTTAAGCTCAGCGTCGCGGCTGACAAGTAAAGACAAGTTGATACTTGACGTCACAATCAAAGGGCGCCACCAAGACGAGACATAAGTAAGAAAATAAGAACGGGTCAACGAAACTACTGGTAAGGTGGAGCTGACAAAATTGCTCTAACACTACATAATTTATGCCTGCTTTTTTTACAAAGAATCTCATTGATACACTTTCGTTAAGGAAACAAGAATTCTGGGAGTGTAAGCTATATAATAAACAAATGCGTGGCTTCATTCTTCAATAAAAAATTTGAATCACAGTTAACTGGCTGACTGATAAAGTGATGACTTTAATTTAGCCTACTATCAAAATGCCCCAATGCCCATCCATTGTCTTTAATAACGAAAAGCTCATATTTAGTGCAGCATTACCAAGATTCATGTAATCATAAACGTAAAAGCTTCAGTGACCTGTTATGTCCTTGTTATCAGAATTCAGATAATGATTTATTTAAATGAGTAGATTACAATTTAATTAATAGTTATTTATGCTTACTTCTACAAAGAGAAATTTGAGAAAAAAACTGTAGTGGGTGTAGTGTACAATAAAACCTGCATAAAGTAATTAATTCATCTTATATGTCTTTTTTTACTTCTTTTGACTTTTACAAGTCAATCCATTGACGTAAACTATTAATAAATTTAACACTACGACCTTTTGATATTGCATAATCTAAGGCAGATTTGCCATTTTTATCAACGGCATTAAATTTCACCCCATTTGACTTGAATAGTTGTAATGTCTCGTCCAGAGGCTCAAAATATTGTACAGCCATGTGCAGAATAGTTCTCTCAAAGTAGCCTATGTAATTAAAAGTTTTTGTTCTGTTTATGAATACTAAATATTTCACTAGTTGATTAATAATACCAGGAGATGTACAACCTTCAATTGCAACGTACAACATAGGTTCTCCAAAGTTATTAGTTGCATCTGGATCAGCGTTATTTTGAACCAATAACTTTACAATGTCTATAGTATCGGATGTTAATGGTTTCTGATCAACTGTTAAGTGAAGGGGTGTGTTCCCAAGAAAGGTCCTAGCATTGACGTTTGCATTGTATTGTATAAGCAGTTTAATCAATTCCAATTTTTTTCCATTTTGAAATTTACTGAATGTTGCACGATGGAGGGGTGTCCAACTATATATCCAACTATATATATCTACAGCTTCAATCAATTCTGGCCTTGTCTGAAAAAGTAACTGTAGAATCCTACTTTTTTCATCAAATCTAACTGCATCTACCTCATCAATATCTTTTATACAATCATAAATTATATTGTTAAACCTATGGTTTGATAGTACAGTGGAGAAACTCTGGTTCACCATCAGATACTCTACCACATCGTAATCACTGTATTGAACCGCCACATGCAGCAGCGATTCTTGTGATCGTGTCCAAGTTACTACCAAGTCTTTTGTAATGTTCTTGTCTTCAAGAACTGCCTTGATTACAACCAAATTTTCAACTTTGACAATGTCAAATAGTTTTGAAGTTTTGTTTAGCAAAGGCATTTCAGTCAGTTCACTAATTAAATATATTATTCTGTCATGCCAAAGTGAACTTGTGGTGGTGGTTGAAGGCTTCGTGGTAGTGGTTTTTGAAGGCTTCGTGGTAGAAACTGTCATTTGGTTGCTTTCCATTGTTGAGCTATTCAAACTTCTATCCAGTAGGATGGGGTTGTCATCATAATTCGTCGACTTTTCTGTTGTCAAACCCTCACCTTTATCAGTCGTATCCCTTTGTTTGGAAAGTAAAACAGCAGTGCCAGCACAAATTGCAATTACAATGGCTATAAAACAAGCAATGGAAACCCAGCAATACTTGTTTCTGATTAAATTAACTGCTTTAGTCTTGGTGTCAAACTTATTATTCTTGATGTTGATGCGTTCTGTTTGGGTTTCTAAGAGGTTTTCTGTAGTTTCCTCTGTCCTGTCATTTTTGTTATAAATCTGCAAAGAAATGCATAAATTCAACTACCTCCTTCAATTTTTATTTTTAGGTTAGACATGTATATATAGTAATTTTTAGCATTGTGTATACCTTATTATGTTGTGTAATTATAGCTGTTTCCTCCACGGTTCAGAATAGAAATGTGTTGAACAATGACGTTTATGTTACTCGATGGGCTGCTTTCTTCTGACGCTGACTTTCTTAAAACTGCATCCGTAAACATTTGTACGTTGGTTACATTATCATTTTCATTTTGAAATCTTACTTGCTCATATGCTGGCTCGAGTAACACGTGAGCTTGTGCAATTTTAAGACTTGGACGAGTTGGACGTATCTTGGCAGTTGGCTTCTTTGTAGAATTCCTTAATTTGACGCTTTCTAGGTACGCATAGTAAATTGCGCATCCTGCAGCTTTGCTCGATTTATTCCCCAATGTATTTAAAGCCTGAATATCCTGGTTATGATCAAAGAAACAATGTTCACTGGTTTTGAAATCCATGACTTCTTTCATTGCTCCTTCACCCTGAGATTTCAGTTGTTCAAGAAACATGTGACGATGTTCCGGCGTCCAGAATGAAGGACAAGTTATTAAATCTGAGCAGGAGGGTCTTAGTTCCGGGTTCTTTGCCACCATCAAGTGTAGGAGGTTCACGATCTGTCCACAAACGTCGGTCAGGGTTTTGGCGTCAATCTCAACTTTTCCGTCTAGAATATTAGCACTCCTTCTCATGGCGTCCCCAAATGCATGTTGACCGTTACTCAACACGTAATAGAATACGCACCCAAGAGAAAAAATGTCAGAAGCGAATGTCTGTGAAATAATTAAATTAAATTAAGCTTTATGCAATGCATGCATACCGTGTTCAATACCAATTAAGATGACTTACAAATTTGTAGATCCCAGTTTCTTCGGAATTGATCTGCTTAAGGACTTCAGCAGCTATCCATCCCAATGTCCCTGCTCCACAAGTCTGAATATAATTGTTTTCTCCCGTAACTTTTCTGCTTAGTCCAAAATCTGAAATTTTCACCTTTTTTGTTGAAGAACATAATAGAATATTTTCTGGTTTGAGGTCCCTATGAATCATTTGCCGCTGATGAAGAAAGCC
The DNA here is from genome assembly GCA_964034955.1 of Orchesella flavescens. NCBI lineage: Eukaryota > Metazoa > Arthropoda > Collembola > Entomobryomorpha > Orchesellidae > Orchesella > Orchesella flavescens. The sequence continues at coordinate 31,138,700 of OZ035958.1, read as the reverse complement.
TACACCTACTGTCATTTGTCTCAGAACCTCAACGGAGGAAATGTCAATTGACCTTTGATTGGCTACCCAACGTTTGAGAGTAGTATCACAGAGTTCCAGTACAATGAGCACATGCTGCTGGACAATTTGTGTGCAATAGTATTGAACAATGTTTTCATGCACATCACAATTTTTTAGAGCCTCAACCTCTTTAACAATCGTCTTCTCTTCCATATTATCTAAATGCATCCGCTTCACTGCGACAGGATGGTTACCAAATGCCCCCTTGAAAACCACTGTTCCCATGCTTCCTTTGCCCAAAACGTGACGTTCGTCGTATTTAATTGAAACCACATCATAAAGAATAGGTTTTACGGCTTCCGTTGTTAGAAGGGTCACTCCACCAGATTTGGTGGTTATCTCCATTACACCTAACAAGTTTTTGAGCTTCTTCCTTTCTTCTTCCATGATTAATCGGTTTAATAGTGGTATATTCAGTTCAACTTACTAGTTACTTGAAGGATTTGGACGTTTTTATATTGTCAAATTGGTTATAAATTAAGGTTCTATTGGTATAATCTTTCGTCTTTATTTTTGTACTCGTTTTGCCAATATTTTTATGTGCTTGCAGTAGGGAAACTGGAAAGACCGTTATGCTATAGTCAACACATAATGCAGTGTATTATAAATACCAGTTGCATCATACAATTGATATACAATCTCTGCCGCCGGATGGAAATCATAATCTTATCGATAGACAGCTTATCAACGGAGTTGCAATCTATATTTTTCATGGCTTGTTTGTTACTTAATGCTTTACCTGTGGTACAGGGGAGTAATTGAACCCGTTTTTTATTTACAATTTGGAAATTGTTTTTGTTGGAAAAAATCGCGATATGTATGCATGTGTATACTACAGAACTTATATGTGTTGATTAAACATTTGTCAAGTACATATATGTAAATGTGATAGATGATTCATAAAAATGAGTTGGCACAATATGCATTTGCCGATATCCAATAGTTAGTTCAACTAAACAAGAACTTTTGATATCAAACCAAAATTAATGTGTGTGTGCTTAAACAGCGTGTTCACGTCAACATTAGAAAATCACATGCAGCGAAACAATAAGCTGGCTAAAAACCCTATACACGACTCGTAAGAGTGGAGTTCAATGAGAGATCTAAAATGTGTAACTGTGGAAGAACCTATCCGTTATAATCATTTTTACTTTGGGCAAAGTTTTACCTTGCCCAATTCTTTTTTCCACTTGAATTAGAGGCTACTATTTCAAAAATTAAATTACTATCGTGAGATATGAGGCATACAGATGAAGCTATGTAGTATGTATATCACCGTTGGTGTTTTTTACTATTTCTTAGCGCATTCGCAAAATCAAAAGAAGATGCTGGTTATTGGAAAAACTTTATTTTTCTCACTTTGTTGTGTTGTTTCTCACACCGTGACTCAACGTCTCGGCAGGTATGCACTTTTTATAAAAAAAATTAACAGTTTTACTCTTGGAGCAATGAACCAATAATGCATGTCATTGAAGAGTAAAAAACGGCCAAAGACTCCTAAAAGAGTCTGGCCACGGGTAAAACACAAAGAATATTTTATTGTGATAGGACAAGTGGCAACTCCCATGCAGACCTGTGATAAAACCAGGTTTTTTGGTGCATCCACTTCCATTTAAAAAATGGCTTTAGGAAATGCACAAGCAACAACGCAAAACCTAATACGCTCCGCGAATCGCATATATTATAATTTATAATATCGCTAAAATATAATTTATCCTGAAGAGATATTTTATGAACGTTGAACCTACGCAATAAATGTGACGAGCAAAACATCAAATTTTGTTAGAATAACTTGCAAATTTAATAAACGCTAAATATCCCGATCGAAAACAAACTGATTATTACAAAATTCTACTATTTCATCCATTATTATGTCACGATTAGTTCATAATTCAGCAACACTGCTGGTATAAAAGTAGCCTATGATTAGATATATAAAATTCTACAATCTAATCGTTAAGTTTTGGCAAGCTAAACTGTACTTTATCAAAAATTAAATTTATGGAATTGATTAAATACGAGATCAACAGGCCAGGTTAACACAAATTAATTGAAAAATAGTTGATAGTAAGAAACAGCGAGATCATAAGTTTACACGACATAGAGGATTATTCAATCTTGCATGATCCTTTCGAGCTTTATCATCTGGCTTCATCAGTGGCGTGACTCTTCTTTCCCGGCGCAGTCGACGTAGTTTCTCCCTGGTGGGTGAGTATTCTGTGAATGGATTCCAGAAGTGAGTATTTGGAGGTGATGGAGGTGCCCACGATGATGGTAGTGCTGGTTCAGAAGGTGAATATTCACAAGGTAGTGGCACTGAGACTTCCTTCTTAGCTGCTTCCTTGGCTGCGACTTTTCTCTCATGTTCCAATTCCATACTCGAATCCGAGGAAGAATCATCAGGCATGTTAGGAGGTGGTGGAACGGCTGGGGAGAAGTATCTACCGGATTTGGCAACCATTCCAAAAGGAAGAGACAGCTTGGCGACTTTGATGTCTTCTTTAATTGAGAGATTAGCGGCTGCAGCTTCCAGTTCTTGAACCACTGAGTTAGCTTTCAATGGTGGCGTCAATGTTTTCTTTTCAGATTGAGGGTTCCAGCTAAATCCCGGTACCTTTCTTGAATAATGAGGTTTGGGATGATACGTGACAGTGTCAAAGTCAGCAGTAGTCACTGATGAAGTGTGTTGGATCGTCAGTCTAGCCTTCTTGGGGGGACTCACAAAGGGCTCCGCTCCACGGTCAGAGTCGTAGTCAGAATCCACCGCTTCCCAATGATTTTGTGCCATATTGCCTGAGTCTGGTCAGCAATCAGCAGAAAGAAACCTGTTCAAAACAAAAATAATTAAATTATGTACTCCTGTATTACGAAAACTGAGTAGAAAACTTTATATTAAATAGAATTATAAGCGTGTACCAAATTGTCTTAGAAGATAAATTTTTGGAAGTAAAGATGGAAATGGAAGCCCCAAGCCTTCAAAACGAAAGTCCCAAGTTTTGTTCAGAGCAGCAAGGGGTGGAACTTCACACTGTAAGAAACATACAAAATAGTTTCAGTTTTCATTCCCAAATTTCAAATTTTGCTGGCTAAGTTTATATAGATCTACCAAACGAATGGAGAAACGATTCTTTCTTAATTTCCAAGTTTTCAGGAGCAGTTCTACTGTTAAGTTCCCAGTCTTCAAAAGTCTTTTCAGGAACCTCCAATTAGCGGGAACAAAACAATACAAAATTATTAACTTCAAAATAATGCTTTCACTCCAACATTGTAGAAAATAAGTTTATATATTTACCAGAAACCGTTTGGCAGCTAAATACTTTCAAAGTTCCTTCCTTCAATCCTCCAGAATTTTTAAGATTTAAAGTTTCTGATTGTTGTGAAATGGAAACCCCACTTAATCTTGTGACTGAATGTTTCCCGGAACGTTCAAACAAAGAATCCAAAACCAGCCAAGTAATCTTAACAGCAGACAACGACCGAATGAAGTTATGGCTTTCTGAGGGTCCCTTTTTATACTCCTACCTTGACCTTGAAACTACCTCTGGTGAAATGAAAGGAAACTAACAAACGTAATTGGATATCAAAATTCCTATTTTTAGACGACTAGCTAGTGGTGGCATGACCCGACCTGGCCTTGAAATGTATTAAATGCTAACCATGAATGAGTGTTAAAAAGTTAAGATTGAATTATCCATCACCAGTTTTGGGCTTATTTTGTTCCGCAGTAATTTTGGATGTAATTTTGATGTTTTCAATTTGTATTTTAAATCATTAATATTTATTACACAATAATTGTTAATTTGAAGAAAAAAATCGCATGTGTAATTATTACCTTTGATAGACATTTCGGTTCAAGTATACAACAAATGACCTACATGTAGCCATAATTTTAAGCATACATATATATCGAATAGATGCATCCTTGTTTAACAAAACTAAAGTGGGGGCTGGGTGAAAAGTGGGAGCTTAGCAGTGTCTTATCAACATTATGGAATCACATATACATTTATACATAAGTGAAGGTAAAAGTTGATGAAAATCTGTAATAATATTCATAGTATTAATTGGTCATTTTGATATGGGCAACACTTATTTATTTTTTTGTAGACATTGGGATTGCTCATGACATATCTGATTGTTAGCCTCCAAATGCAACCAAGAAGCTAATTATAAAATTCAATTTCTAATGAAATCATATCCCAATGAATTAAGTATTTATCAAAATAAATAATACAAGTCAAGCAAAAAGAATGACTTGTTTCCTTTGCTACATGCTTCTATGTTACTGTTAATGCTATCATATTAGGTTAGGGTGCACGCTTTCTCCACTAATATATTTTCAAGTAGGACATAAATACAAAATTGTTATTTCCAGTGGCTAATTATCTTTCCATGAAAAGAGCAATGACTGTTATGTCTGTCAATTAATGATATATGTGACAATGACTTCCTGATCTACCACCCAAAAAGTAAGCACATAATTAGGCTTGCTGCGTGTCCGAAGAATGTATAGGTGCACAAAGGTGCAATGATCTCCGATTGCTCACCTCGCCCTTCATCCAGGAAACTCATTATTTGTTTAATTAGCTTAAAACATGAACACTGATGGACTCAACTTTCACTTTGCTCCAAAAATCCATAATATGCTCTTTCTTTATTCGTTTCTAGACCTCCGTTGGAGCTGGATCAATCCATTTCCTTTGCCACTCGAACTACTTGTTACATTAGTAAGCTAAACATGACGACGCAGAAAGTAGAAAGTAAATGGAAATTCATAAAGACCAGCATTGACGAAATTATGAAGCAAAGTAAAAGTAGCTTGCTAGTAAATTTTTTAAATCTATTCTCTACAATCGGCATCATCCCATTTTCAGTTCAACAAAATGGATCCTATTATTTAACATCATCAATTTTCAAAAGGGTTCGTGATCTCATCGCACAATTTTAAGCTTATTTTCCCCTTCGAAAAATGTCAGAGTATTTAAGTGGACTACATTTAAAAGGATCTACTTTCATTTAGGTTATTTCCAGCATTCTACAAGGAATAACAGTTTTGGTACAAGTGGCATTAACAGTAGCATTTGGATTTAAAGATTATTCACCAGGCACATCTTTGATCAGCATCTGTATAGTGTATCTAAACAATTCATTTGGGATAATTTATGTCATTGTTTCTATCAACCTGCTGTGGAATCGGAGGGAGAAACTCGTAAAAGTTTTGGAATGTACGAAAACATCTGTCCAGCAAGGAAAAATGGTAAAACTTAAACACATAATTGTAATAAATCAATTGATATTTTAAAACATCCATATTGAAAAAATTCTAAGTCGATCCTAAATACAAAATTACAGATATCACATTTGCCATATGTGTTTTTATTAATATCAACGATGTGCATGATTCTAATGAATTACGAGCATCCGTTTGGATGGTTGCACTTTCTCCCAGTAAAAAATGGATCCGTTGTAGAGATTGTGAGTCAAAGTTGTATTTTTAAATGCGGACAACTCGAAGGAGGATGTACTTGGTGGATGTGGACTTTTTATCTTTGGATCAAGTTAATACTAATAATATTTTCGTATGCAACTACCTTTTACTCTTTTAACCATATTTTCTTTGCATTGCTTGGTCTAACGATGTTGGACGTTGGGAAGGATTTCAAACAAAATTTGAAACAAATAAATTCAATCCAGGAGGTACGTGCATTTCTTTATAAGTAATCCTCGAACGGAAATACCAAGAGATCTACTATGTATTCCGTTTTAATATTTATATGTTTCGATTTTGAAGGGCGTTGAACTCTACCTTGGAATGAAAATGAAAGTAAAAGTTGTAAATGATTGTGTTGGCTCATTTATGCCGTCTTATTTTGCATCCCACATATTATTTCTGTTGGAGGGTCCAGATATCCTGATGGGATTTAAAGGTGCTTCCGTCTGCGAAAAGATTGCGTACATTCTTTTTATAATGGCAACAATTAGTTGGGTGCTTTTCGCAAAATATCATGAGAACGTATGGGTATATGTTGTAAAATGAAAATTAAAAACTGAATATGATTTCAATTGCTTAAATAATGAGTAAATGCTTGGTTTGCAGATTAAAAACAGCTTGGAAAATTGGCTTGAGCATAATCTTCTTCGACTTCCTCAAGATGATGTTACAATTGCAACAAGAATGCAACTCATGACTATAATGAGCGAAGTAGAAAGTGGAAATTTAGCAGTTTCTTGCCAGTATTTTGGAATAACAAACAAATTTTTGAGCTCGGTAAGTAAAATTACAAATTCACGTTTTCTTACAAATGGCATACAAAATGCAATTTGTTTAATTTGAAGACGCTGGGATTACTGGTGACGTATTTGATTGTCAGTCTACAAATGCAACCCAAACTAATCATGTAAAAGTGCTTTTCAATACAAGTTAATACGATATTGACGGTTCACACTGTAAAATTTACTTCCGTTGGGCTTTGCTACATTTTAAATACGTTGTGAACATTTTTAATAAAAATTAGAAATTTGAGCATATCTGGAATTTATAAAGTAGCAGCGTTTTTGCTTGCCTGAAAATGCAAAACCACCATCATTATCATTTATTACGCAATTATGCACAAAATATTACGAGTTCCTCACTCACAAACGAGAAACAAACATTTTTAAAAATGGCCATACAACAAACTTTTAAAAGTTTGGGTATACATGCTTGACCGAGAAAAAGTGAAATGATTGACTTTAAGAATCATGTGAGACTTTGCCCCGGTGCGGATGATTCTGACAAAGTGTACGCTGAACAAGAATTTCTTGGCTTTCTTGATGCCGTTGCACAACTTGCTGATGAAATGTGGGAGGAAAGCAAGCCGAAATGGGAGTTGCTGATAACCCCAAAAGTTAAAAGAGAAGACTGAAGAAATTTGGAGTGGAATTGCATTGAAATTCCATCATGCATACATAGATGGAATATCTCTTGCTTAATTTGAAAGAAATTTTATATTTAATCAACCTCCTCCTAAATTTACTTTGGATCCTGTGAATCTTCGTCTTCCAAAGGTCTCCCTATTCCAAAAGTTGCTTTTGTGGTTGCAATCTTTTTCATGGGACCTTACATTTATCTGCGACTTTTCGGGAAAGAATTTGACCCTGTTTTTTCTGAAGGGCCTCTGACTGGTGGCAAAATGATGGGACGAACCAAAATGAAGATTCTTTTGGAAATGATGAGAAGAATCCGGAAATTTCACAACTGTTCCACCCAAGACGTACTTCAATCTGCCTTTGTTGGATCGTTCCAGAAAATGGCAAAAAGAAAGGGAGTTTCAATTCCTGATGAAATCATTGCGGGAAATATCATGACTAGTTTTCCTTATCCAGATGAATATCCGAGAAATAAAATTGTTTTCGGAACTGAACCACTTCTAATCAACACCCCAAATCCAATTGACAGGTTGATGCAGATTAATAAAAGCATGGGGAATTTACAGAGGAGAACGTATGCCATCAACGGTAGTTGGATTTTGCTCAAGCTCCTTGGAATGTATCCTGCAGCCTTGATCAGAATATTGGCACAGTTCTTCAAAATGTCATATTATGTATAAAAAATTGATGGAATAGATGGGGTGATGATGTATGGGTGTGGCCTTGTTTATAACCGTATTCGTAAGTTTGTATAAAGTAGTTTTTTAAATGCTTCAATTTCCCATACATCAAATTTTCATGACTTTCACTTAATTTTGTCCTCATTTTTCTCGTGTGCTTTAGGATACCATGCGGGAGTTGGATATTATGGAGGAAGCTTCCGTAATTGACCTTTACTTGGAAGCTTCCAAAATCACAAGCAATCGGGATGAGTTGTAAGAATGTATCCACGAGTTTGAAAATGAAATTCGATTCCTGGACATGAAAGCTAAAGCGGCGTGAAGAATTGACATTTGAGTTAAAACCACATGAAGCTGTAAAAATTGTAAAATTCAGTGGATTTCATAGATTTTTTTCGAGTAAATAACTTTGTCCATATTATAAATTATAATGTATACATACAAACATTCGGAATCATGAAAGCATGTAATAAATTACTTTTGTGGTTCAGGTCTAAATTAATTTAGACATTACGAGAAAAGTTAAAAAATAGATATTTTTCTTAGGAAGCAATTTGCATAATTTTAATTAATAATGTTTACGTCTAGGCCAATGATTGCCGTATTTCCAAATTCAGACCAAGTCCCAATTTATAGATAGAATGTAGCTTTACAAAATGAAAATTAAAGCACCAGCACGCCACTATCATTTTCCACAAAAAACTCATAATTATTAACCTGTCAAAACCAGAAATGTTGGTGACGTTGACACCTTTCACCACAATACTTTAATACGATTATATAATACTGTATATTATTATACATGTCCACTATCCACATCCTCATGACGCTACAATAAAAGTCAAGTTCAATGTCATCTCATACGTAGCATTAAAGTGTTAACCTATTGGAGAAACTACTAATTGGCATAAAAGTTGATGAAGGTCAAAGAATACATGAATGCATGAATGATCGATGGTAGAGATAAATGACGCCACTACTGATGTTCCAGACAAGTAGAGGCAGAGGAAAAGGCTATTACTTTAAATCATTTTCTTTGAAAAGAGTGCAGTGAAAATTGATCTCTTCATCAGTCACATTCTAAATTTGCATGTGCATTAGTGTTCCAAAAATGGATTCATCTAACTTATCCAGATCCTTTTTGGGAATCTGCAGCAAAATAACTAAAACTGTGCCCTTTCAAGCGGTTTTGAGCTTTTTTGCTTTGTACACAACCCTGATAATTTTTTCAATTCCTCTTCTCATCCTGTTTCTTTATCGACAAGTTCTTTCACTAGTTTTTAAAGTCTTTTACCAAGGGAAATATCAGCTTATCCAAGGTGCCGGTCCCCTTTATGCAGCAAAGGACGCATTTGCTTGTGTACAAAACATCACATATTTTATCTACATTGATGGCCGCTGTGATATTGAAAAACTTCGAAAAAGGATTTCCAAAAACATTATAGCAAAGGATAAAAATGGGAACAGGCCATATGGAATACTTCTAAAAACACCAGTAGAAAAGTTTGGATTTATTTGCCAGGAAGACAGAACTGAAACGATTGATTTTAAAAACCATATTCGACTTTTAAATGATTTAAATAAAGTTTGGACAGAACACGAGTTTTTGGACGCAGTTGCAAAACTTACTGATCAACTTTGGGACGACACAAAACCAAAATGGGAGCTTTTGGTTGTTCCAAAAGTTATACGCGAAGGAAGTGACGAAATCTCGAGTGGGATTGCACTAAGATTCCATCATGTTTACGTTGATGGAATTTCCCTCGCACAATTTGTACGAAATTGCGTGGTTGACCAACCGGCTCCCAAATTAACTGTGGATCCTGTGAACATATCCCTTCCATCTATATCCTTTTACCAAAAAATTGTTCTTGGCTTGCAAATGTTTTTCATGGGACCTTACAATTCCTTGCGTCTTCTTGGGAACGACTATGATCCTGTTTTTACTGAAGGTCCACTTACGGGAGGCAAGTTGATTGGCAGAACCAAAATGAAAATCCCTTTGGAAATGATGAGACGAATTCGGAAATATCATGATTGTACAACTCAAGGTATCCTCCATTCCGCTTTTATTGGCTCTTTCCATAAAATGGCGAAGAGGAAAGGGATTTCAATTCCTGATGAAATAATTGGGACAGTCATGTTCGCCAATTTTCCGTATCCAAATGAGTACCCGACAAACAACCAGAATTTTGGGTTTGAGCCAATATCAACAATTAATATTGCAAATCCTTTGGCGAGATTGGCGGATGTTAACAAAAGTATGATGGATTTAAGTAGCAGGACATATGGTCACAAAATTAGTTTGATTTTGCTTAACTTAACTGGAATACTTCCGGCAGCGATGATCAGAGCTTCGGCAAAGTCCTTTAAAATGGCTTAATATGTGTTTAATGTTCCGGGAATTCAAGAAACTGCTACGATTGATGGAAAAATGTTGGGATGATGTACGGAACCGGCCCTCTTTTTAACCGACTTCGTAAGATTGAATCATGTGAGATTTTTGTTAAAGTTGCTTCATTATACATTTATATGTTCACTTTCGCTTGGTTGGATTTAGTTTAGGATATCATACTGGAGTTGGATTTTATATAGAAACTTCCAAGATTATAAGCAATTAGGATGAGTTGGAGGACTGGATAAGAGAGTATGAAAATGAAATTCGATACCTGGACACGAGGGCAACAACATCATAAAGACCATCAACCGTGCCTATCTTCGACGACATATTCTTAAACTTAATTATATTAAAATAATTATAATAAATACAGGTTTTTGTGGCAAATGTTAATTAGAGTAGAGTGGTAATTGAAATATTTGCAATATTAAAATAATTGTTTTTGATATGTTTGTTGCTTTCACCTCTCGCTACTTCAAGAACATAACCAATATTATCATAATTCTTTACTAATATCTGATCCACCCCTAAAGTAAACAAGAAATACATTTCCTGTTGAGTAAATTTTATAGCTTGATTGCGAAATGCTACACTACAGACGAGAGTGCAGTGTACAAAACTGTGAGCTCTTGTTGGAATTACCTGAAGCTGTACCTTTTTAGAATGTTAAAAATAAAAGGCAAAAAAGTTAAATATACAACTAATTGTATTGAGACCACAAGCAAAATTATGAAACCCCAGAGGAGTGACTTTTTAGTGACATTTTTAAATTTATTTTCTGCTATTGGCGTCATTCCATTTTCAATTCAACAAAATGTATTATTTACTGGATCCTACTTTTTAACATCGTCAACTTTCAAAAGGGTTTGTAGTTTTCTTTGATATTTTAGAGACTTGTAAAATACAAAATAAATTTGGTAAATACACATTTTCTACTTTCATTTAGGTAATTAGTGGCATCATCCACGGAGCTACAGTTTGGATACAAGTTGCAAGAACCGTTGCATATTATAAGTTTCAAGATTACCAAAGCACGTCCTTGTTTAGTAACATATTACTGGTTTTGAACAATATCTTGGGAATAAACCACGTTTTTATTGCTATTAACTTGTTGTGGTGTCGTAAGAAGCAACTATTGAATGTTTTGGAATGCACGAGAACCACCATCCGTCATGGAAAATTGGTAAAGTAAAATTTTAAAAATTCAAAATTAAATTGTTATTGTCTATTAAACTTTTGTTTGTAAAACTCAAATTTTTCAGGCTAAATACTTATCATCAATATTATTTTTAATATCAACGAGCTATTTGATATTTGTGACATATGAACAAATGAATGGAGCACATTTGCACTTTCTCCCACTGAGAAATGGAACTTTACTTGAGTTTTTGAAGGGAAGCTGTATACTGAAAAGTAAAGAGGTTGACGGAGGATGCAGTTGGGGGATGTGGACGGTTTATCTCTTTTTCAAATTCGTGGAAATAATTACGTGTTATATCTGCATATTTTTCTTTTTTAATCATTACTTCTTTTTATTACTTGGGTTGAGCATGTTGAACTTGGCTAAAGAGTTGAAGCAGAATTTGCAAGTGGCAAAGCAAACGGATGCAATTCAAAAGGTCAGATTTTTGTAACACTTAACTTTCAGTTAATAACACATGGGATTTTTTCAATGGCTGACCTATGGAAATAAAAATTTATTTTGACAATTAATAATTTATTGAAGGGCGTTGAGCTCTACCTCGTGCTGAAAATGAAAGTAAAAAATGTGAATGACTGTGTTGGCCCATTAGTTCTTTCCTATTATGCTTCAGTCATAACATTTCTCTTGGAAGGCCCAGATATCCTAATGGGATTCAAAGATGCTGCCATTTCCGAAAAGCTTGTGTATAGTCTTAGCATTATGGCTACAATTAGTTGGATTTTGTTTGCACAATACCATGAAAATGTTAGTTTGTATAAGTTTTTAACTTTAATGATTTCAAAAGTTTTTTAACTGTCAACAACCGAATGTAAAATTGTGAATGACAACAACTTTTTACAGGTAAAAACCAGTTTGGAAAATTGGCTGGAACAGAATCTTATTCGACTTCCTGAAGATAATTTTTCACTAGCAACAAGAATGAAACTCATGACTATATTGAATGAAGTGGAAAAAGGGAGTTTGGCAGTTTCCTGTCAATATTTTCGTATTACAAATAAATTTTTGAGCTCGGTAAGTAAATTTGAAAGTGGATGGATGTATTAGTAAACTAAATGCAGTTTCGTAATATTAATTGGTCTTTTCACATATGCACAAAAATCTTTGCATAGACAACACTTACATAATATGTTTGTATTTAATTTTCTGCAGACGCTGGGACTGCTCGTGACGTATCTGATTGTCAGCTTACAAATGCAACCAAAACTAACTTCATAATTGAATTTCCAATGAAATTGTATAGTTTCAATTTATATCTACTTAATCTGTCTAGTAAAGTGGCAACTCCAACTTGTCTGGAATGTCAGTTATTCAATTAGCATCCTATTTAGACTACATTTTATAATAAATGTAGTACTTTTTTCAAATCGCTTTTGTTTAGATGCAACTAACAAAACAGGAATTTCTTCTCACACATTCTTATTTTGACGCACGGCTACATAAAAATCTGATTTATTATTCTGAAAATCTTGTTTCATAGGTTCAAGTTCATGTTTAACTTTACTAAAATATGGAAAGCATCAAATGAAGGACTCAATCAAGTACAAGATTAATATAATGTTGGACATATCCGATACGTTCTTCCACAGTAACATTTATTCATAATATATTACATATACACCCGTCCATAAAGTAGAAAGAGAGGTTAACCAACTTATCAACATTTTTTCAACTCTATATCTGCCTATCGCAATAAAACTATGATGATGCGTGTTTTACTGAAATAATGTAATCTAGCACGATATGATTAAGTTGATGATGTAACGACGCAGTAACCTTATCTATTAGAATATTTGGTTCAAATGCTCGTCATCGATAATTAAAGTGTAGGCTTTCTCCACCTAAACATACAAGTAGAACATGAATTTACCATTATCAATTATTATTCCAGCTAACAAAGAATTATCATTAGTTTATCTATTCCATACATGAAATCTGCAATGACTATGTATGTGATGACGACTTACTGATCCACCCAAAAAGTAAGCAAATTCATCAATTATAGACGATTGATAATTGCCATTCTTGAATAATGATTGATACTACCTGCCATGACTGTTAGAGAGCTTATAATTGGCATTATATGCTTACGAAATCCACTGCTGTTCCAACTTATTCGTAACAAACACAAAGCGACTCCATTTTATTGCAAGTAGTGTTCTGTTCTGCTGTTTATACGAGAGGTTGAAAGGCTACATGAAATGAAACTAAATTTTTAGTGGTCTGAAATATGACGACTCAAAAAGTAGAATGTAGAAGAAAATTCATAAAGACCACTGGCGAAATTATGAAACCAATTAAAAGTTACTTTTTAGTAAAATTCTTTAATCTATTCTCTGCAACTTGCATCATCCCATTTTCAGTGCAACAAAATGGATTGGTTGATCATGGATCATATTATTTGACATCCTCAATTTTCAAAAAGGTTCGTGATCTCTCTGTACAATTTTTATTTACTCCCCAAATAAAAGTGGAATATATACATTTAAATAAGGACCTATTTTCATTTAGGTTATTTGCAGCATTCTACAAGGAATTACAATGTTGGTACAAGTGGCTTTAACCGTTGCATATTTGTTTAGAAAACATGAAGGTGCATCTTTGATCACTATTATTTTACTATATCTGAACAATTTGTTTGGGATAATTTACGTATTCGTCGGTATAAACCTGCTATGGAATCGGAAAGAGCAACTAGTGAAAGTTTTGGAATGCACGAAAACTTCTGTCCAGCATGGAAAAATGGTATAATCTAAAGAATTGGCACAAATCATTGATATTCTGGAAAGTTAAGTGTACATATTAAATAAATATTTTGCAGTTAAAACTTTTGCCACTAATTTTTTTAATAACATCAACGACGTGCATGATCTTTATGACATGCGAGCATCAGTTTGGATGGTTTCACTTTCTCCAAGTGAAAAATGGATCATTTGTGGATATTTTGAGTCAAAGTTGTATTTTTAAAAGCGAACAACTTGACGGAGGATGTACTTGGTGGATGTGGACTTTCTACCTTTTGACTCAGCTAACGGTAATAATTACTTCGTATGCAACTACGTTTTTCTTTTTCAACCATTACTTCTTTGCATTGCTTGGTCTGACGATGTTGGACGTTGGGAAAGAATTTAAACAGAATTTAAAACAAATAAATTCAATTCAGCAGGTATATGCAATGCTTGATGAATAAATACTCGTCAGGCTAGAAACCTACATATTATTTCATTTTAAATTTTTATGTTTCTATTTTGAAGGGCGTTGAACTCTACCTCGAAATGAAAATGAAAGTAAAAGTTACAAATGACTGTGTCGGCCCACTTATTCTGTCCTATTTTGCATCCCACATGTCATTTCTTCTGCAAGGTCCTGATATCTTAATGGGTTTCAAATATGCTGTCCCTTCAGAAAAGTTTGTTTACATTTTTTGTATAATGGCTACAATAAGTTGGGTACTTTTCGCGCAGTATCATGAGAATGTGCGTATGTGTATGTTGTAAATTCAATATGAAAACTATAAACTCAAGATGACTTCAATTGAATAGAATGATGATTAAATGCATGGTTTGCAGATTAAAAAATGCTTGGAAAATTGGCTGGAGCAAAATCTGGTTCGACTTCCTGAAGATAATGTTTCCCTTGCTACTAGGATGAAACTCATGACTATAATGAGCGAAGTGAAAAGTGGGAGTTTAGGAATTTCTTGCCAATATTTTGGTATCACAAATAAATTTTTGAGCTCGGTAAATAAATTTGAAAGTAGATGAATATATGTACATAAATAAATGCAGTTTCGTAATAATATTTTTGTATTTAATTTTCTGCAGACATTAGGACTGCTCGTGACATATCTGATTGTCAACTTACAAATGCAACCCAAACTAACAACGCAATAGTAATTCTCAATGCAAATATTTTTATTCAATAAATCCAATGCGATAGTATGAATTTAAAAGTTGAACTAGACCATTATCGAGAGATGTGTTCCTTGTTTTAAAATAAACTTTTCTTTCTCAAAATCGAAATATTTTTACAAGCTACACCAACATTTTTATTGTTTGGGCTGGTCAAAAACACGCGTTTTACATTTCCACGTTGAACTATCTCAACTTGAAATCGATAACTATTTCAATCAGGCGAGTGTATGGGGTTTCATCATGCATCTTACATCTTTAAGATAAGCCACAGGAAACATAAATCTTTATGGTATGAATTGCCTTGCATTTAGTTTTTATAACACTCCACAAACTTGGTAAACTAGATGTCAACTTCCCACGAGAACAGAATGAACCCATCTGGCTTGGTTGTAGTAAGCTAAATAGACTCCTGGTTTGTTGTTGGTGATGTGATTATACTATACCAATGCTGTTTTTCTAGTTTATGGAGATATTTTTGCATGAATTTTTGTGTGAAAAACCATGCAATTATCGAGTTTTATTGAATCATTAACACACTCAATGATCTTGTTTAACAACGTACACACAGCCATACTGACATGATACCACAGAAGCCGAATAAAGTGAAATACTTCCCATGATAAGAAAAATAAAGGACAGGTTGCTGAAAGCTCCCATCATGAATTCATGAAGTCCCCTTTAGAAAGTTGCTGTTGATACTGCGCAAAATTAGACCAATTCTAATTTTTGATAACTAAAGACATGTTTGCAATTTCTTGACTCGCCTAACCTCTGGCGAGGCGAGCCATTCTTACAACCTGATCTGGTATAATATAGGCTACCATTCTGGAGTGAAATTTTATGGGGGAAACTTTATAACTTCGGATTTTACATTGAAACTTCGAAGATCATCACCAATCGACAAGTGTTGGAGGAATGGACACAAGAGCATGAAAAGGAAATTTAATACTTAGACATGATAGCTAAGGTTGAATAAAATTATGAAAGATGAACTAACAACAAGTATAAAATTTGCTTAACAAATCTATTAGTATTAATTCTTATACGTAATTATTAAGTTCTTCACAACTGGCTTCCTAGTAAACCGAAAAAATCACAGTGGCACTTTATTACCCTTTGTTGTAAATTGTTTCTGCAGAATTCCATGCTAAAATGTGTGTAACTGGGAATGCGGAATATTCTTACGTTTAAAAAACATGGTGGAAACCCCAATTTTAAAAATATTTGCTAATTATAATGACAACTTTCCACAAAGAGAGCTTCAACTGGTATGACGGCAGTAGATTACATGATTACGACACCACAGAGTTCTAGTTCTATTACTGAGATTAATCACTGAGTTTTGGTTTAGATAAGTAATTTTTTACACCAGTTCTCATGAGAAAATCACGTTAAAATCGAGTTTTAAGGACATTAACACTTTATTTATTGGCTTGTTTTGACAGCATAAAATATATAAATGCTCACCGGCACTCACAACGTTACAAATTATATCTAATGATCATGTTATTATGATTACGCATTTACAGAAAATGTAGATCTTGTCGTGTATTGCGTTTCTTAATAAAAAGTAAGTAATGCTCAAAGGAGAATTTCAACTTCCAAACGTTAAATCCTGATAAGAAAATATTTCGAAGTAAAACTGGTTGTTAGTCAATTACGATAGGTATAAAAGCCACTTATTTTTAATTTTATAAAGTTATTCCATTAGTAGCAGGTGAGGGAAGTTTATCTTAATCAGTTGCTAGTACTTATCATTGCATTTCACTTTAAACGCTTGAAAAGCATGGTGACATTCGGGTCTCTTTCGGTAGCCTACAACAAAGTAACTAAAAGTGTGTTCTTTAAAGCCACTTTTTGTTTCTTTGCAATGTACGCTTCCCTATCAATTATGTCCATACCTTTGCTCATCCTGTTTGTATATCGATTAATTATTTCTCTCATATTTAAAGTCTTTTTTTTATCAAGGAAAACTTCAACTAGCTGATGGACCGGCTGCCTTATTTGTATCATATGACACCCCTGGAAATGTATTCAACATCACGTATTATATTTACATGGATGGTCACTGTGATATTGAAAAACTTCGGGAGAGAATTTCCACAAAAATTCTAGCTCGAGATTGCAATGGAAAGAGACCATACGACTTACTTTTGAAATCAACAACAGAAAAGTTTGGATTTACATGCTTGAGCGATAAAAGCGAATCCATTGACTTCAAAAATCATGTGCGGCTTTGCCCTGGACTGGAAGATATTGTCTACACTGAAAACGAGTTTATTGACACAGTATCCAAGCTTGCGGAGCAACAATGGGAGGAAACTAAACCAAAATGGGAATTTTTGATAGCACCAAAAGTGAAAATGGAAGGAAGTGAAAAAATCTCAAGTGGGATTGCGGTGAAATTCCACCATTTATACATGGACGGAATATCCCTTACACAATTTTTACGAAACTGTGTTTTTGACCAACCTGTTCCAACACTTATTTTGGATCCTGTGAATCCCCCCATTCCACCAGTATCATTTTCCCAGAAGATTCTTCTGTATTTGCAAGTATTTTTCATGGGACCCTACATTTCTTTACGGTTATTGGGGAATGACTTAAACCGGGTAGTATCCGAAGGCCCGCTCGTTGGAGGAAAGCTTTTTGGGCGAACGAAGATGAAAATTCCCTTAGAAATGATGAGACGTATTCGAAAATTCTACAATTGTTCCACCTCAGCCATACTTCATTCTGCGTTTGTTGGATCCTTCCAGAAAATGGCAAAAAGAAAGGGGACTAAACTTCCAGAGGAAATTTTAGCAGGCGTCGTTCTTGCAAAGTATCCATATCCTGACGAGTATCCGAGAAATTACGTTATTTTTGTTGGTGAGCCTCTAGTAATCAGAAATTTTTCCGATCCTTTTATGAGAATAAATGAAATAGATAAATGTATAACAACAGCACAAAGTCGGACGTATGCTTTCAAAGCCAGTGAGATGTTGGTCATCCTTTTAGGAATGTATCCCGCATCAATTTTGCGAGCCGTAGCAAAATATTATGCGATGTCGTACTACGTATCTAATGTACCTGGACTTGAGAAACGTGTACGTTTTGATGGAAACAATGTCCCACTAATATATGGTACAGGGGCGCTGCTTAGCTCAGTTCGTAAGTTTTTTAAATAAACACCAGTTCATCTGGGTAACAAATTTTCCAGTGTAACTATCAATAATCATGTTTCTGTCTAATAGGTTACCATTCTGCGGTTAGTTTTTATGGAGGAAGCTTTTGTGTTGGACTTTACATAGAGGCTTCAAAAATTATTGGGAATCGGGCGGAAATGGAAGAGTGGGTTCAAGAATATCAAAATGAAATTCGGTTTATGGACCAGACGCCAAATTCAGCATAATATATATCTTTACATTTTATTGATCTTCACATTATCTTCACATTAAAATTTATAACAAATGGTTTCCTGCTCCTGCACATTATTCAAGTTACTCTTGATTTCCTCCTAAAAATGGAATAAATAAGTGTATTTGGTGAAAATGTTACCCGCATAATATGTTGCTCGTTGGATTTCCAACTGTTGTTAAAAAATATACATATGAATGCTCTAAGGTGGAAAGGTGGAACTGGCTGTATATTCAAACTTCAAGCACGCATAGGTTATTTAATTAGATCTATCGTATCGGGACGGAGTTCCTATTTCAATTAGAATCAGGGAAACTTATTTTTAATGTTTAATTCCAGCGTAAAAATTCTCACATAAATATCAGTGACAAGTCTTGATTTTTATGGGGGAAGCTTTTGTATTGGATTTTACTTGGTGGTTTCCAATCGCACGGAGAGGGAAGAATGGGTTCAAGAATACATAAAGGCGAAATTTGATTTCTAGATAAAATCACCAAAGCAGCATGATGTTACATCTTAACATATTACACAATCGCATATAAACCCTATAAACTCAATCATGAAAACCACTGTAAAATAACAAATATTTTCCTTCTCTTGAACATTTTTCAGATAATTCTTGAATCCTATTACTCAACATACACCTGAAGATTTCCACAAGCTTGTAAACAAATATAGGAATGTTCTCACGAGAAAATTTAAAACTAGAATCAGAGTGTGAGGTTTTAGTTTCGACATGTAAACATGATTTATTGATCTTTTTACATCAGCTTTGCATTTTGTTGACAACTGCAATAAACGCCAAATTCAAATCCACAAACAAAGAGCAAATCATAATATGCATGATTTCTCATGGTGTAATAAAAAGGTGAGTTTTTTTAAAAATAACATTTGAACTTGTTGAGACTTGTTCGATAAAGATTATAATTTAAATCTCAGTTATCCTTGTTCATAATATTATTCTAGGTCAAATGTAGATATTTCTTTGAAATTACCTAATTGTCTTGCTCAAATTATAAATATAACTCAGCGTGTATTTACTTTAGCAGATCTTTTCTCTAGAATGTCAAAAAATAGTAACTTCCACTCTATTAAATAAAATGAGGAAAAATAATGAGTAAAAATTTATGCATTGTTGGAAAATGTACAAAGGTTTTTATGTACAAAGGCAGCGTTTTTCAAAATGTCTTATTATGTTTCAAATGTGCCTGGAATGCAGGAAGTTGCAAAAATTGATGGAAAGGATGTGATGATGATTTATGGGTGTGGCAATCTTTATAACCGAATTCGTAAGTTTGTTTCATAATGCATTTTATTTAATTTTTACTATCACTCCTGGGCTTATTTTTTCTTCCCTTTTCTGGCGTGCTTCAGGCTTTCTCCCATGCTGGAGTTGGGTTTTATGTAGGAAGCTTCTGTGTTGGACTTTACTTAGAAGCTTCCAAAATTATAAGCAATCGGGATGAGCTGGAGGACTGGATTAGAGAGTATGAAAATGAAATTCGATTTTTGGACACGGAAGTTTCAGCGTCGTAGGGGAAAAATAACAACACGAAACCTGATTTTCAGTGATTTAATTGCGGCTATTGTAAAGAAACCAAATTTTTAAAGTAAACCAAATTCAAATATTCATTATTCACTTTGATTGTTAAAAAGGATTTTGTATATATATACTCTATTATAAAGTTTATCTTATAAAGGAAACACAAAATGCGATCCACCTGGGAATGCTGCTAATTTTATTAATTGCCATAAATTTAGAATCGGCGTGTAGATTATGTTGAATAATATCAAACATTCTACAATAAGAAATAAGGATTGGGAAAGTATACTTCTTTATTTAAAACATTAATTGTTGTCATTAATTAATAATTAAATACTAGTTCCTTATTCGTTACCAGTGATTTTAAAGAGGTAGATGACGATTTTTAGTACCTTCTGAAATATTCCAATTTCTATTAGAAGTTTTCGTTTTTATGAAAACATGCAGAGCTGGAAATATTAAATTTTACGTTATTATTATATTTTTAGTTTCGTTTTGCTAGAAAGCCACATGCTTACTTACATTATCTTATCTTGTTAACAACTGCGACTGCGGTAAAGATATAACATATTTATAAGACAGCTCCCAATAATGTCCATACAATTGAAATGAATGGAAAATATATTTTTTCAAGATGTAATTAGGGAGTATTATGTTTTATATTAGGAGGTAGATTCAATGTTTTGGAATTTTTACAAAATAGTTTATTCAAGAATTATGTTATCCCTAGGTAGGAACTTGGATTTATTAACTCTAGATCAAGATTTGCACACAAATATGGAATTATTTTATCGTAATGTTTTGTAATAATGGGGCTTGGGGAAAAGGTAAATATTATCGATTAAACCCCAGGTACTCCGCAGGTTTGAATTATTTAAAAAAATATTTTATATCCACAATTATCGCACAGTTCTCAGCTCAAACACAACAATTCACAACAAAAGTTGCACAGTCAACGAGGTTATGCAATTGTTTACAATAAAATTATCTGGTTTCATGAAGATGGTTAAATCATGTTCAAAGAACTTGTTCTATAGCTTTAATCTTCTTTTGGAGAAAAAATTCTTTTATTGAAAAACCGCCTATTTTTATTACAATCTTCTATGAAACAGGAAAAATTACTTAATCCTTTTTTGATTTCAGTTAATACCTAATGAAGCATTGTGATGGGATTTCCAATGGTTCAACCAGGGTTGGCATTAAGAAAAAACGCACTTTTTTTTCTTAAATAAGTTACAAATATCGCTGCTTTTTAAGCTACTCTTTATACCAAAGTATTGTACTGCAAAAAAGCGAAAAGCTAAAAATCATGTAGCAAAACAGCAACTATTAGACCTATTTTGCTTTATTGCCAACCCTGATGTTTTAACATATTGTAAACTTGCACATGTAATATGCGGAATAGGAAATACTAAGATTACAAGGTGCTTTAAAATATGTCAAAATAGGAATGCATCTTATAGCATTTCCCACGACGAATGAAAAACAAATCACGCTCCAACAGTTAAGCAACATAGAAACCATAGTGTGGTTTTTAAAGTGGACAACATGCATACAACACAACTTTCTATGTGCAAACAGGGTTGTTATCAAGTTATATTCTTGCTCTAACATACAATTATCTTGTAAACAACTCGGATCATACGTCATCCATGAAAGGAAATATTGAACATTAACATGTTTGGTAGAACAATTGTTTCAAAGTAGATTGGACGGACTCTGGAAGGTCAAATTGGTTGTCCCAACTTTATCCTTGAATCGGAATTTTTCTTATTTCCAGATCAAGATTTGCCACAAGTGTGGAAATTTCTTGATCGCGGTGTCTCACAAAAATGCGTTTGATTTTACTATAGATAATATGCTGATGATTCCATTTTGGTACCATATTATTTGCATATCTTATCATTTTGCGAATAAAATAACACGAAATTACAAAATCTCATGCTTTGCTACATATTCGTCTCAGAGTAAAAGAATGGTCAAAAGGAATCAAAAGTATAAAACAATAGAACTGACTTGTTTGATTAAAACCAAACGACTGATGATCTTTACAAAAGAAAACTTTTGCCTCAAGAGGTTCAGTTCTAAATAGGTACTGGTTGGGAGTTGGCTCTTCCAATTCTTTGCTTCATTTTTATCTGAATCTTAGCATTATGGTAGCGTCAATTTTATCAAGGTCCCTTAAGGGAACCTTAGCCAAAATATCACAGAGCATATCTTTTATCATATATCATATCTACTGTTTGTTTCTTTGCCATGTACTCCTACCTAATCCTCTTTTCTATTCCAATTCTCATCATATTTCTGTATCGATCAATTCTTTCAGTTGTCCTCAAAGTTTTTTATAAAGGGAAAATCGAATTGGCAAAAGGTAGATCAGCCACAATGTCAGCTTTAGACTCATTTGCTGGTATTATGAACCTAACATTCTTTCTCTATATTGATGGTCAATGTGACATTGATAAGCTTCGGAACCGAGTTTCCAAAAGGATTTTAGCGGAGGATAAAAAGGGCAAAAGGCCATTCGGCATCCTTTTAAAATCTCCCGTTGAAAAATTTTGATTTATTTATTTGAACGACAAAAGTGAAACGATTGACTTTAACAATCATATGCGCCTTACCCCGGGGTGGATGATCCTGATAAAATGTACGATGAACAAGAATTTCTTGATGCTGTTGCAAATCTCGGTGATTGTAATTGGGATGAAGGTAAACCGCAGTGGGAGATTCTTATTTCGCCCCAAGTCAAAAGGGAAGATAGCGACCAAATCTCGACTGGGATTGCTGTGAAATGCCATCATTTATACGTTGATGGAATATCCCTCGCACAAGAAACTGTATTTTCGATCATCCTGCTCCAAAACTAATTGTGGATCCTGTTAATATATCACTTCCATTTGTGCCCATCTACCAAAAAATTCTTATTGGCTTGCAAATATTTTTCATGGGACCGCTCATTTGTCTTCGACTGTTTGGAAATGACTATGATCCGGTTTTTACAGAAGGGCCACTTACTGGGGGGAAATTGTTTGGTCGAACAAAAATGGAGATTCCTGTTGAGTACTAATTAAATCTTCCCTTTATTTATCTAATTTAGGTTACCATGTGGGGGTTGCTTTTTATGGAGGGATATTTCGTGTGGTACTTTTGGTCGAACCTTCCAAGATAATAAGCAATCGAGATGAGTTGGAAGAATGGATTCGCGAGTTTGAAAGTGAAATTAGATACCTTGATACAGGAGCAACGACAAGGATATTATAAACGTAAACTAAAGTTAATAAATTGATTTCAATGAAAACTTTTTGTACATTCGTTTTAATTTTTATTCAAACATTCATGTGGAAACTTAATTTGGTATAAATGTACAGTGATTTTTTTTACAAAAAGTGTTTTTGGTCGGTTACTTGGAATACAATTATGGCAAGTGTTACAACAATTCCTACCATCTGCAAAGGAACATCGATAAATTAATTAGTAAATAATTAATAATGAATTGTATGTGACAAGCATACTCAATAATAATCCAGTCTTTTGTTCTTACCGTATTCAATAAACGATTACAAATAGTAAAGAAGCTGCATGAAAACCCAATTGGTTGTCTGTCAATATGATGGGTGAAAGCCATCAGTTTCAATCGATCATTTTGACTTGTTGCCGGATCCATTTCCAACTTCCGAATCCACTCCCTAGTGCAATCCATTACCTAAAATAAAAGGAATTTAATTTGCATAACTGTTTCTACCATGTGTAATGTTCATAACAATTATTAATTAATACCGAGTGGTGAAAGTTAGCAGCAACTTTCCAAAAGCAGATATGCAACACGTAAAAAGTTATCATTTGGATACGCTCAAAATCCATGGCAGAAATGGAGAAGAAAAGGTAGTAAGGTGACTCAGCGTAAAACGCTAGCATCGTGATGTAGTAGGTAAGGATGAGATGTTTAAAAAGCGAATTAATATCACCAATAAGTTGATTAAAATTGGTGTAATATGTGATGCCCTGTGACAAAAAGAATCGTTAAGAACCAGATGTATAAATTCGTTTATTTATTAGTAACTTTCATTCTTTACCTCATCCACTTCTTCACAAAGATGAAATTTGTCTTGAAACACTTTAGTTACAGGTTTCAAAGCCAAAGCAACAGCAATCAAAATAGCTTTTGGAACAAAGAAGAAACCACTCGTGTGGATACATGCCACGATGAAGATCCACTTAGCCATTTCCTTCATTGTACTTAAAATTGGGCTTGTAAATTCATTCCATTCTTTGTCTTCACAAAACATGGTGAGAAGAGAAAGCAGGCTATTCCACGAGCTGTTGAAACCTACCCATCCGGTGTTTGTGAATAAAGCGTAGCTAAAAACCATGACTAAACTGTATATAGAGAGAAAGTAACCCTGAAATAAATGAAGATAGAAATAAAATTATTTGCAACTTGAACTATTATTCATAATCAAAATTATTCTGGCGTTTCCTACTCTAAGGGAATCATAACGTGTGTATTCTGCGAACTGCATCAGCCTCTGTCCAATCGAGAGCAAATTTTGAGAATGAAACCAAAGGATTTTCAACGCTATGAGGTTCATAATCAGTGCTCCACACACTCCAACCATGAAGAACAACGGGCTGATTACGTCATTCCGAATTTTATACTCCAGAAATAAGGCATTGATCCAAGTCTTTGATGAAAGGAAAATAAGGCCAAGATGGAAAATGATACAAACGACCTGCAAACCATTGTTTTATATATATTATCTCGGATTGAAAATCTAATTTTTTTTTATAAATTTGATACCATCTCACATGTTTAAACTTTGATCCATTTTTAATAAAGCACAGATTTTCCACATTATCAAAACGAAAAGAGTAAGGGAGGAGTCCAAAATTAGAAAGTGAATTTAAATATGTGAAAAACGTTGGTAGAATTGGCGTGGTGAAGAAATTTAATCTTAAGTTTGGAAAAGGCATGATCCCAAAATAAATCATGATTTACAGTCGAAAGTAAAATAGGTTTTGTGTATAACGTATGTACAAAATTAAATAGATTTTGAAGAAAAAATACGCGGTGAAAGTACTACACTTTAGTGAAAGAACTTTAATATTGCTCTAGTACGTTCCTCTATCACTGAATAATTATGGTTAATGGGTTCATGTATGTTTACCTTACTTTTTATTCACCTTTATTGATTGTTTGTACATAAAATTACCTTGTGAAGAGTAATAAAGCAACGCCCTTTGTACAGACAACTCGTCTCCCAAAATCCGACATGGATTTACCATATAGCCCTAAATGTGTCTTCTATCATCTATGTTTATTTATATTCATAATAAATATGATCATACAGTAAGCGAAGTAAGTTGGTTTCCCGAATATTATTAAACTAGAGCAACTTCCCACACGATACGATGAAGGCTGCATGAGGTTAAGTAAGGATTTCATTAGCGTTGCTTTGTGATATCATCCAAGCTATTAAATTATGTTTGGTTTGTTGATATGTGGAAACAAGAGGAAGATCCATTTCACGTTTTCATTTTTCCATGAGTTTAAACAGGTTCCGTAGGCACTTCAATTCCTCAAAACAGCATAGCACCACAAGTCTAGTTTTCATTTGATTTCTATTTTTGATAACCATTATAATTAGTGCAAAAATTTTCACAATATATTCTACAGATGAAATGCTGGATGACTAAGTTCAATTCAAGGTAAACGTCAGGATTTCAACTCTGAAATCCATTTTTAGACGTTGTTGGCGTCCCCAAGCTCAATAATCTAAAACAAATGCCACACAAAATAAAAAGTATTATTAGTTGCTTTTCGATTGCAGCATTATTTGACTACAGAATCAATGAATCTGGTCTAAAGATTGCTACTCAGCAAACTGGTTTTGTCAGTTCCTCATCAATTCAAACCACTAATCTAATAATACATTCCTATACTTTCCACCTGACTTCTACCTTTGGAACTTTTCAGAGTAAAAGCTTTCCTTAGTAAATTTGTTTACAATGTATTTTAAAGATGAAAAATAAGATGTATATTAAATTTTACAATATGACCATGAACCTCAAGATATCAGTTAAATTTTTCAGCTCTGAAATCCATTTTTCGACATCGTCGACATTTGAAATCGGCTGAAAATATATGAAAATTTCCCACGGCGAGATGAAAAATAGGAAAGTAGAACTATGACTATTTTGGTTTCGATTGCACAAGAAAACCACGAAAAATGCATAACCTGTTCCATTATCTTGTAATACCTACATTAAAAGCATGTATACACTTGTAATGTATCATTGCAAAATCAAGTTTATACTTATCCAAAAACTTATTGTTTCTTCTGTGGAATACAACAATTTTAAATCTTATCTTTATTTAAAAATCTTCACTTCCAGATAAACTAGACTGTGTAATTTAAATCCATCGCGCATCATCTTCCAATATACTGGATGTTGATTTGCAAACAAAAAAATCTTTCTCCCAGCTACAAAAAACTGGAAATGCACATAAATAAATGAATCTATGATATGTATAAAAGCTACTGCTTTTTATATTCACTGAGTCACTATAAAGTAGGGCTTAGTGAGGTTAACGGATGGGTTGGTTCTTCTGGTTATTTTGTGTCACATTATTCCGCTGCTGCTGTTAAAATCATTAGCTGGTTGCAACGATGGCGTCCCATTTATTCAGGACCCTTTCGGGAACCCTAAGAAAAGTTTATAAGAGCGTGCCCTTTCAAGCCACCATTTGTTTTTTTGTTATGTACATTTCCCTTCTGATATTTTTGGTTCCTCTTCTGCTCCTAATTTTCTATCGATTGATTCTGTCAGTGGTGCTGAAATTCTGGTATCGGGGCAACCTGAAACTGGCGAATGCTTCCTCAGCTATATTGTCAGCAATGGACACATTTGCTGGTGTGATGAACATCACCTATTTCATCTACATCAAAGGTCATTGCGATATTGAAGAGCTTCGGAAGCGGGTTTCCACAAGGATTCTATCTCGGGATAAAAATGGTAACCAACCATATGAAATACTTTTGAATTCAACAACAGAAAAATTTGGGTTTACATGTTTGAGCGACAAAAGAGAGGAAATTGACTTCAAAAATCATATACGACTTTGTCCTGGAGCGGATGACCCTGACCAAGTCTACAGTGAACATGAGTTTCTTGATGTTGTGGCAAATCTTGCTGATTGCAAGTGGGATGAAAGCAAACCCAAATGGGAGATTTTGGTAACACCCCGAGTAAAAAGAGAAGGAAGTGAAGAAATCTCGGCCGCAGTTACTGTGAAATTCCATCATTTGTACGTGGATGGGATATCACTTGCACAGTTTATGAGGAACTGTATTGTTGACCAGCCTGCTCCAAAATTAAGTTTGGATCCTGTGAATCCACCATTTCCGCCTTTGTCCCTATACCAAAAGATTCTTCTGGGGTTGCAAATGTTTTTCATGGGACCTTACATTTCTCTGCGCCTATTTGGAAATGATTATGATCCAGTGTTTACAGAAGGGCCACTCGTTGGTGGAAAAATAATTGGACGAACTAAAATGCCAATTACTTTAGAAATGATGAGACGAATTCGAAAACTTTATGGTTGTTCAACTGAAACCATACTTCATTCCGCTTTTCTCGGATCCTTCCAGAAAATGGCAAAGAAAAAGGGTGCAAAACTTCCGGATGAAATCATTGCAGGAGTCGTCTTGGCCAATTTTCCGTACAAAAATGAATACCCGACAAACAACGCAAGTTTTGGATTTGAGCCCGTACCAGTTAACATCCCCGACCCTTTACTGAGATTAACTGAAATAAACAAGCGTTTGGTCACCTTGTGTGGAAGGGTTTACGCCCTTAAAGCCAGCATAATGTTGATGGAGCTTATGGGTTTATATCCTGCAGCAGTGGTCCGATCCATGGCTAAGTTTTTCAAAATGGCGTATTATGTATCCAACGTACCTGGAGTTGATCCCGTAAAAATTGGTGGAAATAATGTTGAGCTCATTTATGGGACGGGACCTCTCAAGAACCATGTTCGTAAGTGGTTTTTAACAATTATTTTTTTAAAGATAAAATAAGCACCAACAGATTTTGGAATTACATGCTATTCTTTTTTGTACATCCACTTTAGGTTATCATGCTGGAGTAAGTTTTTACGGAGGATCTTTTAATGTGGTGTTTTACATTGAAGCTTCCAAAATCATAAGGAATCGAGAAGAGTTGGAAGAATGGATCCAGGAATTTGAAGCCGAAATTCGGTGCCTGGACATGAAGGCAACAGGAGCATAACAGTTATGAAATAGGAATTCCAAATTATATATTTGTCAATGGATAAAATCAACCTAAACGATTATATAACTCATTGTAAAAGCTCTTGTATTTTGTACCTGCTGATCATAAATAGAAGTAGAGTAGATAATTATATTGAAATTAATAAAAATTGAGAACGGTTGCTTTTCACATGTTATGTTGTCATCCAACAATTTACTTGGCACACATGATCAATCCGCACTTCACTAATTCTAAATAGTTTTAATTGAAGGCAGTCCATTTCACTTTCACAAATCCAGTAAAACCAGAGCAACTTCCCACGATGCAGGTCGAGTAAAATCACTTTAGGCAAATTTACACGACTTTTCTGCAAAAATCTTTCATCAATGATGGAATCAGGCTGTATATAGCCTCTTTATATATATACAGGTTTTCATCATTGCCCAATCAAACCTGAAAATCTGAAAACACTATTCGTTGTGTGTGTGGTGATGAGACATCATCAAGTTGTTTTGGAATTCCTAACCTGCTTCTGTCTGACAGAATCTACAGTTTCAGACTCAATTTAGAATTTCCTTGGTATAAATATGCTTTTTTTTATGGTATTATTATAGATAGATTTTCTGATGTTGAATCTTCAAGGTATGATAGAATTAAAAATAAATACATGGCAATACTGGTAATTACTGTTTATAAATATTACACGTTTTCTTGATTCATCTAATTTATTTACTTATTAAATTAAAATTTTATTTTTTCCGCACATGAAACATGTTTTTACTAAATAATTATCGATGTTCAGAATATTAAATAGAAACTAAACTTGGATCAAGATGCTTTAACTCCTCAAGTATTTTTTTTCAAAGAAAACTGCTTTTAGTTGGGTACTTGAAATACAAGGATTGCAAACGTTACAACAATTCCAGCCATCTGCAACAAAGTAGCGAAAAATTTATTTGTTATAATAATTATAATAGCGTTTACAATTATTATAAACGCTATAATTATATTTATATATTATGTGACATGCAAGCTCAATAAACTGGGGTTGCTTTCGTTCTTACCGTGCTCAACAAACGATTAGAAACAATGAAAAAGCTGCATGAAAGTCCAATTGGTTGTGTATCAATGTGTTGAGTGAAAGCAATGAGTTTCAATCGATCACTTTGACTTGTGGTAGGCTCCATTTCTAACTTCCGAATCCACTCCCTCGTGCAATCCATCACCTAAATGACAAAAGAGTTTAATATGCCTCACTGTTTATGTAAGCGCTGGGTAATGTTTATAGAAATAATTTAATACCGAGTGGTGAAAGCTAGCAGCGACCATCCAAAAGCAAATATAAAACCCATAATATGTTATCATTTGGATACGCTCAACATCCATGCCCGCAGTTGAGAAGATAACGTAGTAGGGCGACTCAGCATAAAATCCCAAGACTGTGATGTAGTAGGCAAAGATGAGTTGCTTAAAAAGGGTATTTATGTCGCCAATAAGTTGATTAACGCTGTTATAATATGTGATGCCCTATGAGAAAAAAATCTTTAAGATACAGATGTACATAAATTCGATATAAACGACAACTTTCAGACATTACCTCATCCACTGACGCACAAAAATGTAATTTATCCTGAATCACTTTCACCAAAGGTTTCAAAGCTAGAGCGACTGAAATCAAAGCAGATTTTGCAACAAAGAATATGCAATTCGCATTGATAGATGCAAAGACAAAAATCCATTTCAAGATTTCCTTCAAAGAATGCAAAATCGGGTTTGTAAATTCCTGGTTTCCATAAAATAAGGGGAGAATGGAAAGCAAGCTATTCCAAGAGTTCATAATGTCTGTCCAGCCATGGTTTGTAAATAAGCCGTAGATAACACCAATGGTTAAACAGTAGACAACTAGAAAGTACCCCTAAAGTATAATAAACTTGTGTTAGAAAATAAATAATTATTATGAAACATCAACGGAAAAAATAAAGGGTAGCAGTTACCTTAAGGGAATCATGATATGTGTATTCTGCCAACTGCATTAACCGCTGTCCAATTGACAGTAGTTTTTTAGAGTCAAACCATACAATTTTCAACGCTATGAGATTCATTGTCAATGCTCCACACACTCCAACGATGGAAAACAATGGACTGATTCCATCGTTTCGAATTGTAGACTCTCGGAATGACCATTCAATCCAGTTGCTGGATGAAATGATGATAACACCAAGGTGGAAAATGATGCTGATGATCTACAAAACAAAAATTTAATTGAGATTGAGTTCCAAGTAAATTTTAGGAATTTAAATGTAACATCTCACCTTTTTAAACTTTGATCCATATTGAAGAAAGCACAAATTCTCTACTTGATCAAACCGAAAAGAGAAAGGGATAAGTCCAAAATTGGAAAATGAATTTAAAAATGTGAAAAAGGTGGGTAGGATTGGCGTGGGGAAGAAATTTAATCTCAATTTTTGCAAAGGCATGATCCCAAAATAAATCATGATATTACAGTCGAAAGTATTATAGGTTCTGCATATAACGTATGCACAAAATTAAAGAGATTTTTAAGAAAAAACACGCGGTGAAAGTACTACATACAAAAAGCTTTAATATTGCTCTGGCACGTTTGTTTATAGCTGAATAATTATGTTTAATGGATTCATGTATTTTTACCTTATTTTTTATTCAATTTGATTGATTGTTTGTGAATAAAATTACATTATGAAGAGTAATAAAGCAACGCCCTTTGTACAGACAAACTAGACTTCCGAAATCCGACATGCATACATACCTTATAGTCCTAAATGTGCTTCTATCATCTTTGTTTATTCATATTTCTAATATACATGATCATATAGTAAAACCAAGTCAGTTGGTTCCTCAAATATTATTAAACTAGAGCAGCTTCCCTCATGATAGGATGAAGGCTGCATGAGGTTAAGTAAGGCTTCCTTTAGTTGCGTCGTGATACCATCTTAACTATGAATTTAATTTGGCTTTTGAAAACTAAATTAAACAAATTATTTTTTTCAACATTTTTTTTTTCATCTAATGGATGATTCCTCTTTAAAACATAAAAATTAATCTTGAGACTGTGTTTTTAAAGGCTAACTTCCTGAATGCGAGCCCGTAATTTCAAATGTGCAAAAGTGGCACACTTCTTTTTAGCTGGAAGCATATTATCGATCTTATCTATGATGGAGGAGGTAAAAAAATTTACTACTTCACACATGCTGAACTGAAACACTGTTGTAGCAAGATTTAAAGCTTGAGCGACGTTAATCAAGATAAATTTTGCAACAAAGAAGAAACTACATATATTCGTGTTGATATGTGCTAACAAGAGGAAGATCCAATTCACATTTTAATTTTTCCATGAGTTTAAACTGGTTCCGTAGGCATCTAAATCCCTCAAAACATCATAGTACTACCAGTTTTTATTTGATTTCTATTTTTGATAACTATTAAAATTAGTGCAAAATTTTTAACTATATATTTTACAGATGAAATGCCGAACGACCATGAATAAGTTCAAGGTAAACGTCAGAATTTCGACTCTGAAATTCATTTGTAGACGTTGTTCGTGTCCCCAAGCTCAATAATCTAAAAAAATATATGAAAGTTTCCCGTGCAAAATAAAAACCAGTATTATTAGTTCTTTTCGATTGCAGCATTATTTGACTGCAGAATCAATGAATCTGGTGTAAAGATTGCTACTCAGCAAACTGGTTTTGTCAGTTCCTCATCAATTCAAACCACTAATCTAATAATACATTCCTATACTTTCCACCTGACTTCTACCTTTGGAACTTTTCAGAGTAAAAGCTTTCCTTAGTAAATTTGTTTACAATCTATTTTAAAGATGAAAAATAAGATGTATATTAAATTTTACAATATGACCATGAACCTCAAGATATCACTTAAATTTTTCAGCTCTGAAATCCATTTTTAAACATGGTCGACATTTGAAATCGCCTGAAAATATATGAAAATTTCCCACGGCAAGATGAAAAATAGGAAATTAGAACTACGACTATTTTGGTTTCGATTGCACAAGAAAACAATGAAAAATGCATAACCTGCTCGATTATCTTGTTCCAACTACACTAAAAGCAACATGATTCAAAAATTTATTGTTTCTTCTGTGGAATACAATTTCAAATCTTATCTTTATTTAAAAATCTTCACTTCCACACAAACTAGACAGTGTAATTAAAATCCATCGTGCATCATCTTCCAATATACTGGATGTTGATTTGCAAACATTAAAATCTTTCTCCCAGCTACAAAAAACTGGAAATGCACATAAATAAATAACTCTATGATATGTATAAAAGCCACTGTTTTTTATATTCACTGAGTCACTTTAAAGGTTGGTTCTTCTGGTTATTTGTGTCATATTAGCGGCTCCTGCTGTTAAAATCATTCGATGGCGTCCCATTTATTCAGGGCCCTTTCGGGAACCTTACGAAAAGTATATAGTAGCGTGCCCATTCAAGCCACCATTTGTTTTTTTGTTATGTACATTTCCCTTCTGATATTTTTGGTTCCTCTTCTGCTCCTAATTTTCTATCGATTGATTCTGTCAGTGGTGCTGAAATTCTGGTATCGGGGCAACCTGAAACTGGCGAATGCTTCCTCAGCTATATTGTCAGCAATGGACACATTTGCTGGTGTGATGAACATCACATATTTCATCCACATCAAAGGCCATTGCGATATTGACGAGCTTCGGAAGCGGGTTTCCACAAGGATTCTATCTCGGGATAAAAATGGTAACCAACCATATGAAATACTTCTGAATTCAACAACAGAAAAATTTGGGTTTAGTTGCTTGAGCAATAAAAGCGAAGAGATTGACTTTAAAAATCACATACGACTTTGCCCTGGAGCGGATGACCCTGACCAAGTCTACAGTGAGCATGCGTTTCTTGACGCTGTGGCAAATCTTGCTGATTACGAGTGGGACGAAAGCAAGCCCAAGTGGGAGATTTTGGTAACTCCCTGTGTAAAAAGGGAAGGAAGCGAAGAAATCTCGGCCGCGGTTACTGTGAAATTCCATCATGCATACGTGGATGGGATATCACTTGCGCAGTTTTTAAGGAACTGTATTGTTGATCAACCTGCTCCAAAATTAAGTTTGGATCCTGTGAATCCACCATTTCCGCCTTTGTCCCTGTACCAAAAGATTCTTCTCGGGTTGCAAATGTTTTTCATGGAACCTTACATTTCTCTCCGCCTATTTGGAAATGATTATGATCCAGTGTTTACAGAAGGGCCACTCGTTGGTGGAAAAATAATTGGACGCACTAAAATGACGATTTCTTTAGAAATGATGAGACGAATTCGAAAACTTTATAGCTGTTCAACTGAAGCCATACTTCATTCCGCTTTTCTCGGATCCTTCCAGAAAATGGCAAAGAAAAAGGGTGTAAAACTCCCGGATGAAATCATTGCAGGAGTCGTCTTGGCCAATTTTCCGTACAAAAATGAATACCCGACAAACAACGCAAGTTTTGGATTTGAGCCCGTACCAGTTAACATCCCCGACCCTTTACTGAGATTAACTGAAATAAACAAGCGTTTGGTCACCTTGTGTGGAAGGGTTTACGCCCTTAAAGCCAGCATAATGTTGATGGAGCTTATGGGTTTATATCCGGCAGCAGTGGTCCGATCCATGGCTAAGTTTTTCAAAATGGCGTATTATGTATCCAACGTACCTGGAGTTGATCCCGTAAAAATTGGTGGAAATGATGTTGAGCTCATATATGGGACGGGACCTCTCAAGAACCATGTTCGTAAGTGGTTTCTAACAATTATTTTTTTAAAGACAAAATAAGCACCGACAAATTTCGGAATTACATGCTATTCTTTTTTGTACATCCACTTTAGGTTATCATGCTGGAGTAAGTTTT
Source organism: Orchesella flavescens (assembly GCA_964034955.1). Taxonomy (NCBI): domain Eukaryota; kingdom Metazoa; phylum Arthropoda; class Collembola; order Entomobryomorpha; family Orchesellidae; genus Orchesella; species Orchesella flavescens. The sequence continues at coordinate 31,104,416 of OZ035958.1, read as the reverse complement.
TACGGAGGATCTTTTAATGTGGTGTTTTACATTGAAGCTTCCAAAATCATAAGGAATCGAGAAGAGTTGGAAGAATGGATTAAGGAATTTGAAGCCGAAATTCGGTGCCTGGACATGAGGGCAACAGGAGCATAACAGTTATGAAATAGGAATTCCAAATTATATATTTGTCGCTGGATAAAATAAACCTAAACGATTATATAACTCATTGTAAAAGCTCTTGTATTTTGTACCTGCTGATCATAAATAGAAGTAGAGTAGATAATTATATTGAAATTAATAAAAATTGAGAACGGTTGCTTTTCACATGCTATGTTGTCATCCAACAATTTACTTGGCACACATGATCAATCCGCACTTCACTAATTCTAAATAGTTTTAATTGAAGGCAGTCCATTTCACTTTCACAAATCCAGTAAAACCAGAGCAACTTCCCACGATGCAGGTCGAGTAAAATCACTTTAGGCAAATTTACACGACTTTTCTGCAAAAATCTTTCATCAATGATGGAATCAGGCTGTATATAGCCTCTTTATATATATACAGGTTTTCATCATTGCCCAATCAAACCTGAAAATCTGAAAACACTATTCGTTGTGTGTGTGGTGATGAGACATCATCAAGTTGTTTTGGAATTCCTAACCTGCTTCTGTCTGACAGAATCTACAGTTTCAGACTCAATTTAGAATTTCCTTGGTATAAATATGCTTTTTTTTATGGTATTATTATAGATAGATTTTCTGATGTTGAATCTTCAAGGTATGATAGAATTAAAAATAAATACATGGCAATACTGGTAATTACTGTTTATAAATATTACACGTTTTCTTGATTCATCTAATTTATTTACTTATTAAATTAAAATTTTATTTTTTCCGCACATGAAACATGTTTTTACTAAATAATTATCGATGTTCAGAATATTAAATAGAAACTAAACTTGGATCAAGATGCTTTAACTCCTCAAGTATTTTTTTTCAAAGAAAACTGCTTTTAGTTGGGTACTTGAAATACAAGGATTGCAAACGTTACAACAATTCCAGCCATCTGCAACAAAGTAGCGAAAAATTTATTTGTTATAATAATTATAATAGCGTTTACAATTATTATAAACGCTATAATTATATTTATATATTATGTGACATGCAAGCTCAATAAACTGGGGTTGCTTTCGTTCTTACCGTGCTCAACAAACGATTAGAAACAATGAAAAAGCTGCATGAAAGTCCAATTGGTTGTGTATCAATGTGTTGAGTGAAAGCAATGAGTTTCAATCGATCACTTTGACTTGTGGTAGGCTCCATTTCTAACTTCCGAATCCACTCCCTCGTGCAATCCATCACCTAAATGACAAAAGAGTTTAATATGCCTCACTGTTTATGTAAGCGCTGGGTAATGTTTATAGAAATAATTTAATACCGAGTGGTGAAAGCTAGCAGCGACCATCCAAAAGCAAATATAAAACCCATAATATGTTATCATTTGGATACGCTCAACATCCATGCCCGCAGTTGAGAAGATAACGTAGTAGGGCGACTCAGCATAAAATCCCAAGACTGTGATGTAGTAGGCAAAGATGAGTTGCTTAAAAAGGGTATTTATGTCGCCAATAAGTTGATTAACGCTGTTATAATATGTGATGCCCTATGAGAAAAAAATCTTTAAGATACAGATGTACATAAATTCGATATAAACGACAACTTTCAGACATTACCTCATCCACTGACGCACAAAAATGTAATTTATCCTGAATCACTTTCACCAAAGGTTTCAAAGCTAGAGCGACTGAAATCAAAGCAGATTTTGCAACAAAGAATATGCAATTCGCATTGATAGATGCAAAGACAAAAATCCATTTCAAGATTTCCTTCAAAGAATGCAAAATCGGGTTTGTAAATTCCTGGTTTCCATAAAATAAGGGGAGAATGGAAAGCAAGCTATTCCAAGAGTTCATAATGTCTGTCCAGCCATGGTTTGTAAATAAGCCGTAGATAACACCAATGGTTAAACAGTAGACAACTAGAAAGTACCCCTAAAGTATAATAAACTTGTGTTAGAAAATAAATAATTATTATGAAACATCAACGGAAAAAATAAAGGGTAGCAGTTACCTTAAGGGAATCATGATATGTGTATTCTGCCAACTGCATTAACCGCTGTCCAATTGACAGTAGTTTTTTAGAGTCAAACCATACAATTTTCAACGCTATGAGATTCATTGTCAATGCTCCACACACTCCAACGATGGAAAACAATGGACTGATTCCATCGTTTCGAATTGTAGACTCTCGGAATGACCATTCAATCCAGTTGCTGGATGAAATGATGATAACACCAAGGTGAAAAATGATGCTGATGATCTACAAAACAAGATTTTATTTGGATTGACTTTCTAATCCAAGTAAAGTTTTGGAATTTAAATGTAATGTCTCACCTTTTTAACCTTTGATCCATATTGAAGAAAGCACAAATTCGCCACTTGGTCAAACCGAAAAGAGAAAGGAATAAGCCCAAAATTGGAAAATGAATTTAAAAATGTGAAAAAGGTGGGTAGGATTGGCTTGGGGAAGAAATTTAATCTCAATTTTTGCAAAGGCATGATCCCAAAATAAATCATGATATTACAGTTGAAAGTATGCCAGGTTCTGCATATAACGCATGTACAAAATTAAATAGATTTTGAAGAAAAAAATACGCGGTGAAAGTTCTACATCCAAAAAGCTTTAATATTGCTCTGGTACGTTCGTTTATCGCTGAATAATTATGGTTAATGGATTCATGTATGTTTACCTTATTTTTTATTCAATTTTATTGATTGTTTGTGAATAAAATTACATTATGAAAAGTAATAAAGCAACGCCCTTTGTACAGACAAACTCGACTCCCAAAATTCGACATGCATTTACCTTATAGTTCTAAATGTGTCTTCTATCATCTTTGTTTATTCATATTTCTAATATACATGATCATATAGTAAAACCAAGTCAGTTGGTTCCCCAAATATTATTAAACTAGAGCAGCTTCCCACATAATACGATGAAGGCTGCATGAGGTTAAGTAAGGCTTCCTTTAGTTGCTTCGTGATACCATCTAAACTGTTAATTTAATTTGGCTTTTGAAAACTAAATTAAACAAATTAAATTCTTCAACAACTTTTTATTTTCATCTGGTGGATGATTCCTCTTTAAAACATAAAAATTAATCTTGAGACTGTGTTTTTAAATGCTAACTTCCTGAATGCGAGCCCGTAATTTCAAATTTGCAAAAGTGGCACACTTCTTTTTAGCTGGAAGCATATTATCGATCTTATCTATGATGAAGGAGGTAAAAAAATTTACTACTTCACACATGCTGAACTGAAACACTGTTGTAGCAAGATTTAAAGCTTGAGCGACGTTAATCAAGATAAATTTTGCAACAAAGAAGAAACTACATATATTCGTGTTGATATGTGCTAACAAGGGGAAGATCCACTTCACATTTTAATTTTTCCATGAGTTTAAACTGGTTCCGTAGGCATCTAAATCCCTCAAAGCATAATCAATGTTTACGTCAGGATTTCGACACTGAAATCCATTTTAAGACGTTGTTGGTGTCCCCAAGCTCAATAATCTAAAAAAAATATATGAAAGTTTCCCACGCAAAATAAAAAGTAGTATTATTAGTTGATTTTGCATTGCTAGGAGCTAGGATAAACCATGTAAAACATGTCATTAACAAATATAGTAAAAGTATGCTTATGTTTGTATACATCATTGCCAAATACCAAAATTCACACGATGCCAAAACTTGTGATTTCTTCTGATTGTTAAATACAATACAACAATTTCAAACCTTGTATTTATTTGTGAATCCTCATTTTTAGGTCCGATGGTGGACTATATAATTAAACATCATGATCTGCTGTCATCGGTTTAAAATAAGCTATAAAGTTGAAGGATTTGAGATCTTCCTCCCAGCCACAAAAAACTGGAAATTTGCATGAATAAATCAATCCATGATGGATATTTGTTAGTAATAAACACGATACATTTAGGGTGGTAGGACACACGGCTTTTTCAGGTTGATAGAGTTGATTCTTCAAAGATTTTAATAAAATGAATTTGAAAAAAATAGCACTGTGAAGCCTAAAAGGTAATATAACAAGTAATTTCTGTATGTTTGATTTTAATCGTTTTTCAGCATTGGAACTCTTACATAAATATATTGTGATTTTTATAATAAATTTGATGATCAGTCCTCATCTCCACATCTCAAATAAACATGCCTAGCATTATTTGACTACAGAATCAATGAAACTGGCCTAAAGATTGCTACTCAGCAAACTGGATTATCAGTTCCTCATCATTTCAATTCAAACCATCAATCTAAAAATACATTCCTAGACTTTCCACCTGACTTCTACCAATGCAACTTTTCAGAGTAAAAGCATTCCTTAGTAATTTTTTTTACAATTTATTTGAAAGATAAAAAATAAGATATGCATTCAATTCTACAATATGACCATGAAACTCAAGATATCAGTTAAAATTTTTAGCTCTAAAATCTATTCTTTATTCATCGTCGACATTTGAAATCGTCTAAAAATATACAGAAATTTCCCACGGCGAAATGCAAACTAGGATAGTTTGCTCAAGAACCCCATGTAAAATGCATAACCTGCTTAATTATCTTGTAATACCTACATTAAAATCTTGTATACACTTTTAATTCTTTTCATGATCTAAAAATTTCTTGTTTCTTCTGTGGAATACAACAATTTTAAATCTTATCTTTATTTAAAAATCTTCACTTCCAGATAAACTAGACTGTGTAATTAAAATCCATCACGCATCGTCTTCCAATATGCTGGATGTTGATTTGGAATATTAAAATCTTTCTCCCACCTACAAAGAACTGGAAATTTATGTACATAAATAAATGAATCGATGATAGGTATAAAAGCCACTGTTTTTTATATTCACTGAGTCACTTTAAAAGTAGGGAGTTAAGACGTAGGGTTCCTTGAGGTTAACGGTGGGTTGGTTCTACAAGTTGTTTTGCGTCCTATTATTCCGCTGCTGCCGTTAAAATCATTACGATGGCGTCCCATTTATTCAGGGCCCTTTCGGGAACCTTAAGAAAAGTATATAGTAGCGTGACCTTTCAAGCCACCCTTTTGTTTTTTGTAATGTACACTTGCCTTACGATATTTTCACTTCCTCTTCTTCTCCTGGTTTTCTATCGGTGGATATTGTCAATGGTGCTGAAATTCTGGTATCGTGGCAACCTGAAACTGGCAGATAGCTACTCAGCTACAATGTCAGCATTGGACTCATTTGCTGGTGTGATCAACATCACATATTTCATATACATTAAAGGCCATTGTGATATTGAAGCACTTCGGAAGCGGGTTTCAAAAAGGATTCTAGCTCGAGATGAAAATGGTAACCGACCATATGAAATACTTTTGAATTCATCAACAGAAAAATTTGGATTTACATGCTTGAGCGACAAAAGCCATGAAATTGACTTCAAAAATCATGTACGACTTTGCCCCGGAGCCGGTGCGGATGATCCTGAGCGAGTCTACAGTGAGCATGAGTTTCTTGACGCTGTTGCAAATCTTGCTGATTGTGAGTGGGACGAATCCAAGCCTAAATGGGAGATTTTGGTAACTCCTCGTGTAAAAAAAGAAGGAAGTGATCAAATTTTGGCCGCGGTTACTGTGAAATTCCATCATGTATACGTGGATGGGATATCACTTGCGCAGTTTGTGAGGAACTGTATTGTTGATCAACCGGTTTCGAAACTAAAGTTGGATCCTGTGAATCCACCATTTCCTTCTTTGTCCCTGTACCAAAAGATTCTTCTCGGGTTGCAAATGTTTTTCATGGGACCTTACATTTCTCTGCGCCTATTTGGAAATGATTATGATCCAGTGTTTACGCAAGGGCCACTCGTTGGTGGAAAATTAATTGGTCGAACCAAAATGCCAATTACTTTAGAAATGATGAGACGAATTCGAAAACTTTATAACTGTTCAACTGATGCCGTACTTCATACTGCTTTTCTCGGATCCTTCCAGACAATGGCAAAGCGGAAAGGTATAAAACTTCCTGATAAAATCACTGCAGCAGTCATATTAGCCAATCTTCCATACAAAGATGAATACCCGACTAACAACGCAAGTTTTGGATATGAACCAGTAACAATAAACATCACCGACCCTTTATTGAGATTGAATGAAATGAACAAGTGTATTGTCAACTTGTGTAGTAGGCTTTACGCTCTTAAAGTCAGCGTATTATTGACGAACCTGATGGGATTATTTCCAGCAGCAGTGGTACGAGCGGCTTCAAAGTCCTACAGAATGGCATATAATGTGTCTAACGTACCTGGGATTGATTCTCTAAAAATTGATGGAAATGATGTTGAGCTCATATGTGGCATTGGACCTCTTTTCAACCACATTCGTAAGTAGTTTTACCAACTTAAATAAATATAAAACTAGAAAATTATTAATTATCACGATCATGTTGTTCTTTCTTTTCATGCTCTTTAGGTCATCATGCTGGGGTAAGTTTTTACGGAGGATCATTTAATGTAGTATTTTTCATCGAGCCCTCGAAGGTTGTAAGCAATCGGGAAGAGTTGGAAGAATGGATCCGGGAATTTGAAGCCGAAATTCGGTGCCTGTACATGAGGGCAGTAGGAGCATAATAGTTATGAAATAGGAATTCCAAATTATATATTCGTAATTGGATAAAATACATTAAATATATTAATATCACTAACCTAAAAGATTATATAACTCATTGTAAAAGCTTTTGTATTTTGTACCTGCTGATCATAAATAGAAATAAATTAGATAATTATATTGAAATTAATAGAAACTGGTAGCCTTTGCTTTTCACATTTTATTATGCCGTCATCCAAAAATTTACTTGGCACACATGATCAATCCACATCTCACCAATCCAGTAAAACCAGAGCAACTTCCCACGATGCAGGTGGAGTAAAATCACTTAAGGCATATTTACACGACTTTTCTGCAAAAATCTTTCATCAATGATGGAATCAGGCTGTATATAGCCTCTTTATATATATACAGGTTTTCATCATTGCCCAATCAAACCTGAAAATCTGAAAACACTGTTCGTTGTGTGTATGGTGATGACACGCAGACATAATCATTTTAAAGCAAATCATCAAGTTGTTTTGGAATTCCTAACCTGCTTCTGTCTGACAGAATCTACAGTTTCAGACTCAATTTAGAATTTCCTTGAAATACATTTGCTTTTTTATGGTATTATTACAGATAGATTTTCTGATGTTGAATCTTCAAGGTATGATAGAATTAAAATAAATACATGGCAATACTGGTAACTACTGTTTATAAATATTACATGTTTTCTTGATTCATCTAATTTATTTACTAATTAAATTAAAAATTTATTTTTTCCGCACATGAAACATGTTTTCACTAAATAATTATCGATGTTCAGAGTATCAAATAGAAACTAAACTTGAATCAAGATGATTTAACTCCTCAAGTATTTTTTTTTTCAAAGAAAACTGCTTTTAGTTGGGTACTTGAAATACAAGGATTGCAAACGTTACAACAATTCCAGCCATCTGCAACAAAGTAGCGAGAAATTATTTGTGTTCATATTACTGAATGCTACATACATATTATGTGACATGCAAGCTCAATAAACTCGGGTTTCTTTCGTTCTTACCGTGCTCAACAAACGATTAGAAATAATGAAAAAGCTGCATGAAAGTCCTATTGGTTGTGTGTCAATGTGTTGGGTGAAAGCAATGAGTTTCAATCGATCATTTTGACTTGTTACAGGATCCATTTCTAACTTCCGAATCCACTCCCTCGTGCAATCCATCACCTGAAATAAAAGGATTTTAATTTACATAACTGTTTCTGTTTCTACCATGAGGAATGTTCATAACAATTAATTTATACCGAGTGGTGAAAGTTAGCGCCAACTATCCACAAACAAACAAAAAACCCATAAAAAGTTATCGTTTCGATACGCTCAATATCCATGCCTGCATTAGAGAAGATAACGTAGTAGGGCGACTCAGCATAAAATCCCAAGACTGTGATGTAGTAGGCAAAGATGAGTTGCTTAAAAAGGGTATTTATATCACCAATAAGTTGATTAACGCTGTTATAATATGCAATTCCCTACGAGAAAAAAATCTTTAAGATATAGATGTACATAAATTGAATGATTAGCGTCAATTTTCAGATATTACCTCATCCACTGACGCACAAAAATGTAATTTATCCTGAATCACTTTCACCAAAGGTTTCAAAGCTAGAGCGACAGAAATTAAAGTAGATTTTGCAACCAAGAAGATGCAGTTCGAGTTGATAGATGCAAAGACAAAAATCCATTTCAAAATTTCCTTCAAAGAGTGCCAAATCGGATTTGTAAATTCCTTGTTTCCATAAAATAAGGAGAGAATGGAAAGCGAGGTATTCCAAGAGTTCATAATGTCTGTCCAGCCATGGGTTGTAAATAAGCCGTAGTTAACATTAATGATTAAAGTGTAGACAACTAGAAAGTATCCCTAAATAAATAGAAACTTATTTTAGAAATTAATCATCATTATTAATAAAAATAAGTAAAGTGTAGCAGTTACTTTAAGGGAATCATAATGTGTGTATTCTGCCAACTGCATTAACCGCTGTCCAATTGACAGTAATTTTTTAGAGTCAAACCATACAATTTTTAGCGCTATGAGATTCATTGTTATTGCTCCAAACACTCCGACGATGGAAAACAATGGACTCATTCCATCGTTTCGAATTGTAGACTCTCGGAATGACCATTCAATCCAGTTGCCGGATGCAATGATGATAACGCCAAGGTGGAACAAGATACTGATGATCTACTAAACAAAATTTTTATTTGGATTGACTTTCTAATCCAAGTAAATTTTAGGAATTAAATATAATATCTCACCTTTTTAAACTTTGATCCATATTGAACAAAGCACAAATTTTCCACTTGGTCAAACCGAAAAGTGAAAGGGATAAGTCCAAAATGGGAAAATGAATTTAAAAATGTGAAAAAGGTGGGTAGGATTGGTTCGTAATAGAAATTCAATCCTAAAGTTCGTTTAGACATGATGCCAAGATGAATCATCATTTACTAATGCCAGGTACCGTAGCTTTCGTAGCCCAAAACGATATTAATTTGTCTTTTAGAATATTACGCAAGTTAAGTTGGAAATGAATATTTGTTAAAATAGACTTGAGTTTTTAACTTGTTCAACTTGTTATTAGTTGCCCAAATAAACTTATGAAACGTATACGCAAACATATTCACTTCATACACCCCAACACACAGGTTTGCACATTTATGGAATGAATCCAAATCTGGATACTAAATTCAAAAGTGTACGTGCAGGGAAAGGAATCTATGCATTTATTTAATATTTTAAAGCGGTAGAAAATTCCGATGGGCTTGAAAAAATGTCATATTTACTCGCTACTCCCAACACCAATTTAAATGATTAATTTGGCCTTTTAAATAATTTACTTAATTAAATTAAATGGAATAATATGTTTAATTTTAGAATTTTAATATTATGAATGAGTTTTTTTTCAACTGCAGTTCAAACGACCCACCCCAAATATGGGGAGCACTTCGTTATGTAAAAGGCTGGAGTAAGTTATTATTTGAACTTGTTTTCATTTCTTAAAGCTTTCTCTAACTTCCTTAGAAGTTGTTCTTGAATTTTTGTAATATAATATACTGCAAAGAAGCTTCAAATCCTTAGCAATATTCGTCAGCGGAGAATGGAAACATTAAAGTCCAAAGACAGTGATCTAAAACCCCTCTCCATAATCCAATTCTTTTTTAATTTTTATTACTACAATTTATTAGTACCGATTTATATCAAATGGGATCAGGAAAGTAACCAGTATATAATCCGAAGCTGCAAAATTCAATCTGTAAGTACAACATGAATGTTGTAACTTTGAAGAACATGTATATTTGGTTCTGACTGTTTTGAGCTCATTTCAAATTGCAAATTTGTGAAATATTCTATTTCTTCCAGATAATATGTGGCTGCTTCCACATTTTTGCTTTGTACAATACCTCAGCCAACTTCCTTTCAGATTATCGAACGTTTCAGAGTGCTAACCACTCTTATAAAATAGGCAAAGGACTCTACGTTATATGTGACATTGGTTCGGATTGCATGTTCTCTTTCTTCATTCACCGAGTTTGGTTGCGTTGGAAAGCATTGGCTGATATAATCAACTGCACAACAACTTATGACAAAAAGACATACACGTTTTTAAAGATGGTAAAATCGTTGAATAATGTTATGCGGTGGCTCTTGTATATTTAATATATTTGAATTCATATGTTTGCAGATAATAGTAGTGACAGCCATTATTTTCGTGTGTCAAGGTGATTTGTACAAGTTCCTTTCATCCAGTTTAAATGAGATAATAATTGGGAAGTACTTGAAACTCTCCAGCAATTTTACAAATGTTTCTAAGCCCAAAACACGTTACCATACTTTCATTGATTCTCAACCCCAATCAATCCAGTTTTTGTGTTACATGATTTTATTGCAAACTGAACATTTCTACTTTCTCAATCTTCTTTTCATCTTTGTAGTAACTTGCGGTTGTTTAGTAATTGCCAGCGAATTTAAACAGGAATTGGGGCATTGTGAACAGAATCCCAATCTTGTAAGCACAAAGTTGGTTTATTATTAAACACAAAATTAAGAGCTAGCAAGACAATATTTTTGTTTTAAACAGGGTTTGATGTTGTATCGAAACTTCAAGGAGAAAATTGATCTAATCAACCCAACTCTTGGGTCACAAATTCTTGCCATGTATGTTCTGGTAGTTTCTTTCTATTGTCAACTTCCGGACGTGTTTTTAGGTCGATTGAAACTTACATCTTCTGCAGAGCAACTATTCATATATTTCGTTTACAACACTTTGACTTGGATCATCGCAGCTGAATTCCATTCTTCTGTAAGAATTTGAAAACAAAAAAACTAAAGTGAAAGTATAAAAAGATATTGAAATGAAATTATTCCGTTTTCTATTCAGGTGCATCATACAATCTCTAATTGGCATGGGAAAAGCTTTTACGATAATCAGCTTTCTCAAAAAAATACGGAGAAAGAAAATTTTAATTGGAATTTCCGAATGGATAAGATGGAAAGACAAGTTGTGTTGATGTCAATTAAAAATGAATTGTACACAGAACCAATTGCGTTATCTTGCCGATTTTTTAGTATAACACATGGGTTTTTGAGCTCGGTGAGTGTCATCTTTCGTTATTATTTTTATATAGCTTGTTTTATTGGAAAAAAGCATGCAAACTTTTATTGGGTCTTTACTAACTTTAATTTGGATGCTTGGATTGCTGATGACGTATGGAATAATCATTTTTCAATTGGAAAATTGATACACTTGCTGTCCAATACTTTTTTCTGTGCGTACATTACTTTTAACTTGACGTTGAAATGTATTCAAATTGCGTTTTTAGCTTACATTTTAAAGGGGAACAAGGAAAACACTAGCAATGCATTGAATTTTATTATGAGCTACTCGTTTCTGACAGAAATAAACGGTGGGAGCCATTTTCCAGAGTTCTCTAAAACCAGAGCAACTTTCTGCAATGGAGATAAATTAATTCAGCGCAAGGCGTTTTAATGTGACTAGTATTGGTAGGGTAATAAAAATAGTTGTACACGTTAGATTCAATTCAACAATCTTTTTTTTGTTCGAATAAACAGCTATGGCTGATAATATTGCACATCAGAGTTGAAAATCTTATCTATTCAGGTTCCAACCTGAAGAATAATCCAGTCTTTGAAATTCACTCAATTCCAGATCAGAATCAGCAATTTTTTGCAGCAATCTAAAATATGCTTGTACATAAAATAAACATAAATTTCAGAGCGATCACGCTGCGCACAAACTAATGTAGCTAACTAAAATATGAGACTTATACTAGTTAGCAATGAAAAACACGAATTAGATATTTTATTGAACACACAGTTATCACCCGTGAACATCAACGGAAAAAACTTAAACTTGGTTTAAAAAAAGCATCATCAACTAATGTAAAAATGAGTTAAAATGGAGCATCATCACGTATTGAAGACATGTTAATTAATGGAAAACCGGTTGGTAACACAAGCTCCAACAAATCCATGCTGGATATAAAAGCAGCTACGAGTTGGCGTTTTGTGCATTCAAGTTTGAATGATGATTCCAGATCATCCTCCTTTTAAATTTCATGTTCCCTTCAGTTTTACAGTTTGAAAAGGCACAATGGTTGTATCCCATTTATCTAGGATCCTTTCGGGATCCTTTACCAAATTATTTAAGAGCGAACCCTTTCAAGCCATTTTTTGTTTCATTGTTATGTACTCATCCCTCATAATTTCTTCAATTCCTCTTCTCTTCCTATTTTTATATCGGATTATTCTTTCCGTCGTGCTGAAATTGTTTTATCAAGGAAAGTTTCAACTGGCGAGTGGCTCTCACGCATTAATATCATCGATAGACGCACCCGCAACTGTGATGAACATCACATACTATATTTATGTTGATGGCGATTGCAACATTGAAAGACTTCGGAAACGGATTTCCACAAATATTCTAGCTCGGGATACGAACGGAAATCGACCATACGACATCCTCTTGAAATCCACAACAGAAAAGTTTGGATTCATTTGTTTGAGCGATAAAAGCGAAACAATTGACTTCAAAAACCATGTGAGACTCTGCCCTGGACTGGATCCTGATATAGTTTACACGGAGTGGGATTTTCTTGACGCTGTTGCAAATCTTGCTGATGGCATGTGGGACGATGCCAAACCTAAATGGGAGCTGCTGGTTGCCCCAAAAGTGAAAAAGGAAGATTCTGAAGAAATCTCATGTGGAATTGCAGTTAAATTTCATCACTTATATGTGGATGGTATATCTCTGGCCCAATTCCTTCGGAACTGCATCTTTGATCAACCTGCCCCAAAGCTGAGTTTGGATCCTGTCAATCCGCCCATCCCACGTTTATCCTTTTACCAATGGGTTATTCTCGGATTACAAATATTTTTCATGGGCCCTTACACTTCTCTACGACTATTTGCTAACGGCCACGACCCTGTGATGTCCGAAGGGCCTCTAACTGGCGGGAAAATGATGGCACGCACCAAAAAGGAGATTCCTTTGGAAATGATGAGACGAATTCGAAAATTCCATAAATGTTCAACTCAAGCCGTTCTGAATTCCGCTTTTATTGGCTCCTTCGCTAAAATGGCAGAGAGGAAAGGAATTTCCATGCCTGATGAAATTATTGCAGGAATTGTATTCGGAAATTTTCCATATCCTGATGAATACCCAAGAAACAACCAGATTTTTGGATTTGAGCCCGTATCAACAAATAACGTTGCAAATCCTATGGTTCGGTTGGCAGAAATGAATAATTGTATGGTGACCTTAAAAAATAGAACATACGCTCTCAAAGCCAGCTGGATCTTGCTTAGACTTATGGGAATATATCCGGCAGCACTGGTCAGAATTTTGTCAGCCTTAATCAAAGCATCGTATTATGTTTCCAATGTGCCTGGAATTGTGGGAACAGCAAAATTGGATGGAAATGAAGTTAGTCTCATATACGGGGCGGGGGCGCTCTACAACCGAATTAGTAAGCAGTATCACTAAATATTATATTCTTTTATCAAGTTTTTCAATGCCTTCATGTTGCTAATTGTTCTTTATAGGGTATCACGCCGGATCTTCCATTTATGGAGGAAACTTTCAGGTATCCCTTTACGTAGAAGCTTCAAAAATCATTAGCAATCGGGAGGAGTTGGAAGAGTGGGTTCAGGAATTTGAAAATGAAATCCGATACCTAGACATCAGAGCCAGTGAAACATGAAAAAATCGGAAATTCTTTTTAGTATTTCCAATCCTAGTTAACTGATAAGCTTTTAAATTTCATCATGTAGTAATAAATATTTGATAAAATTACCAATGCTTTTTGGTATATGTAAGTATAAATAATTAAATACCTATTGGTGCTATTGTTTATGAAATTGACCTAGGAGAACTACACTTCTCACGTCAAAACCGGGTTATTGCAGCAGCGACTAGGCATACTTATCTGCATTTTATAAAACTAGTTCTAAATATTCATGGATATTTATCCTTACTGCTTTAGAAAACTAACCTAAGTCAAAACAAGTTGATTCATACCTTATATTTGAAAATGAGGTAGGGCAAATAATTTATGATGTGATTTTACATTCATTTTTTAAAGAAAAACATGTTTTATGAAACCATTCATAGCGCTAATCACGTGCTTTCTACAAGCATGTAAATTTAGTTGGTAATAGAAACTTCCCACGATAAGAGGCAGGTTTGGTAAGAACCAGCTCAAGCCAAGCCAGTGTCGGAATTTATTACGTAGCTGAAGCGAGAGCATTCAGCGAAGTAATGTAAGAGAGGTGGTGGAGGAGATTTGGTGGGCATGGGAGGAGGGGGTTTGGAGGTGATCACTCAACGCCTTCTTCAGCTACGTCTCTGGCCTGCTTACTAGCAGTTTATTTTATTTGTATTACAATTTACATGAGCTTTCTTGAGTAAATCATATCACTATTGAACTATAAACCTATAATCATGCTTAAACAAAACTTCAATACTTTATATTAGCTGCACGCAATCAACTGAAAGATCTACTGACGACAACGAAGAAAAATGGTTGAAGGAAACCGCATGGCTTTTTATCCTTTTATGACTGTGCACATTTCCAGTTCTTTGTAGCTGGGAGAATTCAACTTGTGCAAATCAGTCTACTATGCAATACTAATCAATATCTTCCAGTATATTTTAAGACGATGTTCTGTTTTATTTCACAATCAGGATAATTCATTCCTGAAATTTTTGTTACCCGCTGACAATGATATGATTTTCCTCTAGTTGTAAAAAAGGTTATTCGAATTATGACTTGAGAATGTGCTTTTGCATTTCGTGGTGGAAAGCTGTCATATATTTTTTTAAATTACATTTCATCGTTAGTTTAAGAATAGATTTTAGTGCTGAAAAAGTTTAATATATCGATCCTATTTTAATACTAAAGTCCGTTGGGAAACATTGCCAAAAAATTTATGACTATCACAGATGGTTTCGTCGTTAAATTGCGCAATAAGTTTTTTGCAGCAATGGCTACTCAAACTCATCAGCATTCTATAAAATTGGGTCTATACATTTTGGCTTATTCTTACTTTTCAAGGCAATTTGTATCTTTAAATTTACTTTTGGAATAAAACATGTATGTATGATGAAAACATTCATTGTCATAACACAAACTTGATGAGTTTTAGAAACATGCAAAACTAGATTCGACGAAAGAAACTTCCCATGATAAACGGAAGGGTTAGTAACAAGAAACATGAGCCAGTGCCACTATTTATTTGCGATGTAATTTTACACGAGTTTTCTTGAGTAAACCATATCATTATAGAATTATAAGGTGATCAACATGCCTACACAATACTATAATATTTCATCTTCACGCACTCAAAAAAAGAAGCTCATTTGTTAGCTATTTTCTCTTTACAAAATCTACATTCAACGGACTCAAAAAGCCAATAAGAATATAAGAACCAGGTTTATAATTCAATTTCGTATCGGGTCTCATCTCCACCCTGAAATTTTTGACGAGGTTGCATGTAAAGAGTTTTAAAGTCTCATATCCAAAACGCATCCCGATACAATTTCTCGGACCAAATCCAAATGTTGTGAAAGCGTAGGGGTCCAACGTTCCCTTATTTTCAGGTAAAAATCTTTCAGGTTTGAATGCTTCCGGGTCATCAGGATAAACCTTGGGATTTCTGTTTGCTGCCCAAGCTGCGATAAAAACGTGAGTTCCTTTTTTAATTGTCATCCCTTTGTGAGTCCAATCTTTCGTACAAATCCGTTCTGGTCGGATAACTGAAGGCGCTAATCTCAATGATTCTTGAATGCACGCTGTTATAAATGGGATTTCAGAATCGTGAATAAGATCATGGGAGATTTCTTTTGTTCCTTTTCGTGCCAATGTGGATGTGAGCTCGGCATACATTCTTTCTTGGATTTCCGGGTTTTCAGCCAAATAAAGGAGTAGATGGGCAAGGGTTGATGAGGAAGTTTCATAACCTCCCAAAAAGAAATT
Source organism: Orchesella flavescens (assembly GCA_964034955.1). Lineage (NCBI taxonomy): Eukaryota > Metazoa > Arthropoda > Collembola > Entomobryomorpha > Orchesellidae > Orchesella > Orchesella flavescens. The sequence continues at coordinate 31,088,211 of OZ035958.1, read as the reverse complement.
GACGGCTTGGGCAATTATAGTAATTTCTGTTATTTCAAGGGTCTTGAATTCTTCAGAAGGAACTCGGTCCCAAAGTCCTACTAAAACGTCAAGGAAATCTTTACTGGGTCCTGTGGAGACCTTGCTGTCTAATTGCTGTTTTCGGGATGCAATCACTTGACGAAATGTGGTTTCAATTAGCTTCTGTTGGTCGGGGTTTAAAAAGGGGGCGAAGCGGGCTAGAAATGGGAAGGATTCTAAATAGGGAATAAAATTAGAGTGAAAATTTTATAAAAATCAAATTATTCCATAACAGAGTACTAATGTAGGCACGCTTACGAGAAAGTGAATAGAGAAGATTATATTCATCATTTTCTCCCATCATGGATCTAAATGCTTGGGCAAATTTGTTATCCGGATTTTTTCCATCTTCCATCCGAATCCCTAAGGTGGTTTGTGCAAACATGTCAATCAACCATGTTGACGTGCGTCTATAAGTGCAGAATACAACCAGAAGGAATTTTTATCCCAAGCTGAAATCTTCTTTTCTCATGAAGCAATCCAAAATTCTCTTACTTTTTACAATCAATTTTGAGTTTTCCATTCTCATCACATTCCTTCGTCAAATCATCCATGAATTCTGCTGCACTATCCGCAATAACATCACCCATCTGCTTCAACTTGGCAGTGGTGAACAATGGACTGAGGTGAGTACGAATTGTTCTCCACTTTTCTCCTAAGAAATCAAAATGATGCAATTTCAATTTATCAAAAAAAACTGTTAAGTAACAAAATTACTCACCAGGTAAGTAATCCAAAACTTCGTTGGTCATCTCTGATCCAAAATCGGCTTTCTTTCGGTCCGCAAAAAAAGCAAAGTCTTTGACAAAGATGAGCCTTATCAGCTCAGGATCCGCAACGTAAACATTTGGAATGCGACCCATGTATGCCTTTAAAGTCGTTCAAAAATATTTTGTAATGATTAAATTATTTAATAAAGCAATAGATATGTATTTGTTGGATTGTATTTATGAATTAGTAAAGCACGATGATACATACACCCCAAATTCCTCCAAACTTTTTGAAGCGTTCTAGATCAGCTAACTGCATAACAGTTTTGTGGAGATTAGGCTCACTTCCCAAGAAAAATGTGGGTTTTACCACTGGAATTCCACCGGCTTCCAAAATCCCATAATTTTCTCTGGCTTGGGATATGAGGATGGTGAGAGCCATGGCTAAGATTCCAATAAATGGATTGAATACAGTGAGACCAATCAAGCTACTGAAGAGGAACAACCCTTTTGGGTTGTTGTGTTGCTTCAGCAATTGGCTGAGAGAACCTAAAAGCTCCATTTTCTAGAGAAAAAATATAAATATTTCCAAATGACTGTACTTCAAGATTTGTTTTATAGACTGCTGGAAAATGAGTTTGTTACGGATTATTAGAGAGAGAGATGAATGTGGATGAAGCACTTGAGAGTAAATTGACTGAATTAAAGAGAGCCTGTTAAGTTGGATGGTAGATAAGATAAATGTTATTGTTATCGGTATCACTAGTTATAACACAGAGCAACGCAACGGGTCTCTTCATTCACTTTCGTAACTTGTGTTTGTGAGTTTTTTATAGTTTTAAAATAGTAAAAAAACCTACGTCAATTCAATAGGGAATATGTCAATGAGACAGATATGTGTGGAACATTCACCAGAAGAGTTCAATGTTGTACTGGTACTGGTGCTCACTGTGCCAGCCAACTCCTCTGAAATCCTGCCGGAGTTGTTGGAAATATTCTTTGAAGGTGACAATGAATAAGAAACGTGGAATCAGCAACAGCTCACGTGGCGCAAGAAATACATGTGTATAATATATACCTCATATCAAAAACATCCCAACAAAGTTTTTTCCATGTATAAACTAAGAGAGTCGAGTTTGTTTACTGAAGACAAGAAAAGTATTAAAAGTCCTTGAATGATTTGAGCAGCAAGAGTGTGTTAAGCTGTTGCTAGTTGAAAGTATGTATATGAGGATGAAAATAAACACAAACAGTACTAGTTTGGAATAATGAAGCAAAAAATTCAAGATGTTAAATAATAAACAAGTGGTTCCATCATGTGCATGACCATTTTTGAGATGGACGAGACACGAGACGAAATGGAAAGGAGAGAGAAGTAATGAATTATGACAATTTTGATGATGTCATTTGATGTTACACAATACATAAGCTCATCTCTGCATTCTCAATTGAAAATATTATAGACATAAAAGAAAAGTAAGCATGACTATACAATTCTGCATTGAAACGAGATGTTTTATCTTGTGCTCAACAACAAAAAATGATGCGTAATATAATATTCAGACGTGGATCTATGGAAAATTATATTATGTTTTATACGTGCATTGGCGTTTACAAGTGAACCAATTCAATATCGTTTCAATATTTTATTAAATATTTCCTCTTGTTTAAGTCAACATAGAATGGACTCGACAAGCCAAGAAGAATATAAGATCCGCGTTTGTAATTCAACTTCGAATCCTGTCTTTTCTCCACCCTGAAATTTTTGACGAGGTTGCATGTAAAGAATTTTAAAGTCTCATATCCAAAACGCATCCCAATACAGTTTCTCGGACCAAATCCAAATGTTGTGAAAGCGTAGGGGTCCAATTTTCCCTTATTTTCAGGTAAAAATCTTTCAGGTTTGAATGCTTCTGGGTCATCAGGATAAACCTTGGGATTCCTGTTTGCTGCCCAAGCTGCGATAAAAACGTGAGTTCCTTTTTTAATAGTCATCCCTTTGTGAGTCCAATCCTTCGTACAAATCCTTTCTGGTCGGGTAAATGGAGGTGCTAATCTTAACGTTTCTTGAATGCACGCTGTAATGAATGGGATTTCGGATTCGTGTATAAGATCATGGTTAATTCCTCCTCCTGTCCCTTTTCGCTTCAATGCGGATGTGAGTTCAGCATACATTTTTTCTTGAATTTCCGGATTTTCTGCCATATAATGGAGTAGATGTGTTAGGGCGGTTGAAGAAGTATCAGAACCCGCTAGAAAGAAATCAACTGCTTGGGCAATTATAGTAATTTCTGTTATTCCAAGGGTTTTGAATTCTTCCGAAGGAACTCTGTTCCAGAGGTCGACTAAGACGTCGAGGAAATCTTTACTGGGTCCTGAGGAAGTTCCTTTGCTGCCTAATTTCTGTTTTCGGGATGCAATCACTTGGCGAATTGTAGTTTCAATCAATTTCTGTTGCTCAGGATTAAAAAAGGGGGCAAAGCGAGCAAGAAATGGAAAGGATTCTAAAACGAGGAATAGAAATAAAATATGTGTACAATTAACGTGGTTCTGGTTATCGCACACTCAACTTAAAAATTCACTTACGAGACAGCGTATAGAGAAGGTCGTATTCTTCATTTTCTCCCATCATAGATCTAAATGCTTGGGCAAACTTGTTATCTGGATTTTTCCCATCTTCCATCCGAATTCCTAAGGTGGTTTGTGCAAACATATCAGTCAACCACGTTGACAGGCGCCTAAACAAAACACACTAAAACGTTGTACCTTCAGCTGAAACCTCAATTTATCCCAGTTCAATTAAAAATGCGTTTACTTTTTACAATCAATTTTGATCCTTCCCTTCTCATCACATTCCTGTTTCAAATCATTCATGAACTCCTCGGCACTTTCCGCAATCACATCACTCATCTGCTTTAACTTTGCAGTGGTGAATAATGGACTGAGGTGAGTACGAAGTGTTCTCCACTTTTCTCCTAAGAAATCAAAATGATGCAGATTTAGTTTATCCCAAAAAATATTAAGTAACAAATGTACGTACCAGGTAAATAATCTAAAATTTCGTTAGCCATCTCAGACCCAAAATCAGCTTCCTTTCGATCCGCAAAGTGAGCAAAGTCTTTCACAAAGATAAGCCTTATGAGCTCTGGATCCGCAACGTAAACATTTGGTGTGCGACCCATGTATGCCTTTAAAGTCGTTCAAAAATATTTTGTAAGGATTAAATTATTTAATAAAGCAATAGATATTTATTAGTTGGATTATATTTATGAATTAATAAATCATGGTATCACATACACCCCAAATTCCTCCAAATTTCTTGTAGCGCTCTAGATCTGCAAAGTGCAATATGGTTTTGTGAAGATTTGGCTCACTTCCCAAGAACAATGTGGGTTTTACCACTGGAATGCCACCGGCTTCCAAAATCCCGTAATTTTCTCTGGCTTGGGATATCAGGATGGTGAGAGCCATGGCTAAGATTCCAAGGAATGGATTGAATACTGAGAGGGCAATCAAGCTAACAAAGAGCAGCAACCCTTTGGGGTTTTTGAATGTGAGAAGCTGGCTGAGAGAACCTGAAAGCTCCATTTTCTACAGGAAAAAGTGAAATACTTCCAATAGAAAATGAAGCAGTGAAAATATTTGATTTTCTTCGCTTCTGACGTTCCTCGCACAACACTATAAATTTGGTTTGGTATTTATTAAGAGCTCAAAATTGTTCTGGTGCTCAGTAATGGAGTTCTCCTGGAGAAGATGGAAATATCCTTTGAAGGTGACTACGATTGAGAAACGTGAGATCATATCAGCAACACAACACAACATTCCATGTGGCACATGATCAAACACATGTGTCTGCAATTGCAATGGGCATCGTATGTAATAACATTGTCACAAGGTTGTTTCATATCGAGTTTTTTTACTGAAGATGAGAGCACTTGAAACTTGAATGAGTTGAGCTATCATTAAAGTTCAATTGAAAGCATCAGCATGTATTTCAACACGCACTCGTAGAGCGTTTGGAATAATAGATGAAGCAAAAATTACAAGAAGCTGTTACATCAAATGAATTGCCACTTAAGAGATAGATGAGAGACATGTAATGGAAACGAGAAAATGTGTATTCATCAAGTAAACAATTTTATGGTATTTAAATTATTTTTGGTAAACTCGGCATTCATTTCAAAACAATTTATTCAACTTCATTCAAGATTTTCATATCTTTCCGATAACTTCTTTAGTAAAAATAGTTAAAAATTTATGATAGGATTTAAGTTCAACAAAAATGATGTGTATGGAAGAGAACCTTTGGAAAATTACGTTGTGTGTATTTATAGATGCAGTTGTGTAAACATGACATGTTTAACTTTAATATGTTAAATACTGTTGATTATTATATTTAAATTAATCTCGTCCTTCCTGTAAGTTTACGGAAAAGCACCTGCACTGACTGAATAAGGTCCACTGGCACTCGAAGGAATACCTGGGCCGGCAGGGATCCCACCATTGTTGCAACTGGTTGAAATCACACACGTAGCAAGACTTAGACAAGGGATAAGATAAGATAAGATTCTTTATTCAAGTGCCATTTCCGTTTCATGTAACATAAAAGCACATTGTTCTTCCAACAGTGACACCATAATAAATAGATAATATACTAACTAAATTTAACAAACATTAATTAAAATATTACTATATAATTCTTGTCAAGTAAACTTTGTTTAAATTTTTCAAGAAACACATAGATATTTGACCTTTTTACCTCAACGTCTCTTGGAACTTGGTTCCAAAGTAAAGCCCCTCTGTGATCAGAGCTGCTTTTATACAACACTGAGTTAAAGTTACGGAGCTTTACTAACGGAGTCTTACGAGCAAATAGGCGATTTGATAGATTTAATTCTTTGTTCACAAATTTTTTACACATGCCCTTCATCAACACATAGTCTCTCTGCTGAGATATCGTGAGTAAGTTGTATTTTTTCCTGATCTTAGAAAAGTTGATTTCCTCCAATAACCTCCAATAACCAAGGGCAAGTGCGTCTTCATTTTTATGAACAACGAAATTACTTTTCATGAAATGAATGAACATGATCTTCTTTCAAAAATGAAATTTCAAACAATTTTTTTTGTCTTTTAAAACAACAAAAGAAAAACTTGGTTTCCATTCCACAAAAAAAATAAAAGTATAAATAATTTAATTTCTACTTGTGACTTGGATTTTGTTTACTTAAATAAAGTTTGTGACGTTCAATTTAGGCGGGGTTCAATTCAATAAAATGTAAAACCCTTTATTGGAAATTGAGCAAACAATTACGCCTGTATTGCATTGCATATTGTTTGATCTTAATTTCTTAAAGTGAATTTGCAAATTTTTTAGGGCAATAGTTTCACTCAAACTTCTATCTCATATGGCACAGCTCTTTTAGAAATCGCCAAAAGCTCAACTAGAATTTCAGAAGTATGAAAATGTTTTACAAAGACGTCGAGCAACAACCTGCATCCATCCTCCAATTCTATTTTAATTTATGCTACTACCTTTTCATCGTTCCCATTCGTTTTAAATGGAATGAGGAAACGGAGGAATATATCTTAATTTGTCATCATTTTCACTCGGTAAAAACCAAGATATCTTAAATGTCAAATTCATCTATTATCCCAGTGTTTTTAGTGGATATTTCATAAAAACAATCCTTTGAAACTCTTCTAGATCATATGCGGATTTTTTCACATTTTGGTTCTACTCAATATAATACTTCGCGCAACCGAATGCTATGAGAAGCTAACTGAACCCCACGACTCCAAGTTTCTCGGCAAAGTATTTTATCTTGTGTGTGATATCGCTTCCACCTTCATGTTTTCACAGTTTATTCGATTAGTTTGGGTCGGAAGAGAATCTTTAGTTAACATGGTTAGCAGTACCATAAAAAAATCAAGGAAGGCTTGCACAAACATCAGTTTGGTATTATTCTCCAAAATTCTTGATTACGCTGGTTTAAAATTTAATCGACTCAGACAAGTATAATTTACCTACATTGAGTGCATTTTATTTTTCAGTTGGCTGTTTTTATTGCCGGAGTTTATATCTTGCAACAGGCATATTTCCATGACTTGTTCTCATTTGGGTCCTACCATGCAATAGGAAAGGGTTATGTGAATATCACCCTTGTTGTTAAAGAACAAACAACAAGACTACGACTTCATAATTTCATTGCATCCCAATCTCATTCTATTCAATTGATTTGGAACATTATCGAAAGACACATTCAACACTTTTACTTTCTCTACCACCTCTTCCTCTTTGTTTTAAGCTGCCATGTGTTGGTTATGGCTTGGGACTTTGAAGAAGAGTTGGATTCTTGTGCTCTGGACGTAATTTCAGTAAGTTAAAAATTGGAAAGTTATTAAAACAATTAAAATAATAAATGTTTATATGTTTTAAATACAATGGTACAGGGCATAAAAGTGTATAGAAATTTGAGGCATAAAATGAATTTAATCAATGGGATTTTTGGAGGACAGATTCTATGCTATTATGTACTCAGTGTTTCTTTCTACTGTGACTTTCCAAGAATTTTGATAAGCCACGTACCAATCAAAGTCCTTGCCGAAATTTTCGTTTATTTTGTTGTCAACACCATAACTTGGATAATTGCTGCCCAATTTCACTCTTCTGTAAAAAAGCCATGGCGGGCGCACCAAAAACAAACTATTTATGTTCAAGCTAAAATATATATTATGGAAACTTATTCGTTTTTAATTGTGTGCAGGTAAATAGAACGATTCTGGCTTGGCATGGAAAATGTTTCTATGATGCGAACTTTTCCGTAAAAGACTCTGAATGCAGAGGAAAATGTGGGGTGAAGATGGAACGACATGTGAAATTGTTGGCGATTAAAAATGAACTCACCTCCGAACCTATTGCGTTGTCATCCACGTTCTTTTGTATCACAAATGGGTTTTTGAATACGGTAATTATTTTATTAAGCTCATCTTTAAATGATTTTTTTAATCGCGTGGTCATGTTAAAATAAAATATTTATTGTTTGAGATGTTGGGTTTGCTAGTAACGTATGGAATAATTAGCTTCCAACTGGAAAATTGATAGACTAACTTCCGTTGCCTTTCTTAACAGAATTTGAGTAAAGGCTCATATTTTGGGGTTTGAATCTGCAGTAAGCAAAATATTTCGACATTAAAACGACAGTGGCAATCATCACAGAAATTGCTACTGCTATTAAAACAAGATTCGTGATACTTAGACTGCTCTCCAAGAGCGAATACTCAAATATAAAATTTTTTTCTACTACTCAAAACTTATTCTTTGCAGTGCAAATGTAGCGTCCATAATATTCGCTAATGTTATTATTATCCGAGTTGTTCTGCTTTGGGAAATAAAATTTGGAGGAAACCCAAGATTTGTTTGGATCTTCTGATAATTTTGAAGTTTTTGTAGCTTTCCGTTGAAAACTCGACTCCATGATAAAGTTGGGAGGAGATCTCAGAAACAGAAATATGTCCTTGTCATCAGATAGGATTGCAATGTTTTCGCTGCTTCTGTCAAATGATAAATTGACAGGGGCTGCAAGAAATACATGAAATTGACTCATGCATATTGTTTCCAATGCTTAAAAAAATCTTTGATTTAGCAGTTCAACAAATAGCATACCTTTGACTTTGATAATTAGCTTTTTAGTGACCCATCTTCTAGACTTTCTAACTGGGGCCTGACATTCTATTCCAGTTAATGCTTCACTGTTGATAACCATGCGTGTAGACAAGTTTTTATATCCTTTGAAACCAATTGCAAACTCTGAGGAAAGGTTGCTAACAAGAACATCTAGGAAGTTAACAGCGAATTAGAGAGAAAGTTGTATTAATTACATTTGTAATACAATGGGATAAAAAGTTTTCTTCCTGCACAGAACGTATTCCCTTGAGATCTGAGAAATATTGGATGAGTTATATTGCTTCAATAATTTTGGCAGGATTGGTTTCGGGTCTCATAATACCCCTTTTACCATGACCTCCACCTTCTTTGCCCTTTACAAATATTGCCAAGCAATAAAATGATTTCAAATATTGATCCCGAATTTAATTGGAAACAAGAATAATTATTTTTGAAAAAATACAGCGGATTTCTAAGAAATATTTCATGTGAATGCAATCAGGAAACAAAAGTCATTCAAAAATATTGCTCAACTCAAGAGGTGTCTATATAATCGTTGATCATGTTTGCTTTGGTAAATAAATAAATGGTTTGGCTAACCTGACGTTTTAAATTATACTTAAACGGTTTACTATATTTCACTGACGTCCAAATCATGTGTTTGTTTCAGTTACCAAAACCTGCTGGAGGAGCATCGACTGGAGAAAAGCCTGCAAGCTTTTTCGCCCTTCTTTCCGCCGCCGCAACGGCAGCAAAGCAACAAAAGAGAGCAGTCCCTGATTTTCTAGAATATCTCAACAAGTCTGGATTCAAAGCGGCATGGGTTCGAGCAATCGTGGCATTATATGAAGAGCCAAAGAAACCGGATGATCCTCTCGCATACATTCTCACCTTGATGGGTTTGGGAATTCCGGACAAGACGGATGTGAAGAGGATGCAAGTTCAAGCAAAGCATTTACGATCAAAGGTGAGTTTTGACAGTCAGAAAATTACTTGTGAAATATTTTGTGAAATATATTATGTATCCTAACGAAATGCGTATTTTTTCTGTACAGCTTCTCCAGTGTCAATCGGAAAATGAAATTCTAACGGAGGAAATTGAAGTGGAGGAAGACGCTGCTCAACAACGCAAGGAATTGGTCAACATTTATGATGACGGGAAGTATTTCAGCGAGTACAATTCGGATGAAGACTTTGAGCTGAGCGGCGCTTACAAGTTTTAGGACATTTTTACATTTTTATATTACTTCAAAATATTTTTACTGTACAAAAATAAATATTGATATTTGTAACAACTTATATAATAACTACTATACAAAATATTACTGCTCTATAGCCTGTTGCGAATAATTAAATAATAATTAATTTTATGAAAACTTAACAAATCCAAAGTTGTTTTTACACAAAAGCCCTTTGTCTAGCAATAGATCTAAGTGCCGTAGAAATTCCAAACCAGGTTTCATTTGCAGTTGGAATGATTTCCCAGCTTGGTAATAGGAATCCATAAAAACCATAGTCAGGCAGTTCAATAGTGTAAGAATATTTGCAGCCAACAGCACCCTTGAACCTACAAGATAGAAATAAAATCAGTAATTTTATTAACAATATTACCATTATCACAACCAAACCAAGCCAGTATGAAACTTACCAATCATCCGAACCCCCGACGCCATATAAAGTACTTCCGGTGCTGATCCAACTTCATACTTTGTTTCCCGATGGGACTCAATCGCTGCCACTCCTATTCTCGCAACTCGAATCTAATTGAGAATAAAATAAAAAGACACGAAAAATGTCATCCTGCAACAAAATTAAATAGTCTTAGATTTGCTTTTGAGTGCTTACCAGTTCATCATAATCCACAGGTTTGACTTCAGTGAATCCCCTACAGCCACAGAAAAAATCATCATCACGATTTTTGTAACAGTATCAAATATATAATAAACATATTTTCCAACAAAGTCATAAGCTTACCAAGGGGTCATCCATTTTTGTCCATAGCTATGCAGCGCAAAGTAAGCAGCCCATTGCACATTCCGATTTTCATAAATGAAATCTCGAACAGCGGACGTTTCCGGCTCGGAGAAAGCATGAGTACCCCGATAAATTAGGGAGCATGGGATGGTTCCAGAACCAGGCCCTCCAAAATGAAACCCGTAGTTTCTATTCAGATCCACTCCTCTACATCCCAAAAAGTCTGCCCATGTTCCACTAGGCTTCCTACTTTTCCTCCATAAACGGTTGTAGCTGCAGCTGTGAGCGTAACCTTGATTCCAAACACAAGTAGTGTTTAAATTAATCCATTTGATAGGTGTAATGTTGTGTCAAATTTCATTTTGAACATCTTACCATCTGGATTCATAATAGGGACAACGTAGAAATCAAAATGTTTGAGGAGTGTGGAGTATCGAGAAGGTGCTGTGACAAGTTCATTAATAATCCATGTCCTGAAACCCAAAAACCAAAACCAGGTTAAAATAATGAACCATTGAAACGCTGTGCTGCAGCTTTAGTCAATTAGAAAAGTCAAATTTCAAAATACTTACGCAACAGCAGTGGATATCCATTCTCTTCCGTGGTAAAGGGCATCTATGTAAATTCCAGGTTTGTGCCTGTCTTTCCGTCCCACGGAAATCTTGACAAGTTTTAAAGGGTTCCCTTCCGTCGTCGATCCAATTGTGTGGAGAGTGACTAACTCAGGGTAGAATGTGGCAAGACCGTCAAGCCAATCAAATATCTGCAAAAAAGAATGTCCAAATCCCTTTTAGTAATTATAGGTTTTCATCTACTACGCATGCATTAATTTAAATCACTCACAGTTTCCATATAATGATATTCCGTCCAGCTCATGGCTTTCCCATCACTTTTAAGCCTTCCAAGTCGCTGCCCGTTCATCAAACTAAATATTGAGAGTAATAATCAAATTGAAAGTTTTCTCCTTTGAAACAGGCACTAAATAAAATAAAAATATATTTCTCATTCACCTGTCAAGATCATCGATTAGAATGCTGTTTTCTATTTTGTAAAATCCCATAAAGTCTTTGAGCTCCTTCTCTTGATTTCCATGGACCATTATATCCGTTTCTCTACGGAAGCTTGGAGCTTGCCAAAAGTCCAAATCTCCTTCGTCATGCAGTTTCACCAAAGCTTCAAAGGCTTTTGTTGAATTTGCTTGCAAGCGGTATACGCGATAACTTAACAAACAGCAACAATAAATTCTTTAGTCGAGGGGAATTTTGTGATTGTGATCTACTTCAAAACATAGACATAGTAAATTGTAATGTAATTAGATTACGTACCCTTTAAAATTGCTGAGAATCTCGACATCATGAGGTTGAGCTGGTGAAAGTCCCTCATGTTCATCCGTAGTCGCAGTATCTCCTAAAGAAAGAGATTGAATAGGCTCCAAATGTGGATCTGTATCTAGTGGCTGGCTAATAACGCTAGATACTTTCAAGTTGAGGAGAACTATAAAAACTCCGAATCCAAATAGTCTCAAAATTCTACAAATCATTTTTCTTTACTTGCTTCCAAAATTTAAAATATATTTCACTTTTCACGTCAATTTTTGCTGAACTGACGACTATAAATGATCATTCACTTACAATGTCACAATCTACACTGACTTCTTGACTAGTTTACAAGTAGTGGAAGAAAGCAACATGTATATTTAATATGTAGGTCAGTGTAATAACTGTCCATTCCTATTTTTACGTATTATTTCAACATGTTATGAATTATCAATGCATAATATTGTTAGCAAGGGATAAAGCGAGCAAGGCTGTGACAAATAAAGCATCAATACTGAATAACTTCATTCATTCATTAAAAGGGTTGCCTTGTTGCCTGTTCCTTTTTCCGCTAACGGGAAAATTGTCTGCATCATCCCAAAATGCTTAAAACTTGTTCTTGCTCTTTTGTACAGTCCAGTCCCAAGATGGATCAAAGAATACGGTTCTTATTAACAACGGCCCTTATTGTTTTATTTCACCACCCTTTCCCTGTTTTTCGATCAAATAACCGTATCTCATGAGGATATATTTACAGGTATGTCTTAGTAACAGAAATGAATTTACGTTTTAAGTAAAATTATTTTAAATTATATAATTATTGTGTATCGTGAATCATTTATCAATTTAATTAAATTGAAAATTTTACCATATAGCTACAAAAAAATCAGTTGTAATTTATTGTCGGCGACCTTCACATGTTAAATTGTAGAGTGTTTTTCTCCATTAGCATTGATTCTTCAATAGTAGCGGCATGAATAAAAAATCAGCCAGTTTCTTGCTAAATTGTACAAATGGATCAAATCATTAAAATTCCACTATCGTTAATAATTGGAATCGCATGGAAGAGTCTTTCGTCATAAAATTGAAGTTCCAAGTTGGAAACTGTTTTGCTTCTAACTGACTGACTGACACTCAATCTCCGTCCTTTTTTTAAAATTCTACGTCAATCAAAACTTTATACATTTTTACTTAAGCAAAAAAGAAATTTCCTACTCATGTTCAACTGGCACGTCATGTCACTTAGAGCTCCATTGCATTGATTACTGATTTAGATTTAGAGAGCTCATGAATAAATTGGTAAATGTTTTCCTCCATTAGCATTGATTTGTTTAATAGTTGCCGCATGAATAGGAGCCACTTACCTGTTAAATTGTACAAACCAATCATATTATTAAAATTCTATTGTCGTTAATAATTGGGATCGCATGGAAGAGTCTTTCGTCATAAAATTTAATCTGAAGTTGGAAATTGTCTTGCTTCTAACTGACAACAGTCAGTCTCCGTGCTTTATTTAAAATTCTACATCAAAACTTTATGCATAAATTAAACTTTGTTTACTTAAACGAAAAAGAAACTTCCTACTCATGTTCCACTGGTGAGTCATGTCACTTTTAGCTCCATTGATTATTCGTTGATTTAGAGAGCTCATGAATGAATATATATAAAGCTCACCTTTGCCTTTGCAATGGTTAAATTGGAGATGGATCCAGCGGAAGCAATGGACTATAAAAACCTTGTGATTGCTGCGTCTTCATAACGTTACACCTTACATATACGTATGAATTAATCATGTAATTCTTTCTCATAAACCCCAACCTGTGCAAATCTAATGCATTTTAAATTTGGCTAAGAAATTATTGATGATAAATTCTCGAATAGCTTAACAATCTAAGCAGTTCAAATATGTGCCTAGCTATATAAGTTAAAGTTTGACATTCGACATCCATTGAGATGGAGTTAAATAAAGAATTTATACAGACAAAATTCTTTGTAATCCTCTTCTTTATTATAGCGTAAAAGTTCCCATTGAGAAGTTAAAGCATACCTCTAGAGAATAAAGTATTTATGTACCTAGATCTATAAAAGTGATTGATTGATGATTGATATACTTTATTAAGCATTTATAGTCCAAAAGCGGGTTTCCCTAAATAAACATATTCAGCGTTATTCCTCTTTAGTTCACAGACTTTATGTAATTCCTAGTCAATCCAAATCGAATGGTATATATTGATATGCATAGTTTCTTAAGTATATCAGTTTTCCCTAGATTTCACACCAAAGCATACATTTTTGCTTGGATGCTCGTTGGCTCCCTATTATTTCTTTTCTGGTAGGAACCAATTCAAAGGAGAAAACAATGGGAGGTATAACCAAGGAGTTAACTTGGCTTTACAAGTACTATTTCATGACCCTCAACTATCCCTCACAATTTTTCCAGTCTTGGAGACATTTCGTGTTAACAAATAATGCTTCATTTAAAAAAACAACCAAACAGCCAATCTCGAAATGGCGGAGAAGCAGATATTTTTTGTATGGTCTATCTAGGGGCCTTCAGTTTCTATGTGTTGTTAATATGTGTAAACTCATTGTTGATCAAGTGCGAACATTTGGCTATGACAATTTACCTTGGGTAGAAGTTTTGGGGGTGGTGCTTATGGTACTAGCTCTGATTCTTGTGCCCTTCACCGACGCATTGATGCTAAGCCATGACTTTATAAAAAGTTTTTGGAGATCAGTAGACACCTGCGAAAGAATTTGGGAGAAAGTAGAGGAAAGGTTGAGCAAGGAGATGATAGAGGAGCTCAAGTTCCAAAAGAATTTCAAGGTGTGGAGGCTAATACTTCATGAATTTGTCTTCGATTACTGGTTTGTCTTCAGTAACGCATGGGCTTGCTTCGGAAACCTTGAGATGGACCCAATGCTTCTTTACTCCGCAGTTCCATGGAAAGATTTGGTTGTGGTGAAAATGACGTACTATGTGTGTATGAATATTTATGTTTTTACAATGGCTTGGGTTTGGTCATTTTGGGTACTATTTCCAGCAGTCCTTGCATTCCATTTTGAATGTGTAATGATGGGGCTTGTCAGGTGCTTACAGTTGCAGTCATCTGGTGCTCCTACTCATGAGCATTTACACACAATTATGCAGGATTATAAGCAACTCCACTTTACTGTCAAACAATTAAATGGGTCACTGGGTTATACTTTTTTGTCATTTTACATTCTCATCGGGATTCAGCAGACCATTACGTCCTACTTCGTTTTTCAAATGATGCGCTCAGGAGCGGATTGGAGTGAATATCAACTTCTCTTAATAGATTTACTTGTAAATCAACCATAAAGTATTAATTTGGTGGCTGAAATATATTTCAGTGATAGTTAATTCAAAAAGTAACCATTAAAAATTTTAATTTCAGACTGCAGTACCACGCTTGTTTCACGGATTCTATGGTTTAAGCAAGCTTTATTGCGCCACTCAGTCCTTCATGGAAGCAACTGAAGAGTATCTGGAAAAACTTGAGGAGACCAGTAGTGGAACTAAAACCCACA
This sequence comes from Orchesella flavescens, assembly GCA_964034955.1. Taxonomy (NCBI): domain Eukaryota; kingdom Metazoa; phylum Arthropoda; class Collembola; order Entomobryomorpha; family Orchesellidae; genus Orchesella; species Orchesella flavescens. The sequence goes on along the minus strand of OZ035958.1, from coordinate 31,072,936 downwards.
AGAAATCAATTAAAATCATCAAGACAAGAGTTAGGGCGTTGATGCCAGCTCAGATGACTGTAGGGCCATTTATCTGTAGAAATAATGTACCCTTCCTTCACTTGTCAGTTTATCTTAATAATCTTACAGTGGCTGCCCTTTGGCCATAAGCTGGGTAATGAAAATGACCATGATTGTGTCATTTGCTTCAAAGGATTGTTCACCTCTGCATTTGGCAGTCCTTTTAAAAAACATTAAAAATACAAAATATGTAAATAAAATTAAAACGTTTGACAAAATGTTAACTTTGTATGAATTATGCGAAGCTAGGTTCCAAAAATTCCAGATAGATTAATTAATATGCACGCACACACAATTATGCGCTGAATCAAAATATTCCCACAACTAATAAACGCTTACTGGACTTAAAAAATACTTGCATGCCCTTCGAACTATAAGTAGATGAAGTCCAAAACGTTGTAGAAGTCTTTATAAGTCATGAAAGCCTCTGGAGACTCTGCTTTTGCGTTGCTCTGCTCACAAATCTTTGGACTCTCGTCTAGAATACTTCAGCACTCACCCTATCAATAAATCATCATCATCACCTTTTGTGATCCGCTACACTCAGAGAATTAGTCATAAACGACCAACCTAATAAACTAACAATTATAATTATAACAATATTATATTGCAGCTCATTAACTCTTTACATTGCTTGCTTATAAGTGACTGGCATTTAAAAAAAAACTTTTACATGATATCAATTAACAAAGAATAAACTAAAACAAAATATACCAAAGTCTCAAACCATTCTTACAAGGACATGTCAAGGTTTTAAGGTCAGTGTTAGAAATATGCATATTGGTTGAAAATGGCTAAAATGTCCACACCACATGCATTATCAACAACAAAGGACAAACGAGAGAAAACCTAGCAAACTTAATCTTTGTTGGGAACTCGGCGAAGGCTGCTTTTAGCATCAACAATGTCCCTAATCACCAGCCACTCGATTAAACCCATCTTAAACGGTACCAGAAAATACTATTTTGGGCCTTGCAGTACCGGGTACTTGTAGTACTAAATTAGAACCACCTTGTAGAGTACTGACCGTATTTGGCATTCTTGAAAAATCTTTCCAACGGGAAAAATCATGAGAGTTCTGCTAGTACCAAACGCGTACTGAATTATTCGGACCTTCGAGTCCTCTCCAACGAGGAAAATCATGAGAGTTCTGTAGGCACCAAACGAGTACCGAATGATTCGGACCTTCGAGTCCTCAAAACGCGCGCCACTTATAAACTACATTTTTCTCTTATCGCTTCTCTTATTACATGTATTAGACAACAACACAGTTGACAGTCAGTTCAGACCTTGTATTGCAGAACAAGTGTAACTAAGTAAGTAGTCATCTGTTAAGCTGGTGTTAGCTATTTGTAATTCAGGTTTTAAATGGTCGTGATCGTTGTTTAATAGTTCTTACTTTAACTTCGCAATTTTTGCCAGTTCTGCAATCAGCTAACTCCAAATCAGGTGGATAAACTTTTATTCTGAAGATAGCTAAGTGATGCGTGTAGTGTTTGCAGGAATAAATTTTTGTGTTGTTGTGGTATGCTGAAGACATCAGATAGTATTAGATTATGGAAGCAACAAAAATGTTGCTTCATATTTAGTTAATTTCATATGATGGAAGCAACAAAAATGTTGCTTCGAATTTAAATGAAGTATATGCTTCTTTATGCTACCATCATACCTCAACCGTCATTCCACAATCCATACTATAGCATAAGCGCGCCAGTACTCATTCGGTACGGATTTGGTACTAATCTGGTTCACGAAAAGTACCAAAAAGTACGAAACGAGTACCATTCTTTAGTGGACAACTGCACCTGATAGTATGGTGCTAAATCGAATATAATTCGGTTCTTATTCCTTTTATGCAAGTTCTGCAAGTTCCAAAGGGTACTGCATTAGAGCTGAATGGATAACGAAGCTGGTGATTGGGGGTAATTTTTTAAATGTTTCATTTGCAGTCAAGTTATTGAGCAGCCGAATATTTTCAAAATATACTTCAACTGAACAAGATGATTTTACTTTAGTTACTAGAATATCATAGTGCATTCTGGTTGTAAAGAGCGTTTTCCCAACACGCGTTTCCTTATAATTAATCATTTGAAGTGGCCATTGAACAATTTTTGGTATAATGAGTGACTGTTTATTGCACACGGAATTCAAAGTTTTGCTAATAATAAATAAATTGGCCTCGCAATTTTTTGGATATGAAACACTTATATTTTGTATATCGTACTTGGGGGTCGATAGAACGATGGGTTGTTGGAAAGGAAGATATTCTAAATCACCTTCTGTGGTAATACTTATGAAGCAGCTTGAAAACAAATTAAGATATTCATTCAGATTATGTATCACTGGAAAATCTTGGTGTTGAAAAGATGTAACACAGCTTGCAATTTTAGGCTTAAAAAATAAAATCAGAATGACGTGAAGAAATGGTAATTTGTTTTCCATCTTTTGCGCTGGAAGTGTAAAGATTGGTAGTGAAGTAGAACCAACCACCAAAGTATTTTGTAGTTGAGTAGCGTTAGAATGTGCTCGTTCTCCATTCTGTATAAAACTCAAAAGGGGAATAAGAACTTGCCAACAATATCAATTTCAATTTGGAACTAGACACCTCGCACTTAAAACGCTCCAGTTTTAATTCCTCTCTTTAGCTTACGTGGTGGATTTAATAGCTTCTCATAACGATTTTATCATTACGTGTTATGTTTTTACACGTGTGCGAAATAGTCAATAGTTTAACACATAGTTGTTTGTAGCTGGCCAAAACAATTTACTTTTTCTCATTTATGGAGATAATTGGATTTCTTAATTTAAGTAATTTCCGGTGTCTTATTTCTTGTTCATTACCTCACTGGACATTTACCATACCTTACTCTTGTAAAAGTATTAGTATACCCTCGATATGATAAGCACGAAAAAAGTTGGCGTCTTAGGTAATATAATTTACCATACATATACGTATGTGCATTATCTGACCGTGAACAACTTTGAAAGTTAAAAATAATCACGTATTACTGCGCCAATATACAAGAAAAGGGAAACTTTTTTTCACTTTCACTCCTTCCCATCCAGACCTTATGTGAAGGAGATGCACTTAACGTGGATTTAATTTTACAAAAGAATAACGTTAGTAAACTGATGTGATAACTGTTAAATAACTGTGTCATGGGTTTCTCGTGCTGCATTGATAAATATTTTTGAAATTGGTTTGATTTCTGGAAATGAAGGGAGGCCAAGCAAATAGTCCAAGATATGCAGTGAGCATTTCTTTGACGGCCCCAAAAGTAAAGATCCAAGAAAACTGTTGTTAGTTACATTCAACATATTTCTGGCGTCAATCATAATCATAAGTATTTGCTGCAGGTAAAGCAGCACCTCGTGAAAATCTCGAGTTTGTTTGGAGTAAGTTGACTATAAAACTGTTGACTATAGAAACTAGTGCATATACAACTTGTACTTCGCTTTTATCTTTTTTGAAGCACGACTAGAGTACGATCAGAAAAAGCATGCAAATAAATTCTGGGGGAGGGGAATGATGGAGCCTAAAACCTTATTGATAAGTGGATAAACGTGTGTGCCTCCTGTGAGGAATCAGTTTTATAAAATGCTGAAGGAGTTTCAACTTGTTGAGGCCCACATGATAGTTTGGGTGACGATGAAAAGTAAAAATAAGTATTGAGTGTCTTCATTATTGGTAATTAAAATTCATAATGTGACTTTACTCGGGAATACTTACGTAAAAATGTAAAAATTTACTCTGCTACGCTACAACGAACTTGATGAGTGGTTTAATTTTTTTCTGAAGCTGACGCGTGGGAAATTTCCTTTATTTTATTGTTTTACGGGCTTCTAGATTGTTTTGTAAGTGTTATAAATCATAACTTTTATGGCAGGTTTTAAAAAAATGTTTTCCCTTTAAAATAAACGTCGTCTCATAAAGTATTATCTTTCTGTATATTGATCGTTAAATTTGGAAACGATGGGTGCATAAATTTTACAAAATGAAGATAAGTCTACCTACCTGCTTCTGCAAAATATAAAACTTGTCCTATTTAAAAGTAATTCTAGATGCCTTCAGCCAACTAAAAATTAAGTTTTCCAATCATGATTTTCCTGCTTGATTTTTTATAAAATCAGGAATAATCTCATCATATATATCTATTCTATTTTCCTGTTATGAGAGTAAAAAGTCACTCGACGTTCCCGAAAACGAGACGAAAATATTTTATGACATATAGAATGCAAACTTCCCAAAAACACTTATCATATAGATTAATTACGTTTAATATGCTTATGAGTATGTTTTTAGTAAGTGAAGGGCGAAACTTGGGGTGTATAAAGTAAATATGTTTGCGCGAGCTACCTAAGTTTATTTGCACAAAAGTTTGTAACTCAAGTCTATTTTAACAAATATTTTTTCCAAACTTAACTTCTAAAAGACAAATTAGTATCGTTTCGGGCTACGAAAGCTACGGTACCTGGCATCAGTAAATTATGGTTCATCTTGGCATCATGTCTAAACCTACTTTAGGATTGAATTTCTATTATAAACCAATACTACCAACATTTTTCACATTTTTAAATTCATTTTCCCATTTTGGACTCATCCCTTTCTCCTTTCGGTTTAATCAATTGGAAAATTTGTGCTTTATTCAGTATGGATCAAAGTTTAAAAAGGTGAGATATTACATTTAAATTCCTAAAATTTACTTGAATTAGAAAGCCAATCCAAATAAAATCTTGTTTTGTAGATCATCAGTATCTTTTTCCACCTTGGCGTTATCATCATTTCATCCAGGAACTGGATTGAATGGTCATTCCGAGAGTCTACAATTCGAAACGATGGAATCAGTCCATTGTTTTCCATCGTTGGAGTGTGTGGAGCAATAACAATGAATTTCATAGCGCTAAAAATTGTATGGTTTGACTCTAAAAAATTACTGTCAATTGGACAGCGATTAATGCAGTTGGCAGAATACACATATCATGATTCCCTTAAGGTAACTGCTACCCTTTATTTTTTCTATTGATGTTTCATAATAATTATTTATTTTCTAACATACGTTTATTATACTTTAGGGATACTTTCTAGTTGTTTACATTTTAACCATATCTGTTAGCTACGGTTTATTTACAACCCATGGCTGGACAGACATTATGAACTCTTGGAATACCTTGCTTTCCATTCTCTCCTTATGTTGTGGAAATAAGGAGTTTACAAATCAAATTTTGCTCTCTTTGAAGGAAATCGTGAAATGGATTTTCGTCTTTGCATCTATCCGCACGAATTGCATCTTCTTTGTTGCAAATTGTACTTTGATTTCAGTCGCTCTAGCTTTGAAACCTATAGTGAAAGTCGTTCAAGATAAATTATATTTTTGTGTGGCAGTAGATGAGGTAATGTCGGAAAGTTGTCACTCATTATCGAATTTATGTACGTACATCTGGCTCTTAACATTTTTTTCTCATAGGGCATCACATATTATAACAGCGTGAATCAACTTATTGGCGACATAAATTCCCTCTTTAAGCAACTCATCTTTGCCTACTACATCACAGTCTTGGGATTTTACGCGGAATCACCCTACTACGTTATCTTCTCAACTGTGGGCATGGATGTTGAGCGTATCCAAATGATAACTTATTATGTGTTTTATATTTGCTTTTGGATAGTTGATGCTAGCTTTCACCACTCGGTATTAATTGATTGCTATAAATATTCCCCAGCTCTTACATAATTAGTGAGGCATATTAAACATTATTTTATGTAGGTGATGAATTGCACAAGGGAGTGGATTCGAAAGTTGGAAATGGATCCAGTAACAAGTCAAAGTGATCGATTGAAACTCATTGCTTTCACCCAACACATTGATACACAACCAATTGGACTTTCATGCAGTTTTTTCATTGTTTCTAATCGTTTGTTGAGCACGGTAAGAACGAAATAAAGCAGAGCATGTTAGTGAGTAAGAATGTCACATAATAATAAGTTATCGATTCCCTATTTCAGATGGCTGGAATTGTTATAACGTTTGCCATCCTTTATTTCAACTAACCGATTGAAACTCCGTTTCTTAAGGAAATACTCAATGAGTTACAGCATCCTCATTTAATTTTTGTTTCTACTTAAATTTTTGCGTATGAATAACAGTTACATGAAAATAGACGGAAAAAGACATTTATTTACATTGAAAATCAAATTATGTAGCGTTAACCTGTGATACATATTTTATTAAAAATTAAAAATTAAACAAATTGTAAATTCACAAATTATTTTCGAATTAAGACGTGTTGTATATCAACATTTTGAAAAAATAATTAAAAATACCAATTAAGTATATGCTAAAGCCTAAAGAGTTTCCATTCCAATAAGTGGCGCTTTTGGCTTAGAGGTGGTGTTAGAGGTCCCATTTCATATATGAGCTCAGCATTATTTCCCCATATTTGTACGTGGTCAATTCCAGGTTTTGGTACGTAGTACGCCACTCTAAAGGACTTTGATGCAGCTCGGACCACTGCTGCTGGATATAATCCCATAAGGTTCGTCAACAATATGCTGGCTTTGAGAGCGTAAACCCGGCTATTTAAGTTGATAATGGGTCTCAATAATGGGTCGGTGATGTTGATTGTCACTGGTTCATATGCAAAACTTGCATTATTTGTCGGGTCTTCATTTCTATATGGAAAATTGGCTAATATGACTCCCGCAATGATTTCATCCGGAAGTTTTATACCCTTCCGTTTTGCCATTGTCTGGAAGGATCCAAGAAAAGCGGAATGAAGTACGGCTTGAGTTGAACAGTTGTGAAGTCGCCGAATTCGTCTCATCATTTCCAAAGAAATCGGCATTTTGGTCCGACCAATTAATTTTCCACCAATGAGTGGCCCTTCCGTAAAAACTGGATCATAATCATATCCAAGTAGGCGCAAAGAAATGTAAGGTGCCAAGAAAAACATTTGTAACCCGAGAATAATTTTTTGGTACAGGGACAAAATTGGAAATGGTGGGTTTACAGGATCCAACTTTATCTTTGAAACCGGTTGATCACATATACAGTTCCTCAGAACTTGTGCAAGTGATATTCCATCCCCGTATAAATGATGAAATTTTAGAGCAATCGCAGCAGAAATTTCTTCACTTCCTTCGTTTTTTACACGGGGAGTTACCAAAATCTCCCATTTGGGCTTGCTTTCATCCCACTTCGTAATCAGCAAGTTTTGCAACAGCGTCAAGAAACTCATGCTCACTGTAGACTCTGTCAGAATCATCCACACCGGCTCCGGGGCAAAGTCTTATATGATTTTTAAAGTCCATTTCCTCACTTTTGTCGCTTAAGCATGTAAACCCAAATTTTTCTGTTGTTGAATTCAAAAGTATTTCATATGGTGGGTTACCATTTTCATCTCGAGCTAGAATTCTTTTTGAAACCCTCTTTCTAAGTGCTTCAACATCACAATGGCCCTTAATGTAGATGAAATATGTGATGGTCATCACACCCCCAAATGAGTCCATAGCTGAACACAAGGCTGAGTAAGCACCTAACAGTTTCAGCTTTCCTTTATACAAGAATTTATACAAGAAGCGTCACTGACAATATCTGAATGATCAAGAATGATTGTTGAGCTATAAATTGTCCGGACTTTAAGTCAAAATTCAGGGGGTAAATAAGTGAGAAAATCTTTCCGTGTGTGGTCGCTTGCTTGAAAACCTCAATAATTTCTGTGATTACTCCAGTTGAAATCGACATATTGCTTGCCGTTTGCCTTACTATTTTTCCCATTTTTATTTGCGCAATTGGTATTAAAGAGGGGTTGAAGTTGACGTCAAGAAACTTGGAACAGTTTTAAGACAGATTTCACTCTCTACTGGTGCATCTCGAGGAATGAAGGATAGTCGTAGAAGTCGTAAGCTTGTGAGTTGTATGAAATTTTACATTGTTCATGAAGACTAGGGTTTCTTGTATATATTATGTACATTTTGTGAGGGTTATGTTGAGAAAAGTTAGAAATATTGTAATGTAATGGTTAGTCGAATGCTATGAGCTCTGACTGATGTGGTGGAAATGGGTGTTAACCCTCAACAAGATTTCCAGGTTCAACGCAACGGAATAAATGCTATGAATGATGAGTTTTATGATAAATAAAATATATGCCAAAAGCAAGTAGTTTTGGTTTGAAAGGAAAAGACTAAGTTCCGAAGAAAAGGGATCGGAAGTTGTGTCTCAAATAACCCCAAATGAATATGAGGAAATGTCAATAATCTTCCTTGTTAAAGGAGAATGCTTAAACTAATGTACTTAAACTAAAGTGCTACTGAGAGAAGAACTCGATCAGTTAACAGGTTCATCGAGAAGTAACTCGGAAAGTGGCAAAGTTAGTAATGAGTAAATAAGATCTCGAGCAGAGGGTTTTCAGTCCTTTTATAGGGACGACCACTCCGCAAAATCTGCACTTTGCTATCTGGAATTTTGCATCAGAATCATATTCATAATTCAAATGGGTATGTATAGCATCCACATGAATATTTCATTAGTAGCACATTGAACTTACTACATGAGACATGACAATTTTTATCCAGTTAGGTACAAAAAATTGATAGAATAATGATATCTGCAGGGAATTGTAATTATTTAGTGTCCGCACCACGGGACTGTTTTATATTATTCTTACAAGTCATATAGGAGGACGAATGCAAGGTTCCAAAATGGGATATTTATAGTTTTTTTTGTAAAATTAAACCCGAGAATTCGACATGTATCTTTGGGGATTAGTGCACTGATTATATAGGATATTTAAAATCTTCTGTATCAAGTGTCAAACTTATCTACATACCTAAACAAGCTCAAATGTTAAACTAGACTTATCCCAGAAATTTATGAATGGGAGTAGCATGAATGAAATATGCTCTACAGCAGCTTCAATTCGATGAATCAAAACTCATGCCTTGCTAATAAAAAATTGGCCTTTACCCTTTGGCCCGTTTATTATGAACCAGTTTGGTCCATCTCATATCTTAATTGTAGTCTCCGATTTTACGTATTTGTGAAGAAAAAAATGAAAAAGTAATCGTCAGACAGATTGACGATGTCCATGTATTTCAATATGTATCTAAAGGAACATAACAAGTGACAATCAAACGTGAGGCTTGGATTAGACGAAGCTCATTGTCATTACTGGAATATATGAGGAAAAAATAAATTTTATTTATAGTAATGGGAGGCATGTGTTTTCACTTAACAGCTACTTTAATGGAGTTTTTTTTGCATAAAAACAATGCTGCGTTGGAAGGTTTTATGAAACCGTCTTTATAATGCTTTCCATATTTCATATACTTCTACCAAGCTCAAAGCAGCTGAATAATTAATACTATGCTGGATTTTTTTTTATCTTAGTCGAAATTTTATTTTACGTTACAACCTAACCTTTCTATTCAAATATATATTTCTTTAATTGAATTATAAAAGTTTTATGTTCTTCTTCTGATTATGCTGCAGTTGCTCTCATATCCAAATATCGAATTTCCTTTTCATATTCTTGAATCCACTCTTCCAACTCTTCCCGATTGCTTATGATTTTGGAAAGCTCGACGTATAGTGTAATGTAAAAACTTCCCCCATAAAAACCAACTCCCGTTGCATAACCTAAATAAAATTAGTTAGAGGAAATATTCAGAACAGAATATATTATATCAATAAGAATTTAGAGCATTTAAGAATTAAAAACTTACGAATGCGATTTATAAGTGGTCCACATCCATACATAAGTGCTACGTCTTTTCCATCAACCTTAACAGTTCCATTAAGTCCAGGCACGTTTGATATATAATATGACATTTTAAAGGACACTGCGGAAGCTCTCATCAAAGCTGCCGGAAGTATTCCTGATATGTTAAGCATAATCCTCCCAATTTTATGACCATAAATCCTTCTGCTTAAATCCACCATAGTTTTGTTAACATCCGCTAACCTCGCCAAAGGATTAGCAATATTACTTGTTGATGTTGGCTCAAATCCAAAATTCATGTTGTTTATCGGATATTCATTTGGATAAGGAAAATTGGCAATTGTGACTCCTGCAATTACTTCATCAGGAACCGAAATCCCTTTCCTCTTCGCCATTTTATGGAACGATCCTAGGAAAGCGGATTGGAGGATGGCTTGAGTAGTACAATCATGATATTTCCTGATACGTCTCATCATTTCCAAAGATATCCTCATTTTTGTTCGTCCCAACATTTTTCCTCCTTGGAGTGGTCCTTCAGTAAAAACGGGATCAAAGTCGTTTCCAAAAAGGCGCAGGGAACTGTAAGGTCCCATGAAAAATACTTGTAACCACAAAAGAATCTTTTGGAATAGGGAAACCTTTGGAAGAGGAAGATTCACAGGATCCAAAGTTAACTTTGGGGCCCGTTGGTCAGCAACGCAGTTCCTAATAAATTGTGCTAATGATATTCCATCCATATAAAAATGATGGAATTTCACTGCAACTCCACTCGTGATTTCCTCACTTCCTTCTCGTTTTACTCTTGGGGCTACTAGCAACTCCCATTTTGGTCTGGCTTCATCCCACACATCATCAGCAAGTTTTGTCACAGCGTCAAGGAACTCGCGTTCGCTGTAAATTTGGTGGGCATGATTCGCTCCGGGACAAAGTCGCACATGATTTTTAAAATCAATCGTTTCGCTTTTGTCTTGAGCACAAATAAATCCAAACTTTTCTACTGGTGTCTTTAAAAGTATTCCACATGGCCTTTCCCCATTTTTATCCTTTGCTAAAATGTTTGTGGAAACCCTTTCCCGAAGTTGTTGAATATCACAGTTGCCGTTAATATAGATAAAATATGTTATAGTTTGTGTACTCGCAAAAGTTTCCATTGCGGGCATGAAAGCGTCGGCTCCGTTGGCAAGTTCATATTTACCCTGATAAAACACTTTAAAAACTAGTGTAATAATTTGTCGATAAACTAATAGGACGAGTAAAGGTGTTGAAAGAATTATTAGAGATGAATATAAAGCAATAAAACAAACAAGAGCTTGAAAGGGAACACTTTTAGTTGTCTTTCTAAAAGCTCCCAAAAGGGAACTTTGTAAACTTTGGAATGCGACCATTTTACTTTTTTCAGCGAGCACACTGCTAGGGCCTTCTCAGTAAGGAATGCCAGCTTTCTTTTAGAACGATTTAAATTAACTCAAACATTTTGTATCAATCGCCTTTATATCACCCAATTTCTGCTACTTGGTCTCAAAGTATTTAATTAGTTCGTCTTCTTACGTAACTTGATTAATTTGAGTGAGACATTAAAGCTAAACATAAAGGTTATCATTTTAATCTGTAATATCATACGCGTGAAAAATCATGAAAATTTGCGTACAACTTCTTCTATGACGAACGTCTATGTGACCTGTTACAGCTTGCTTGAGATAATACAACTGTCAAACATCATCACATCTCCTCCGTATTTCTTCAAAAATAAATTTATTGTGTTTGGAACTGAGAACTCATCAGTGTCAAAGTGTTCTATCAATAATTAAATATTGCGTCGAAATGATGATTAGAGCATTCACTTAACCTTTGGCTACGTCTCGCCCTATAAAAACTCGTGTTTCATTCATAACGCGTTTACGATTTTTGTAGCAAGTTGTTTAGACTTAGATACGGTTAATATTTATTTGTGACAAGTGGCTTGCATGACGTATGTAGTACAGTATTCAGTTGATGTGCGAAAGATTGATAGCGCAATTTAGATAAATGTTAGATATATTAAGACTAAAAACTTCAAAGGTCATGCCCTGCAAGTTTCAGTGTGGTTGAACTTTGAAGGTTGGCAAGAGTTGGCAACTTATGAATTAGGAATTCGTAGCAATGTAAGAAGTGTCAAGTATCACAATATCAAGTAGTTCTCGCGTCAGTATGAAAAACAAGATTATTTTAATTAATTGATGAACACTTGCTTATCGTTAGTAAAATCGCAAAACCAATTTTATTCCGCATTTTATATTTATTAGAGAAATTAATATTGATGCTTGACAAATGGTAAGCAAGAACCAACCATAAGTAGTTCTGCTCTCATTACGCATGTGAGATTGGATTTCCTTTTGTGAGTTTTCCTTCCATTTTGAATTAAATACAAAGGTGCGCTGATATTTTTGATTCTCATAATTTTTTAGGCTACGCTGCAGTAGCTCTCATGTCCAAGTATCGAATTTCATTTTCATATTCCCAAATCCATTCTTCCAACTCTTCCCTACTGCTCATAATTTTGGAAGCCTCGAGGTTCAACGTAATATGAAAACTTCCTCCATAAAAAGCAACTCCTGATATGTAGCCTGAAATATTCAAAGAAATATTGTTATTGTTTAGTTGAGGCGTAAGAACAAGTGAGAATATAAAACAGATAATATGAAAACTCTTACGCATGTGGTTAAAAAAGGGCCCAGTTCCATACATGAGCACGACATCTTTTCCATCAATCGTAGCAGTTTCTTGAATTCCCGGAACATTAGATACATAATAAGCCATTTTAAAGGACTCTGCTGAAGCTCTTATCATCGCTGCCGGAAGTATTCCAGTTAAGTTAAGCAAAATCAAACTAATTTTGTGACCATATCTCCTGCTACTTAAATCCATCATACTTTTGTTAACATCCGCCAATCTCGCCAAAGGATTTGCAATATTAATTGTTGATATTGGCTCAAACCCAAAATTCTGGTTGTTTGTCGGGTACTCATTTGGATACGGAAAGTTGGCGAACATGACTGTCCCAATTATTTCATCAGGAATTGAAATCCCTTTCCTCTTCGCCATTTTATGGAAAGAGCCAATAAAAGCGGAATGGAGGACGGCTTGAGTTGTACAATCATGATATTTCCGAATTCGTCTCATCATTTCCAAAGGGATTTTCATTTTGGTTCTGCCAATCAACTTGCCTCCCGTAAGTGGACCTTCAGTAAAAACAGGATCATAGTCGTTCCCAAGAAGACGCAAGGAATTGTAAGGTCCCATGAAAAACATTTGCAAGCCAAGAACAATTTTTTGGTAAAAGGATATAGATGGAAGGGATATGTTCACAGGATCCACAGTTAATTTGGGAGCCGGTTGGTCAACCACGCAATTTCGTACAAATTGTGCGAGGGAAATTCCATCAACGTAAACATGATGGAATCTTAGTGCAATCCCACTCGAGATTTCGTCACTTCCTTCGCGTATAACTTTTGGAACAACCAAAAGCTCCCATTTTGGTTTTGTGTCGTCCCAAAGTTGATCAGTAAGTTTTGCAACTGCGTCCAAAAACTCGTGTTCTGTCCAAACTTTATTTAAATCATTTAAAAGTCGAATATGGTTTTTAAAATCAATCGTTTCAGTTCTGTCTTCCTGACAAATAAATCCAAACTTTTCTACTGGTGTTTTTAAAAGGACTCCATATGGCCTGTTCCCATTTTTATCCTTTGCTAAAATGTTTTTGGAAATCCTTTTCCGAAGTTTTTCAATATCACAGCGGCCATCAATGTAGATAAAATATGTGATGTTTTGTACACAAGCAAATGTGTCCGTTGCTGCATAAAGGGGACCGGCACCTTGGATAAGCTGATATTTCCCTTGGTAAAAGACTTTAAAAACTAGTGAAAGAACTTGTCGATAAAGAAACAGGATGAGAAGAGGAATTGAGAAAATTATCAGGGTTGTGTACAAAGCAAAAAAGCTCAAAACCGCTTGAAAGGGCACAGTTTTAGTTATTTTGCTGCAGATTCCCAAAAAGGATCTGGATAAGCTAGATGAATCCATTTTTGGAACACTAATGCACATGCAAATTTAGAATGTGACTGATGAAGAGATCAATTTTCACTGCACTCTTTTCAAAGAAAATGATTTAAAGTAATAGCCTTTTCCTCTGCCTCTACTTGTCTGGAACATCAGTAGTGGCGTCATTTATCTCTACCATCGATTATTCATGCATTCATGTATTCTTTGACCTTCATAAACTTTTATGCCAATTAGTAGTTTCTCCAATAGGTTAACACTTTAATGCTACGTATGAGATGACATTGAACTTGACTTTTATTGTAGCGTCATGAACATGTGGATAGTGGACATGTATAATAATATAAAGTATTATATAATCATTTTAAAGTATTGTGGTGAAAGGTGTCAACGTCACCAACATTTTTGATGTTGACAGGTTAATAATTATGAGTTTTTTATGGAAAATGATAGTGGCGTGCTGGTGCTTTAATTTTCATTTTGTAAAGCTACATTCTATCTATAAATTCTTACTTGGTCTGAATTTGGAAATACGGCAATCATTGGCCTAGACGTAAACATTATTAATTAAAATTATGCAAATTGCTTCCTAAGAAAAATATCTATTTTTTAACTTTTCTCGTAATGTCTAAATTACTTTAGATGTAAAGTAAGGAAAGTGTGTCATTGGACAATAAACAATAGATCGATGAATTTTTAGACAATATATTCATGCTATGGTGGTGTGATATGTGAGAGAGCATAATGCGTCATCCAAGTCGTCATCATGACCTAGATTTGATGCAAGCGAAAGTCTGAAATTTCTTGATGTTGGGTCCCAAAGCCCTGTGTAAATTATTATCATTACGCACCCAATTTTTATTACAGAGCAATTTCAAACTTGTATCGTCGTACAAGCTAGATTCGCATTCGAACTAGTTATCTTGCGTTACATAACGCATTTTAAATAATTACAGATTAGTTTCTAATTGTGGATAATATCATTCAAAGGGAGTTTGCTGTTTTTCGTGGTGCTCTGTTGCTTAGTAGTTGCTGGAGAAACCCATAACCACAACGCAAAAACGGACGGGACAGAAAAACAAACCACAGTGAAGGAATGGAGTCATTTCGAACAATGCGAAAATTTTGAAACGTATATCCGCAAATCTGCGTATCGAACTGTTGCCATATATAACAGAACCTGTGTACATGCATTCACCCATGAAATTTGACATAAGTAAAATTATTTAATGTAAAACATGTAAAGGATCCCTGCTGCTACTCCATATTCGATCCTTGACTAAGATGTACCTCCTCTGTTTTAACGTACATGGGGCTCCTTCCTTGCCGTTTATCTTCTTTCATGATTTCTAATCTTAAGGTTCCATTAGCCAGACTAATCCACTTTCTTGGGAAGGGTGCATGTCCGTTTAATTCCCCACTTTCTGGACATGTACGTGCTTTGCATACTCCGTTTCTGTTCGTCTTGATGGAGTGACTGGTGCTGACCAACCAGTCATCTTCTTTACAAGGCCCCTGAAAAGAACATAATAATTGATGATGTTATTGGTTATGTTAGCACATTGTTTAATCCAAATGTTAAATCATTTCAATAATTTTCAAATTACCCTAGTGAAGGCACGAATACAGGTGACAGGTTCTTTTATATATAGCAACTGGTCGGTATATAGACTTGAGGATATAAATGTCAAAGTTTTCACACTGTTCAAAATGGCTCCACTCCTTCACTGTTGTTTCCTTTTCTGTCCCGTCCGTGTTTGCGTTGTGGTTATGAGTTTCACCAGCAACTATTAAGCGTAGGAGCACCACGAGAAACAGGAAACTCCCTTTGAATGATACTATTCCCAATTAGAAACTAATCTACAATCATTTAAAATGAGTTATATAACGCAAGACAACTAGCTCAAATACGAATCTAGCTATTACGACGAGACAAGTTTAAAATTGCTGTGTAATATAATACAAATTGGGTGCGTAATGATAATGATTTACACAGTCCTTTGAGACCCAACATCGAGAAATTTCGCTTGCACCAAATCAAGGTCATTACTCCTTGGATGACGTATTATGCATTGTCTTATAACTTTAATGGGCTATTGTTCATTTTCCAATGAAACACTTTCCGTACTTCGATAGATCGCAGATCAATGACATTTTACATATATACATACATGTCCTTCAAAAACATTATAGTATGTATTTATATCCACACAAATTAAGCCTAATACAATCCATGTAAAAATTATTTTGTTAAATAATGATGACGATGATGATGATTTTCCGTGAACGAAGATACATGTATTAGTCTGGGGTAATCATGAAGACTGATTATAGAACTTGATGATGATTATAGTGATTGGAATATAATGAATTAAAGGTGTTCATGCATTCCAGCTGCTATATTCTTGGTGATGATTTGCAGATTTGAAGAACGACTCAATTCTTTACGCCGCTTTAGCTTTCATGTCCAGGAATCGAATTTCATTTTCAAACTCTTGAATCCATTTTTCCAACTCATCCCGATTGCCTATGATTTTGGAAGCTTCTAAGTAAAGACCAATACGGAAGCTTCCTCCATAAAACCCAACTCCGGCATGGTATCCTAAAGTACGCCAGCAAAAGGAAAAAATTATGTAAAAGTCAAGAAAATAAATGTATGGAAAATTAAAGCATTGTGCAAACTTACGAATTCGGTTATAAAGATGGCCTGAGCCATACATCATCACCACATCCTTTCCATCAATTGTTGCAGTATCTTCCATTCCAGGCACATTTGATATATAATATGACATTTTGAAGAACTGTGCCGATGTTCTGATCAAGGCTGCAGGATATATTCCAAGGAGCTTGAGCAAAATCCAACTAGCCTTGATGGCATACGTTCTGCTCTGTAAATTCCCCATGCTTTTATTAATCTGCATGAGCCTGTCAATTGGATTTGTGGTGTTGGTTGGAAGTGGTTCAGTTCCGAAAACAATTTTATTTCTCGGATACTCATCTGGATAAGGAAAACTAGCCATGATAACTCCCGCAATGATTTCATCAGGAATTGAAACCCCCTTTCTTGTTGCCATTTTTTGGAAGGATCCAACAAAAGCGGATTGAAGTACGTCTTGGGTTGAACAGTTGTGAAATTTCCGGATTCTTCTCATCATTTCTAAAGGAATTTTCATTTTTGTTCGTCCAAACAACTTGCCTCCAGTTAAAGGTCCTTCAGAAAAAACAGGGTCAAAGTCGTTGGCAAAAAGTCGCAGAGAAATGTAAGGTCCCATGAAAAATACTTGCAACCACAAAATAATCTTTTGGAATAGGGAGACCTTTG
Source organism: Orchesella flavescens (assembly GCA_964034955.1). Classification (NCBI taxonomy): domain Eukaryota; kingdom Metazoa; phylum Arthropoda; class Collembola; order Entomobryomorpha; family Orchesellidae; genus Orchesella; species Orchesella flavescens. The sequence continues at coordinate 31,055,802 of OZ035958.1, read as the reverse complement.
GAAGAGGAAGATTCACAGGATCCAATGTTAATTTAGGAGGAGGTTGATCAAATATACAGTTCCGAACAAATTGTAAGAGAGATATTCCATCTGCGTATACATGGTGGACTTTCACTGCAATTCCACTTGAGATTTCTTCACTACCTTCACGTTTAACTTTTGGAACAACCAACAACTCCCATTTAGGCTTGCTGTCGTCCCACATGTCATCAGCAAGTTTTGTAACTGCGTCAAGAAACTCGTGCTCTGAATAAATTTGATCCTTATCTTCTTCCACGCCAGGTAAAAGTTTCACATGGTCTCGGAAATCAATTGTGTCGCTTTTATCCACGAAACAAGTGAACCCAAACTTTTCTACTGTTGTTTTCAAAAGGATTTCGAATGGCCGTTTGCCATTCTCATCCCGAGCTAAAATTCTTGTGGAAATTCTATTCCGAAGTTTTTCAATATCACAACAACCATCAACATAAATATAATATGTGATGTTTATCACATTTGCATGTGTGTCAATTGCTGCCATCAAGGCTTCAATGCCATCAGTCAGTTTGAGTTTACCCTGATAAAAGACTTTTAGAATAAATGCCAGAAATAGCCGATAAATAAATAAGAAGAGAAGTGGAATCGCAATAATTAAAAGGTAGGAGTACAGAACAATGAAACAAAAGGTGGCTTTGAAGGACAAACTCTGTGATATTTTTCTAAAGATTCCCGTAAGGGAACTACACAAACTGGAGACCATCATTCTTTCCGAATTACTATAGTAGAATTATCGATCTCAATAACAAAAAAAGAACTGACCATCCCAAGTAAATTCGAAGAAGGTTTTATACATCCATTTTTTTATTATCAGATTATATAATATCTGAAACCTGCGATACCAGTTTTAGTAATTTTTCTAACATTGATATTCGTTATTTTTGCTCACTACTTGATATTTTTCCCATTCTTTAAGAAAACAAGACAGGTTAGTAAATAAATAGTAAAAATTTCATGATTTTTAAAATGCGTTTACACCCATGTCAAATGTAAAGGAATTCCTAGATTTTAACCTAGAATATGGAAGAGGCCAACTGAACGTGAAATATTAATCTTAATCGTGAAGTAACAATCCTCAACCAGTTTTAACATAATTTAAAACAATATCTTCTCACCTTTTATGTTTATACTATGAGAAATCAGATAATTTTAAATTCTTTATTGTCTGTGGAACTGAGTTTGATACTTATTTGCAGATGTCGACAAGATTAATTTATGTAGTATTAGGTAAACTAGTGTTAAAAGATCAGGACAAGTACAACGTGTCTACGTGTTGAAACCAAAACTAGACCAGCTAGTTCTACACCTTTCCTCATGAGAAAACTTATGTGTTACTTGTTTACAAGTTTGTGGAAATTTTATTCAGATTGCAATTCATTTTTACGATACCAGCAACTTTTCTGATATGATGGTTATCAGATCCCACAGGTTGAAATGGATTACTGCATGAATATGGGTTAATTTCTAATACTAGTATTATTGTAATTTATTTTAAAGAAATAACGAGAAATCTGAGAAATATTGTGCAAGTCCTGAAGAATATTTATTATTTTTAATTTTATGTGGTTTGGGTATGTTAAGACTTGTATCATGCTGATTTGGCCGTCTGATCCAGAAACCGAATTTCATTTTCATATTCTTGAACCCATTCTTGCATTTCCGCCCGATTCCTAATATTTTTGGAAGCCTCTATGTAAAGCCCAACACAAAAGCTTCCTCCATAATAACTAACTGCAGAATGGTAACCTTTATTAGAGAGAAACATGACACATAATGAATCGACTCACTATAACTTGTTATTTTATCATAATGAATTGATGCATTATTCAATTATAAAAACTTACGAATTTGGTTAAACAGCGCTCCAGTTCCATATATTAGTGGGACATTGTTTCCATCAAAACGTACACGTTTCTCAAATCCAGGTATATTAGATATGTAGTAAGACATCACATAAGATTTTGCTACAGCTCGCAACATTGATGCAGGATACCTTCCAAGAAGGCTGACCAACATCTCACTGGCTTTAAAAGCATACGTCCGTCTTTGTGCTGTTGTTATACTTTCGTGTATTTCATTTAACCTCATAATAGGGTCTGAAAAAGTTCTGGTTACTAGAGGATATACAAAAATCTGGTTGTTTCTCGGATACTCGTCTGGATAGGGAAACTTGGCAAGCACGACGCCAGCTATTATTTCCTCTGGAAGTGTGGTCCCCTTTCTTTTTGCCATCTTCTGGAAGGATCCAACATAAGCGGAATGGAGTACGGCTTGAGTGGAACATTTGTGGAATTTTCGAATACGTCTCATCATTTCTAAAGGAATTTTCATCTTTGTTCGCCCAAAAAGCTTTCCTCCAGCGAGTGGCCCTTCAGACATCACCGGGGCGAAAACGTTCCCCAATAACCGTAAGGAAATGTAAGGTCCCATGAAAAATACTTGCGAGTAGAGAAGAATCTTGTTGAAAAAGGATACAGGTTGAATAGGGGGACTCACAGGATCCCAAATAAGTTTAGGAACAGGTTGATCAAAAACGCAGTTCCGTATAAATTGTGTAAGGGATATTCCGTCCAGGTATAAATGGTGGAATTTTACTGCAATCCCGCTTGAGATTTCTTCACTGCCTTCCCTTTTCACTTTAGGTGCTATCAAAAATTCCCACTTTGGTTTAGTTTCTTCCCATTGCTGATCTGCAAGTTTGGATACAGCGTCAATAAACTCGTTTTCAGTGCACACAATATCATCCAGTCAAGGGCAAAGTCGCACATGATTTTTGAAGTCAATGGACTCGCTTTTATCGCTCAAGCATGTAAATCCAAACTTTTCTGTTGTTGATTTCAAAAGCATGTCGTATGGCCTTTTCCCATTTTTATCTCGAGCTAGAATATTTTTGGAAATTCTCTTCCGAAGTTTTTCAATATTACAAGGGCCATCAATATAAATATAATATGTGATATCCATCACACTTCCAGGAGAGTCAAATGATATAAGTAAGGCAGGCATGCCAGCAGCTAATTCAATTTTTCCTTGATGAAAGACTTTCAATATGAGAGAAATAATTAATCGATATACGAACAGGATGAGTAAAGGTATGGACATAATTGCGAGGTAAGTGTACATTGCAAAGAAACAAAAAATGGCTTTAAAGTACACACTTTTAGTTACTTTGCTGTAGCCTCCGAAAGAGACCCGAATAAAATGGATGTCACCATGCTTTTCAAGCGTTTAAAGTGAAACGAAATGATAAGTACTAGCAACGGATAAAGATAACTTCCCTGGCCTGCTACTAATGGAATAAATTTATAAAATTAAAAATAAGTGGCTTTTATACCTATCGTAATTGACTTACAACCAGTTTAGCTTCAAATAATTTTCTTTATCAGGATTTCACGTTTGGAAGTTGAAATTTTCCTTGATTGCATGCTATTTACCACATTTAAGAAAAGTAGTAGTCGACAAGATCAAGATTTTCTGTAAATGCGTAATCATAATAATATTATCATTAGATATAATTTCTAACTTTGTGAGAGCCGGTGAGCTTATTTATGTTTTATGCTGGCAAAATAAGCCAATAAATTGAGTGTTAATGTCCTGAAAACTCGATTTTAACATGATTTTCACAGGAAAATTTTGATAAAAAACTTACTTATCTCTACCGAAACTCAAGGATTGATCTTATCAACAGATCTTGAACGTTGCGGTGCCGAGATTATGTAATCTGCTGCCGTTATACCAGTGGAATCTTTCTTCGTGAGAAGTTGTCATCATAATTAGCAAGGATTTATAAAACTTGGTTTTCCGCCATTAATTTTATCATGGAATCTTAAATTCTGCAGAAACAATTTACAACAAAGAGTAATAAAGTACCACTCTGAATTTTATTTTGATTTTGTTCTACTAGGAAGCGAGTTGTAAAAAATTTAATAATAAAAGGTATAACAATAATGAAAATAGATTTGATATTCCTTTTTCCTAGACTTAATGTTGTTTCATCTTTCATAACTTTATTCAACTTTAACTCTCATGTCCAAGTATTTAATTTCCTTTTCATACTCTTGAATCCACTCCTCCAACTCTTGTCGATTGCTGATGATCTTGGAAGTTTCAATGTAAAATCCGACATTAAAGCTTCCTCCATAAAAAGTCACTCCAGAATGGTAGCCTAAACATAAATAGGAATGGTTTAAAAAAATTTAAAAAAAACAATAATATTTACGATTTCAGTTGAAAAGTGCTTCAACCCCGTATATAAGTCCAACCTCATTTCCATCAATTTTTACAGCTTTCTCAAGTCCAGGAACGTTGAATACATAATACGACATTTGAAAAAATTGTGCTGAAGCTCGGACCAAGGCAGTAGGATATAATCCTAATAGTTTTAACAACATTAAGCTAGATTTAAGAACATAAGTCCGTTTTTCTACGAACGCCAAGCTTTTGTTCATTTCAGCTAGTCATTTTAACTGTTATTTGAGGTTAGCAGCCAGGATGAGCAACCAGCCTCTTCCTGAGAAAGGAAATGTTTAAATAAAGTTTTAAAAACCAATCGACTTTTATTTATACCTTCCATGAATTTTTCTAGGAGTTAAATTACTTGCTTTTACATGGGTTATTTTGGGATCTATGATAGATTAATTACGACAGCATTATTTTTACAAGGTTTGGCACTTTTGCGCCCATGAATATTTCGTCAGATGCTATCAAGAATTATATGTCGGCATGTCTTTCTGCTATTGTTAAACAAGATCATTGAGTGTGTTAAGGATACAATACAATGAAACGCACTAATTACATGGTTTTTCACACGGAAATTGATGTACAAATATTCCTATAAAATAAAATCCAGTATGGATCTAATCACAGCTTCAACGGCCATTCTAATATTTGCCCTACTGTTGACTAAAAACCAAACTAGTTCATCCTTTTCTCGTGGGAAGTTGCCATCTAGTTTACCAAGTTTGTGGAAAATTTTAATGCATAAACCTGAACCAGGTTTCATTACATGTTATAAAAATAAATAAACGGCAATTCAAATCATAAAGATTATGTTTCCTGTGTCTTATCTTTATAATGCATAATAAAATTTGATTCCAACAACTGATTTGAATAGTTATCTATTTCAAATTCAAAATATTCAGCGTAGGAATGTAAATTGATTACGCTAAATTTTAAATGTAGATACGTACTAACCATCTCTTTTCCATAATGTAAAACGCATGTTTTTGACCAGCCCAAACAATACAAATAGCGATGGAGCTTGCAATAACATTTTGATTTCACAACGTAATATTCTTGTGGTTTTAGAAAATTTTTAAAATGTGAACCAAGTTTTCTGATCTGACCAAGGGTCTAGTTCAACGTCAAAAGCCATAAGATAGGATTGATTCTCTCTCAACCACATTTGGTTCTCGTTTGTGAGCAAGGAACTGGTAATTTCACATAATATGATTGTTTAAGGTTCGCCAATAATGGTGGTTTTATGGTGGGATTGGAAGCAGTTTCATTGAATTGCGAAGAGAAAACTATATCTGCTACTTGTGATTGCAGCCATTATGAAAAGAATATACACAATATTTTCGCAGAGGGAATTACCTTTGAATCCCATCAGGATATCTGGACGACCCTCCAACAGAAATAATATGTGGGATGCAAAATAAGACATAATAAATGGGCTAACACAATCATTCACAACTTCTACTTTCATTTTCATTCCGAGGTAGAGTTCAATGTCCTTTAAAAATTATTAATTTTTTAGAATAAATTGATAAGACTGTAGATGCACTGCATCATAGATTAAACTAAATGGCTTAAAATGTTCACTCTGTGAAAGTCATCCGTTTGATATGCTCTTTGCAAATTAATGTTTAAACCTTTTCTCGCCAAGTCCAACATGCTCAACCCAAGTAATATAAAGAAGTAATGGTTGACAAAGAAAAACGAACAGGCATACGACGAAATTATTTCCATAACTAAGAACAAAAGGTAAAAAGTCCACATCCATTAGCACTTAATTATAAAATTTTGTAAAAATAAATAGAAATGGAACAGTTGACAGATTCTGTTGATTGTACTTGAAATTTAAGTTTAAAATTAAAAATACATTTTCGCCCCTCAGCTTTTAATGTGGTGGAATATGACCAAACAATTTTTACAATGATTATTTGCACGCACCCTGTCAATTTTGCTCATATAAACTCCACATTTTATATTTTTAATTGATTGTACTGCAAAAATATTTACCCGAAGATGTAAAGCTTATTTGACAAAACGAAATATAAAAACACGACTAAAGTTATCATCATTTTGTTTTTACAGGAAATGAACAATTTCATTTATAATATGTGTGTAGTTAATTTATCACTGAGAGTGGAGAATGCTCCATCATAGTGTGTAGTAAAGTGATTGCGTGATTCATAAACTGACTGATGTGATGATAATGATTGCGTACGCTAAAAAAGAAAGGACCATTTACAAGGCATGGGGCAACACGTTTATCAAAACAAGTAGAGATTAATCAGCAATATGAATGCATTATCTATGTCAACTGGTTGCTAAATGCAATGTGCTCAACTGCGTTATTTTTAAATAAAATTTTAAACCCGTACCAATTTTTAGGAGAACTGGTTTTAAAATATATTTATGTATTTTGTTCGTCGTCCGCTATTCCCTTTGAATAACCTTCACTTCGAATGGCCTGGGCGAATATGCCAATCCCAATAGCGGTTTTATTGTCGGAGTTAAACTCCTACTTCCACCAACTACTTTTTCAAGTTTGAAGTATCTGAAAAGTGTTGTAAAGTATATGAAAAGGGTTGTCTCCGCCAAATTTTGACCCAGACATACACGCCGTCCTGTGAAATAAAATTAAACAAAAATTTCACAAACTTATTATGAATTATTCCAATCTTCTATCTATAAATAATTTCCATACCACCGCCAAAGGCTACCACCAGATCTGCCATTCTTCTGTCAACAACTCCGTCTTTTGTGAGGAACCTTTCCGGTCTGAAAACGTGGGGATCTCCCCAAACCGCTTCATCAAAATTAATTGCTTGGAGGTTGACCATGATTGCTGTTCCCTTTTTAATTATGTAATCTCTCAGTTTGAAATCCTCAACGGCTTCTCTGTTCGGAGCTAAAGGTATAATGGAACTGTATCGAAGGGTTTCCAGTAATGTTGCTGAACAGTAGGGAAGCCTGAAATGATAATAATAAAAATTCTGACATAAATTCTGTCTTGGCTTGACCTTGACTTCAGCTATTGGATTTGCTTTCTTACTTTGCTTTCATTGAAGCTGTAATTACACAGTCTTCAGGAATCACATCATCCAGTTCTTTGTGAACCTTGGCTTGCTTATCTTGATGTAAAGTTAGGTAGAGGAGAGCAAACGTTAACGTGTTGCTACTTGTGTCACCACCCGCTTGAAATAAATCTAGTAATGTGTAGATTAGCTGATCATCTACAACAACGATCAAATAAATATTGCGATTGATTAAATTTTAAGCTTAAGTTTCATTACAACAAATTTCTTAATTGGCGCAGAATAATTACCATTAAAAATTGATTTGTTTTGATTTACATCAATTTTAGCAAGAAACAAGTCAATAAACGATTGAGGGTCGCTAGCATACGATTCCCTTTGCCTGTGCTCATTTATTGCTTCCTAAAAAATGCCACACGATTAGATATTCATCAGTTAATCATAGATTCATCATCCAATTTTTATAGTCAACTTCAAACTTACTCGACAAAAGTCGCACAATTTTTCAATGCATTTCTTCTGCCGATTCCGTCCTGTCCACTCTGGCAACCAGTCGCGAAGGAATGGAAAAGTCATTGAGATGTCCCCACCATTTGTTGTTGCTTTAATAAATTCATTACTAAGTCGGAGTAAATTTTCCAAACGAGGATTTCCAAGCTCATAACTCTTCCCAGACACTAGTCTCCAAAGGATATTTATAACACTGAGGTCAAACAAGTCCTTAGTAATCACTATTTTGTTGTTCCTACTGTGTTTTAATTTGAGACAAAAGTGATCCAAAAACTTGGTCAACTCTTCATTAATGACGGCGTCCATGCAAGCTGTCTTTCCAAATCCAAAATCTCGCAAGGTTCTGATTGTGAAGCGGCGAAGAGTTTGCCAAATTTCTCCGTTGCCCCAAATTATTGCTTTGGTTGGGAATTGAACACCTTATTCATTAAATTATTCATAAAAGTGAAATGTTTTATCGTAAAAGTATCTCAAATTACCCATATTTTTATTCATGTTTCGATCCGCAACAAATCCAGCAATGACTCGATCGTTTGCTTTATCATGGTTAACAATTTCCTTGGCAGCTTCATGTGATGAGATAACAACTATAAAAGAATTATTTTGTATTTAAAAAACTGTCGGATTCCGCACATATTTTAAGAAATTAACTCGGTTATCCAACCTGCATCCAATGATCCCATTTTGACGTACATTATATCGCCATAAATCTTAGCCAACTTTGCGAATGCAATTCCAGGAGTATTAGATTTGAAAGCAATGTTCAAGATATTTCCCAAAAATGGTATTCTTGGAGGTCCTGGTGGGAAATGAAAACACCGTCGGCGGTCCTCCATTATCCATATTATAGCGATTGTTATGAAAAATATTAGAAATGTAACCATTTTATTTGAGTTCTGGTTTTAAAATAATTGTGAAATTGTTCTTTTCCTGTGAAGTTCACAGTGTGAACGGCTTGGTTTGAACTGTTACATGAGAATTGTTGGAATGATGGTTTTATGGAAAAAATAATTTAGGCATATAATTATATTTTTAGAAAAATAAGGGATGGAATGGAGAGTGCTTATTAAAGTAAGCTTTAAACAAAGATAACGTTGACACAACAAACTGCACGCAAATACAAAGTCGATGTCAAATTTTTTCTAGTTTCCATCAATTAGCTAACTTTCAGGTTTGTGTATTTTTTTAAAAAAAATCCTCATCTCATGAATATTGTTATTTAACTTGATTAAATGTCTACTATTTTCAGACAAAACAGCTACGAGAAAAATTCACACTTGAAAAAGGCAGCCAAGTCAAGTTCACGGGTAAATTATGTACGCAAACATCAATTTTCCAGGACTAAAAAAACTAAAATACTGATTGACTTTGCATAAAATGTTCCAGGTTCAAGGCTAAAAAACAAAAGTTTCCTTCATAATGGTCGACGGACTCAGTTGAGTGAAGTGTGACGCATTACTTATCACTTATCATTTAGCACGGCACCAATGAATGCTTGCTTTGATAGAGAATAATATATGATTGTGCCAATGCCAGTGTGAGTCTATGACACGACGCATGGGTTGATGACCAAGCAGAGCAACAAAATAAATTGCATGGACATAAGTTGTTTTGAAAAACAAATACTATTTATTATGCACCCACTTCTACTTTAAGTTACAAATATTATGAGGGACTGGAATTCCATCAGCGTTGACTACAGTTACACTAGGCTTTTTAAACAGATAGTTGAACTTAAGTTAGCATTAATTAATTATATATATCAATCATTAAATCGCCCGAATTTCTAGTAAACTAAGAACACGCTCCTTCATATTTTCATTGCTAATCAACGCCTTTGCTAAATCTATTGCTGATTTTCCAGATTTAGTCTCAATATATGGATTCGCTCCATAATTCATTAGTACCCTGACAAGACCATAAGCATTACTGTTAGCTCCCGTCCCCAAAAAAACATTATGTAGAGCTGTAAACCCTTCCGTATTAACAACATTGACATCACACCCACAGCCATACATCGAGAAAAATAATTCCAATGCAGGTAAATTACCATGCATAGCTGCATAATGCAATGCAGTATCTTTCCTTTTATTCATGGTTCTAAAGTTAGCCCCAGATTCAATCAGAGTATGAAGAACTGACTCATTTCGCTTATGTAAAATAGCTTCTGCTAACGGAGAGTAATTATACGCATCAACCGCATTAATATCACTTCCAAGCGAAACAAAAAGTTTGATTGCAGCTATATTCCCAAACATAGCCGCTTGATGGAGAATAGTTTCATTAGTTTTTGTTTTTAATTCCCAATCAGCCCCAAATCCTATTAGAGTATTCAGAAATTCTTTATCTCGACCTTCTGCAATTGCATAAACTAGAGCGGATTTACCATTTATATCAACAGCATTTAAATCCACCCCATTAGCTTTAAATAGTTGTAATGTCTCATCCATGGGCTCAAAATAGCATATTGTTGAGTGAAAAACAGTTTGTCCATTTTCATTTATGTAACTAAAGGTTTTTGTTCTGTTAATGGATGATAAATACCGTAAAATTTGATTCAAAATTTCAGGAGATTTACAGTTTTTAATGGCAACAGATAAAAAGGGTTCCCCAGTCTTACTAGTCGCATCTGGATCAGCATTGTTTTGAATTAAGAGCTTTATAATTTCTAAAGTGTTGGATGTTAAAGGTTTCTGAAAAACTATTAAGTGAAGAGGTGTGTCCCCATCCTTATCCCTTGCATTAACATTTGCTTTGTAGTCGATAAGAAATTTAATAAATTCCAATTGTTTCCCATTTTGAAATTTGTTGTATGTTGCAACGTGAAGCGGAGTAGGAGTCCAAAGGACTTTGGTGAAGTCTCTTGACTCAACTAAAATAGATTGTGTCTTAAAAAGTAATTGTAGAATCTGCCTTTTCCCTTCAAATCTCAAGGGAGACACCTCATGGATATCTTTTATGCAGTCATGAATAAGGCTGTCTTTAAACCTAGAGGTTAAAAGTACAGCAGAGAAACGGTGGTTTATCATTAGATACTCGACGACAGCGTAATCTCGGTATTCAACTGCTACATGTAGCAGGGATTTCTGTTTGTCATTAGAAATGTCAGTAACAACCAAATCTTTTGTAGCTCTCGTATCTTCAAGAACAGCCTGGATTACAACTAAATTTTCAAACTTTACAATTTCAAATAGTTTTGATACCTTGGCTGAATAAGACATGTGTGTTAGCTCACTAATTGTATCTGTTATTATATTGTCCCAAACTGATTTGTCATACGAATTTCTACCTTTTAAATTAGAATTGTCGTCGTCGTTCAACAAATTTGAACTCTTAGCATCATCGTTCGTACCATTGGTAAATAATACGGTGGTGCAAATTACAATGGCAATTGCGCCAGCTATTACACAAGCAAGGGCTACCCAACTATATTTTTTCTTCATTGCTTTGTTAAATCCGTTGCTCGCGTTGTTGACAGGTCCCGTTCCCAAAAGCGGCTTCGTTGTTTCCTGCGTCGTATCATTTTCCTTGTAAACCTAAAAGAAGCGGAAAAAATAATGTAGTTACAAGTCGTTTAGAAATTTATGAGACAAAAAATTATACCCTATTAAGTTGTGAATGAATTGTGGTTTCGTTCATAACAGAGACGTTTTGTACGGTAACATTTATGTTAGTCAATGGGCTATTTGTTTCAGGGCTTCTCGCAACTTCATCTGCATCACTTCCATTTTGAAGTATCACTTGCTGACACCTTTGTTCTTCAACTTTCAAGGTTGGACTTATCTTGGCAGTAGGTTTCTTCCTATTGTTTCCCAATCTGACACTTTCCAGGTACGCAGAGTAAATTGCACATCCAGCAGCCTTCCCCGCTGTGTTTCCCAATGTATTTAAAGCCTGAATATCCAGGGAATGATCAAAAGAGCAATGTTCATTAGTCTTGAAATTAATGATTTCTTCCATTGCTGCTTCGCCCTGGGCTTTTAGTCGTTCAAGAAATAAGAGACGATGATCCGGTGTCCAGAAAGAGGGGCAAGATATCAAATCTGAACAGGTTGGCCTTAATTTTGGGTTTTTGGCCATCATCAAGTGTAGGAGTATCACAGTTTGTCCACATACACCCGAGAAGGGTTTGGACTGGTCAATCTGAACTTTTCCATCTAAGATATTGGCACTTCTTCTCACCGAGTCCCCAAACGGATGTTGGCCGTCACTCAACACATAATAGTACAAGCATCCAAGGGCAAACAAGTCGGATGCGTAAGACTGTGGAATGAGAATGAATAATTTGATACAATAAACATACAAAAATATATTATATCGAGGTTTTGATTACATTCACAGCAACTTACAAATTTGTAAATGGCTGTATCCCCTGACACGATTTGCGTGAGTACTTCAGGAGCCACCCAACCCAAAGTCCCTGCTCCACAAGTCTGAACATAGTTGTTTTCTCCTGTAACCTTTCTGCTCAGTCCAAAATCTGATATTTTGACCTTTTGTGTTTGTGAACAGAGCAGAATATTCTCTGGTTTGAGGTCCCTGTGAATGATGTACCGTTGATGAAGAAACCCCAAACCGACTGTCATTTGTTTTAGCACTTCAACTGGTGAAATATCAATTGACCTTTTATTTTCTACCCACCGTTTGAGAGTGGTGTCACAGAGTTCCAGCGCGATAAGCACATGCTGCTGGACAATTTGAGTGCAGAAATATTGCACAATGTTTTCATGCACATCACAAGTTTTGAGGGTTTCAATCTCTTTAACAATCGTCTTCTCTTTGACATTATCCAAATGCATTCGCTTTACAGCAACAGGCCGACTTCCGAATGTTCCCCTGTAGACCACTGTTCCATAGCTTCCCTCTCCCAAAACCCAATTTTCGTTGTAATGAATTGGCACCCCGTCTACTAAAATAGGTTTGATGGCTTCCGTTGTTAGAATTGTAACTGCTCCCGACTTGGTAGTCGCTCGCGTAACAATCAACAAGTTTTCAAGCTCTTGCTTTTCTGCCTCCATGATGATGGTTGGCTTTAAGATTTTCTGAAAAATTTGTACTTATTTTAAATTGTTTAAGTCGTACTGCAATGTAATTCAACACCGGACAACTTCAAGGCTATGTAATGCTCTTTCTATAACTGCTTCCGAATGGAAATACAAAGGCATGCAGTTTTTATATGATCTGCGCTGCGTCATGCAACAAAAATAAATTTCCATATACAAACGTTATAGTTTTAATCTTATCAGTATCAATACAAAACGGAGCTTGACAGTGGAGCCTCGCAATCTTTGCATATCAACATCAACGCAAACAAGGAAAAATCACCGAAACGATTTTCATTGTAAATGGATTTTTTTCTTTAGTGAAAATATTTTATATCAAAAGATTTAGAAAAATGAACTGGTTTGTGATGCAAACGGTTTGTTGTTGACAGAACTAATGACGTGATGAAAAGGAAAAAGTATATATTTAATATATTACGATAAGAAATGTTAAAAAATGCATAATTGGTAATGCATGTATGTACCACTTAACAATCAGTCGCTATATATTTCCATTAAAATCACTTGGTACCACTAAATACATTTGATGATTTCTATTCGTCAATCACTTTCATTTAGTTTAACTTTTATATTAATCACAAGGACACAATATATAAAAGCAGTATTACCTTTTTATTCAATTCCAAAAACTTGGATTTGCACAATGCAATAAAGTTTCCAACAATTTCCGATAAGGTTATAGCAAAACTAAAATTTCATGTTTTCAAAACTGTCGACTGCAAAAAATATATTGATCAGTTGTTGCATGTATTTTTACTGGGATGTACTTGTCTACATCCGCTGTAACAAAGCAGAATATTATGTTCCAGTTTGAGACCTCTGTGATTGATAAGCTTATCAACAAACAGTGCATTCTCAACCTGCTGAGTCAAATGTCTGTGTTTATGTTTCTGCTGTATAAATGTTGAGTCACCGTTAAATGATCCGCCACACCACAGCGATTAACTTGGACATTCACAAACGTCATGAACTTACACATCTTCACAATGGGGTTTCATAATCCCGACAAAAACAATTTTTAAAGCTTGTTAAACACTGACGGAGTTGAATCCTGTTTTTATGTTGGATAACATTTATTGTGAACAGAGCGGACGAAGATTACAAGTATCATGAACAGATTCACCGGGTTTATAAAAAATCAGATCAGAATACACTTTTATAGTGACACTGCAATGGATGATATGTGACTCCTATTATGAATTGTTAAAAGCTGCTTTATTTATTACGTCACATGAAGCAAAGAATTATACCACCACTTTATGATTATATTATTGTACATATTATGTATCAATCAAACTTACATTAATGTTTCTAAAATAAAACAATATTATTCTTCAAATGTCAAAAAGTTTACTTCTTATACACAACAAAAGTCAAGATTAAAGCTATAGTAGCTTCTCTCATGACTAAATATTGCTGATTTTATTTCTTTTTAGTATTAACTACAGAAATATAAAAACAGCAACGCCAATAGCAATGGCAATCTCGGCAGCTATTAAGCAAGCAACTACCCAGCAATATTTGCTCCTTAATAAAGTCATTGATTCGGATTTAGTGTCCAAAGTGTAGTTTTTTCTGTTGATGGAATCCAATGGTAGTAGCTGTTCCGTGTTTTCATTTGTGTAATTTTGGTAATAAGCCTACAGAGAAATGCACAAACTAAATGATTACTCATGATTTCAGATATTTTAATAACAACTGTTAATATTTTACATGCCTTATTATTATGTTGTCTAATCATTTCCTCCACAATGTGAAGATAGGGAGGAGGTTCTCGCAGAGTGGTGTTAATGCTGGTTGTTGGGATGTTTTCTTCTGAAATTCTTTCAACATCATCCGTATCCACTAACACGTGAGCTTGTTCACTGCTTTCAAAGCCTTCAATGCTTTTCAAGAAAGCACAATAAATTGCGCATCCAGCACCTCTCCCTACTCTATTACCGAATGTATTTAAAGCCTGAATGCTCTGAATATCCAGAGCGTGATCAAAGGTGCAATGTTCACTGGCCTTGAAATGAATCACTTCTTGCATTACTGCATAGCCCTGGGATTCAAGATGATCAAGAAACAAGTGACGATGCTCCGGTGTCCAAAATGAGGGACAAGATAACAAATCTGTGCAGGAAGGCCTTAATTTTGGATTCACAGCTACCATCAAGTGTAAAAGATTTACAGTCTGACCACAGACTCCGCTCAACACTAGGGGGTCGATCTGAACGTTTCCATCTAGGATGTTGGCGCTTCTCCTCACTACGTCCCCGAATGGATGTTGGCCGTTACTCAAAACATAATAGTACACGCCGCCCAGAGCAAACAAGTCAGAAGCGAATGACTGTGGAACAAACACCATATTTATAATTGTATTGCACAAAATCTCATTATCAAATAATTTTAATTTGCTTGAACTTACAAATTTATAACTGGCAACATCCTCTGACACAATTTGCGTGAGTACTTCAGGGGCCACCCATTCCAAGTTCCCTGCTCCATCAGTCCGAACATAATTATTATCTCCCGTAATATGTCTGCTCAATCCAAAATCGGAAATTTTCACATTTTTTGTTGGTGAGCATAGTAGAATATTCTCGGGTTTGAGGTCCCTGTGAATAATGTATCGCTGATGAAGAAACCGCAAGCCGACTGTCACCTGTCTCAGCACTTCAACTGGGGAAATATCAATTGACCTTTTATTGGTCACCCATCCTTTGAGAGAGGTGTCACAAAGTTCCAGCGCAATGAGTACATGTTCATGGTCAAGCTGAGTGCTGAAGTATTGGACAATGTTTTCATGCAAATCACATTTTTTGAGGGTTTCAATCTCTTTAATAATTGCCTTCTCTTTGACAATATCCAAGTGCATCCGCTTCACAGCTACTGGTTTATTACCAAATGTTCCTCTGTAAACGACTGTTCCTTGGCTTCCTTTACCCAAAACCCAATTCTCATTGTAATGAATTGGTACACCGTCAATGAGAACAGGTTTAATGGCTTCAGTTGTTAGAAGGGTCACTGCCCCAGACTTCGTGGTCGCTCGGTATACCCTCAACAAATTTTCAAGCTCTTGCTTTTCCGCCTCCATGATGGTTGGGTTTCAAGCTATCGAAAAGATTTCTAATTTCTTCTAAATTGTACTAAATTTCAACACCGGGTGGGGTAAGTCAATGCTCTTAGTACTTCCAAATGCAAATAAAAAGCCTGTTGGTTGCTCTGTCGCTTGCATCATTCAACCAAAAATAAATTTTCACACACACACACGGTATGGTCTTAATCTTATCAATAGACATGGCTTATCAATGGAGCCTCATACTCTTTGCGTGATGCATATCATTGCATACAAGGAAAAATCGCCGTTACGATAAGATTTGTATTCAAAATGATTGTATTTTACTGCTGTCAGTGAAAACATTCCGTGTAATACCGCGTTGATGAAAACGAACTGGTTTTTATGATGAGAAACGTTTGGTATTGACAAAAATAATGACGTGATGGAAGAGTAAAAGTATGTGTATATGTATTACGATAGAAAATTAGAAAAAATGTATGATTGATATCGCATATCATTGAACGATCAATCGCTAATGTTTCTACAACATTAAAGTGAGTCGGCTCGGGTTTAATACATTTATTGATTTCCATTCCTCAATTTTATTTAGTTTGCATAACTTTTCAAATACTTAACATAACATTCGTTAAAATGTTATATCATGTACTTATTGTTTTAATTTAAGTATTAAAATCTGCAAGAATAAAGACCACATCCTTTGGTAAAAGTATGTTTTAGTTTAAATCAAAAATATATACATACATATAAAGACCAAATGCGTTGCCAAATCTGAAACTCATGATGATTCAATGAAAATGTACCTTTTTAGTTCTAGTTTGTAAAAGATGAGGAGTAACATCTGATACGATGTACTTTCTTTTATGAATTAATTCATGATCATGATTTCATGGAGTCTGATTGCAAATATTAAGATGTTACTTTTTATGCTTAACCGTAATAAAATATAGGTCGATCTTATCATGTTGGACACCACATAATACACACGCACAGTGTATCTTTTATTTACATTGTTTGTTAGCAATTAATTGATAACTATTCTAACTGGTTATACTATAGTGGACTAACAATAAGACCTGAATACAAAGCAACAAACCTCACATATTGTGGATTGGTACTCTTCCTTACTGTTGACTAATAACTTTTTACACATTCTATTAATAGGTTTTATTTCTTTACACTTAGCAAGTTATTTCGAATTCATGCCGGAATTTTTGTTGTAATGTGTGAATAATTTTGTATGTATCGCATGCCAGGTCATTCCTTTTAAATTTATTTTTATTAAAAAACGTACCAGCCATCATCGTCTGAAGTATTTTCTAATAAGTTAACAAAGCGCTCCTTCAAGACTGCGTCTCTAATGTATTTTTTAGCTATGTCTATCGCTGTATAACCAGACTTTGATTTAATACTTACATTTGCACCATGATTCACAAGTTCCCTAACAATATCATACGCAATGCTTTTAACTTCACTTACCAAAAATACATAATGTAGTGCCGTTTCCCCCTCAGTATTTATGGCATTTACATCGCATCCCAACGAAATAAAAAATTTCAAAGCATGTAGGTTGGCATTCAAAGCTGCAAAGTGTAATGCAGTGTCGTTCAGTTGATTCATGATTTTCCAGTTGGCCCCAGATTCAATAAGAGTATTGAGAACTGACTCATTTTGCCTATTGCTTTTGCTAATACAGAGTATGGATGGTTATTATTCGCATTAATTGCATTAATATCACTCCCTAGCGAAACAAATAATTTGATTGCAGGTATATTTCCAAAATATGCAGCTTTGTGAAGCAATGTTTCATTATATTTATCTTTGATTTTCCAGTCGGCCCCAAATCGAATCAAACTACTAATCAATGCAGCACTTCGGCCATTAGCTATTGCAAAATGTAGAGCAGTATTACCTTCTTTAGTAACGGCATTAAAATCCACCCCATTTGATTTAAATAGTTGTAATGTCTCGTCCAGTGGATCAATATAGTTTACAAGTGTGGTCAAAACAGTTTCCCCGTGTAAATTTTTGTAATTAATAACTTTTGTTCTGTTGGTGGATACCAAATACTTCACAATTTCGTTAATAATAATTGGAGATTTATATTCTCTCATTGCAATGAGCAAAAATGAGTTTTCTACACCTTTAGTAGTTGCATCTGGATCAGCGTTATTTTCAATTAATACCTTTATAATTTCTAAAGTGTCAGATGCTAAGGGCTTCTGAAATACTGCTAGATGGAGTGGTGTGGAATTTTCATCGGTCAAAGCATTGACATTTGCATCGTATTTTATAAGCATTTTAATAAATTCCAATTTTTTCCGAATTGAAATTTTAGCCACGCTGCATAATGAAGTTGTGTCCATGACCAATACAAACCAGTAAGCTTTTGCTCAATCAATTCTGGCCTAGTCTTAAAAAGCAACTGTAGAATCTTGTTTTTCTCTTCAAATCTAACTGCAGACACTTGATGAATATCTTTTATACAATCATAAATTAAAACACTGTTATTGAAACTGGGGTTTGAAAGTAGAGTGGAAAAACTTTTGCTTATCATTAGGTACTCAACGACAGGGTAATCTCTGTATTGAACCGCTATATTCAGAAGGGATGTTTGTGTACCCTTTCGAATCTCAGTAACTACCAAGTCTTTTGTAACGTTATTATCTTCAAGAACAGCCTTGATTACAAACAAATTTTCAGACTGGACAATATCAAATAATTTTGAGATTTTGTTTGGGGAAGTCATTTGAGTCAGTTCCTTAATTAGATCTTTTATTGTGTTATACCAAACTGATTTTGTAGTAGTTGTCGAAGGTTTTGTTGTTGTTAGAAACTTCGTCGTGGTTTTTGTAATCTTCATCGTAGACATTGCCATCTGGGTGCTTATCACGTTTGTGCTATTCAAACTTCTACCCCCATGGCTTATGTTATCATCACTGCTCATCGAAGTGTTTGTTCTCGAGCTCCCACCTTCCTCATCTGTAATAGTTTGTTTGGAGAGTAGAACTGCCAAACTAACAGCAATTACAATCGCAACAGCTACAAAACAAACAAGGGATACCCAGCAATATTTGTTCCTTAATAAGTTAACTATTTTGGTCTTGGTCCCCATTTTATTGTTCTTGTTGTTGGTCATCTCCATATCTAATAGCTTTTCAGTAGTGTCCTTTGTCATGCCATTTTTCTTATAAACCTAAAAAAGATTTGCGAGAATTCGATTATTGCTTCTGAGTTTTAGATACTTACCAACAGCATTTTATAACATTTTACATACCTTATTATGCTGAGTAATTATTGCAGTTTCCTCCACAGTGTTTTGAATGTAAAAGTTTTGTACAATGACGTTTGTGGTGGTCGCCGCGTACGGCATGGACTCAATGAAAATGTACCTTGCTAATTATAGTTTGTAAAAGGTGAGGACTAACCTCTGATACGAATACGATGTACTTCTTTTTACGAATTAAATCACGATTATGTTTGTGGAGTTTAAACGCAAATACAAAGAGTTGAATTTTTCATGCTTGCCCTTAATAAAATAGATGGATATCATCAACCCTTAACCGGCCCGCTATATTTTATTTACATTGTTTGTTAGCATTTAATTCAAAACTATTCTAATAAGTTATACTGTAGTGTAGTAGTAGTAGTAGTAGTAATAATTTATTTATTGACCATATTCAGCCATCATACACGGTCATTCAGGTTTTACAAATTTCCATGATTCCGAAGAAAAGAAAAAAAAGTATAATCAATATTCTTCACAATTTACATACGATCTTACAAAATTTTCCTAATAAGTTAGGATGAATTCTCTTATTTTCATAGCTTGTTTCCAAAAATTACCAATACATTTCATTACATTAACGTTAAGTTTACTAAATACATTATTCAATGCAGCCATATCCATTTTTTCAAATTCTACATTCAGATTGTGGCTTAATAATTTTATGGCAGGTTTATAGTGCCTGCACTCACATAAAACATGATACACATTCTCAACACTTTTACCACATAATTCACAATTTGCAAATCCGTTGCTACGATTTCCTTTAAGGTTGCTAGATGTTAAATAATACACATAATTATATCCACATCTAAGTTGAAAGCACAATCTCTTCAATCTGAAGTCAGTATCTTCGTTGAGGTATTTTTCCGTACCAATTTTATGCTTCAGATTTGCGTAGTTATCTTTCCTGCTTTTCATGGTCGCTACGAAGTCGTTGATTTGGTTGCGACTATGCTTGTTAACTTTGATATCGATGTCACTGCTCCTTCTTAGAAAAGAGATTGTCTTATCCACATCCCCCAGTTTCCACCTTCTTATTAATGCGTTTACACTTGATACCCAGTTGTAGCTTTCCTCGCACACTTCCTGAATGCTTATAAGCTTGTAGAAACAGTCTTTCACAAGAGAACCTTCTGGTTTAAATTTAATTTTGAACAGAAACTTAAGCAAAACATTGAGATAACTACTTTCTATCGGTTCAAAATTAGTTTCTAGTAACAGTTTATGTCTAGGTGTTTCGTTAGGTAGATAGTAGAGGTTGCGGATGAACATATTTCGAAATGTGTTAAGCTTATCAATCACGTTAGAACCACATAGTGGGATTCCATAGAATAAAACTGACTTGCATAGGGAATCAAACAATTTTTCTTGGGTGTTAGAATTACTTATTTTTGCCTTATAAAATAAACCAATTAGCGAGCTTTCGGCATTTTTTGCCTTTTCAATAAAATGGTCACAGGCGACATTGAATTTACCAGAGTAATGAAAAGGAATCCCCAGGTATGTGTATTGTGGTACTTTTTCAATTTCTTCCTGGCCCCAAAACGTTTTAAATTTTCGCATCGAATGATGTTTTCTGAAGACTACCACTTTAGTTTTTCCTAAGTTTACCTTGAGGTTGTTCCTTTCAAAGTACTCTTTATGTTTATCTATTTTGGTTTGGAGGTCACGGGCAGGAATAGCAACCAAAGCGATATCATCCGCGAAAAGTAACATGTTGACCTCGTGATTACCAATACGTATACTACTTGCATTTGTTTTTCTATATCACTAATGACATCATCTAGAAACAATGTAAATAATTTAGGGCTGAGGCTCTCACCCTGCAAAACCGATTTTTTAATACTAAATGAGTCTATACTGTAGTGTACTAATAATAAGACCTGAATACAAAACAACAAACCTCACATATATTGTGGATTGGTACCCTTCCTTACTGTTGACTAATAACTTTTTACAAATACTATTAATAGCTACATCGGTTTTAATACTTTATCCTTCGCTACTATTTTTCGAATCCCAGCCTGAATTTGAGTTTGTGAATAATAATAATTATGTATCGGATGACAGGCTAATCGTTTTAAATTAACTTGTGTTAATAATCATCCCTGGCGGTTTGCTCTACGAATTTTCTAATAAGTTAACAATGCGCTCCTTCAAGCCTGCGTCTTTAATCTTTGTTTCGGCTAAGCCTATCGCTTTATTACCAATCTTTGTTTACGTCTGCACCATGATTCACCAGTTCCCTAATATGCAAGCTCCTCCGCAATGTTTATAACTCCTTTTGAGATCAAAAATACTTTATGTGGTGCTGTATACCCATTAGTATTTATAACATTGACATCGCACCCCAACGAAATAAAAAAATAGGTTGGCATCCAAAGCTGCAAAATGTAATGCAGTATTGTTAAGTTCATTTATGATTTTCCAGTTGGCACCAGATACAATCAGAATATTGAAAACTGACTCATTTTGTGAATTTCCTATAGCTACTGGTAGAACAGAGTAAAGCGTGTATTCATAATCATTTTTTTTAATCGCATTAACATTGCTTCCTAGTTCAACAATTAATTTGGTTACAGGAATATTTACAAATTACGCAGCTTTGTGAAGAACAGTTTCATTATTGATACCATTGATTTTTCATTCAGCCCCAAGTCGAATCAAACTACTAATCAATGCAGCACTACGGCCTTTTGCAATTGCAAAAGCTAGTGCAGAACTGCCGTCTTTAGTAACGGCATTAAAATCCACCCCACTTGATTTAAATAATTGTAATGTCTCGTCCAGTGGATCAATATAGTTAACAATTGTGATCAAAACAGTTTCCCCTTGTAAATTTTTGTAATTAATAACTTTTGTTCTGTTAGTGGATACCAAATACTTCACAATTTCGTTAATAATAATTGGAGATTTATATTCTCTCATTGCAATGAGCAAAAATGAGTATTCGGCACCATTAGTAATTGCATCTGGATCAGCGTTGTTTTCAATTAATAACTTCACAATGTCTGGAGTGTCGGATGTTAAGGGCTTCTGAAACACTGTTTGGTGGAGTGGTGTGAAATTTTCATTGCTCCTAGCATCGACATTTGCATTGTATTTTAAAAGCATTTTAATGAATTCCAATTTTTTCCCATTCTGAAATTGTAAGTACGCTGCGTAGTGAAGAGGTGTCCATGAGCGATAATAACCAGAAAACCTTTGCTCAATCAATTGTGGCCTAGTCTTAAAAAGCAACTGTAGAATCATAATTTTCTCTTCAAATCTAACTGAAGATACTTCATTAATATCGTTTATGCAATCATAAATTAAATCATTACTATTAGAACTAGGGTTTGTAAGTAGAACGGAAAACCTTTGGTTTATCATTAGGTACTCAACGACAGCGTAATCTCTGAATTGAACCGCTATATTCAGAAGGGATTTTTGTTTGTCGTTAGAAATTTCAGTAACAACAAAATCTTTTGTAACGTTCTTATCTTCAAGAATAGCCTTGATTACAACCAACTTTTCAACCTTAACGATGTCAAATAGTTTTGATATTTTGTTTGGGGAAGTCATTTGAGTCAGCTCGCTAATTGTTATATCTATTGTGTTACTTCTACCCATTATGTTGGGGTTGTGAGCCGTATCAGTTCGTTTTGAAATTAAAACAACAGAGCAGACAGCAATGGCAACTGAGACAGCTATAAAGCCAGCAAGAGCTACCCAAAAATATTTGTTTCTTGATAAACTAATTATTTTGGTCTTTGTCCCCATTTTGTTTTTCTTGCTGTTGATGAGCTCCATATCTAATAGCCTTTCAGTAGTTTCCTTTGTCATGTCATTTTTGTTATAAACCTATAAAGATTTACATGAATTCAATTACTACTTCAGATTTTAGATACTTATAAAAACACATTTTTAAGACTTAACATGCCTTATTTTGTTGTGTAATTATCGATGTTTCTTCTACATTGGTTTGAATGTAATTTTTTTGCACAATGGCGCTTGTGTTGGTCGATGGGAAGTTGTTTGCCTCTCGTAAAACAGCTTCCACATCCAATTCTTGGTCTGTAACATTATCAAGCTTTCCATTTTGAAATATTACTTGCTCATAAGCTGGTCCGGCTGATACGCCAGCTTGGGCAATTTTAAAGGTTGGACTTATCTTGGCAGTAGGTTTCTTCATAGTGTTTGCCAATTTGACACTTTCCAGGTACGCAGAGTAAACTGCACATCCAGCAGCTTTGTTCACCTCATAGCCCAATCCACTGAAAGCCTGAATATCCAGTTCATGATCAAAAGTGCATGGTTCACCGCCATTGAAATGAATGACTTCATCCATTGCTGCTTCACCCTGGGCTTTCAGTTGTTCAAGAAACAAATGACGATGTTCCGGCGTCCAGAATGAAGGACAAGCTATCAAATCTGAACAGGAAGGTCTTAGTTTCGGATTCTTGGCCACCATCAAATGTAAAAGTTTAGCAGTCCGTCTACAGACGCCCGTTAGGTATCTCGCATCGATATTAACTTTTCCATCCAGAATATTTCCGCTCCTTCTAAGCGCGTCCCCAAATGCGTGTTGGCCGTTACTCAACACGTAATAATATACGCATCCAAGGGAAAAAATATCTGAAACAAATGTCTGTGGAATAATGATGTTAAATTATGCCTTTTAGTTTACAATAAATTTATGATGTGCTTTATCACGATTAAATTTACTTACAAATTTGTAAATGTCTGTTTCTTCGGAATTTATTTGTTTGAGAACTTCAGCAGCCACCCATCCTAAAGTTCCTGTTCCACAAGTTCTAATATAATTGTTGTCTCCCGTAACTTTTCTGCTTAATCCAAAATCTGAAATTTTCACCATTTTTGTTGATGAGCAAAGTAGAATATTCTCAGGTTTGAGGTCCCTGTGAATCATTTGCCGCTGATGAAGAAACCCTAAACCGACTGTCATTTGTCTCAGTACTTCAACTGATGAAATGTCAACTGACCTTTTATTGGCTACCCACCGTTTGAGAGTGGTATCACAGAGTTCCAGCGCAATGAGCACATGCTGCTGTACAATTTGAGTGCAGAAGTATTGCACAATGTTTTCATGCACATCACAATTTTTGAGAGCCTCAATCTCTTTAATAATCGTCTTCTCTTTGACATTATCCAAGTGCATCCGCTTCACTGCGACAGGATGATTACCAATTATCCCCTTGTAAACAATCGTTCCCAGGCTTCCTTCTCCCAAAACTTGAGACTCGTTGTATGTAATTGAAACCCCGTCTTGAAAAATTGGTTTGATGGCTTCAGTGGTTAGAAGGGTCACTCCACCAGATTTTGTGGTCGCCTCCATCACGCGTAACAAGTTTGCGAGTTCCTTCCCTTCTGCCTCCATGATTATTTGGATTAATACATAAAATGAGTGGTTTAACTTATTAGGGTTTTGGAAACTGGAAAGAAAGCAACAATACAGTCAACAGCAATGTAGTGTATTAATATCATGCATTATCATAAAATTGAGATACATGCCCTGCCGGATGATGGCAATCATAATCATAATCTTATCGATAGACAGCTTATCAATGGAGCTTCATAAGCTGCCTCAAAACATTTTCATAGTTTGTTTGTTAAGTAGTGAGCAATTTACCTGTAGGCGGACAGGGGATAAATTGAGCAGGTTTTCTTTTATATTTTCAGGTTGGAAAATGTTTTGTTGAAATGCTGGCGACATGTAATAATAATATGTGCATATGTATGCAAACTAAAGGATTTATATTTGTCGATTAAACATTAGTCAAATCCATTCATGTATATGCAACATGAGTCATCAAATCGAGTGCTACTTCATGGGTTCGCTGAAACCCAATAATTAGTCACTAACTAAACAAGGACTTTTGTTGTGGCCAAAATTAATGCTTGTATGTTTAAACAGTGTTGATGTCAACATTATACAACCATATCTTGCATTATTCTGGTCAATCACTTTCATTCAATTTCACTTTCGATAACCAACATAAAACTTGTTAAACAATGTAGTTAAAATATTTGTTAGGATTGCAATACGAATAAAAACTTGAAGATTAAGCAGAAAAACTGATAGTCATATTTTTAGCACGGTATATAGATAATAAAATTATTCAACCTTTATTTCTCAACATCATGGCTCGCATTATGTTTTTTACAAAGATAAATTACCATATATAACATTATGTATATCATATAATTAGAAGGTTTATAATCAACAATATTTGAAACGTTGGCCGTTATGTCTTGAACTTGTGAGTTTTCGTAAACAGTACGTAAAGTGCATGTATAACTCCAGGAAACAGGCATAAAAGTGTTAACAAAATATTGATACAAAGATCAGCTCCACATCCCACCGCCAAAAATACTCCAAGAGGTGGGAACAACACGGCCAAAATAATGAGGCAGATCTTCTCCAGCTCTACCGAACCCATTTTGATTTTGTGGGGAATATACAATCTGAGAGAACGGGAACAATTTTTAGAAATATAGAATTAAATAATTAAAATATTTATTTTTACACGGACCTCTTGCACAAAAAAATTATCCTCTCTGCGTGACAAAACGAAGTGGATATAAGACAAAATGAAAATGAAAATGAAAGGTAGTTAGTTATAATGAGGTCTATATTATGAGTCAGATTTAATGGATAACAGCTAACGTCACATGGTCACGTCACCCTCATACCAAATTTTGTGTTTTGGTAACCAACCACATCCTCCGAAATATAATGCATCAATGTGGATTATTCCCATTATGGTAAAATTAATTGTGCAGTAAAAATAATTTCTGGCAACATGAGTAATAGGCTGTTTGAGCTAATGATAATGATGCTTCCTTTTATCCAATCTTACATACATTTATCATGAACATATTACATAGAAACTGACATTACTAAAATGGTTTCCTTTAGATTACAAATAATAAAATAAATTAACATGTGCAAGGTTTGGTTGAGCTATTAAAAAATAAATATTATATTTGATAGTTGAGACAAGAAGACAATTTTCTTGATTCCAGTTATCTCCATAAAGCTTATTCTTTAGATCCCTTCACATTTTCTGCTTTCGAACTTTCATGTTTGTTATGTCCTTTTGAGTCTTTCTCCTGGGCTCTGTGTCTATTAAACTGAGAGTCAAAGTTAAACGTCAACTAAAATGTCATCAAAATTATTTAAATTAAGAATTAAATGTCTATGGAATTTACTTGCGCTGCATGCTTCATAAACCATTCCTGTGCCCCTTCATCATTCTCAAAATTCGCATCCTCTTTTGTAGGATTGTGGTTGAGGATGTGCCTGTGGTGGGTGTCAAGCTGGGCTTGAGTGTAATACGGCTTATCGCCGTGATGACGTGGAAACTCTTTCTTATGGTGGTGGGGTTGGTGGACTACTTTTAATTTATGTGCTTGATGTGTAGGTACCGTATTTTCCTTTGGATGTGGAGGAGCATCTCCGTCCTTTCTGTTTCCATTGGGGACATGATTATTCGACTGACTGGCTACAGAAACTGGCATCTGTTGGGGTTGTGGTTGCTGACGATGATGATCATCAACAGGCTGAGTTTGACCTTGACCCTCCTCATTTTTCCTTGAGGATTTGATGGGTTCTTGATATCCTGTGGGGTTGCTAGCTGGATGTTCATTTTGCTTCTGGCGTTCCCTGGCTTTGGATTCCTTACTCAAAATTGCAACTGAAAGACCCGCTGTATTTCCTCCTGGTCCTATGCTGGTCGGAATATTGGCCCCACCTCCATTCAGTTCTTTTTCCTGGAAAACTTGAGCTGCTGAGGTGGGCATGGATCCACCTGAGGTGGCTCTGAAATCTGATCCTTCTGCTGCTATGTTTTCTGGCTTTAATCCAATGGCGCTACTCGTTGAGTCAAAACGACCTCCTGTTTCTTGTCCAGAATTTTGTATTGTTGGGAAATACGGGTTGCTTGTGGTAGTACCCAGTGGTTGAGGTGGAATTCCGCTTGCAGAAGGAGCGTATCTTTGACTATTGTCTACGGCCATCAAGTTTGACTGTACATTTTGGTTTTCATTTGACGACCCAAAGTTCTGTGGTGGTGATCCAATGTTTGGAAGGATTTGTGGGGCTTGACTACTTTGCCGTGGGTAGAACTCATTGTTGTTGTTGTTTCCATATAACGCTCCCGTTCCCTCTCCACCTCGGGTTGAAATTGGTGACTGTGACTGTATGTTGGAATTAAATGAAGAGAACGATTGTGGGGGCTGGAAAGGTGGATAAACAGGATTTTTTCCTGTTTGGGGTGGCATGAGAACCGGATTTTGTTGCCTGGTCATTTGGTTTGGCTGTTGGAAAGGATGATAAGGTAATGGGCGAAGTGCCTGAGTTTGAGATTGTGGTGGAGATTGGTGTATAGGATGATTTAAAGGTGTTGAAAAAGGCATAGGACTTTGTCGTTGCGGTGGAAAGAAACTGGCTTGCATTGGTCCTCGGAATGACGGAGTTTGAGGTGGTAATTGATGTATAGATGGTTGAAATTGAGGTGGTGTTTGATGCATAAGATGATAAGGTGCAGGTTGCAAGAATGTGCGTTGCGTTGGTGCTTGGAATGACGAAGGTTGAGGTGGTATTTGATGCGTAAGATGATAAGGTGCAGGTTGCAAGAATGTGCGTTGTTCTCGTGCTTGGAATAACGGAGGATAGGGTGATGCTTGTTGTAAAGAATGTTGAAAAGGAGGTTGAAGTAATGGATTATGGCTGTGATGTTGTGGTTGGTTGTATGGGCCTTGTTGAATGAAAGGACCTTGAGGTGGCTGGAAGAAATTAGGTTGAGGTCGTTGAATGGAAGGATTCTGATGTCTTCCGGGGGAAGGACTTTGTTGAGGAGCTTGGGGCCCTTGAAAGAAAGAACCCTGCCTTCCAGCTTGGGTTTGTTGACTGAATGGAACTTGTGGTGGGAGTTGGGTTACAGACAAGGATGAACCTTGACCTTGTGATAAATAAGTGTGGAAAGGAGCTTGCCCCTGTTGTAATGGTGAAGAAAAAGGAGGGTGTCCCTGTTGAAATTGTGAAGGAAAAGGAGCTTTCCTCTGTTGAAATTGTGAAGGAAATTGTGTTTGTCCCTGTTGAAATGGTGAAGAAAAGGAAGCTTGCCCCTGTTGAAATTGTGAAGGAAAGGGAGCTTGCCTCTGTTGAAATTGTGTTTGTCCCTGTTGAAATTGTGAAGGAAAAGGAGCTTGCCTCTGTTGAAATTGTGAAGGAAAATGAGATTGTCCATGAACGTGTTGGAGTGGTGGATGACGATAAATGTTTTGTTGCTGCTGCCCAAACGCTTTCATACACGGACTTTGTCGTTGAGGTTCTGCGTGGATATTATTTTGTTTGAATACTTAATGTGTAACTTAAATTAATGAGCAGGTAGTCATTTCATTACCTGTTAACGGGGAAGATCCAAAATACATTGAAGATGGGGCACCAAATGGCGCAGCACTTGTTGATCCAAACCATTGGCTATCGAGCCCAATAATCAGTATCAATTGTATAAGCAAGTCCCAATAACCAAAACGGAATGGTTTGTGATGCTGAATCCTTTCGTAATCCATAATAATATTGAGAGGATGTATTACAGCACAGTAAGAGTTAATTAAGCAGACGCTGATGAACAAATGACAAAAAATGCTCCCTTAAATTTCGCTTTCTCACTACAGATTTTTTAGAACGTAAAACCAACAGAATGAACACGACTCAACTTTCTACCCTACTAAATGCTTTTATTGCTAAATGCTAAATTAATTTTTGCCGACGTTAGACTAGCAGCCTTGTCACAAAATCATAAAACTGCATGAAACAAAGGGAAAAAATGACGCAATACACCCATTGTGCTCGGAGATCATAAAACAATATCTACCATGGTAGACGCATGCATATTACTCAATAAATATTCATTAAAAATAAAATAGGATAAAAATTCCATCAACGTTAATAAAAATCTTTAATAATACCAACAATTTGAAGATCATATATAATATGGTTAACAACTCAATGCTTTTCAAGCGTCAACCGATTGAAGCCACTCCAAAATGAGCTTCCCAGTCGTGTTCATCCACTCCACATTAGACTTCCTCCATCCCAAAGTGGTTTGAATGTTGACATAAGAGCCAAGCAATTTGTTTTTGTTTTCATTAGCAAACGTTGAAATCTGTGAGAGAATGATGACGTTGGTTATCATAAATTAAATATTTTTAGTGTGACTTTTTGTTAAAAATATATTCGAAACGTTTTATGCTTACCTCATCAAGCTGCTCCTGTGTACTATAATAGTTGGAAGCACTGGTCAACAAATTTTCTACTAATTCGGCTCCCTCGTGTCTTATGAATTTGGTTCGCTTGACACGAGTTGGTCTTAGCTTGTTATATGGATTATACAAATCCAATATTTGATCAACGTTTTTATACAAGAAAGGAAGAAGTTGAAGACGCCCTTGTGGATTATTTACTAATGATTCAAGCACAAATTTCCCATCCTTCATTTGCATCAAAGTCGAAGTTTGATTGACGGTTGTGTTATAAAGCCCCTCGAGAATTTCCTTGTCAGTGGCACAAGTCAAAGGTCGCAGAACATCTTGGCGCTCTTCTTTCGTCCCGTTGGAATTTGGTAATGTTTCATAGCGCTTGTGTAAAATGTCAAAAGCTTCCTGTCCTCCTTTAGCAACAGCAGCACAACTCAAAGACTGGCTGAGAGGAGTAGAGGAACTAATTCCATTAGATTTCCAGCCCTCCAAGAGTTTCTTTGCCTCTGATATACAGAGTGGACTAGGGTCCCCCTTGGTACATGCCCAACGAAGGAGATCTGACCTCAAAGACTTTTTCAGGAGGGACTCTTGAATAGAGTCCTCAACTCCAATGGAACTTAATGAGGAATCCAACCTCTTTTGAAGATATTTCTACGTAATTAAATCAAAACAAATTGTCAACTGCCAAAATAAATTCGAACCATAAGCCAATCATAATAATAATCATAAAAATATTACCTGGAAAAGAGGATATCCGGAATGAGATGAGAATCTACGGTCAAAGACCTCAAAGTGGTTTAAAACAACTCGCCACGCGACATACTCCGTTTCCTGTCCCAAATAGCGTGTTAGATTGAGAACGGTTATGATATCAGTGTAATCTATACAAATACAGACAATGAACATGTTTATTTTATTGCATTTGAGTCGAAGTGAAAAATATTTCAATTTTAAAACTGAATTGACCTACTTTTCTCCATAAAAACAAAGTAATCATCCAACAATTGAGCTCTGCTCAGCTTATTTATCACGCTAGCATCCTTCTCCATTTGTTGTTGAATTAATTTGAGAAGTGACTCATCATACAGACTTCTATAGTATCCTCTAGCATCCCGGTTAATCATGAACCACTTTGAAAAATCATGCTGAAAACTCTTTGAAGCACCATCTTCTTCCAGCCAAAGCTGGGACTCCTCTGCATTTAGAAGAGAGATGGGGATTTGCCAACTAGCCTTTTGATTTAGATATTCTTCATCCGAAACTTTAAATCTTTCCTGTGACAACTTGACAAAGCTCTCATTAGCCACCTGAACTTTGACCAGCGGATATCCAAATTGGTCACACC
The DNA here is from genome assembly GCA_964034955.1 of Orchesella flavescens. Lineage (NCBI taxonomy): Eukaryota > Metazoa > Arthropoda > Collembola > Entomobryomorpha > Orchesellidae > Orchesella > Orchesella flavescens. The sequence goes on along the minus strand of OZ035958.1, from coordinate 31,024,967 downwards.
AGGAATGCATGAAACCTGAAACATTTCGCTTTTCCTCTCCCGCAGCTTCTTGTAACATCTGGAAAAATTCTTCATGACTTGGATTCTCCTCTTGTTCATTAACCTTCTTAACATAAGTTTGGAGAGCTCTTTGAATTGTTCCTGGAGGCAAAAACCCTTCCGCCATTCGGAGCAGCGTTGCTCCCCTGCTAGTAACCATTTCTGGTTTCCAAAGAGTTCCTCCCAATGTGAGATTACCAAGATAGCTACCGCTAGTATCGCTTGCAAAGGAAGATTGAACTGCTTTCAAATAGGATGTTTCAACAGATGGCATGCTGGGATCGGCTGCTTCCATCCCAACATATTTTAAATATTCAACTATTCCTCTATTGAGGTACATCTCATTCCACCAAGGACCTACCCACTGCCTTGCTAAACTTTGGGCGATTGTTCCATCAACAAAAAAGTTTGATTCGGAGGAAGTATCATTTTTTGTTAGCAGTAATACATCGTCCTTCCCTTCTTTTGGGAAGAAACTTAAACCCCAACTTTCAACGCTGCGGAAGAAATCGGGTACAACCACAAAATCCATTTTGGATAATGGGAAAGTTGAGTTGAAGTAGCTTTCAAAGAATTCCAACAGTTTGGAACCGACTTTTGCGGCATATTCTCCACTTCCATCTTTAAGCAAATTTTGGGGAGCGTGAACCCTAACGGCTTTATTTGCCGTTGTTGATGATTCTACATGAGAAAAGTCGGAGACGAGAAGGGAAACCATGGATGGTGTGATTTTGATTGTTCTTGCGTATTTATCTAGAATCCAACCTTTATATTTTGGGCTAGAATTAAAAACAAATTTAATTATTTAGGACATTTTGGTTTTTACGATCAAATGTCAATTGATAGGTATATTTAACTTACTCAGGAATGGAAGTAACTAGCTCTGTGTTAGCTAACGATGTGTAATTATTCTTGCGGATGACTGTGAGATCAAAAGTCGACTTGGGGTTCACTGGCACCCTTTTATCAGGCCAAATTTGCCTTTCATCAACACAAGGGAAGGCACGCCACACTTCAAAAAATGGTCGCTCATCCAACTCATCATAAAAGCGAGTTGCAGCAAGCCTTCTTTCTTCTCCAGATTCTGTCAAATACTTTGATTGAACGAGACCGCCAGACCAAGGTTTTATTTGAGCCACAGAATTAATACTAACTTCCAACTCTTCTCCAACTCCCAGTTCCCTTTCAAGAAGGATCGCGAGATTCCCGGAGTAGTCGGTATTCACCTCTGTCACATTCACAGACTCACTTCCAAACTTTGTTTTAACTGTCACAGACTTTTTATCAATGTCTAGTTGATAGGCGTACAGCTCCAGCTTGGAAGTTGGGGCTTGGATCACTCCCAAAATGTGGGTGACTCCCGGAGCAGTATATTTCTCACCGGAGGGTTCACCATCCTCCAAAATAACACGGAGTTCAATGTCATAATGAGATGGAAGAAATGCTCTTGTGGGAAGATCCGTACATTCTGCCAATGTCAATGCGCAGAAAAAGAGGAAAAATAATACTACAATATTTTTTGTACCCATTTTTGCAACTTCCAATCCAATCCAACAAGTCAATCTGTCTGAATGTCTGAAGCTGGACTGACTCATTTTACAAAATGGCATACTGGCATGTTTTGAGGTTCAATAATGGGACTAGACTAATTTCTAAAAAATTTGCATACACGCTACTCAATTCCCCTTCTCTTCTCAAAATCATGATTAGATTGACGATTGACCAGCAAAAAAGCCAACACAACGGTAGACGCAGATGCCATCATCCCATATTCAACTTATTGACGAGCTTCCATTCAAGTTAGCAACAACAAACAAACTCGTTTGAATGCCCTTCGTGTACCCAAATCCAAACAAATTATTCATTCATAGCTTAATAATATTAATTGCATGATGATGATGATGAGCTCATGAGCTCATAGCGCAGCCTTGCTCTTTTATCAACGTGAGCGAATCTTCTACGCTATCAAGTATGAAGCAATTTAGTTTTATGTTGGAATGAAGAATACTACACAACATGAAGATATGAATTGTTGCATGCCTATATTTCTTTGTGTACTATACACACATCATTATGTTTGACTCTGACGTCATGTCAGAATGGATTGTGTTTTTGCGTTGTATGCACAATTAACGACAAGTTTCATTTCCACATAAAACACAAGTATAATTCCTTTTTTTAGAAAGCTTTTAATTTTTCCAAGTTGAATAAATAATTTTTATTGTATGTAGAAATAACAAACGGTATGAATATGAATCAGTTTTGGCTTTGGCATTAGCACAAAATCCAATGTAGTTTTTTATGAATCAACGGCTTCCAGCCATTCCAAAATAACCTTTCCAGTTATCTTCATCCACTTAACATTTGCTGCTTCTCCTTCAATGAGGTTTCAATATGTTGATAAGAATCAAGCAGTTTCTCCTTATTCTTATTCTCGGCCGTTTCACCAAACAAATATGAACCTTCTTCCGCGATTCTGTAACTCTGCAATGCCATTTTGATTTCTTATAAAACCGTTTACAGTTTACATTAACAGGTAAGCAAGCAACCCGCTTATCGTTTACTGTTTAGTTTTATAAACAGTCAACAGCTTATCTACGATACACATCATGAGTTACAAAAAGATAAATAAGTGCAATGTAACATTGGTTATCCATTATTTAACCGATACGATCTTTAATCATGTTATGTTTTTCGTGTATTGATTGGGCATCACAAGTTTTTATTGGTAACTAACCCTCGGACCGGATGCCAGCAAATGCATAGAGCGTCAACACATTTATTATTTGGCTGCTACTTCGTGATTGAATTGATTGATGATGCCTCATCTTAACATATTTGACTAACACAGAAAAACATTTTCCAACATTGAACATAAAATCCTGTTAAATTTCTCCACCGTACAGTAGTATTGTCAAACTGAATGCCGAATAATAGGCATGCTATCACTGAAAATTTAGATGGGGTACGGTGCTCATTGATAAGCCGGCCTACTGATAAGATTATGAATAGCAGGCAGTTACGAATTTATGCATTTCAGATGTACTATTCTATTGTGTGACTACATTCTTTCTTAGTTTTCGACTGTAAGTATAAAAATAAAATAATTGCATACAAAACAGCTATAAAATTACAGATGACCAATGGTTATCTGTCGCTGATTAATTACTAGTTTTACCACAACGTATTGCAAAACCGAATTCCATTTAAATTATTTAACAGTTATCTAAATCCTTCGAAAAACGTGAACGTCAGTCAATTTCCTCGGTGAGACAGAATCATCATGGAGCCACAAAAAAAGGAAGCGGAAAATTTGTTACTTGTAAATCAGGCGACCACTAAACCTGAAGCAATAACCCTTTTACCTAAAGAACTCATCAAAGCAAATGTTCAAAAAGGGATTCCAGAAGAAGCAATATCTTTACAGCATAATAAAGCAAGTGGAATCTAACAAAATGCTATAAAAATATCAAAATTGAAACTAATAATTTAATCCACGCATTTCTTTGTAGGTTTATAACAAAAATGAAGTAAAAAAGGATACTACTAGTGAAAAGCTATTAAATATGGAGCTCATCAGCAGCAAGAACAACAAAATGCGACCCAAGACCCAAACCGTAATTTTGTTAAAGAACAAGTATTGCTGGATGTTCCTTGTTTGTTTTATTGCTGTTACGATTGCCATTGCAGTTGGTTGTGCTGTTCTACTCTTCAAACAAACTATTACAGATGAGAATAGTGAGGGCTGGACAACACAGAAGTCGTTGAACGGTAGAAGTTTGAGAAGGACAAATGTGACAATTGCCCAAATGCCAATATTTAGCAAAATCAGAAAGCTATTTGATATTGTCAAGGTTGAAAATTTGGCTGTAATCAAGGCTGTTCTTGAAGATAAAAACATTACAAAAGACTTGGTAGTTACAGAGATTCGAAAGTATAAAAAAGCATCCCTTCTGAATATAGCGGTTCAATACAGAGATTACGCTGTTGTCGAGTATTTAATGAAAAACCAAAGTTTTTTCACTGTGCTTTCAAACCCTAGGTTTAATAACACTGCTTTAATTTTCGATTGTTTAGCAGATATTCATAAAGTATCTTCTGTCAGATTTGAGGAGAAAAACAAGATTCTACAGTTGCTATTTAAGACTAGGCCACAATTGATTGAGCAATTGCTTGGGTCATGGACACCCCTTCACTATGCAGCGAACTTACAATTTCAAAATGGGAAAAAATTGGAATTTATTAAAATGCTTATAAAATACAATGCAAATGTCAATGCTAGAGACGATGAAGATTTTACACCACTCCACCTAACAGTAAATAAGAAGCCCTTAACATCCGATACTGTGGACATTATAAAGTTACTAATTGAATACAACGCTGATCCAGATGCAACAAATAATAATGAGAAATCTTTTTTGTACTTCGCAATTAAAGACTGTAAATCTCCAATTATTATTAATCAAATTGTGAAATATTTGGTATCCACTAACAGAACACAAGTTATTAATTACAAAACTTCAGTAGAGGAAACTGTTTTGACCACAACGGTAATATATATTGATCCTCTGGATGAGACATTACAACTTTTTAAATCAAGTGGGGTGGATTTTAATGCCGTTAGTAAATATGGAATTACTGCACTAGAGTACGCAATAACTTATGGTCGAAGTGCTGCATTGATTAGTAGTTTAATTCGATTTGGGGCCGACTGGAAAACCAAAGGTAAATATAATGACACTCTGCTTCACAAAGCTGCTAAGTATGGTAATATACCTGTAATCAAATTATTTGTTTCGCTAGGTAGTGATATTAATGCAATTCAAAGGGTTAACTATCCTTACTCTGTATTAGCAATAGCTATAGCAAATGAGAGAAATGAGTCAGTTCTCAATATTCTGATTGAATCTGGGGCCAAATGGAGAATCCTGAATGAAAAGAATGATACTGCATTGCATTTTGCAGCTTATCATTCCAACCTACCTGCTTTAAAGTTTTTTATTTCGATGGGGTGCGATGTCAATGCAATAAATACTGATGGGTTTACAGCATTATATACAGTATTTTCTACTTCTTACTTTACAGGCCATTCGTATGAGCTTGTTAGGGAACTTTTAAATCATGGAGCAGATGTAGATATTAAAACAAAGTCTGGTGAGACAGTAATAGAGTTAGCCAAAACAAAGATTAAAGACCTAGCCATGAAGCAGCGCTTTGTTAACTTATTAGAATATAATTCAGACGATGATGGCTGGTACGATTATTAATAAACCATACGTGTAAGTGATACACAAGCAATGTCGTATGCAGTTGATTTTGAATGGTATACTATGAAAGGGTATACTTATGACACGGGTACGATGACACTTTTCCCAAGAAGAGAAATTTTCATTCTTAAAAATCAACGCATTCTGCATTGCTTAATAAAAGTTCATTTAAAAGGAATGAGCTGGCATGCGATACATACAAAATTATTCACACATTACAACAAAAATGTCGGCATGTATTAATATAATGTGTAAAAAGTTATTAGTCAACAGTAAGGAAGAGTAACAATCCACAATATGTGAGGTTTGTTGTTTTTTATTCAGGTCTTATTATTTGTACGCTACAGTATAACTTGTTAGAATAGTTATGAATTAAATGCTGACAAACATTATAAATAAAACCTGCGCATTATGTGGTGTCCAACATCATGATATCGACCTATTTTATTAAGATTAAGCATAAAAAGTTCCCTCTTCATACTTGCATTCAGGCTCCACAATCATAATCATGATTGCATTCATAAAAAGAAGTACACCGTGTTGGAGATTGGTCCGTTGGTCTCATCTCATAAATAATCATGCATTACAAACTTCTACTACCAAGCTAGATTTCCATAAATTCATCATGTAGTTTAGAGTTGGGTACACGACACGTACTTAATTTTAAAAAAATTTGTCTCACACTGAAACTTATATTTTGGAAAATATAAAATATTTTCTCGTCATACATGTTCATTTCAATGCATAAAGCAAAAGTGTGAAGTCGAATGACTTTACAAAACGTTGTGTTTGTAGACAAATTTCCATGCGCATTGAGGTACCTAACTGTCTTCTGTCTCCCCTCAGAGTTATGATGGTTTTTTTAGTAATAAATCATGCCTCTCTGTTGGAAATATGATTGCAAGCGTCAAAGGTTAAATGATCAGAAATAACCTTTACTTTCGCCCTCACAACGATACATGCAAGTTAAAAATGTTGTTGAATGTTTTAAAAACACATTTTTATTGCACCCATTGACTTCTCTGACGTCAATATGTTCATGAAAATTTCAAAGTACGTAATTAACGTCGAGGAAACATAAATGAGACATGATATTGCCCACTTACGATGTATGTAATCGGACGTATTAAGGTCAAATTTATGATAACAAAAGCAAGCTGATTGAATGGAATCTGATTCATGCTGAATATGAAATGACGGAGAAGATCTTAAGCTACTTTTTTCGTAAAGTATTGGGATAGCTTTCCGTGCTTTGGTATGGAAGCACACAAATGACAAAATGTGAGCCTAAATCATAACGCCACATTTTACATACCTAAACAAAATGAAAAGCTTTATATTAGAGACAAAAGTATCCACATCCAACATCCCAACGATTTATTAAACCAAAATCCATTCCATAATATATTTTTCGTAGGATTCAGCTGCTGCAATATCAACATATTTATTTGTATGATATATTTATACTCTCTGTTTAACAACAAAAATGTTTATGTCCAACATAAGTACTCAACAACAAAGTCGTGTTCCTTGTTTTCCTTTTTAGTACATGAATCATATCATAAAATAAATTCACCCATAATATAATGCACCTAATATATTATGCGTCATTTACCCTCACTAAACCAGTATGCGTATCAGCCTTGTTCAAGATCAAGTCAAGAAAACATATGCGTCAAAACATTTTCCTGATTTGAATTGAATTAACAGCTCAAGTTCCTGGGAGATTCCTTCAGCATTGCTTCAAAGCTTTGCCGGAGATCAGCGAAAAAAGGTCTTAAAAGAATCATGGTGCTGGTTGAAGCGATTGTTTTCATAGTTTTTCTTGTGATATGGTGGAAATTGGGTGATAGAAAACGCCATGTGGGATATCCACCAGGTTAAAATAAATTTTTCTTGCATAAATTTAATTCAACATTATTATAATAATGTTGATTGATAAATAAAAATATAACATACTTAGGACCATCAAGATTTCCTATTGTTGGTAACTTCTTGCAACTAGTCACAAAGTCTTCTAACCCAGCGATCGCATTCAAACAAATTTCTGAAGAGTATGGAGACATTGCATTTTTAAGCCTTGGAAAATTGGATGCAGGTTTGAGCCCATAAAATTATAAATGGGAAATTAAACGTACAACATCAAAGTAAAAGTAATTAATTTTTAACAGTGATTTTCTCATCGTACCCAACAATTCTGGAAATTTTCAATCATGAAAAGGCATCCACCAAAGCTCCAGATAAGATTCCAACTATTTATGACAGAGTGCAAAAGAAAAATGTGGGATTGATATGGGGAAATGGGGAGCCTTGGAAAGTTGTGCGCCGATTTACAATCCGAACACTGAGGGATTTTGGGTTTGGAAAAACTGTTTCAATGGAAGCAGTCATAAATGAGGAGCTGGAAAAGTTTACTACTCACTTGAACAAGTTGATTGACACCAGCTCCAATGGAGTACTTCAAGTCGAAGATCTTTTTGACTTGACTGTTGTCAATGTTCTTTGGAGACTAGTCACTGGAATAAATTATGACATGGAGGATGAAAGAATACTCAAGCTTTTGCAAATTTCCACGGACATGTCGAAAAGTACAAACTTTTCTTTTGATCTCTCAATATCATTCCCTTTCCTACGTGAATGGTTTCCTGAGATATTGTTTGAAAAGAAAAATCAGGATAGAATTGCGGAAGATCTTCGCCAATTTGCGAGTGATACAATAAAGGAGCATCGGGACTCAGAAAAGTACAAAACAAATCCACATTCTTTTATTGACGCCTTTCTTGCAAAGATTGATCAGAACTTGGATGATCCTGATACACATTTTAATGGTATATAAATTTTGCTATTATTAATATAAATGCTTTCATTTTTAACCAATTTAATTTAAATAATATTTGCAGATGATCAACTTCGCATGACGATAGTGGATCTTTTTCAGGCTGGGGGTAAAATGCCACTACTTTTATGCAATTAATTAAATGCGATTGGTTAAAGTTTTATTTAATATGAACATTGCAGCCGAAACCACTGGAAAAACTTTGTCATTTAGTCTGCTTTATATGTTGTTACATCAAGAAGTTCAGCAAAAAGTCCAGGATGAAATTGACTCCGTGATTCCTAAAAATTCTCCAATATCCATTTCAGTTAAATCATCGTATGTTTATTAAATTACCAAGTCAATTTACATAAGTACGCAAACTTCATTCACTGAAATGTATACCATTTGACTTTTAATAGACTTCCATACACGAACGCTGTAATTTTGGAGACCCTTCGTTTCTCAACGATTGTTCCTTTTCCACCCATGCGCAAAGCATCTGAAGATTTTTGGTTTAAAGGATATTTCATCAGGAAGGTACGCACAAATACGGTATCATATCATATCATTAAATGTTGCATCAAATTTTATTAACAAAACTCCTTGTGGAATGAATTTGCAAAGAACACAGCATTAATCCCTAACATCTACGCTGCTCACTATTGTGAATCAACTTGGGGCGATCCGAAAAATTTTAGACCTGAACGATTTCTTACTTCCACTGGAGAAATTGATGAGAGAATGGCTGATTTAGTAATACCATTTGGGGGAGGTAGGGTAGATATTCTATATTTTCTATAACATAATAGAAATATCCGGTACAGGAAAAAAGGTAATTAATTATAAATTTTATACTCAGGTAAAAGAGTGTGCCCTGGTCAGAGTTTGGCAGAAACGACTTTCTTCATGTATTTCACAAGTGTGTTGAGACGCTATAAACTTTCCAAAATTCATGACACTCCAGACCCAACAATAGAACCAAGACTGGGAATGGTTTACGGTCCGCAACCATTTAATTTGCGGTTTGAGCACAGATAATTTCATTAGTGTATAGTTTAAAAATGGTATTTCTATACTAATAATACTATTGACTATATATACATATAATATGCGAGGTACAATAAATTTATCTTATAATGTATTAAATATGCAACTCTATGAATTCATTGACACATTCCTTCCTACTTCCTTTCTAAATATTATCTTGTTGTGCTGTGAGTCAGGTTTGTGACGAAGGTACCGACCAGCGCTGCTATAGGCTTTCATAAATTCGCATACGAGTAAAATGATTGAAGCCAGGTCCCATCCTTCTTTTCTCGGGAATTTAATAATTATACGATAATTAATCTGGGATTTATTTTTATTTTTGAAATGACGTCAGCACAGCACTGATTCCACAATATCTTTTGGTGAATGAATGGTTGATGAAAAGATATTAGATCTGTAAGTAGTTGTGTTATAAAAACGATTTGTATTTCATCGACAGTAATTGGTTAAATAAACTCATGATGTTGGATTTGGAGATTTGCAAATGCAGTAATGTCGTCATCATCGTCCTGCATGCATGATGGTAATCAACAGTAGGACGAAAATTAATAATTCCTTGTATTTTTTATTAAATTGCAAACATTACGCAGTAATAAATCAGCTTAGCAGAATTCTTTAATTAATAAAATAGCGGTTTTGCAGTAAAAAAAATTAAGGACTCGGTTAGGTAAATCACATAAGCATTTCCTTGTAATGTTTGAGCAGAAGCAAAAGAACCGTTTGAAATTTTAATATAATGTTGAATGTGATCTCAAAATTTCTTTTCGTGTATTTCAATTCACGGATATGCTACTTGCAACTGGTTCTAGTAAGAAGTTAGTTCACCTATTTCAATTTATCTTGTTGATACTGACGTTTGTTATGCAAATGATGTACTAATCAAACATGTTTGTGTCATTGAACTTGAACTCGACACTGCAGAACTTTTTCACACTTTTCAGGTGTCATAGGAGGGATGAGGGGTTGGTTGTCTGAAAATTTAATGCACTTTTTTAAAAGGCAAGATATTACTCAGCAAGTAAGGTAAAGGATCAATAATAGTAACCATTGTAATTATTACTTTCAACAAGGAAAACTGTGGAATCCCTCATCATCGTCATGTACCCACCTATTTTTTTGTTGATCAAAAATATTAAATGCGCGGCAGCATGTCAAAAGGTTAGCCAGAAATATTTGTTTAAAACCCCAAATCATTGACATGAATTTACTTGGAATACACCACACCATCAGTATTCCTATTTTATATAAAAGGAAACTTGTTTGGGTTAAATTTTCATCAGTAACCTGAACGTTGAAAAACGGAGAGTATTGTCATAATCATAAATCCGCAGTCATGATTTCTTCTAATTCCCCTTTTGTTTTGCTGTTTTGCAGTATATTGTTGGGAAACGCAGCAGCATTTCCGAAATCTCATTATCATAAATTTCTGGGCAATAATGAGACAATCAGAAATCATTTGAGCTACCGTGCGGAACGTTGTAAGGCTGACTATTGATTATTAAAAATATTTTCTAATTACATAAAAATGTAACTGTTATGGTTGATTGCTAGATTTGTTTCCTTTGGCTCTCATAAATTTTCCTCCGGAGCCATGTACTCCAACCAGCTCTCAGTTTCTGGATGGCTCTTGTCTATCAAAGTACGCAAAAGTACAAAATTGGTAGTTTCTCGCTGAAGTTTAAAATAAATTATACGTTTGAATTAAATATTATGCCTTTTTAGAAAAAAATGCAGTGATGCAGGAGGAGAAAGTGTTGGAGCGTGCCAGCAAGGAATAGGAACTTGTTGCAAAAGTAAGCCACTTTTCTGATTTAGTTAAGGAGAATCAATATATTTTAGAGAAATGTTTAAATTTAAAATATGTGCCCAGTTGATAGACGATGTTCGGCAAATACGCGAGCAGTGATAGTTACGGAATCAGTAGAGCATTTGAGGAATTCTAATGTGACAGGCTCCTGTGAATTTGTTTTCCCGAAAGTAAGTAGTTTAAATGCTACAAAATATTCAAATGAAAATTCAGAAATGAATTGTTTCTTAAAAATTTTCAAAGCAACCCGGAATATGCCAAATAAGATTGGATTTTGGAAGTTTGACGCTTAAAGTACCTCAAACCATTGGACCCAATGCTGGAAACTGTCAGTCAGAGTCTTTAACTGTTGTTGGTGCAGCGTATCTAAATGGTCCATTGAAAGTTTGTGGTTCCTTAAAAGGGCAGCATAGTAAGGAAATTAGAAAAAACTGAAAATAGTAAGCTAAAATTATTTCATAATTTACAACTTGGATTTCTTCCTAAACCTTTTTTAGTGATCTTATCTTACGGTAAAGCTTCGGAAAAAATTAGTGTTACAATGCATTCAGAAAAGGAAAACCAAGATTACGACATTCGTGCCACCCAGATTCCGTGCAATTCCATCAATAAAGGTTAGTTATCAAGTTTAAACACAAATAACGGAATTAGGTATACATAAATTTACAAGTTAAAAACAAATACGTAAAGCTGTATGTATTTGTTTGGTGACAGCACCCGATGGCTGCCTCCAGTACCATGCTACTACAACTGCCGCAATAAAAAGTTTTGGTTTTCCAAACCAGCTTAACAATCAAAGATATACGATTTGTGTTCACCCCAATTCAGGAGGGTCTTCCTTGACTGTAATCAAAGCCTTTTTTTTTACATGTGATTCATTATTATTATTAGCTGACTAGCATTTAAAAGCCATGTAATGAACTTAAATTATTCTAGTGGGATACTTGTGATCCTGATGATGCGGAGGGAGTACCAGCACAAGATCGTTTCAACGTCAGTACTGTCAGTAGTGAGGAATCTAACTGTGACACAGACTGGATTGCATTCGATGCTATGAAACGCTGTGGAGAAACTTTTAAACAACTAACGACAAGTATGTTCTAAAAAATAAGTTTTTTACGAAAAAAATAGATTAAAATTTTTATAAATTATTTTTTGCGTCATTGCAGGAGATACAGGCAGCAGCGCTAGAGTTCGAGTGAACTTTGATGAAAACGAAACTGGGGATGACATATTCTTTGTCGATGTATCAAAGATTGATGGTGATGCCAATAAGAACTCTACTTGTTTTGGCGTCGAAAACTCCTACACCGGATCAGACCAAGACTCAGATGTCACTCCTTGTAAATATATCGATAATAAAATATGCGAATGTAAATTTAGCAACACTCCGGATGGTTCTGCACAATGGATTCATTTAAAGAAAGTAGGTGCTGACGACGAATTAGAATGTCCAATTATTCGAGGGTACTCTCCAAAGGAAGTAAAACAAACCGGACCTAATTGTCAATATTATGCAAACATTCGGATTGCAGATACTACTAACACTGGTTTTTGCCTTCGGTATCAAGCATTGTGAAACTAAATGTGTAGCTCGTGTGTAGACGGAAAACGGACTACACCATATCATAGGGGAGTAAATGAAATCATTGCCAGCAAATGCTTTAATGGCCTGGATTAGTCCATTTCTTTACAGTCTTCTAATGAGTGGGGAAGCATTTGAAAAGCTATTGAAACAATTTTGAACATTATAGTTATTGCTGTAGAACCACGGGAAAAATATGCTAATAAATATTCACAAACTATGATGGCTCTGCATTTTAATATCATTTTAACTTTTCAATCGTTGTGTTGTGGTTGTGAAACCACAGACAGTCGCGAGACGAAAAAACTAGCATTATGGAATGGAACATTGACATTAGCACTCAATGTATTACATTGCACCTCGAATTATTTAGTGGATTATGATATGTATTGTATGACCAATGATTTTCAAGTCTCAAACACAAATGTTAGAAGATGCTTCGTTTTTGCTTAACTTTTAGTTTGTGGACGAGTTGTTGCGTTAATGCATAACACAACACAGTTTATATTCATATATGTACAATGTGTATTGTGATCGCAAAGCGAACAAATGATGGTTTTCAGCCGCCTCGATAATTATATTTGACCTTGCTTGTATCAGCATTCACTCAAATGTCCTTTGCCTATGTGTATCCATGCAATTACAAGTTTTTATGTCCAAATCATTGTAATATCTTCTGTGTCCCATTCGTACCGGTATTATGGTCCGTATGCAGGATGATAGGATGTGATGTCTTTTGGATCTGTGAGCATAGCTTGAAACATGTTACATTGTATGTATACATATATTGAAAATAAATTTAACGTGATGAACTCCAGTTTACACAGCAGCTGTGTACGGTATAGAAAAGGCAATAGCTAGGCTGCGTACCTTATTGTCAAAAGGTTCAAACTGTGGTTGTAATATTTGGTTTTGTTGACGAAAAAGTTTAGTCATACATTTTGTCCTCGTTTGTTAAAACACGATATCAAAAGGTGTGAAGCAAAAGTGACTTTTGCTTAAAACAATCATAAAAGCACAACTACATCATTCCCAATCATGATTAGTTTACCATTATTTTGGATTTTTCTGGCAACTGTTGGAGTGGTTTGGTATTTGACCCGTAAGAAAGAGCCAAGGGGGCAAAGGGAAATTCCAGGTAAACAGTTACTTTCCATTTATAGCAATTCAGATAGCCACATGTTGTGTAATATTCTCTGTATTTCTTTATAAGACGCTTAAATAATTTATGGGATTGAAGAGAAGATTTACTATAAAACATTCATTTGTAATAGGACCCAAGGGACTTCCACTTCTTGGTAACATTCATCAGATGGGAAAGATAATGCATTTGCAATTTAACAAATGGTCAGAAGAGTATGGAGATATATACAAAGTAAAACTGGCAACACAAAGGTAAAACAACATAAGTTCATCTAAATTTATACGTGACGCGAATTAAAGCTTTCTTTTTAAGAAACCAATTTAATTGAAATTTATTTTAGTGTTCTCATAATTTCCAACCCAAAAATAGTTAAAGAAATGTTTAATGACGCGGCGTATTCTGGACGTCCTTCAAGTGATGGATTTGATTTGTATGACGACGAAGCACAACCTCTAGGTAAAAACTTAAGTTTTATAATGAACTCATGCCAAACGGAAGTGAAAAACATTTACTTCATACATTTTATGTGTGTATGAATTCTGAAGGAATCGTGAACTCCGATGGCGAGATGTGGGAAGTTCATCGAAGATTTTTATTGCGTCAGCTCCGAGACTTTGGATTTGGAAAGTCAGCTATGGAAAATCTGATTTTGGAAGAACTCGCTGAACTCCTTAGAAGATTTGAGGCTACAGAAGGAAAGCCCACGGGCAATATAAAGGGAACTCTTTCATTAGCTGTGATAAATTCCCTATGGATGGTTGTCAGCTGCCAGCGATTCCAACATGATGATCCTAAGTTAACGAAACTTTTCACGAATAATGAAAAGTAAGACTTGGCTTGAATGACAAAATTATGCAGCCATATGTGGATGACGATACATATGACTAAAAAGTATAAATTTTAAATGTTTCCTCTAGGGTTATTCAAGAATTATTTGAAAATGGAGGTTTCCTCCAATTTGCACCTTGGCTCAGGCACATAATACCGAAGATGTCTGGTTACCAAGCATTCCGGGACACAATGAATGAAAATCGAAAGTGGTTCGAAGAAGTTTTGGAGGAGCACAAAAAAACTTATCAAGAGGATAATATCAGGGATTTTATAGACGTTTACATAGCTGAAATGAGAAAGACCACAGACAGCAATTCCGTATTTTATGGCCGTTTGGCAGGTATTTACAATGTACAATATCCACTGTGTGTTTCAATGCCTATATTTTTACTACTTTTCATCTTTTCTAACAAGCGATATATAATTTAATTGAATCTTAGAAAAACAACTTGTCTCCACAATATCGGATGTAAGTTAATGAAAAGAAATGAAGCAAGAGAAAAATTATGATCATAAAATTTACTTTAAGGTTTTTATTATTAATTAACACGTAGCTGTTTTTCGCTGGAAGCGACACAACCAGCACCACTCTATCATGGGCAGTAATGTATTTGTGTAAATTCCCTCAAGTTCAGGAAAAATTCCAGGCGGAAATTGCAGCGGTTACTGGTAACTCCAGACTTGTATCTGTGGCAGATCGAGCAACGTAAGGAACTGAATATACATTCATGTTTAGTTTAAGTTCCTATAAAAATATCTGGTTTTGAAAATATTTATTTGTTTAGAATGCCGTACACACTTGCATTGATTGATGAAGTGCTCCGCTACTCATCCATTGTACCAATTTCTGTACCTCATCGAGCCTTAGTTGGAAAGGAGTTCCAAGGATACTACATTCCTAAAGATACACGGATCATGCCCAACATGCATTTCATGCATTATAATCCCAAAGTATGGGGCGATCCACAGGTTTTCCGACCAGAGAGATTTTTGTCGGAGGATGGCAAGACGTATAAGAAAAGTGAAAATATGCTGGCTTTTCAAGTTGGTCGACGCCAATGCGTGGGAGAAACACTTGCTCGGGATACTATTTTCCTCTTTTTGACCAATATATTTCAAAAGTTTACTGTTGCTTTTGATCCGGATTCCCCTGAACCTTCCATGACGGAATTTGCACCAAACTTTCTCCTTCATCCGAACCCATTTTCAGTGATTATGAAAAGCAGATTCTAAAACTTTGACAAAGGATGGAATGAAATGGTACCAATGTAATTCACAAGCGTGTTGAGAGACTATAAACTACATGTTATTAACAGTCAAGTAGAAATCCTAAATTGTCACTTATTAATAAGTGTAATAGAATTATTTGAATAATAATTCATATGATTGACGCTTCAAGTTTTCCAGTACCTATTAAATTTAGTTGGATGATTTCTTGAATATCGAATATAATAGGAGTGGGTTGAGGGCTTAATAAACGATTTCATGTTAATGAATGAGAATAACTGAAACCTCTTTACAAACACACAAGAATAGAAATGGAAGTGATAATAATAATGCTTATCTGCTCAGCTCATAACCAGTGTTCTGCTTCATTCCTGACTAAGCAGTTCCACTATTTCCTTTGGCAGCGATGTAATAAGTTACGTCGTTACATATTACGTACCTGTAATCTTCTTCCGGGAATTTGCAAAGTATTTTTCTCGCTGGCCCTGAAATATTATAATGTTTACCATCATTTTTAAGCTTTGTATTTCTCTGATAGCTGTTACCTGGGTGGAAATTGGAGGAGCTGAAGATGCACTCCTCCAATTCCTGAGGTTGTCAACTCCGCGCAGTATCTATTTAAATGTGGATGATTTTAATAATAAGGTGGTAGAAGTAGAGTCAATCCACAGGCATATTAGCTCACATCCCGTTCATATTATTTCTAATGTTTCTGTTGCAAGTGGAAATGAAGTCAAATTTCAGATGAAAGGGAAGAAAAGTGGTGGTTACGATATTCTTTTCACGACGTCAACAAACCACTACCACTTAAGAACTTTGGTTACCCATCTGCACTTCAAATACGTGATTATTTTTCTTCCAGAAAAGTTTCAAATACCTGACCACTTTTATATGACTGTTTCTTCAATATTATTGATTCAAAAGAGGGGGACCACCAAAATGAAAATTTTATGCATAATTTGCAAGTCCGCAGAAGAGCTACCAGATTACAAAAATATTGTAGAAATGTCAAAATTTTGGCTCACAATTAATTTGGACTTTGGAGGCTACGCAAGATTAAGAAGGAAAGATATTATTGATCAGAAGATATTTTCGTACTTGTTCCGTGTTAAAAGAAGATACTGCTCAAAAACGCCAGCTTTCAGTACATTCAGGAACATCACGCCATCAGCCAACCGAATATATTGTGTGATGTCAATTTTTCAAAATAAATTCAACATGTCATCAGATGGATATGATACAATAATAGCAAAACGGTCCTGGGACCATATAAATATGTTGCCACCGATGGAAATTGAGGGTGACATAAACTACGGACGATACAACAAGTCAAATCAAAACAAAAAGGCGTCAGCATGGTGGTACGTTACGGGAGGGGTGGATGATAACGAAGCCCTTGAGTACATGATCATGATGACCAAAACTGATTATTTCAACTTTGAGGCTTTGCTCCAACCCTTTCCATTTTTGGGATGGCTTCTTTTATTCACCTTTGTTGTGGTTATCATCCTTGCCTTAAAAGTGAAACGAGTGGGCGGAGCAGGACTTTGGTCTTTCGCTCAAATTTTGGAACAGGACAGTGCCCTGATTTTGAATCCAAAGTTGAGGTCGAGATCTCGAATTACCATTTCCATCGTCATAATATTTTGGCTAACATTCACATTCTTATTAAGGAACGAGTACACAAGCAATTTGACCTCTTACTTGATGGCTCCTCCAAAAATTAACGTTCCACAAAGTTTTGAGGAGCTTCATGCAACCAACATTCCTGTACTTCATGTCTTCAGAAAACTGAGCACACCTGAGTATCGTCATTATCATAAATGCTTGTTGTTTCCTCAATCAGGTGTTGGAGGAGAAAATCTCTCGTATTCTGATTTCGTTGATGTCCTCACAGGTTCCAAATTATTGACATCATCATCAAAGACTCAGAGAGATCGCTTCTTTCTAAGCTTCAGAACGTACATTAATAGCAATGACCTTGAGATGATGCTGAGGTTATTTGACGAGAGCGAAATGGAGATAACAAGGAGGCTTAACCAAATCAAGTACCGGCGACTTGCTGACCCGTACTTTCCTCGAATTGCGGGTTTTGTAAACACTCGGGATAATCTGGAGTTGATTGCAGCCACCCTAGAATATTTGACAAGGGGCAACCGAAATTTTCACATTGGTCATCGTCCAGTCAGTCAACCTACTTTGCAGACTCAAAACGTTTGGTATTTTTCTAACAAATTTTATGCCCCGTACCTAGCTAGGGATATAACTTATCTGATAACGTCAGGAATAATGGACTTTTGGGAAAGGGGTGATAAGCTTCTGAGAAGGTCTGCGCGGTACAATCAGTTTACTCTGGCATTTAATCGAATTGGTTTTAAGTTGGGCAAAAAAATAGCTAGTAAAAATATAGGGTACAAAATATTGGAAACTTCATCATTTATTAAGCACCTTTTGCTCGAGAATTCAAAACCGGATGATGATGATGTGCATCATTGGGAATCCATTTCTTATGGGGCGTTTGTTATCATAGGCACAATTTGTTTTAAATTGATGGGCATAGCTTTCATTATCCTTTTGATGGAACTACTTATTGTTACGCTTGAAAAAAGATGAGTTGATTATAATTGCCGATGTTTAAATAAAACGAAAGCATTTTCAACTTCTGATCATGAGCTTATTAACCTGCGATCGAAGATCAATCAAAAGCAGGTTTTTTAGAATGGATCATAGTCTGTCTGTCCGTCCGTCCGTCCGTCCGTCTGTCCGTCTGTTCGCACGATAACTTTTACACCGTTGAAGATTTTCAAAAATTCTTTTTGCTAAACGATACCTTAGGTCAAGCTCTTGGCTAAGTTCTAAGATGAGCAAAATCGGTCAACGGTAACTGGGTCAAAGGTCAAGGTCAAAAAATTTTAATAGCAAAACATGGCTTATGATACATCAAAATGATGCTATTTTTCAAGAAAAACTCAACTATGCTAATATCAAAGTTCAGAAATGACCCCAGCGTGACCTATAAGTGATTAAAGGTCAATTTTTGAAAAAAATCTCAATAGCAGCCACAATTATGAAAATTTTCAAATCTTTTTTAAACCAATGAACTACTCAGACACAGCTTATGCTAACTTTATTCAGCATAAATGCTAGATCGCAGGTTACTATATATCTGCCTATTGTCAGGTTTATTAGCTTATTTGCATGCAGCAATATATTTCACATCTTACAAACCTTCACCATCTGTAAAACAACCAAAAGTTCATATTAAAGAAAACAAAGCACGCAGAATGATTACTTCTGTCTCCCTTCATTCTTGGCACAATGCTCTCGAGCATCCACATCCATCTACAAAAAGTTGTTCATTGAAGATCTCATTCATATAAGTATGATAATATGAAGAAGGTAGATGAGCTGATGAGCACAATCCCATTCCCTGCAAGCTGAGCAGACTTCCATCCATACAATGCATGTGTACATACTCGCAACTGAATGCAAACGCCGGCATCACACGTAATGGGTGATATTTGTTCTGAAGAATGTCTTTTGATTTAATTGGAGGGGCATGCGCGAACGCAAAACCCCCGGAGAAAAAATAGTGCGCCCGAGTAATCGACATTAGCGACTATCGCACCCTTCATCAAACCCGTAGTGCAATGGGCCGACTCCAGATGGGGAAAGCACCTTGCGGATCATGCTACTCCCTACGCCAGGTAAGTACCGATACATGGTTTTGAAATCACTACCACTCTAACCATGTCTCACTACTCCAACTGACTTTTGTAGTTGCGTCAAAATAAATGGATATATTATTGTAAAAATTGATACTTAAAGGTAAACATAACATAACTGAAGTCTAGTTACAGTTGATTATGCATTATTTATAAACATTAAAATATTGGTTAGCTGTTAAATTAACACGTTGTTAAAATATCATGCTTAAAAAGTAAAAGTGTAAAATCAGAGCTGACTGTGGAAAAATGAGATTTGAGCGTGCCGCTAAGAGAAGAGAAGAATTGGGGTGCATTGTATACTACAATACAAGAGAACGTTCCTTTTGATATGCATGCAATCCATGCATGCCATATGCATAGATCTCCTAGACCCATAATCATCATCACCATCTTTCTGGCTGATGCTGATGCAACTCATGCTTAAATACTCATTGCTTGCGTGCGTATAGCAGCTAGTGACAGTAATAAAAAGAAGAGATGCGTCTTTTCCAGCTTAAAATTGAAACTAAAAAACTGAACAATGTCTTGTTTTTTAACTCTTCAAATTCAAACAAATTATGTTGAGAAGCAAACAGCTGGAATTGTACTGATTTTCTTGTAATAATGCCGACTGCTTTCTGACTACTTGTGATTTGAAGCTGATGATGATGACCGCATCAAGGAAAAATATCTATTTTTAGCTACAAAATGCGCTTTTTCAAAGTTAAACTAACACTCATTTTTTACATCGGAACATTTTAAGCCATAAACAACTTCAAACGATCTGTAGCAAAAACAATAAGGCTACATCATCAGTTGTTCTGTTGCTCTATCATCAATAAAAGTTCTGGAAATCTCCGTGTATTTATTAAGAATAGTTTCTAAAAATCAGTAGTCATATTGTTACACACGTTGGGTATTTAATTATGGACATTTTTCACTCCTTCCATTCCTGGAGCGATTCCCTAGTGAATTCCAAGCCTGAAACCATCAATACACCTGCTTCATCAGGAACCGCATGGAAAATGGGATGCAGCTGAACAATAAAAACTTGCTGGAGTACAAACAAGTCCAGTTTTTAAATCGAATTTACAACTTGATTCATAAAGAAGCTATAATACATTACAATAGACAAAATACATTTTAGACTACATATTTTTGGATTTTTCAAAACGCATCTTAACGCATCCAAAAAAAACCATAGGCGCATCCTGAACGCTACCCAAAACGCATCCGCGCGGTTACTCTAATGATAAGATATAAAAAGCTATAATAGCAAAAATGCAATCGAAAATTACTATCATGATTTTAGTAAACATTACGAGTTTTTATTTCGTTAAAATAAAATTCCTCCAAATTGAAAGTAGAAATAGTAAGAAATTTAATTGAGACGCCAACTCATTATGTGTAAATATTCAAAATATATATAGGACGAGAGCATTATATAGATATATGACTACGACACGGACAAAAAACAAAGCAAAGTAAAGAGAAAGTTTTTTCATTCATGGACAACAGAATTCATGGACAACAAACTTTGTTGAACAAAGTATGATAGTGAGAGCAGGAAGAAGTCTGACTGGACTGGACCCCCCAACTCAATACTGTATCTCACAATGACATAGAGTAGGGCAATAGACATGGATCATCAAAAATGGGAGGCTTCTTGCCATGCTAGCGGCTACCACACATGATAATGTTTTCAGGTTCCTTTTCATTTGTGTTTGTATTTGTAACGTGTAACACACAATTGAATGCGGGTAAATTAGTATAATTGTATATATTACGACTGACTGAAATGACTGAATATTGCAATATTATTATTAAACATTTATTGAGGATTACCCCTGCATTCCATTCGGTTAACTAATCCATGTCAGTGCACGTTTTGAAAGTTAGGTGACGATGGAGATTTATGAAAGATCGATCATCACTGAAAATATGAAAGAACTTGTCGAATTGACAAGGTGTGACCCAATATTACTAACTATTCTTCGAGGGAATTACCTTTTGGGAGTTCAAGATGTGCAAGAATTGGTAACATATTACTCATTTACTTTTCTTATTTATTTATTTGGTACAATTGACAATA
The DNA here is from genome assembly GCA_964034955.1 of Orchesella flavescens. Lineage (NCBI taxonomy): Eukaryota > Metazoa > Arthropoda > Collembola > Entomobryomorpha > Orchesellidae > Orchesella > Orchesella flavescens. The sequence goes on along the minus strand of OZ035958.1, from coordinate 31,003,403 downwards.
TTTCAATTCAATGTGCTTGAAATGAATAAATTAAACTGTAAATATTTTTTTTGGTTTTTGCCTTATTATTCACCTTTAGAATTTAAACTGCCTAACCGACATCGAAAAATCTACAATTCTTTATGAAAGGCTGCTTCAAAAAAATAACAAAAATACGTTTCCGGTACTGATCTACGCTTTGAAAAAAACAAGGCAGTCTGGGGCATATACCATTTTGGAAGAAGAGCTAAAGAAAAAGCTGGCAATTAATCCAGTTAAGCGGCCAAAAATTCAACATTATGTGTGTCCTCCAACGGGGCTTCAGGAATTCTTGAAGAATGTCAGTTCCTCAATCTGGCCCTCATGGTTGAAGCTGAGCACAAATAATACAAAATTACTGATAATTTGTACAACCCACATTCACATCACAGTTGAAAAAATCCAAGATGTAAAGTTGGAGGGATTGGATGAGGTTGTTGGCGAGGAAGAGGCGCTAAAGAAAATTGATAACGAACCAGAAAACTGCAATCAAGCGTGGGCTGTGATGATAACAAGCAGCACAGGCACTGCTAATTTCCTGTCTAAAATTGGGCAAGGTAACGTTTTTCTTCCTTTTTTCTTTAAAATTATTGAGTAAGACAAATTACATGAAAAAAGTAAACAAAAAATAAATTTGATCATTTATTAATGAACAAATAACTTTTTTCTCCAGGACCCCCTGCCCGAAAGATTGTAATAGTCACGGAGGAAAGTAAAAGTGATGTCCAAGTAGCGTTGGAAACCTGCGTTAATTGGAAAAAATGTACAAAAGTGGTAGAAGACACGGTCCAGTGGTCAGATCTGACCCCAGAATATGCAAAAGAGATCATAGAACGGAACTGTCTCCTCCAAAACACACCATTCCAGCTACAAACTCTTCTCAAATTTCTTGGAGGAAGGGATGATGATGACATTGAAAAGAAACTAGGGGGACCATTTCTAGCCTCACTTATCACTCTTATCAGCAACAAAAATCCATCATTCTTTTCAAACACTCTTCCTCCATCTTTCCAATATTACATTGCAAGGAGAATCGTGTCTCGAGCTCAGATTTCCAAAGATATTTTCAAAAAGGAACTTCCGGATGTCTTCCTCTTTACCGGCATTCAAAGTCATGAGCTGACCACATTTGTTGGGTCGAGTGAAACGGAGGGTAGACGAACAGACACTTCCAGAAATCAACTGAGGGAAAATAGCTTAAAAGTTCGTTTCATTGTACTCCAGCTTGCCAAAGATGATTTTAATGAGATTTGCAAGAAAACAACGGCTCCTGTTCATTGGCTTCACTATCAAAATGGAGGGTTTAGCTGGGTGAAATCAAGAGGAAACATGGCTGCAATTCATGACCTTGTAGATACAAGTCAGAAGAAGCAAATTAATTTGAGCGAAGAAGATTTCATAAATTATCTCCATTTAAAAAAACCTGTGGACCGCTCAACAATGCCAGTTTGCCTCTCCGATACTCCTGGAATGGGAAAAAGTGTATTGTTGGCATCAGTTGGACGACATATTATGAGCATGCATGCAGGAAAAGTCATAATATTTACAATCCTCACTGAATTCATCGCCCAAATAAAAAAGAAATGTACAAGTGGAACGCCATCAGTTGAAACGCTTATCAACGTGATGGCAAGATATGCATGTGAGCACGAGCTAGGAACTTCACTATTTAAAAAAGGGCTAAAAGCTGGAACACTCAAAGTTGACCTTCTTCTTGATGGATATGATGAAGTGGATGCTCAAGATTTTCAATTAACTAATGAATGTTTAAAGTGTATCATTGAGAATCTCAAGACAGTTAGAGTGATAGTGAGCACCCGACCCCATTTATTGCTTTGTCTCGAGAATGTTCTTCAAACTGTGGGGTTTAACATTGAACCATTTTCTAAACAAGACCAGTTAGATTTTCTTCTCAAATTTTGGCTTCATCAGCATCCTGATGAAAACCTAGATGAAAACAGACTGATTCGATTTAGCAAATATTGCTTGAGCATTCTTGAAACGAAAATGAGTGAAAAGGACAAAGACATTGCGGGGACTCCTCTCCTCTGCCTCCTCATTGCGGAGGTTTACGAGAAAAATGCTGTTAGTTACGCCAACCCCGAAAACAAAGTGGATGATGGAGATGCCGTGGACATAACTTGCATCACAGACTTATTTAAATATGCCATCAATGTGAAGCTGCAGAGGTACAAAGAGAAATATAAGATTGACGCCTTGAATGATGAACCTGGCTTAATCAGAGCGCATGTGCAGTCATCTATCCGTCTACTTTTCCCTGGAAAACATCAAGAACTGTTAGAAACAACGGAGTTTCCCCTCGAAGTCCTTCTCAAAATCGGGATACTAGAAAAAAGCAGTACAGATCAAGTTCCAAGATTCATTCATCGCTCCTTTCCAGAGTATTTTATATCTGTGTTTGGGATTGAGCTGCTCCGTAAGATAAAGGAAGGGGATGATGGTGCAGCAACAGCAGCAGCCACTAAATTTGTATTTGAATCACTATTATCCACAACCAGAGTGGAGCTCCCTTACTTTCAAGAGTTTGCATTAGACAACATGCATTTATTTGCAACCACATTTGCACTCCAGCTAACTGCCTACTTTATCAACTCCCAAGTGAGGTATGGTGCTCATCTCCTTCCAAATAATTATGGTGTTGCTAGTCAAAATATGGGAAGCAGTGAAAGGTGCGATCTCGCCTTGGCATGTGCGCATGATGACCACTTCCACATCTTTCGTCACCTTTTGCAATCAAAGTTTTTCGAGTCAGAGCAACATTTCCTTCTCAGCAGAAACTTTTCGGTTGTGGCAATCCTCCGCTCGAGTGTTCCATTGTTGGAGTTACTACAGGAAGAATCTGCTCAGCTCCGAGGTTCAAAAACAGTCCCTTTGTTTAAAGACCCTACATCCATGGTTCTCACTGCTGTGAAAAGAGGAGTTTATTCTGTTTTCGAGTTTTTGTGCTTTCACAAAAATTTCAAACCAACAGTTCAGCAATCTCATAAATCTGAATTTCATCATCTGCTACAGGTTTCTGTTGAATATACAAGAGGAGAGCCAGACGGTTTGATTAATCAAAGAATTCAGATAATTCGGCTCCTTTTGAAAACAAATCCTCGACTAATTCATCAAACAGACTCTATTGGAAGAAGTGCCTTGTGTGCCTTTGACATTCACATTAACCTTCTTCTTGAGTTAATTAAACCACAGTATCGAGCAAACCTTTTTCAAGCTACAGAATATGACGGGAAGAATATGCTTCATTACGCCGCGAGATATATGACGAGTCAAGATTTTCACGTGTTTGTAACAAAACTTCCAAAGAAAGCTCTCAAGCAACTACTGGAAACGAAGGATAGTGAGGGTCTAACACCATTTCATTATCTTTTAGAAAACTGTGATCCACTAGATGAAACTCTTGAGTGGTTTTCTGAATGTGGGGTAAAGCCAAAGCCAGATGACGTCAGTTTACTGGAAGTCGCATTCCTAAATGGAAGGAGCAGCAGGTGTATCAACAGTTTAATAAGATTTGGAGTTAATTGGCGTGATGTGGGCAAAGCAAAGGAATCCTCTCCACTTCATGCTGCTGCTATGTATGGAAGCGTCCAAGTTGTTAGGCTTCTCATCTCCTTTGGAATCCCAGTTGATGTTCCTGGTCCGTTTGGAAACACGCCGCTCTTCTGTGCCGTTCAGAACACTACAGGAAATCAACTCGAAATTGTGAAGGAGTTGTTAAAAAACCGCGCTGAGTTAACAACTTTGAATAAAGTACAGCAAAATGTACTTCATTTGGCTGTGAGAGAAGGTGAATTAGAAACAGTTACGTTGCTTCTTGATAAAGGGTTACAGATGGAGTTAGACGCTGAAGATGTAGAGGGAAATACACCGCTGCACATAGCAATAGCATGGTTTGGCAGAGAGAGCGACTATGAAATTATTTCTTTGCTGGTGGAGCGTGGTGCTAATGTAAATGCCATAAACAAGTCAAATGAAACACCAATATTGAAAATGATCAAGTCCTTCCGCTGTCCAAATCACTTGCCAACAATTTCCTTGTTGGTGTCTCATGGCGCCATTTTATCAAAGGAGGAGGTATCCCTTGCTTTCAAAGCAATTGTTGGTGAAAATTATGGTCTTGATCAGAATGAATATGAAGAGTTGGCTAATGACTGCCTCAGAAAAGGTGCAGATTTAAGAGAAAAAAACCAACGAGGACAAAATCTCCTTCATTATGCTGCTCAGAAAATGTGCCTTCGAGGTGTTCAGCTACTGCTCAACCTCGGACTCGAACCGAACTCGGAAGATGAAGACGGCAACACACCACTCCACCTCCTCGTCGTCAAATCAAAGAATCCTGAAGCTCGTTTCCAAGTTGCAAAATGTCTTGTTGATCGTGATAGTTCTGTTATAAATGCTCTCAACAAAAGAGGAGATACGCCACTATCAACTCTCGTAGATTTTTCAGCAGATGCTCGTGACTTTGACGCAAAATTGGTTGAACTGCTGGAATGCCCTGTTGAAACGGCAATAAAAATAATGCAACTGTCTATAATTAGGAGTGACGACACTGTCAAGAATTTTGACGTAGAATTAGGGCTAAAATTGATCGAACGAGGAGCAGAGCTTGAGTGGAGGAATGAGGAGGATGCTGGGTCAACTTGGCTTCACTTAGCAGCTAAACAAGGATCTTTGGACTCTATGATGTTCTTTGTTGATCAAGGAATAAGTCCGGATGTTCAGGATAATCAAGGAAACATACCCTCCCATTTCTCAATGAGAAACGGAACGTGGGTAAATGAGGTGGATCGCCTACGCTTTCTTGCGCAACGTGGAGCTAACCTAAAAGCTGTAAATCGTTTGGGCGAGTCCCTTCTCCATTGGGCAGTCCTCTATGGAAGGCTTCCTGCGGTGGAGTACCTACTCTCAATCTTAACGGACTCGGATGTGAATGCAACAGGTGGTTCGGAACGGGGAGCAGCTCTACATTACTGCTTCATGAACAAGTGGTCGGCTAATCAATTTGAGGTGGCTCAGTTCCTCCTTAAAAATCATGCTGATGTGAATGCTGTCACGGGAAGTGGAGATTCTGTGGCAGATTTGGCAATCAAATCATTTCAAAAAGCGTATGAGTTGCAGTGCCGTCAAAGAGGGGATCTCCCACGTTGCAATTTGATGTTTGTGGAAGGATTAACACTTTTGATTGACCATGGTTTGAACCTGAAGCGTAGAAACGGTGAGGGCAGCCCATTCCTCCATCTCATTCCGTCTTTCCTTCAACCTTTGCAGTTTCACCAAGTAATTGAATATGTGGTGTCAAAAGGAAAGGAGGAAGCTTTTCTCTTGTTGCATCAAGGGACAAATGAAACTATTGTACAAGCTGCTGCCAAACATTTTACAGTTTTGGACGAAACGTTGACCATATTACATGCCTGTGTGGGGGAACAAGCTGAGCATGCACAAGATGCGCTGGGTGAGAACCGTGATGAAATGGAGGTGATAACTCAAGCACAGGGACAGGTTGGAGGTAAGTATGATCAAGATTTTTAGAAAAGGGTTTACTACATAAAACAAGTAAGATAATCTAATTTTTGTTTCTTTTCAGTTGGGGACGCCTCTCAGCCTAGTTCAAGTGGACAGATGGAGAAGACAACTGACAAGATGACGATCCCACGCGATGACAGTGTTGATAAGAATGATGGAGAAAGCGTTTGCAAGAAGAGGAAAATCTGCTCAAATAAGAACAAGATCTGAAACAAGTATCACGTTAATTGTGTTCTCAAGAAAGTTCAACTTGTTCATCCTATTTAAGCTCGTCCGTAAATGTACATAATTGTTGAATTGATTGAAACTGATGAAATTGACTTATGAAGGATATTTACTAAACTATTTAGTCTTCTCATGTGTTGTAAATCTGATGCTCTCTCCCAATCTACCAAATGTAAACTCGATGTATTCCTTTAAGCTATTACCGCACACATACTTATTGTACAATCAAAAATATATGTTTTTTATGGTGACGATGAACAAAATAGCATAATTATTGAATGTATCAACAATCTAATCCTTAATTATACTTCTGACTAATTTATATTCTCTAATTTATTTATTTAATGTTATGACTCTCAAATATGATGCTTTGTGCCTTCCAATATTTAACTTTTCAACTACTAAAATAATTCCTCTTTCCATTTTACCTGTTTATTTATAACTTGATCCTTATTATGTCTATGAAAGAATAACCCTTTCGTATTAGTAATTGGGACTCAGGTGACAATAAATGAATGATTATTATTATATATTGATGTGTTAGTCTAATCAACCACGCTAGTATGTTTACTTTTGCTTGTCAATTACAATGATATTGTATAATTAGTGATAATAATGGTTCCTAAATATATGTCACATATAAAAAATAAAAATGTATGTTGTATCTCCAATTTAAACAGTTTTAAATTTTTGATACACAATTTTATTGACAGTCCACAAATCCTTAGTCAAAATATAATATTATGTATTAGAACGTCATGGTGGTTAAAGAAATGGGAATGTAAGAAATGCCGCAGGTATGCATATTTTCTACCGTTTCCATTTAAAATACGTCGGGAAAAGGCTAACTTAAAAATAATTAATATGTATTTGTATGCAATATATATAGCATTTATGTGTCTTGTTGAAGCCGAAATATAAAGCATTTTTTAAAATACTTATGAATGAGCAAATTAATTCCCGTAAAATTCCTTGAAACTTTAAAAGCATGTTAAGGATGCATATGATACCACACCAACCTTTCATATAGGATGATATACATGTTAAAGATTTGAGAAAATAAACTGGTGCATATATTTTTACATATTAGTAGTATGATATGTGTTAATTATTCTGATTTACTCAGAGCAACTGATGATGCTCTCATTTATTCAACGGTTTAAATAGCCATCTCCACTCATTAATTGATACAATTATCATGACATAATAAGTATGACTACTTGACTAAACTATTTCTACATAAGCACTACTGTCTACACACGAGGAAATGTGCCTACTTTAAATCAAAACATTGTTTATGCAAAAACTCATTCAAACATTACATAATATAATATTATTATGACGTTTGTCACATATATCTATATTTAACAATATGTTTTAATTGCAGTTTGTGCACTGTTATTATCAGATTTTTTCCCAATATACGAAAACAAGCCTAGATACATATACCACCTATCAATTAAGGATTAGTATTATTGCAAGTATTACAGTGTGTGAGTGTATAAAAAAATGTTCCCAACATATTTGCATACTGGATTACAGGATTGCAATAGCTGCAAAGCAGATTCACAGATTCATTTTAATGATATTATTACCTTTTGCAATTTTACAACCTGTACTAATCCAATTCATTGCACATGAGTGAAAGTTGTGTTTTTTGACACGGATAATGTGCCATTGCAAAAATATGTTTTCATAAATCACATACCAATTTATAATAAATAATGATCATTCATTGTTATTGTGTCTTATAAAACTAGAACCGAAAAGAAATGATTGAGTAAATGCGTAGTTGCAATGGGATTTTATAGTGATTTGAATTTTATATTTCATAAATTCGGTTGTTAAAATTGATCTCTTTTCCTGCTTGGAAATGCTAAAAAAATTCCTTTCGGCTTGCCGCCTTTGAAACAAAGCGACTACTGGCATGGGACGGGGTCATAACTAATTTTATACGAGCTATTATTATTGTGTCTCAAACGAAGCTGTAAAATATGCTTTTCGTTACTTGCGATAATAATTTGTAATTATAGACCTTTAGACACAAGACAACTTACAACAACTTCGTGACATCTGCAAATTCAAATAATTTCACTTTTGAAAATGTGGCGTTTGCTATTAACAGTAATATTCATACTAAACAATCAAATATCAGCAACTCCTGCCATGAATGGTGGTGAGAGAGGAATCAAGCATGTGTACGTCTGCCCGACCACAATGCCCCGCTATAATCTCAATCTTACAAAGGTATAATTGACATTTGTATAATTACAATTAGTTTTTCCGTAACAATCATGTTAAAATAAACGTTCCATCTTAGCTAATGGGCAAATGGTACCCAGTCGTTTACACAATTACGGCTGGGATCAAATGGAGCCATGCAATTCAAGCTGAGAACCCGAACAGCGGTGCAACTGAGGAGAACTGCTTCAACACTGAATACACTATGAATGAAAATGATAATACGGCCATGCTTATCACCTTATCTAGGGGAGACGGAGACGTAGAGGAAGCAGCTGCAAATGGGAGTTTGGCATCTACCGAGCACATCAAAAAGGGCTTGAGTAAATGGATTGTGAATTGGCCTCACAAAGGTAATATAATGTCATATTAATGTATTTAAGGTTTTCTGCTAAATTTAACATAAAATGAACATTTTTGAAACATTTTTAGTAAAAACCATCATGTCAATTGTGGCTACGGGATCCATACCAAGAAATGAACCCGTATATAACTGGCTCCTCACTGTGGAATGTGATGTCGACAAAGTTTTACGACCAGAATGGGCGATTTTTTCTCGTCCAGGGATGAACCTCACAATTACATCACTCAAAACCATTTTCAGTGTATTGGAAGGAATCAGAGGTTTAAAACACGGAGTTTCAAACACATACGATTATACGGATTGTGTCGCATAATGAGTGAAAATGCATGATCATTACTCACTATCAACAATTGACATAAGTTTTTATTCATAAATGAAAAATACACTATGGTTTTATTACTCGAAATAAATCTACTCGTAGTACTTATTTTCACGTAATTACTAATCCTTCATTATAGATAACACTGACAATCTTTAAGACGAAGCGTTCCATCCAACTGAACTATTGGTTGTGTAATTTCCACTCCACCCCGTTCCATACCCACCTCCACCATCCCCAGCAGTTGTCTCACTGGCTGGTGGTACACTCAGTGCCGGATTTTCATTGAAAAAGTTGCTTGGTCGAAGTCTAAAACCCGTTAACCTGAAAATAATCCAAACGCAATTTATTTAGTGATGTTAAATAGGCTCCTATTTTTCAAAATAGTTAATAATACCATTACCCTGCATCACTGGAAAATGGTGGCCAATCCTCAACATCCGGGATTCGAACCGAGCGGCTAATATGCCATAAAACCACATCCGTATTTTCAATATTAGCATTCGGACTTTCCCTGGTCCACTTTGCAATTCCGCAATCAAGATATGAGCCACTGGCATAAATTTGATCGGGATTATAAGGAAGAACCCAAGTGCTGTGTTCAGTCCACTTATTCCTATCTCTCAGAGGACTTCCTTGAGCATAAAAGTTGGCATTGAGAGACCCCTGTGGAATAAGTTTCCATGATGACGGCTTCCCACTCAAAGACTGTACCAGACTTGGATTTGGATTTGAAATCCTCCAAAATCTATCCGTCAGCGAGTTAATATCTGAAGGACTTTCTCCTGCTGTTTTAAAAACAGTTGCGTTGAGTCTCACCCCATTTCCATATGGATTATTTGTGGAATCTTCCTCAACAATTTCTTCAACTGAAACTGTATTCTCAACTCCATCAATATCTGCATCAATTCTTATGGCAAAGAATTGATAGAAATTTTGTGCGTAGACTTGGGGTTGAAGGAGATTTCCATATGGAGGAGCTTTCACGTCGATGGCTAGAAGATTTGTGGATAATATCCCAGTCATTTTTACAGAAAACTCGACCGTAGCATCCAGATAAAAGCGCCATGATATCCAATAATCAATATTTCCAATAGACACCAGGTGACTTAAAGAAAGACGTTGGGATCGGGTCGTTGCTTGTTGTCCAGTGATCCAATCATAATGAGTCCAAAGAATCCCGGAGTCTTCTTCAGTGATACAGATACTGTTGGGGATTGTCCATGTTTCCGCTTTTTCGTTGTGGATGTCTGAGGGAAAGTAGCGAGCGTTTCCGCGACAATATTGCTTCTCAAGGAGTTCCGAAATACAGAATCCAAACCCAAAGTTTCCCAAGTCGAAAGACTGTAAAAAAGGTATGTTCAAATGTATTACAAAATTAAATTATTTTTATGATAGCAAAATAAGGGACTAACGCTTCTTCTTTGATATGGTGGCCTTGAGTCTCCATATTGTTGGAATACTTCAGTCATCGATAGCCTGTAAAACAATGGGCGAACTTTTCCACCATCCTTATACGTAACTGTGTAGATGTGGGGTCCTTCGCGTGGATTAAAACTAAAAATTAAATCCATTATGAAATTATGAAAATTATTTCGTCTCTAAAAATGTATTTGGACCGTAAAATAATATGTATGTTTTATGTTTCTCACTAACCCAATACGAAACTGGAAATTTTGCCATGAAATCTTTCTCCCCTCGATAGAGAAACTGGGTCCATCTTTTTGAGTGATTGTGAGAGGTTTCAAATCCTTCCTGATTGTATTTTGGGGAAGATCCTCTGGAAATAATGGGGCTCCAGCTTTTGGAACGGAGTCTCCTGTTCTGTTGTTTCTGTTAAAGTCTTGTTGAATAGGAAGATTTTCTACTCCAAGGACAATGTTTGGGCCCAAATCCACGTAAACAACAAACCCAATTGGATGAGCTATTAAAAAAAACAATAGTTATTCAATAAAATGCAATCTTGTCATGAATCAACATAAATTATTTGAAAGTAAAAAAATGACTTACCGAAACGATTAGTATCAAACCTTCCATACAAAAATACTTGAAGAAGCTTTGTTGCCTGTGAATATTTGGGGTTATCTGCGACATAGCCAGCCTCCCTATTTTTAAGAAAAAAAAGATCACATAGTTATTTTATATTAGTAGCATAATACTTCTATTAAAAAGAAAAACTAACCACGTGTCAGTATATACTTGAGTCATATCATTAAAGCCCAAAGCGCTGAGTCTCTGGCGAACATTTTTATCTGCAAAAAGGATTTCTGTGGCAAGGTGAATATCTTCGGTTGTAATGAAGCCAACTTTTTCTCCTGGTTTCCCATCAATCCACTGCTCAACTCTCAAAGTACTCAAGTTGACAACGACTCGAATGGGAAGCCTTTTAATTGGATCAGCGATATCAACCCGTACTATTCTTTGGACACGTCCCAATGGTGGATTCGTCCCAGCAAGGTAGTAAGGAAGGGCCAGCGCTTTATTAACTTCTTCAATGCCAATGCATTTAAACTGCCAATTAGAAGTTTTATTATAAGAGCGGACGAGGGAGGCAGCCAGACGGATTTCTGTTGAGGATAAGGGGTCCCAGGGACTTGTAAACTCTGAAAAATTATTTTAAATAATTTATTATGATACTGATTTGCTTGTTCTTTGTAACTTTGCTTTGCTTGCTTATTATTATGAAAACGTACTTAGTGGGTAAGGAATTCCAGCAGATGTTTTCTTAGCTGTAAGAAGCTTCTCCATAAGTGGACCCTGTGGAACGATGGCATCATCAATTCCTTCCTTGGGGTCTAAATAATTTTGTTAAGAAATATTTTTTTATTTAGCTTATTTCACTCACATTATAAATCCAATAAAAAGTTCCAAATTTCCAAATAGCTTACACTTTTGTTTAAATCTGAATTGTGAAAAGTCACCGACTGCAAGTCCAGCAAGTATGAAGCATAAGGCTGGGTTTGGCCATGATACCAACCAGTTAGCCATGCTTATTCCAATTATATTTAGTGGTAATATAAATAATAGGACAAGACAAGACTTTGGCTTGTAAATAAAAATTGAGTTTTGATATCACTGGTCAAGGACAACTGTGTTCGTCCTTCCAGCTATGAAGCGATTGTGAAAATGACGGGGGAAAATTCACAGAACATCATATCTAGATGAAATGCATTAAAAAATGAGGCGTTTTGAAGTTCCAAATATATTTTTTTACCCAAAGGAGTAAAATTAGATCATATAGCTACTGTTTGGTTTTAAAATAAATACGAAGTATACGAGAGAAAAAATGCTCATCAAAATCTACCAAGTACTTACTTCTAGGTACTTTTTTACCAGCACCTGCCGTGAAAGGATTTGTTGCAAAGTGGTAAGCTTTAAGTCTACCCCTTTTCTAGCTTGGTTTGTTGTAAATACAGAAATGTAAAAAGACGAGAATATTCATGCAATTGCATATGAACATACACATTACTTAAAACATGCTGAGATAATATCAAGGGATTTTAGTATATATAACAGCTTTTATTCAAAACAAGTCTATTTTTGTACTCATAAATTTTACTTCGTTTACCTTACATACATTAAGGGTAAAAGATCCATGGACTTGTAAATAAGTTCTTTTTTATGCGTGTTTATTTTCAGAAGATTATATCCTCCACTTACCACCAAACCTAGCTGCAAGAATACATGTCTAATGTCTATGTATGCTTAACTTAATGAGCATTGCAATTTCAATCATTAATTTGACAAAAAGATTATTTAATATTCATTCGAATTTTTAATTACATAATCCATATAGTACATTTCAACAACATTATTGGGCAAAAAAATTCATTCTCAAAACTCCAGGTTTAATTTAGGCAGTTTTAACAAAGACTGGCACAACGCTGAGTGGTGCTGGATAATTCCTGAGCCATTGAGGTCCTGTAATAACTTCTGAGTCAACAAGGGATCTCCATGTGCCAGCTGGAAGGTAAATGTCACGGGAAACAGCTCCCTCTTCAAGAACTGGCGCCACCAAAATCTTGTCTCCCATCATATAAGCTATTGACAAAATAAAAGACAAAATTCATGATAAATTATAAGTGATGATTACGATTTCATTTGGGAAAATCAATTATCGATTTACCATCATCAATGGCGAAAGTATTTTCATCAGTTGGATCCACCCACCACATAGGTCTATTGATTGGAGTACCATCTACCACAGTCTGTCTTGCTGCAGCAAGAATTTCATCACGGTACATCTCACGTTGGGCCAAGGCATCCAAGCAAATTTTGACAGTCTATTTAAAGCATACGTTCATTAAAGTATTTTTTAATAAAGTTACGATTTAAAACGACGACACGCTTACCTCATCATCATAATCCCATGGAACGACAGAAAACTGAACAGAAGGCATGAAAATATTTGCTTGCATCCACCTCACATACAACTCCTTGCTTGGCCACTCACCATAAGCATTCCCACCAATCATGTCTGGTAACACGAATGGATATCCAACAATGCTGATTTGAAGTAATGTTGGGATCATGGACTTGAGTCCGTTATTATATCCCCACCTGGAATCCTTGTCCAGCATTCTCACGAAAAATGGCGTTTTCTATAAGAAAATTTAAAATAGTAAGGAAATCTTTAGGTTGCATGTGTGTAATAAATAGAGAACGAATTCTGTATGGTTTCTTAGAGCAATACATGGTTCTGGTGTGCAACTCTGGTTTCAATTAATCCTCCAAATAATGCACTAGTTTCCGTATATTTTGTAGAGTAAACCATTGGCCAGAGATCAGTAGCTCCAGTGAAAACACTGGAAGCTGGTAACCAGTTAGTTTCTCCAGCATCAAATTTAAACGCATCAATTCCCGTTGTCTCCTGCAGCCTTCTAAGTCTTGCTACCCACCAATCAACAGCAGCTTCATTTGTGACATCAATAATTCCAGAATTTCCTCCTTGCCACCAATCAGTGATTCCAGTTTTGCCTTTGGCGTCCTTGACAAAGTAGCCGTTATTCATGCCTTCGTTAAAAAGTGGACACCCATAGTTAATAAATGGATGAACCCAGGCAGTCACTCTCATATTCATTCCCTTGATTTCATCAACCATAGCCTTAGCATCAGGAAATTTGGCAGTGTCAAATGTCTCCTCTCCATAGCATGGTTCCCAGTTGTCATCAATTTCAATGTGAGAAGCGTTTCCGAACCCTTCGCTGACAACTCTCCTCGCATAATCTAAGACGATCGTTTGGTTCACTTCTGCTTTATATTGAGCCCAAGTAGACCAAAGAGGACGGACCAGCATCTCTTCATCAGGAAGTCCACTTGGTTTATCAAAAGCGAATCCTGTTGTGAGCTGATGAGCTGCTTTTACATCGGATGCAGTGCACCAAGTGTATTTGAAGGAAAGAGGAGAGCGTGTTGTGAATGGATGTTGGTCCCTGGCGATAAAGCAGACGCGATCTGGATGAGTACTGTTCAGACTGAAGAAAAGCGATGTGTCCGGATCAACAACGAGTGCAGCTCCATTAGAAAGTAGCCAATAGTTCTCTACTACCCCTCCAAATTCACCTTCATTATCCGCCATTTGGTTAGCAGTAACAAAGGCTTGTTCTTTGCGTGGTCTGGTCTCTATTGGCCATATTTGGGTATACATTTCTCCACCGCCATACCAATGTACACCGGCTTCAAGGTCGTAGCAGTCTTCAATTTCACGGGCGTATGTGGAGGTCCATTCTACACGGCCGCAGCCAGGTGCTGGTCCATCTTTTAGGAGGACTTGAGCATAGTCTCCCCACTGAATACAGACGGTACTCGGATCTCCCCCGTTGTCACAATTTGTCCATTGACCGATTGAGGAAGGGTGAGATAACCCAAGCTTGCCGTGAGCTCGGACAACTAAAAAATATATAAGGAGTTAATATACTCCTTAAAAGTTAGTCTAAAGTATGCTTAGCATTTAGTAATTTACCATCAGTTCCAAAGGAAACATCAATGTCAAGTGCATTTTCTTCGTTTTTTGGGGCAATCTTGAATATTTGTCCTGCTTGTGCTGGTTTTCCATCCACAGAATGGCTTACCAAATTGATCCCGAAAAGGATCACGAATGCTCCTAAAAATTAATTTCTTAAATGAGAAACTGTCGTGTAATTTTAATGCTCAATAATTTATTTAAATTTTTACCTCCTAATTTCATGATGTTTCAAGGTGAAGTTGTTCTCATGCAAGAGCAAAATAATTGTACTTGTTTGTCAGTGATGGAGAAATAAGACAATGACAGGATACAGATCACGGAATATGCCTTTCTATATATTTAATTATCTCAAATTTTGTGGTGAGATCAATTTGGCACCGACATTTTAATCAAACCTTGACTCTCCTTACTGTCAATCATTTTGATGGACGATGGACATAGACCCAAAGGTGGAATGCAATAACATTCAATCGGTCATTCGATTCCTGATCATTTGTGATGAAACGAATCAAGTACCACACCACCACACATGCTTCATTTCATGTTAACACGTATCATTTTGTCGTAAAATAATTGCAAACACGAAAATTTCACAAGTCAGGTTATACAATTGATGCTGTGTAATTTTCAGTCATTTTGCATGCGAACATCAATGAGTTAGTAAAATTTATTTTCGGATTTACTCGCATTTGACAAATGAGTTAATTATGATCATCTTGTTTGCTATATGTTACGCATAATCAACTTACATGAAATAATTTGTAAATGGTTCTTACATTTTTCCATGCCATTATGCTGTTTTTATTACTGACTCAATCATAATTCAATAAAGCACACAAAATTAACTGATGTATCTTACTAAAATGTTGTTCGACAATTTTCGCCACACACTCTATTGTATAAAATTATTTTTTACAACAAAAAGACTTGCTTAGGCAGTCTTAACAAAGACTGGCACAACGCTGAGTGGTGCTGGATAATTCCTGAGCCATTGAGGTCCTGTAATAACTTCTGAGTCAACAAGGGATCTCCATGTGCCAGCTGGAAGGTAAATGTCACGGGAAACAGCTCCCTCTTCAAGAACTGGCGCCACCAAAATCTTGTCTCCCATCATATAAGCTATTGACAAAATAAAAGACAAAATTCATTATAAATTATAAGTGACGATTAGGATTTCATTGTGTGAAAATAAAATAACTTACCATCGTCAATGGCGAAAGTATTTTCATCAGTTGGATCCACCCACCACATAGGTCTATTGATTGGAGTGCCATCCACAGTAGTCTGCCTTGCTGCAGCAAGGATTTCATCACGGTACATTTCACGTTGAGCCAAAGCATCTTTGCAAATTTGGACAGTCTGTTTAAAAATTAATTCCGTTAAAATACTTTCAAATCATCTTAAAATTAGAATGACTGCTCGCTTACGTACCTCAGCATCATAATCCCATGGAACGACAGAAAATTGAACAGAAGGCATGAAAATATTTGCTTGCATCCACCTCACGTACAACTCCTTGCTTGGCCACTCACCATAAGCATTCCCTCCAATCATGTCTGGTAAAACGAATGGATAGCCAACAATGCTGATTTGAAGTAATGTTGGGATCATGGACTTAAGTCCGTTATTATATCCCCATCTGGAATCCTTGTCCAGCATTCTCACGAAAAATGGCGTTTTCTATAAGAAAATTTATGCTTTAATACATGGGAATTCTAATAAAAAATTAATGCTTTTTGGCTTCTAAAGCAAGTAGTAAATTACATGATTCTGGTGAGCAGTTCGGGTTTCAATTAACCCTCCAAATAATGCACTAGTTTCCACATATTTTGTAGAGTAGATTTGGGGCCAGAGATTAGTATCTCCTGACAGCACGCTGGAAGCGGGTAACCAATTAGTTTCTCCAGCATCAAATTTATATGCATCAATTCCAGTTGTTTCCTGCAACCTCCTAAGTCTTGCTACCCACCAATCAACAGCGGCTTCATTTGTGACATCAATAATTCCAGAATTTCCTCCTTGCCACCAAGAAGTAATTCCAGTTTTGCCTTTAGCGTCCTTCACAAAGTAGCCGTTGTTCATTCCCTCGTTAAAGAGTGGACACCCGTAGTTAACAAATGGATGAACCCAGGCAGTCACTCTCATATTCATTCCCTTGATTTCATCAACCATGGCCTTAGGATCAGGGAATTTAACAGTATCAAAAGTTTCCTCTCCATAGCATGGTTCCCAGTTGTCATCAATTTCAATGTGAGATGCGTTTCCAAACCCTTCGCTGACAACTCTCTTTGCGTAATCTAAGACGATGGTTTGGTTCACTCCGGTTTTATATTGAGCCCAAGTTGACCAGAGAGGACGGACCAGCATCTCTTCATCAGGAAGACCACTTGGTTTTTCAAAGGCGAATCCCGTTGTAAGCTTATGAGCAGCTTTCACATCGGATGCAGTGCACCAAGTGTATTTGAAGGAAAGAGGGGAACGTTTTGTGAAGGGATATTGGTCCCGAGCAATAAAACAGACGCGATCTGAATGAGTACTGTTCAGACTGAAGAAAAGCGGTGTGTCAGGATCAACAACGAGTGCAGCTCCATTAGAAAGCAGCCAGTAGTTCTCTACAACTCCTCCAAATTCACCTTCATTGTCAGCCATTTGGTCAGCAGTGACGAAGGCTTGTTCTTTGCGTGGTCTTGTCTCTATTGGCCATATTTGGGTGAACATTTCTCCACCACCGTACCAATGTACACCGGCTTCAAGGTCGTAACAGTCTTCAATTTCACGGGCGTATGTGGAAGTCCATTCTACACGGCCGCAGCCAGGTGCTGGCCCATCTTTTAGGAGGACTTGAGCATAGTCTCCCCACTGGATACAGACGGTACTTGGATCTCCACCGTTGTCACAATTTGTCCATTGACCAATTGAGGAAGGGTGAGATAACCCAAGCTTGCCGTGAGCTCGGACAACTAAAAAATATATAAGGTGCTAAGATCCATAAAATTAATCTAAAATATGTTTAGCATTCACTTTTACCATCAGTTCCAAAGGAAACTTCAATGTCAAGTGCATTTTCTTCGTTTTTTGGGGCAATCTTGAATATTCGTCCTGCTTGTGCTGGTTTTCCATCCACAGAATGGCTTACCAGGTAGATCCCGAAAAGGATCAGGAATGCTCCTGAAAAGAAATTCATATGCTTAATGAGAAACTGTCGTGTCAATTTAATGTTAAATAATTTATGTAAACTTTTACCTGCTAATTTCATGATGTATCAAAGTGAAGTTGTTCTCATGCAAAAGCAAAAATTATCGTGCTTGTTTGTCAGTGAAGGAAAAGTGAGACACTAACAGGATTTACCCTCGGGGATTAGCCTTTCTATATATATTTGGAAATCATCTCAAATTTTGTTGTGAGATCAATTACTGACATTTTAATCAACCCTTGACTTTCCTCACTGTCAATCATTTGGATTTGAATGCATCCAGAAGTTTAATGTAATGGAATAACATTCGATCGGTCATTCGAATTTTGATCTGTTATGATAAATTAAATCAAGTACTACTCATGCTTCATTTGATGTTAACACGTGTCATTACCTTGTAAAATTAATGCAATCACGATAATGTCACAAGCTTGATTAAACAATTGATGCTATATTATATCATCACGTTACCATAATTTTCATCCGCCATTTTACATGCGAAAAGCATTTGTGGGTAGCAATAACAAATGAGTTGATGATATGATGAGCACCTCGTGAATAATATGAAATCTATGTGAATATTATAAATAGGATCTCTAGCCATTCTCGCCCAAAGTTTATTAGTATGAATTGCTTGATATTTAATGCATGACAATATGCAATTTCAATTAAAACAATTCCTAAGTTTTGATATACTGTTTTAATAAATATTTTGTACAGAAAATAAATTCTTATGCAGTTTTAATGAAATATGGAACAACATTCAAAGGAGCTGGATAATCTCTAAGCCACTGAGGTCCTTTGATAACTTCGGAGTTAATAGCATCTCTCCATGTACCGACCGGAAGGTAAATATCACGAGTAACTGCTCCTTCGTCGACAACTGGTGCTACCAAAATGTTGTCTCCAAGCATGTACGCTGATGACAAAGAAATTTAATGTAAATTATTGACTATTTATAGGTTGGCCCCAAGTAATAAATTATGCAGATTGGCTATCAACTTTACCATTATCAATGGTGAAAGTGTTTTCATCAGTGGGATCAACCCACCACAAAGGTCTGTTAATGGGAGAGCCATCTTGAACAGCTTGTCTTGCTGCAGCAAGAATTTCATCACGGTACATTTCACGTTGGGCCAAAACATCCAAACAAATTTTGATAGTCTACATAAAAATTTCAACATCAAATGTTTAATATCTAATCAGAATTTTTGATTGCATAAAAATTTAATATTGCATTACAAACAAGCACTTGGCTTACCTCATCATCATATTCCCATGGAACGATAGAGAATTGAACAGAAGGCATGAAAATATTAGCTTGCATCCACCTCACGTACAACTCCTTACTTGGCCAATCACCATAAGCATTCCCACCAATCATATCAGGTAAAACGAATGGATATCCAACAATTCCAAATAGAAATAGACTTGGAATTATGGACTTGAGTCCGTTATTGTAGTCCCATTGGGATCCCTTGTCGAGCATTCGAACGAAAGTTGGTGTTTTCTATGAACAGAATAAAATAGTAAGCAAAAACATTCTTAAACTTTTTAGACTTGTTTGTATTTGCATAAAAATACATACCTGGTTGAAATGCGCAGTTCTAGTTTCAACTAGCCCTCCAAAGGATGCAGCCGTTTCCACATATTTTGTAGAATAAAGCTGTGGCCAGAGATCAGTTTCTCCTGCCAGCACACTAGAAGCAGGTAACGAGCTAGTTTCCCCAGCATCAAATTTGAATGAATCAATTCCAGTTGTTTCCTGCAGCCTTCGAAGTCTTGCTACCCACCAATCAACAGCAGCTTCATTTGTCACATCAACAACCCCCGCATTGCTTCCTTGCCACCAACCAGCGATCCCAGTTTTTCCTTTGGGATCCTTGACAAAGTAACCATTGCTCATTCCCTCGTTAAAAAGTGGACACCCATAGTTAACAAATGGATGAACCCAGGCAGTCACTCTCATATTCATTCCTTTGATTTCATCAACCATCGCTTTAGGATCCGGGAATTTTACAGGGTCAAATGTCTCCTGTCCATAGCATGGTTCCCAGTTGTCATCAATTTCAATATGAGAAGAGTTTCCGAACCCTTCGCTGACAACTCTTCTGGCAAAATCTAAGACGATCGTTTGATTCACTTCGGTTTTATATTGAGCCCAAGTAGACCAAAGTGGACGGACGAGCATCTCTTCATCAGGAATTCCACTTGGTTTATCAAAGGCTATGCCGGTTGTGAGCTGATGAGCTGCTTTCACATCTGGTGCAGTACACCAAGTGTATTTGAAGGTGAGAGGAGAGCGTGTTGTGAAGGGATGTTGGTCCCTGGCGATAAAGCAGACGCGATCTGGATGAGTTGTGTTTAAGCTGAAAAAGAGAGGGGTACCCGGGTCGATGACGAGTCCAGCTCCATTAGAAAGCAGCCAGTAGTTCTCTACCATTGCTAAAAATTGAGGTTCATTACTAGCCATTCCATTTGTAACGTAAGCTCCTTCCAAAGTGGGTCGAGACTCTATTGGCCAGGTTTGCGTCCACATTTCTCCACCACCGTACCAATGCACTCCAGATTCGATTTCGTAACAGTCTTCAATTTCACGGGCGTATGTAGAGGTCCATTCTACACGGCCGCAGCCAGGTGCTGGCCCATCTTTTAGGAGGACTTGAGCATAGTCTCCCCACTGGATACAGACGGTACTTGGATCTCCACCGTTGTCACAATTTGTCCATTGACCAATTGAGGAAGGGTGAGATAACCCAAGCTTGCCGTGAGCTCGGACAACTAAAAAATATATAAGGTGCTAAGATCCATAAAATTAATCTAAAATATGTTTAGCATTCACTTTTACCATCAGTTCCAAAGGAAACTTCAATGTCAAGTGCATTTTCTTCGTTTTTTGGGGCAATCTTGAATATTCGTCCTGCTTGTGCTGGTTTTCCATCCACAGAATGGCTTACCAGGTAGATCCCGAAAAGGATCAGGAATGCTCCTGAAAAGAAATTCATATGCTTAATGAGAAACTGTCGTGTCAATTTAATGTTAAATAATTTATGTAAACTTTTACCTGCTAATTTCATGATGTATCAAAGTGAAGTTGTTCTCATGCAAAAGCAAAAATTATCGTGCTTGTTTGTCAGTGAAGGAAAAGTGAGACACTAACAGGATTTACCCTCGGGGATTAGCCTTTCTATATATATTTGGAAATCATCTCAAATTTTGTTGTGAGATCAATTACTGACATTTTAATCAACCCTTGACTCTCCTCACTGTCAATCATTTGGATTTGAATGCATCCAGAAGTTTAATGTAATGGAATAACATTCGATCGGTCATTCGAATTTTGATCTGTTATGATAAATTAAATCAAGTACTACGCATGCTTCATTTGATGTTAACACGTGTCATTATCTTGTAAAATTAATGCAATCACGATAATGTCACAAGCTTGTTTAACAATTGATGCTATTATATCATCGCGTTGTCTTAATTTTCATCAGTCATTTTACAAGCGAAAAGCAATTGCGGTTAGCAATAACAAATGAGTTGATGATATGATGAGCACCTTGTGAATAATATGAAATCTATATGTTTATTATAAGTGGAATTTCACAAAAATATTTTTCGACAATTTTCACGATACTTTTGACTTTATAAATGTTTTGCACGGAAAATAAATTCTTAAGCAGTTTTAATAAAGTATGGAACAACATTCAAAGGAGCTGGATAATCTCTAAGCCACTGAGGTCCTGTGATAACTTCAGAGTTAATAGCATCTCTCCATGTACCGACCGGAAGGTAAATATCACGAGTAACTGCTCCTTCGTCGACAACTGGTGCTACCAAAATGTTGTCTCCAAGCATGTACGCTGATGACAAAGAAAGTTAATGTAAATTATTGACTTTTTATAGGTTGGCCCCAAGTAATAAATTATGCAGATTGGCTATCAACTTTACCATTATCAATGGTGAAAGTGTTTTCATCAGTGGGATCAACCCACCACAAAGGTCTGTTAATGGGAGAGCCATCTTGAACAGCTTGTCTTGCTGCAGCAAGAATTTCATCACGGTACATTTCACGTTGGGCCAAAACATCCAAACAAATTTTGATAGTCTATATCAAAGTTTCAACAAATGTTATACTCATAAATATTTGATCTGAGTTGCATAAAAATTTAATATTTCATTAAAACCAAGCGCTTAGCTTACCTCATCATCATATTCCCATGGAACGATAGAAAATTGAACAGAAGGCATGAAAATATTAGCTTGCATCCACCTCACATACAACTCCTTACTTGGCCAATCACCATAAGCATTCCCACCAATCATATCTGGTAAAACGAATGGATATCCAACTATTCCAAATAGAAATAGACTTGGAATTATGGACTTTAGTCCGTTATTGTAGTCCCATTGGGATCCCTTGTCGAGCATTCGAACGAAAGTTGGTGTTTTCTATGAACAGAATAAAATAGTAAGCAAAAACATTCTTAAACTTTTTAGACTTGTTTGTATTTGCATAAAAATACATACCTGGTTGAAATGCGCAGTTCTAGTTTCAACTAGCCCTCCAAAGGATGCAGCCGTTTCCACATATTTTGTAGAATAAAGCTGAGGCCAGAGATCAGTATCTCCTGTCAGCACACTGGAAGCTGGTAACGAGCTAGTTTCCCCAGCATCAAATTTGAATGAATCTATTCCAGTTGTTTCTTACAGCCTTCTAAGTCTTGCTACCCACCATTCAACAGCAGCTTCATTTGTCACGTCAACAACTCCCGCATTGCTCCCTTGCCACCAACCAGCGATCCCAGTTTTTCCTTTGGGATCCTTGACAAAGTAGCCGTTACTCATGCCCTCGTTAAAGAGTGGACACCCATAATTAACAAATGGATGAACCCAGGCAGTCACTCTCATATTCATTCCCTTGATTTCATCAACCATTGCCTTAGGATCAGGGAATTTTACAGGGTCAAATGTCTCCTGTCCATAGCATGGTTCCCAGTTATCATCAATTTCAATATGAGAAGAGTTTCCGAACCCTTCGCTGACAACTCTTCTGGCAAAATCTAAGACGATGGTTTGATTCACTTCGGTTTTATATTGAGCCCAAGTAGACCAAAGTGGACGGACTAACATCTCTTCATCAGGAATTCCACTTGGTTTATCAAAGGCGATGCTTGTTGTGAGCTGATGAGCTGCTTTCACATCTGGTGCAGTACACCATGTGTATTTGAAGGTGAGAGGAGAGCGTGTTGTGAATGGATGTTGGTCCCTGGCGATAAAGCAAACGCGATCTGGATGAGTTGTGTTTAAGCTGAAAAAGAGAGGGGTACCCGGGTCGATGACGAGTCCAGCTCCATTAGAAAGCAGCCAGTAGTTCTCTACCATTGCTAAAAATTGAGGTTCATTACTAGCCATTCCATTTGTAACGTAAGCTCCCTCCAAAGTGGGTCTGGACTCTATTGGCCAAGTTTGGGTCCACATTTCTCCACCACCGTACCAATGCACTCCAGATTCGATTGCGTAACAGTCTTCAATTTCACGGGCGTATGTAGAGGTCCATTCTACACGGCCGCAGCCGGGTGCTGGTCCGTTTTTGAGGAGGACTTGAGCATAGTCTCCCCATTGTATGCAGACGGTTTCTGGATCTCCTCCGTTGTCACAATTTGTCCATTGGCCGATTGAAGATGGGAGAGATAAACCAAGTTTTCCATGCGCTCGAACAACTGAAAAGTTGCAAGATACCCCAATAAATAATTATTTTGCTTGACATTTTCTTGCAATAAATATGCTTAGCATTTATAATAATTTACCATCAGTTCCAAAGGAAACTTCAAGGTCAAGTGCATTTTCTTCGTTGTTTGGCTCAACTTTAAAAATTTCACCAAGTCTTGTTTTCAGTTTTCCTTCAACGGAATTGTTCACTAGATGGATCCCAAGAAGGGCCACCAATACTCCTATAAACAATTTAAATTTTGATAATGTACGCCTTTGTCATGTTACAGTAGTTTTCAATTTTATTTTTACCTGCAAATTTCATTGTGTTTCAATTTCAATCAGGTAACTTGTTCTCATGCAAAACAAAAAAGCTAATGTGTTTGTGAGAGAAAGGGAAGAGAGACGATGATAATGATGGGCTTCAACTATTACCTTATAAGGTTAATAATCCTCGGAAAATACATATCATCTCAATTTATGGTGTTGTATTTGTGATCAACATAATACTTGACGGTCAAGCTGAAGTGTTGATGCTGTGTCAATCATTTAGATGTAGATCAATCATTCATGCTTGATGATGAGTGATGGAATGTATTAAATATCGCACATTAATTCAACATTTGACATTTTGATTCAATTCATCATTCATAGTTTTGTCATTTCCTCGATAAAATGAATGGGATCACGTAACTGACACAAGGAAGATCACTTTTACATATAAAAATATGCATTACATCGCATTACATCTGAACCAGGCATGGCACGTGGGTTATAATGGGTAGGTGGGTAACCCGTTTAAACCCGGGTTTTAATGCCCACCTAAAATTTAGTGGGTTTTATGGGTAAAACGGGTTTTAATAAAAAATCAAGCAAATCAATGCTAAATCTGTATTTTTAACTATGAATGCATTGTTGTTGGTGTTTACAGTCATAATACGTGGCTTTTCCCTCAATATTAAGAAGATTTAAGCACTGATAGTAGTCTCTCTGATGTGGTTTAATGTATATATCACTAATTTTAACTTAACCACCAATTATTGATCATCATTTGTCTTCAGTCAAAATTAAATGTCAAAACTGAACGCTTTCTTGATGATCTGACAATTAGGAATTAAATTTGCAGTTGTAGACTGGAAAATAGTTGCATTGTAATACAATCCTTGAACATATTAGTGAAGTAAATTGAAATTAGGTACTTCACCAATTACCATACTAAATACATGGAAAATCCATATTCCCCGTTTTAACCCATTTTCCCCATTTAAACCCGTTATAACCCACAAAACCCGTTTTAACCCGTACCCAGTGGGTTCTAGCGTTAAAACCCAGGGTTTTAACCATGCCTGATCTGAACTGAGCACATGATTATGACGATGAAATGGGATCCCAAAAAATAATTCATGCAATTACCATAACATATTATTTTCAAAATGCTACTTTAAAGCTTTTATGTTGTCTTTACTAACTCAAGCATGATTCCTAAATTACATTAAATTAACTAAATGCATCTCAGCCTTTTCAACAAATACTTGATTTTTTAAACTATTTTTTACACTACAAAAATACTTTTTTTATGGAAATACTTTCTTAGGCAGTTTTAACAAAGTATGGCACAACATTCAAAGGGGCAGGATAATCCCTGAGCCATTGAGGTCCAGTAATAACTTCGGAGTTAATAGCATCTCTCCAGGTACCAGCTGGAAGGTAAATGTCACGAGTAACTGCTCCCTCTTCGACAACTGGGGCTACCAAAATGTTGTCTCCAAGCATGTAAGCTGTTGGATGAAGCATAATTGAAAAACATTCGATATGTTAAAACGCTGATTGATTTTGTAAATGGCATTGAAAATTTTTAGATTAATTACCATCGTCAATGGTGAAAGTATTTTCATCAGTTGGATCAACCCACCAAATAGGTCTGTTAATTGGAGTACCATCTTGTGCAGCTTGTCTTGCAGCTGCCAAAATGATATCTTTATATGTCTCACGTTGTGCCAAAACATCCAAACAAATTTGAACAGTCTAGAAAATCCAATATAAATTGACAAAAATTAAAATGGTAAGAATTCCTTGTGGTTTTCAAACTTCAAACTGACTAATTTAGCCTCACGGCTCACCTCAGAATCATACTTCCATGGAACAAGGGAGAATTGAACTGCTGGCATGAAAATGTTAACCTGCATCCACCTCACGTACATTTCCTTAGTTGGCATCTCATCTCCATAAGCATTACCTCCAATCATATCAGGAAGAACATATGGATAACCAACAATTCCAAAGTGGAGGAGAGTAGGAATCATGGACTTGAGTCCGTTATCGAAACCCCAGCGACTGTCCTTGTCCAGCATTCGGATGAAGATTGCCTCTTTCTTTAAGAATATAGGCATAGTTTCATGAGTAAATGCACAACACAACTGGTTTTGTATCTGATCTGGTAATAATAAAGTAAGTACCTGATTTAAATGAGCTACACGAGTTTCAACCAATCCCCCAAATTTGGCAACTTCTTCAACATATTTTGTGGTGTATATCTGTGGCCACAAACCAGTATCACCTTCGAGTGTAGAAGAAGCTGGCAACCATAAACTTTCCCCAGCATCAAATTTGAAGGAATCCAGTCCACTGCTTTCTTGTAAATTACGAAGTCTTTCAGAATACCAAGCAGCAGGTTCTGGCCTGGTAAAATCAATCACTCCAGAATCAGTTCCTTCCCACCACCAAGAGATTCCAGTTTTACCTTTGGCATCCTTCACGAAATAACCTTTGCTCATGCCTTCGTTAAATAAGGGGCAATCTGAAACAAACGAGAATATTTTTATTTCTATCGAAATCGAATATTCTTAAGTGGAAAGTTGATGGCGAATACATACCATAATTGATAAAAGGATGAATCCACGCAGTAGCCTTCATGCCCATTCCCTTAATCTCATCCATCATTGCCTTAGGATCAGGGAATTTGGCAAGATCAAACGCCGCTTCTCCATAGCACGTCTCCCATTTATCATCAATTTCAATATGAGAAGAATTACCAAATCCTTCACTGACAACTTTCCTTGCAAAATCCAAAACGATTGTTTGATTCACTTGTGTTTTGTACTCAGCCCAAGTTGACCAAAGGGGGCGAATCAACATCGTCTCATCTGGAATTCCAGTTGGTTTCTCAAAGAATGTATTCATCGCCAGTTGATGAGCAGCTTTCACATTTGCTGCAGTACACCATTCATAAGCGAGCTTCAAAGGTTCTCTCTTGGTAAACGGAGTTTGATCTCTGGCAACAAAACAAACTCTGTTGGCATGCTTTGTGTCCAGACTGAAGAAAAGTGGGGTATCAAAGTCGACGACGAGGGCAGCTCCATTGGAAAGCAACCAGTAGTTCTCAACAACTCCTCCGTAATAATTCTGAGGATTTTGGAGAAAGTCGCTGGTCACGTAGGCACCTTCATTACGAGGATTGTTTTCAATAGGCCAGGTTTGAGTGTGTGTTTCTCCTCCACCGTACCAATGAACTCCATCCTCGATTTCATAACAGTCTTCAATCTCTCGGGCGTAGGTGGTCGTCCATTCTACACGACCACAGTTGGGGGCTGAGCCAGTTGTAAGCTCCACTTTGGCATAGTCTCCCCATTGAACGCAGGTTTGGTCATCGTTGCAATGAGTCCATTCTCCTACTGCTGCCGGGTGGGAAATTCCTAGCTTGCCACGGGCTCGCACAACTTAAATGCCGATGGAAAAATCATAATTAGCAAAAAAAAATATAACAGTACATAGGTTACTTTAATCTAAGTTTCGTACCATCGGTGCCAAATGAAATTTGAATATCTAAAGCATTGTCTTCATTTTTAGGACCAAACTTGAAAATTCCTGGAGCCCCCTTTGTACTCCTCCCATCGCTAGTTTGAAGGGATACGTAGATCCCAAGAAGAATCGCCAGAAAAGCTGGAATTAAAAGTAAAAAATATATTATAAATAAAATTTCGGATTCTTCATTTACGTTTACAATTAACCAATTAATTGATTTGTGATTAATAAAAGACCTGCTGGCCGCATTTTGGGTTTTAATTGGGAAGCGTAAAAATAATTATGGACTAGATGACTCTACTTTGGCTCATGCAACATGAAACTGACTTGCTAAATCGTTGAATGTTCCCCTTTTTAATGATGAATTTGGGAAATAACAACTACATGAGAAGTGTTATATTATCGTTTTATCAAGAGGAAGGGATTACAATGCGAGAGGAATTTTTTTCGTTCATTTGCAAACAAACACGTTGACAATAATTAAGTGCAATATAAGCCGGATTACTAATCTTCTGACATTCTGACTAATGATTGACAATGGACCCAAAGCAACCCAAGGTTTTGGTTAATACATCAAGGAGTGTTTTGTTTTTGATGAAGCAAAATATTTTGCAAAACATTCTCTCCACGCTTCCAGAATTTACTGGGATGTAAGAGCCCTGGAAGAATGCGATGGGAGAAATGATGATTGATACTGATTGGATTTTATCAATCAATCTTGTTCTTATCATAAAAATTCATTAACACTTTTTTATGTTTAAAATTATAGGGTGGTGCAAAGCATTTGAGTTTATTGCTAAGAAAAACAAGCATGACAATTGCCAATTGTAGAAAAGTAAACCAATGTGGGATTTAGATGTCGACTGATATGTCATTCAGATCAGAATATAAATTTGATAAATTAAATTATCTGGTTAAGTTTTCCATGTATTTCAAAAAGATTCGCAGAATGAAACACGATAATTAATTTCCATAATAATGTCTACTCAATCGTATGACTATGACATTCATGGACAGTGAATAAAGTTGGTTAAATGTTAGATTATTAAGATTTAACAAGCAACATAACATTCATAATAAATAAGTCGATATAAAAATATAATGAATCATGATTTACAGTACCACTGACACAGAGCAGAACGAGAGCAGGGAATTCAGCTGATTCCGGTTTGAACATGTGTTTAACACGTGGCGGAAGCATTGGTACACAAAACGTGATGCAAAAACTTCCTTTTCTATAAAAGTTTTAAAGAGAATTTTCACATCTACGTGTGCCGTGTAAAGAGTACAAACACAAACTGGATGGGATGTTGACAAAAAGTAATGCTTATAGTGATTTTGTCATTTTTTGTGGCTGTTGCACTATAATTGGGGTATTTTGTACAGAAATGCATCTGTTGAATATACGGTACCATAAGTGTAACGTTATTTTTACTCGCTTGTTTTTCCAGCTTTATAGCTGTAAGCAGGGTAGGAACATGTAAAAACATATTATGGAAAAACAACATGGAGAAAACATGTTTTTACATGGAGAAAAGAAAATTCTTTTCTCCATGGATAAATGTTTTTACATGGAAAAATGGATAAATGCTGCTGGACTAATCAAAAACTCAGAAATAACACTCTTGTGAGATACGACTTCACTTATTTTGTCGAGCGTTGTGTTCTTTCATATTTTCTATAGTTGAGAATATACATAATACTGCGTCAATACTCGCTGAAACTTATAGTTATCGTTAGTATAATTTAATCACCTTATCTTTGAAAATAAATTCGATTGGAAACTGCTAAAAGTTATGATGGAGTATCTTAAAAATCACTGATAAGGAGTTCAGTCTTGCTACTCCGAGTATAAATGTGCATTTTAAAAGTATTATATCCATTGTAGAGTGTCTAAAACATGCGAACGGAGTTTTTCCATGTATACAAGTATTTCCATGTTTTTTCCATGTTTTTATTATTTTTTACATGGAAATATGGAGAAAAGCTTTTCTCCATGTTTTTATCCAACCCTGGCTGTAAGCCCTGGATGAATTCCCTTTACAAATGCAAAGCAAGGCAAATTCGTCCATGGCTTGTAAGCAATGAATTATCCTTCCGAATGCGCTTGTGTATAATTCACAGAGCTATACATGAAGTGTGAAGTCAAAATGTATGAAAATATAATATATTTTATAATACATTTTTAATTAAGCGATTCAATCAAACTCATTTACATGTACTCCTCCTTCAATAAAGCAATAAAGCTTCTATGATTTTTAGAGGAGCATTTTCATAGGCCACTAGCGTTCAATCCTTACTCTAAAAATACATGCGAATTTTAATGTTGCAAAATCTTTGTTCGGATATTTGCTACCCGAAGCCTCCTATTCCCCTGACGAGAAGTTACCAAACTATGAATCATGCTTCTTTTGTTTGTGGGATATCCCAAAATTCACTCTCTTCCTCTTCCTTGAGTTGGTTTGGTATTAGTCATTCATAACCCACGAGGTTGACACTCGAAACGCCTACCTATCTAGATATCACTTCAGTTCAGACAGAGCTATCCAGAACCTCAAGAAGGATGTTGCACAGTTGATAGTAGAGCATCGCAATTTTCTACTTTATGTTGTGAAGTTTGGGAGGTTAACGGTAGCTTTTAATTTAATTTTTAATAAAATTAAAGCTACAATTAGCTTCTCAACTACTCAACAAACTCATCAAGGGAGATATTGTTAATACAGTGGGAAAAGACAAGGGATGCGAACTCACAGAAAAGCATTATTAATTGTCTTTGGATGTATCATAAGCAGTTGCTGGAGGTAGGTGAGCTGGACTTGGACATATTCAAAATGTGAAATCAAAAGGCGAAGATTTTTTTCGAATTCAGAATATTTAATAAATGGAGCTCAAGGCTATATAGCAATTGAAGTTTTCCAGAGGTAAAAACTCCCCTCAGATTTTTTTCTCGATTTGTGAACGGCTCTATGTGAAAAATCTCCAGAAACCTACTTTACTTTCAATGTGATTCTCACCACCAGAAATAGAAATGACATCATTTTAGTTCGCCTATCTAAATACATATAGATACCCAGTACATCTATCAAGAGATGAAGGGTTGTAGCGGTTAAAATAGTACAGAACAGTTAAAATTACAATATCATTTGATGTTTTAACTGTGTAGTGAACAATTCATTAGTAAAACTTGGTTTAAAAGTTGTTTATTAGAGGTATGATATATATATGTGCACTCATACTCCATAATTTCTTAATTCAAAGAAACTAAAGTAGCAGAACCCATTTCGAAAAGCATTATTTTGCGACAGTAACGGTAAGCTATAGTGATGATCTTTGATCGTCATCATAATTGCAGCAAATATATAGATAGTATTCTACAGTTAACTCAATAGTTATATAATAGAAACAGAACATCAAAAGATGAGAGAGAAACTAACTGCGTTATATGCAATATAGTTATACTTCAGTTGAAATTGATTATACTTTCCTCATCCTCCTCTTTGTAGTATTTTAATATTTGTAAATTTACACATATTTTAACTGGCAACGGTTTTATATTGCAGGTAGAGAATGGCACTTTCACCTGCTCATGGACTTCATGGACGTAGCTATTGATCCCTCCGGAACATGTTCGAAATCAAATCTCCAATTTATCATGGGGGCTCCAAAAGCAATCATAGTTGGTAAACTGTAATAAAATATCATTTGTAGATTTGCTTACTACTTAATTACTCCCAAGTGATTTCGTTTATTCAGGCGACTAAGGTTGAAACCACAAAAATATAATATGATGGTGAGATAAAACGTCTTTCTTTTTACTTAGCCCTGATTGACTTTGGAGATGATGAGAATGCAGAGAAGGGAGGGGTCTTAACGCGTACGGATTTCCATTTGTTACAACAGGTTGGTTATTTTATGATTATACTATTTACTATCTTTGTGATCGTATAGTCAAAGTCAGGCATTTTGGATAATTTCTTGTGCTCAGGATTTTTCTCTTTTTTCACCTGAAATAAATAGAGAAAACGACACTCAGGTATTTACTCTCTGATTTATTTTTACGTAATAATAATTAATAATATGCATTGTTCAAATTTACTTTTAAGAGTGGAAATTAAAATATGTAGTTATAATTATTAGGTTATTAAAGAGTAATCAGGTATCATTCTCAATTCATGCCACCATGAAACCGCATCACACTAAATTGATAACTTTAAAGAAAACCAATGATTATAGGCAGGACTTAACTCTACGATTTTGAATGCTTACATATTTGTATAATTTAGTTAATTAGGGGGGCAAGTGTATTCATTGTTGTAAAATCCATCATTTCCAAGTCTGGCTACTAACAACAGCCATTGGAGTTTGCTTGAGGGCAACACCGCTCATACGGACCCCGAGCACAACAGTAGTATCTTGAAACATATGCATCGTAACATAGAAAAGCGTTTCCAGAGCATCTTTGTGCTGACGCGCCAACCTTAGATATAATTAAGTAAGGACATTTAAAGTTAAATTATGTTCAACCAGTAATTAAGCAAAAATGTACATTCAACATTGGAATTTATGAAAATGTTCAGCTTACCGATAAATCCGAAATTACAACGAGTCCAACAATGAGCAGGAGCCCAAAGAAAAGTGTCTTGTTCATCTTGCTGTTTTAGTGTTTTTTAAAAACAATTTGTAATTAGTAATTGTTGGCAGGTTAGAATATTGTTTTCGGTGATTTGCTTGCTTCGTTGGGAAACAGTGGAATAACTGTATAAGGTTTGGTGATGGAATGATACCTTTGCAGTTGAATTACTTCCCTTTTATACAAATTTTCACGGCTATGCTTATGAAGCACATTATGAACAAAGAATCTTTTTACATTTCTAGGGAATGTTTGCGTTACTGTGAAAATGACTGCAAAAATATTGACGTAAATTTGAATATACTAATTGAACATGACATGTGTAAAAAATGCAGAAAAACAAAAGGTATATTACACAGAAACGGGACATTTGATAAGGATTAACTTTTGGGAGTTAACATTTACTGCTTTTTACAGCCAAACACGGGTGCCACTTGGTACAAAGTGGCAGCTTAAACCCTTGTGGAGAAAATGTTTGATTTACTTATCCTCAGTAATCTTTGCATTTAGCCTTCCCGGAAATGTTTATTTCCGTAATTTTTTACCGTCGATTTTCGACTTACTAGACGGGTGACCATAATAAAAGCTTCACATATACTGGATCACATTATGTGACGCCATTTAACCAGAACCTGAAGCTTTGAGTAGAAGCTATAATGCTTGCACTTGGTCAGCGTGACGTACATTTTGTTGCTGTTCAATTGCATGCATTTATACGTAGAGCTTCTGTCTATGCACATATAATCTGGTCATGGGCAAGGCAAATGGTAAGCTGCAATATATGTTTATAGTGTTATCATTTATGGCAACTAAGGTTAAATCCATTAAAACATATTGATGCATGAGGTAAAATGGAGATGATGGGGATTCTTAGAATAGAGTACTCACAACAAGCTAAAATATTATGTTAGATTGGAAATAAAATGAATATCACTATATAATAATAAAATATTGAACCGTCCCGTTATCACCAGTGATGAGCAAGTACGAGATTTACTGGCTTGACGTTTTCCATTCTGGTTTTTGTATATTTGAAGGCAAACTTTGCAAAATCTTTGAAATCACTGACGCAAGTACAAATAATATTTTTATGGAGATTCATCAATTAAGTCCAAAATGTATGATGTGGAAGAAAAGTTGATTATGATTAATCATTCAAAATGTACGTGTGTTTACTTTTTGCGCACATACTTTCACTGCTTTAGGCGAATAATACCTACAGACAACAGTTAAACGAATATTCAGGAAGTGAATAGTACATATAATAAGAAGATAAGTGGATGGATAAGTAAGTTCAAAAGTTTAAAAGTATCTGAATGATGAAATGTGTTGCGTGTGAACCTTACATGTTGTATATCCGCAACATTCAACGTCAAAACTGGTTTGATTCCAGTTAATTTAAGGAGACTAAATGGTATAAATAGGGTTGGATTCCAGTTTCAACTGTACCATTTAAGTAAAAATTTTCATTCGATCAGTTTTAAACGAATAAAAATAACTGCTCATAAGTATATCTTATCCGAAACCAACAACCAAAACTTGTCATCATGAGCAAATACGCCGTTATTATTTCGTATGGCATTCGTTTAAAATATTTTAATTTAGTCTACATTAAAGATTCAACCAACTTTCTACATTTTATTTTAGACTTTCAGTCCTCGTCACCCTTTTGGGTTTCCTGCTGGTCACCGTGTCTGCTGTACCAACTGCGGAAGAAGTGAGCGAGTCTGAAAGAAGCGCTTTTCAAGAGACTGCGACCCTTGAGGATGGAGCAGGGGGAAATGGAACCACCACTCCAATGAGATCCACCTCCCTTTCAAGCGCACGTCAGCTTTATTGTTGGCAATGTAGTTCTCCTGTGAGTAAATGCATTGAAGTTTTTATAACTGAAGTTGCGTGGCTGATGCTGAGGCAATAAAGCTTCATTTTCAGTAATTTACTAAATGAAATTTTGGATTTGTTTTTGGATTTACAGTGTACCGCATATGCGTGTTGCAACGACGGATATCCTCAGTGCTGTCGTGTTGGCAGTAGTTGCAAATGCTGTGGTTAGTATTGGTCTTGAAGTTCTTCAAGCTTTGAGTTGATTTGATCGAAACCTTCAGTTAAGTCCAGATGTCAATTCTTCAACTTATTAATGATATTTCGTATGCCAGCTTTACTTCAAATTTTCGTATAATTATTTGTGGTAACCCAAAAGCGGGAAAATTTTTCTTTAATAAACGCATGTCACTAGGAAAGTGATGTCATCTTGTATTTAGAATCGGATAAGCGGAAGAAAATATAAAACAATTTGCACAAATGTGTATATGCTGTAGTTTTCCCCTAAGTATAACCCATTTTATTTCATACCCTTTAACCGCAACAACCCAACATAAACACCTCCACAAAAAGTTTAATACTCACAATTTATGGAACATGTAAACCCAGTTCATTCACCTTCACATCACATTAACCTTTGGTATGGGTATTCCAGTATATCAGGCAAATTTAAACTATTTGGTGTGTGTGGTTTTGTGGTGAATGGAAACTTTAAGAAAATCAGAGTAGATTGAAAAAGATCATAGCATTCAAAGGAGCTTGTGCATTTCTGCTTTATAAGCAGAACCATGATTTCTCACCTTAATTAAATACCGTACCGTGGACATCAACAACCAAAGCTTTACTTTTGACTTTGCCCTGGACCGTTTCATATCATGGTGTTGAAATTTCTCTTCCTTTGATATACATTCCATCATTGCATTGTGCAGATCAGTGAAATAATATTACAACGAATTGCTGAAAAGTTTAATTATATAATATATATGCAATATATGTCATAATATTATAAAAAATACACATCTTTCGAGGTCAATCTTATGCTTTCTCTTTCCTTTGATCGCGTTTCATGACGTTGCTTTAATAAATTAATGTGTTTTCATGAGATAATCCATATTATGCACAAGAATTTAATTCCTTTCCTTCTCATACATTTTTCATATAGGCACTTGCACTAATCCCTGTATTATTGGTAAACTTCACAATATATATAAGCTCATACAGGGAAAATGTTTCACCTCGACCAAAATCTCATCTACACTTGCTCCTCAGATTCATCAAGTCCCGTAAAGTCCATTTCATTTGACGTCCAATCTCCGATAATTCTGTTTACGGGCAGACAATGCTATTTGGATGAACTACATCGTCTCAGCATCGAAATGTAGTATGGATCAAATCTGAGAATGAAGGATGCATGCTTGAATTTTTCCAATGACTAGCAAAGGATCGTCTCAAGATAACAACGAAGGATGCCAATGGAACAGATAAAAGTCCCAAATCAATTGCTGATGATGTATAAAACTTTTTCTGAAAATACTTGTCCTGCATGAATTTACTGAAGAGGAGGCTATACATTTTGTATTTCATGTTAAATTGGAAATTTCAAAGGTTTTGGGAAAATGAAGCAGTATCAAGATGCAATAACTCTTTACAGGGATGTTGGGAATAATTTGAGACAAACTTTTGGTGACCAACAATTCAGATTTTGTGAAATGGAGGAGAGTATAATGCGCATCCAGAACAGAACTTGCAGTTCAGGCATGTGAAATAAATTATTATGACATGTTATGAATTTCGATATGAATTAACAATTTATGCAGATGTAGTGTATAAAATTTGTAGCAATTTGCTTAAAAAATACATTGATTCGATTTTAAAACATTATTTTAATAAATAACAGCAATAAAAATCACTTGTTTTACAATTCAAAAAGTGTTCTGTTTTCATTGATTTAATATAACATTTGATTGGATCTGTTATGATGCTGATTTAGATTAATATTTTTCTGACCAACTAATTTTAACTTGTTCCGGCCTTATTATTATTATTACTATATCTTATTCTTTATCAACTCTAACGTACGATTTTCTAAACACCTTCCATTATTCTTTTTAACCGCAATTGACAATGGAGTACAACCATCCTTTCCAACAGCGTTGACATCTGCTCCATTTTGAATTAGCACTTGGACGAGTTCATGTGTTAGTATCTTGTTCAGAGGGGGCCATCCCAAACAATTCAATACTAGATGAAGCGGAGTGTTCTTGTGCGAATCCATTGCATTAACGTCACATCCTTGGGAAATGAAATATCTCAACGCACTTAAGTTGCAACCAAACGCAGCATGGTGAAGCACAGACCAACCATCTTTATCTGGTTTCTGGAAGTCTGCTCCAGCTTCAATTAATGTTTCTAAAAGGCGAGCGCTCCACTCTTTATGCGCTGCAGCAGTAAATATAATTCCTTTGTTGAAGTCAAATTGTGCAGATTTGAAGACTTGAATGGTGGAGTCAAGTGGTTCAAAGTGTTGCACTGCCCTATGAAGCGGTGTTCTTTCACTTTTTCCAGTTGAATGGAATATTTCTGCTTTCCCTCTGCTAGATAAGTCTTGAATCAGCCTATGATATTCTTGTGATGTCATATATGTGGGGCCAAAATGGAGGATAGTCCGCAATGAGAAATTATCCTCAAGGCCTTTCTCAATAAGAAGTAAAACTAGATCTATGTGAATATTTGGGGCAAAAAAAGGATGGCAGTTGTTGGCTTCTATTTGGCTTATAAATGATGAAGAGGGTTGAGGGAAAATCTCGTCAATTATGCGTTTTCGTTCTTCTATTTGACTAGATGGTTGATATTGGGTGTCAATGACGGTGTAGGAAAGTGTAGCTTGCAGTTGGCGTTGACTGAGATTACCTTTAAAATGATTGGTAATCAAGTAGTGCATTACCAAGTGGTCCCCTCTCAAAGCAGCTAGATGAAGAAGCGAAATAGTTTGAATTCCTTTATCGTCACTTGGTTTAGGCGGTGGAGCATTTTTATCAACCTTCTTGTCCTTTTCCATTTCTTTGTCACGTACATTAAGCGTGATAAGTTCAATTAGCTTGCTCGTTTTTTTAATGAACTTATCTATTAACAAGTCAATTATTGGAACTCCAGCATAAAGTACGGCGAAAATAATTGTCTCTTCTTCAGACTGACTGGAAGGTGCGTAAGATTCCAGTGAAACTAAAATTTGCAGTAAATTGTAGTGATTTGCAAGGACACAAACCTGCACCCACGGCACGATGAAATTAGACGGAATGTGTTTTTTAAATTGATCTTGAATCACATCTTTATTTTTTATGGCAAGAGACTCCACAAACTTTAGTAACTGTCCATGTGCGAACTTAAATGTGTCCATCACAAAACTTTGGAATTTAATGGTTGATTCAGCTGAAAAATCAGTGTCAAGTCCACTCGAAAAATATGGAATTGGCTTCCTAACGCTGTGTGGCTCAATGCAGTCTCGGAACAAGTCAGGTGCATGGTTTTGAGTCAATTCATTGTTAACCAAAGCATTTGAAACCAAATAGCAAGACAATGATTGGTTAACAACTACCAGTGACTCTTCCTTTTGAGCTAATAAGCCCACGGTGACGAACCTCTCAAGAGTCTTAATCCCCTGATTTGTAATCCTTCCTGGGAAGATAGTACTTTCTGCCACTTTTTCCAGATCCCGATATTCCTTCTTACTAATGTCTAAATCGTCGAGAAGTTGACTAATTTTTTGTTCAATTTCATCAAAAACTAATTTCTTCTTCGACATTTCCTCCTCATTCTCTTGTAGCACTTTTTCTGGGATTCGCTTCCCAGAAATTTTCTCCAGCAAATTTGTTACTTCAGTCAGTTCAATGGAATCTTGTAATTTGAGCAGCTCCCGCATGCTTGGTAGAAGCTCATTTAAAGTGGTTGAATACTCATAAGTTTTATTTTCAAAAATTTCTGCAACACAAAATTTGCAGTTGAAAACCACTTGCTCAAATCTACTTTCACAGTCACACGCAGGAAAGTTCTTACAAATTTGTGGTTTTTCAAAAAATTCCTTAATGTAATTGTCTTCTCCCCATGTTCGAACTAGACAAAAAATGCTCTCCTTATGTTCAATTAAATGCACGTTTTGCATAGTCTCGTTTTCTTTAAGAAATTCCTCAATTTCCCTGTGATTCTCTGCTACTATATAATCCAGCTTATCAATGTCTTCACCAATACATCCTATTCTCTGTCCATTTTCTGCGAATTTTTCCAATTCACTTTGCGCTATGCCTAAAACTACAAGTTTGTCAGGAAGAAAATAATGAAAAAGTGCAGTTGATAAATGTAACCCATCCACTTTGTTAAGTTGGTGTCCCACTTTAACATCAGTCATTATGAACCTACTTCCATTTCTGATGTATAAGATTAAGTACTCATCATATACTTGCATAATTTTGGGTGTAGCGAACAAGTCAGTGAAATTGACAAGGCTAAAGCCAAATGTACACCGTAATAAGCTACAACACTTTCTTGAAACATCTTCCCAAACAAATGAATCTGTGTAAATTTCTAAGTTTGGGATCTTTTGAATCACTTGGTTGCAAACGCAGATTATTTTCCCACCTTTTGTTTGCAATTGTTCCAATTTTTTTATGGTTTCACGTGTGACAGATCTTGATTGGAAAATGGTCAGTTTTTCAATCGGAAGTTCAGAACCTAAATTGTGGTTCTCAAAAACGTCAATGCCGTAAAGAAAGCGGAAGCAGGTACCTTGAATTCTACAGATGGTTAATTCAAGGTTGGTTGAGATGAGTACCATCATTTTGGGTTGTTCAGACAATTTGAACTGTGTCACACCTGGAGGATTAGTTACGAAAACCTTTCCTTCAGCCTCATCACTGGACAGACTGTCGATAAGTTTAGACAAAACGCGGTGTTGTTTTCCGTACAATAAACTCATAAAAAGGTTTTGAAATGATCCCTCATTTCTCTGTACTAGCTTGTAAAAGCGGCCACTTTTAAGGTACTTCTCAGTCTCTTCAATATCCCTCTGTGAAAGCAAGAAATACATATTTCTTAAAGTTTTCATTTATTTTATGTTAAATTTTCTTATCTTTTAAAATTTAGGAATCTTACCAGATCACTTTCTTGGAGCAACTGGAATTCTTTCGCCTTTTGCAATAACAGTGAAGTGACTTTTGTAGAGTTGATGATTTCAGGTAATTCTTCCTGCACAATCTCAAATTTCCAGGGATTCCATGAAATATGTGAGCGAAAAACTGTTGTTTTCTGAATCCTATACAGATAATGTAGAGCTTCAACAATCCCATTTGAGTGAAGTTTTAATTTTGTGTTAGTAAATGCTCCCTTCAATACATTATCCGCTATTTTGCCTGTGATAACTAGTCCGTGTTGCTCCATCAACTGAATGATAGGTAGACTGAGACCCTTACCTTCTTCAAAAGCGTATTCAAATGGAGTTTTGTTGTGCACTGATCTGGCATTCACATTCGCCCCTTTGCTGATAAGCACCTGCTGCATTAGTTCATAAATTTCAGAACTTTTGAGAACTGCTCCATGAAGTGGGGTGCTTGAATCACGAGCTTCAAAATTGACATCTATTTCAGGAAATTCCAGGAAATACTCGAGCGCTTTCAAGTGCCCACTTTCAGCACAAGCATGAAGCACACCGAGACCTTGCTTATTGACATGCCTCCAATCAGCACCAAATTTAATGAGAGCTCGAAGGAACGGCACAGACCTTTTCCCCCAAATTGCATAGAATAACACTGAATCCGATAAAAAACCAGTCCCTCCATCCATCCAATACTTCACTTTAATCCCATTAAAATCAGTATCTTTGGAATGCAGGAGCTGCAGCGTGCTTTCTAAAACCTCCATATTTAAAACGGCACACTGAAGCGGAGTAAGTGAATATGAACTAATGTTGTAATACCAGCTGAAACCTCTTTTGTCAACAGCCCGAACCAACTTGTCATAAGCTTCAGGTGTGATTGAGCTGTTTGAATC
This sequence comes from Orchesella flavescens, assembly GCA_964034955.1. Taxonomy (NCBI): domain Eukaryota; kingdom Metazoa; phylum Arthropoda; class Collembola; order Entomobryomorpha; family Orchesellidae; genus Orchesella; species Orchesella flavescens. The sequence continues at coordinate 30,963,528 of OZ035958.1, read as the reverse complement.
TTCGTTTGTGTTTTCAAAGATTTTGTGAAGCACGGTACGACCATACTTATCAACAACGTTGACATCTGCCCCTTCCTCTATCAAACATTCCACCAATTTCACATTTACCAGGTCCTGCACCAACGGTTTTGTTCCGTCTCGACAAGGTTCATCAAGCCACTGTTTGCTTTTCTTGCAAAGTAGCTTGATAATCTGGATTTTTGAATCTAATGTTGTTTTGCTGTGACCCAGACTTTGATGCACGCAAAAGTGGATCAAATAAGGTAATTTGGTTAACCCATCTTTGTGTTGTTTTATGAGGCACTCCACAAGATTGTAATGGCCTCTTTGTATTGCGATGTGCAAAGGAGTAATCATATAAAATGGTTCTTCGGTTGAGGTTTTAAACTGAATCTTTGTGATATCATACTTTTCACAAAATAGCTTCATGAGTTCCACATCTCCATATTTAGCCGCTATGAGGAGAAGTTCACTTATGTCAATTTTTTGAGACTCCTGCTGTTGCTGATTGGTAGCTCCTAAATGTTTGGATAAACCCTTCAACACGTGGCCGTAGTTGTGGTATACAGATGCAAAAATGATTGGGGCTACTTGCTTGTGGAGCAATGATGATGATGTCAAGTTGTTACTCAGGCTCTCCAAAGCTTTTTGATGCAGTCTTTTCGTAAACTCATTTATAAAGTAGCAAACCACTGGAAATTTGAATCGGAATGATTCAATTGGTTTGGAATGCCCTACAGGAGTCTGCAACTCTTCGTCCTTTGGACTCGTACTGAATATCTCTTTAAAAAGTAAGTTTTTCTTACTCCCAAACTTTTCCATAAAATACCATGCCACCAAATATTCTGCAAATGTACGGTGCACAAATCGGATTTCATTAGAGTGAGTTCCTTCAACAAGTCCTAGTCCACAAATCTGTGACTTTGAAATTGACTCGTTATTTAGTGACTTGAATTCATCATCTTGTTCAGGAAAAAGAAGTTTCAGGGCAAGGTAGGTATGCGCACGTTTTATAGCGTCCTTATCTCTCTCACATAATTTGATGCACTTCGCCTCATCAATCCTCTCAAACCGCATGCTCATGTGCTTTTTATACATTTCAAAAACGGATGTTAGTGATATGATTGATTGATGATCTTGTTGATAGGCTTCGTAGCCAACTTTGGAACAGCGCTCTGCATGCTTTGTGTATGCTTCTGCGATCATTTTACACTGGAGTGGAATCCCTGCTATCTGGTTTTCAAAATCACTCAGTTCACGACTTAAAGAAGTTAGACAGGACTTGGCAAACTGTTTTACTGACTCATTTCTTTCAACTCCCATTGTTTCCCAATAACCAAGTGTAAAATTCAACTGATTGTCATCGTCAAATGGCAGAATTGTGTAGCCAAGTACAAACAGCAAGTTCTCAAGCTCTTCTCGCATGTGTGGTCGTGTTGTAATGAATAGTCGTGCATCTTTCAGTGTAGCGACCAGCTCCAGAATCCGTTTGGCTATGCTTATCTGATGGTAAAGGACTTCATCGAAGCCATCAAACAGTAGCACACACTGTGATGTTTTGATAACGTTTTCCACGAGCTTCCTTCCAAATTCAAACTTTGAAGACTGCTCAGCAAGGAAGCTCACGATTTTGTCAAGATTTATTTCCTGATTTTCCAACGACTGGACTAGTTCCTTTAAAACTATAAAGCGTATGAGCTTGGTGTCATCTCGTTTCGAAATGGCATGAGCAATGTTGACAAGAAGGGTTGTTTTGCCCATTCCAGGGGAATCTGATATCACATTAATTTTGTTTTTCATTTGTCCTAATTCCTCTTCCCCAAATCGAATTTGTGAAGAGTGAATATAATTCTGTAGGCTCTTGACGGAACCTGATGACTTTACCCATTCATATGATGACTGATCTATATATTTTATCCAATGGACTGGTTCACTTGCTAGCTCGCAAATGCTTTCAAAGTCCTCATCATGCTCGAGAAAAATGAAGCGTTTAGTTAGCCGTTGAATTTGGTTTCCAGAGACGTCTGTTGGATTGCCATCAGCCAAAGAAGTTAGCTCGTTTCTTTCCACGCCCTGGACAACAAATAAGTCCTTACAGACGTGTTTAAAAGCCTCGGGTTTCAGCTTCTTCCTGGTTTCAATTGTGCGGTGAACGTAGTACTGCAACGGCTCAGGAATTTGGTTGTTCACAACAATTGGAATATTACTCTCATTTTGTTTTGCCAACTTTAGTAGAATATTTCCATCAGCATTACATAAATCATAATATCTAGCCAAGTGGCCAAATTTAACATTTTTTCCTTGAAACCCCACAAGTTTGCTTTCTAACTCAGCTTTAAGGGAATTTGAAAGCTCATCCCATGTAACAGTTGTGTCAGTGATCTGATTCAATTTAAGGAGGACACTTTTCCCCACAGCACAGGCTTCTTCAAGAATTTTAAAACTTCCCGTTTGCTTTGTCTCTCGTAGTGCATCAATCAACACGTTAAATGCACCACGGCGAGTTATCAGTATTTCGTAAAGCAAATCTGATTTCGCTATGCCTCCTTTTGATTCGCCTTTTGCCTCCAGTCTGGATTTGTCATCCTCACTCAACACCTCTCCTAAATGGGCAATAAATGAAGAATTGCAAATAGTAAAGCGCACTAGGTCAGGCAGATTTCTCCGGACATGGGAAAGTTGCCAGGATTCCATTGTCACGGTTCTTGTTAAGTACTTGTTTTGAATTAATATATTACACTTCAAACACAATAATTGTGTTAATGATAAAATGATAGTTTTCGCAATGGCAGGTCGCAGTAGCAATTAATTTTCTTAAATTTAATATTGGAATATTAACCTATCAAACACTTTTAAGGTTTAGTCAACAGCTAGCTGTGTCCACGATTTGTCTATACAATTTTTTCCCCTTACATCAATGTTCAGAACCACACGTTCTTCCACATACTTGGAACCAGAGTAAAGCCGTTATACCGTCACTTTATTTTTATCATGTGTTTGTCTCTGGCTACGGGAGCGCCCCCTTACGGAATGCTCATTTGAACTAACGAACGACTGGGCATTTTCGTTAGACGGCGCTCCCGTAGCCAGAGACAAACACATGATAAAAATAAAGTGACGGTATAACGGCTTTACTCTGCTTGGAACCAAGAAAAGAACCATAGATGTGTTTATGCTGATTTTAGGTAGCTAAGTTTTGCTACCATGCGGTTGCAAGGCACTAGATGACATTTGACCACAAATCTAGTGTCATTATTAGAAAGAACGCACTCGAATTGATCTAGTTCTTAATTTGCAAACTTTTCCAACCGCCAATGATAAATATGTAGTGCAAAAATATGTCAGTGCATACCTTTTACTGTATAAAAGCGCCAACATACCTTGATTATAGAGTGTTTGTAGCGTAGCTCAGTAAAATACACAAGCATTGATTCTGTTCGCAATCTCCCACAAGATAAGATAAGATTCTTTATTCAAGTGTTTTTCCCGTTTCATGAGACATAAAATGTACATTGTTCTTCCAACAGTGACACCATATAAGAAAGATAATAAACTACATAACTAGCAAATAAAACAGTAACATATTATAATAATCGAATTACACATTATCCAGAAAGCTTTGAACAAATATATTATATAATATATTCAGAGACATATCCCCAACTGTTGGTAGATTTTTAAATACATATTTATGCTGATTATTCGCACAGGTTTTTTTTTTTAGAATGACAAACCATCAGCTATGAGTTCCTAAATCTGTTGTGGGTTATCAGCATTATTCGTTAACAAACCCTTGGCTTTCTTCACTACCAAATCCCACACTTCAGATTCAGATTCAAGTTTAGACTCAAAGAAACAGACAGCTACTGCAAAAACTGTACTGTAGCAAAAACTTTCTCTGGTAAGCCCCTTGACACTGCACCTAAAATTTACAAGCATTTGCATTTAATTATTGATTCCTTGCGGTCGACCTATATTTTTTATGTTTTTTAACACATTCAAAAGGCTGTAATTACAGGTTCTCAATGTGTCCAACGGAACTCCAATAACATCACTCAATCGTATGGACAACGCCAAAGAGCCATCAAACGACTGCAAACTTATGAGCTTATCTGAAGGTGTATCCCCATCGTTGTCCGTATCATCAGAGTCAGATTTTGATCTCAATTTTTTTTATTACTGGGCTTTCAGGAGGAGGGCCACTGTATGAACATGAACTTTGAAAAAATACCCCAGTGTGAATAAGCCTTCGGCTTTGGGACCCAAAGCTTCTACTTCTATCTCTACTCTTCATTGATTTCAGGTATTTGTTGAAGCGATAGTTTCGTATTCCTCCTCCTCCATGCCATTCATTGTAACTCGATAATTCTTGTCTCCATCGTTCGTTTTTTAGGACAGCAGTTTTTTAAAATACTCTTGTCAATTGCCACGAAAGAGGTGTATCTGGAGCTCAAGCCTAATTTCAGCAAAATGCAAGTTTCTTATCATTCGTCACTTTTACAATGAAGTTTAACAAATGTGCAAATAATATAGATGTCATTCATACTGTTTTAAGTACAATCCTGAGTATTTGGTTTTTCAGGAGTTTTTCCTTTTGTCTTCCTATATCACGTCTCCAGCTCACGAACCAATTTCAAGCCTGCCATTCGATGAAGCACTTGATCCAATCTCATTCGCATTTGAATGCTGTAAAAACGGTAACAACTGGAACTTCAAATGGAAAGAAATGTCCCTTTTTGTAGAAGCTATTACGATAAAAAGGAACCTCAATGAGACCGATCCATCAGGAGAAAGTGTACTAAGAGTAACTGCAGACGACGGACACTTTGAAAACATTCCAAACACAAGTAGCTGCGTTCCATTGAAAACTTGAGGGATAGATTTCAACGATTGAGCATTAGTTGGCATTGAACTTGTGTTGTTGTAACTTATAAAGTTACTGAAAAATCTGCTGCACCCACACAATTTATTCTCTGTCACTTCCATGTGCTCCGTAACTGGAGGGACTTTCAACCCTTCCCAATTTAATTCCAATTCTAGCAGCAACAACAACAACCGGACATGTTTGCACTCGCTATTAAATTATAAACACGAACAAAAATTATTTTTCGCATTAGAAGCATTACGTGTGAATGCCGGTTGCAGAGCATTTTTAGTTGATCCAGAACTTTCTTATCAAACTCTTCATTATACGAGGCAAACGCAGAGGTTTCACCTCCGGCTTTTGCAATTCCTTCAACGAGATGATGAGATGCACTGGCTCCAATACCCAATGCAAACACACGGGTTGTACTCGCATTATTTTTCACATCCCCAATGGCAATCTCCGTGTCGGAAACCTATGATATGGAAACGAACGAGTTGCAATTTGCCAACCATCAAAGAGATATAGCTATATTAGCTATAAAATGCTTAAACTTAACAATAAAAATATTTGTGATATAATAATTGTATTAAAAATAAATATTGCAGCTTGTAAATACAAATTGATATGTTTCAATTTTTTTTTACAAAAAAGTATGCTTAACGGACTGCTTTAACGTGTCATGTGTCATAACGTGTACCAATAATGTTTTCTTGGCTAGCTCAATACTTTCTCCTTTCATTGAATCGGAGCGATCCAGCACAAATATTAGTTCCAGTTTTATTTCATCTACTTTGGAACTGGGGATCCAATGAATCATCATGGCCGTCGAGCCATCAGCAGTTTTCTGCAGAAAAAATACTTTTAAATTCCACATTATTTTATAATGTTTTACATGGCTCACTGTTAATCTAGGTTTATGAAGAGCTTTAAGCTCAATATTCAGCACAAAATCCCTACCCATATCAGTAGTAGATGCTTTCAATTCCACCAAACTTTGTTTCCCACAAGGTTTCCCTGGAATGGCTACAATGTTTCCAGCACTAATTGAATGAGTAGAACTTTTAACGCATTTGATTTCGTCCTGTAAGTTGACTTCAACATGGAGGGAATGTGGAGCCGGAGAATATTCCGAAAATACCATGTTCCGGATATCCCCGCTTTCTCATCCATTTCAGAAGGAGACATATCGTGGTGCAATTGTGGTTGGAATGTAAAAACGAATTGTATTTGTTCCAGCCTCATTTTTTTTACTTTGGTTATGTATTCAACGGTTACTTTAACTTACATTTCTTTACACAATCACAATCTATTACATTTCTTTGTTTTAATGAATTTGTAGACTATATAGTATATGTAAATTAATTATTACCTTTTTATGGGGTTCTTCATATCAGTCTTAAATCTCAGCTGAAGATGTGGTTTCTAGTTTAGATTTTTTAAACCATATTATTTGGTACTTTACTTGGTGGGACGGATAGCTGCATTTTTTGATAAAAAAATATTACTAATCCAAAAAGGGGGTTTGTTATTAGTTTGCATCAGGATGACTTTTTTACTACTCACCAACACGAGCTTTATTGTATAAAATGTTAATGTAAAAAGAAATTGTAAAATCACGTACCATGTCATTTGCCAGTATTATATAACAATCACGCTTATTTTTTCCACTACGCTCGATACGAGGCTTCTGGAACGTGTAATGACTACATTGCTTACATATAAAAAATGTAATTGTACATCAGACATCACATCACCACAACCCTCTCTATATAATAACTAACGCAATAAGTAGGGCTGTTCAAATGTCAGAAAAATCCGATCAATTATAGAGAAGTATTACGCAATGCCTTTTCAATAGGTAACTTTATTCTCCGTTCGGATATTTATTACATTAGATTATACTTACATATACGATGTACATTTTTGTTCATTTTAATGTTTGAAATAAAAAAAATATTTTTCTACAAAAGTGGATATTTCTGTCACGTCATTCCTTCGTGGTCATATGAGACAAAGGACACTCGCTGTGATAACGTTCAATCACTCTCTTTAATAAATATATACAGTGCATGCTGATGATGGGATGACTGTTGCAATTTACTGAGAAAAAGCATTCCAATCCAGATAAATGGCTGACAGCTAATTTGACTTAAACAAAAAATAAGTGGAAAAAATTAAAATAATGGGAATTTATAAGCCTGAATCCGAGTCCAGACAAGGCGTTCATTGCCTTGTTCCAGATATGTATGCGTCATCCGGAATTCCAGCATAATGCCTAAATTACAAGAAGTTGAAAAAACAGATATATCTGTTTTATAATATAAATAAAAAATATTTACTAAAATATTAAATACTATAATATTCACATTACAACAAGTATAGACGGCTAGATCAATCATCTAGCCAATTTTTCCTAAAGTGTTTAACAAAAATAATGCTTAAGTACAGATGGTGTTACTTAATCATGAGGGGATGGTCGCGCTAGCTTTTGGTCTCCGATTTGGCTGAAAATTTGCAGGAATATGTATTTTGATGCGTAGATTACGAATCTGAAAGCAGTAACCGGTTGGAGCAATCGTGGCGCCGGTTACCATGGCAACCCGCCGTTTTTTCCCTCTGGGGGCGTCACGATTGCTCCAACCGGTTACTGCTTTCAGATTCGTAATCTACGCATCAAAATACATATTCCTGCAAATTTTCAGCCAAATCGGAGACCAAAAGCTAGCGCGACCATCCCCTCATGATTAAGTAACACCATCTGTACGTGCATACGCAGCTTTAAAAAATATTTGGTTCTCATATTCTCTTAAAATTTCTAGGTGAATTATTTTATTGTGAAATGCTTGTTTCACGGTGGCTCAGATAGTTGAATTTTCTAGCCCAAATTTGAAAGATCCGTCATGGTTAGGTGGACACAATTTGAATCCTGACATATTCTTTGAAAGACAATATCCAATTCTGTGTATTAGGAGCTAATAACTCCCTGGCGAATTTTGTTTTGCATGTGCTTTGCCCTATAGCATCGTATTCAGCTTTGAAATTTCTGCACGTCCCGTACATACTACTGCTAATTCTGAGAAAAGGCATTTTTTGCAGTTCCAGTTTAAAATCGTGATTAATATCCATCTGCTGCGTCAATGGAATGACTTGGAAAAGGTACCTGACACAATGAGTATGTATACATTGTGATTGTTCATCCAAGTTGCAAATTAGCCAAGACGAATTTTCTTGCGCAATATATAAAGATGCGAAATCATTCCATGAAACCTCACAGTCCAGAAGCCCCTCTCAGAGTCTACACATACTTTCAAGAACTTTGCAATCTTTACATTGTTACCACATACTTAGCAAAGCCTATTCAAAATGAAGCTCCAAGTAGCTATTGGATTGTTGGTGGTTGTGTGCCTCGCAACAATTGCCACCGCACAACAAGCCTACCAAGTTCAGCCAAACAATGCGTTTGCATTGTATGAGTCTGGAGCTCCAGGAGAACACGTTGCTGCTCATCACCCTGAAGCACTTCTTGAGCCCACAGGTAATCACGGTCATAAAATTCAAATCCATACGAAAGTGTTTCAAAGATTTTTGAAGTAATTAACCATATTTTTCTCGTAGTTTTGACAAGAAATAAGCGTCAATTTGGAGGGTATGGTGGATATGGTGGAGGGGGTTACGGTGGCGGTTTTCGTCGCGGCTTTGGAGGTGGTGGTTATGGCGGACGAGGTTTCGGGGGTGGTGGCTACGGAGGATACGGGGGTGGTGGTGAGATATATTCAAAAAAATTATTGCTTTATCCACTTTAAGTCAATTAGGAGTTATAATGTTTACTTTATCTTTAGGTGGGTTCGGAGGTGGTGGATACGGACGTAAGTTGACACAAACAATATATAAAGCTGTTGACCTTTGATGAGCAGTCTTTAAAATATTTTTTTCTATCATTGCAGGCTAAACGTCTATTGCTGGAAATTGATCCTCTTTCCTTTCTTAAAATAACGTATGGCGTATTCTTCCATGTTCTCATTGTGCTCTTTTGTACCAAATATGTACTTGCAAATGCAAGCTCATGAATAAAATCTTTCGCCCTTTTGTGTACCGCATATTCTGTCTGTATATTGATTATCAAGCATTTATTGAGTATCAGAATCAATTAAAAATCTGCAAGTCACGTGACAAGAACATCACACAGCATAATTTCTAGAATGAATGATTTAGTAAAATCAGTGTTTCTTCCTTTTTACACCGGTTTGCCTCTTTGAACTTTTTACAAAAGAAAATAATAGCCCAATCAGTTTTTTCATAATGTAAACTAGAATGAGCATAATTGTAACTAAAATGGTGAGTAGGAAAAGAATGACATCAATAGAGTGATACTGAAAGATATTCAATTCCATTGATCCAGATCTCAAGTGATAAGCACCCTTGTGCCTTATAACATATTCCGTGTAGTATATCGCACGTTCCAAGGATGTTTGAGGCTGATCGCGAAATATTCGTGAAAGTTCCTTGGCTTTGTTCATATACCTGACAGAAATAAACGGCAACGGCAACAATATAAACATCACGTCTGGTTGGGTTTTCTTTGCATTATAACTAGAAAAGTAAATTATGAAATACCGATGATCTTCTTGATACTTTTGGTAATGGCTTTGCTGGCTGACAATGAATGCCACCAATTTCAACAACGGACGGCAACAATGGTCTTGGAGATGTCACCGCATAATGAGAGTTTATCAATATCATGCTCATCTGCTTCCAATATATTTCCATTCTGGATGGCAAATCTTGTCCCAAATACTCCCTGTAAATCTCTTCCATTGGAGGACGTGCCCAAAAATCCACCACCGGGATCATGTATAAATTATATAGAAAATTCTTGGTTTTCTGAATAAAATTCATTTTATCGGAGCCATCTGACAAAAATATAACTGGGACAAAGGATGACGGCATTTCATTTCCGAGCATCTGAGTGTATACGGTAGTGAGTGGCAGCGTGCTCACAAGAATTACATGACTCTCAATTTTATGCACCAATCCAGCAAAACAATCATGGAAAAGGATGTTCATTACAATCAAATCAAACTTTTCATTTACAAGATTTCTAAACTCTGAATTTTCATAAACCTTGTGACAACCTTTTATATTGAGTTTTACAGGAAAACTGAATAGTTTGCTTTGCCGACGGATTCCAAAAGGTTCAGGATAGTCTTGACTGAAAAATTCCGCTGTTACTGGTCTAATTTCAGTATAATTGGCATTGTTAGGAATGTCAATGTGGACTGGAGTGACCACTTTCAACTCATGACCTCTTTCAGCAAGTCCTTTTACCAGAGGTTCAAATATATTAGCCATACTTTTCGAAGATAAAGGGAAGATGAACAAGATTTTTTCTCCTCTGATATGAGGGATCCATAATACTGATAGGACAAACGCTGAAACTGTGTAAGAGAAAGCTTTCTGTTTAAAGCTAGATGTCTTTGATAATAACATTGTGTCTTATTATTTACTTTAATATTTGTTTACATTACAGTGCCAGAATATTGAGACGACAGGGAAGGTTTAGGGAATCTTTAGATATTTTACAAAATATCAAAACGAAAAAATGGTCTCGAGAAAATATTTAAAAAAAACAATCGATGTTACTCATCATTGTGCCAAATTACAACAAGATTTGGGAAATTATAACGAAGCAATGTCCTTGTATGAATATGTAATTGATGGATACGTGAAACTTTTCGGTGAATCACACAAACAAGTTCTTGTTGCCCAACATAATCTCTCGATGCTTCATTTTAATATAGGTAGATTAGGGCGATATCCCTTTCAAAAAGCATTTACGACAAGGTCAAGAGTTTGACAAACTACGACAAAAGTTTTTTACAGAATCATACTATTTTGCATAACTACGCGTATTTACTCTGTGTTAAAGGTGACTATAAAGAGGCCTTAGATATCGCTAAACAAGTTCATGAGCTGAAAGTGAAAGCAGTACTTGATGATGATAATGTTGATGCATTGCTCATACTAAATATTATTGGAAATATTATGAGTGAGCAAGAGACATATGATGAATCGTTACTCATCCACCACGAAGTTTACAGAAAGGTAAAGCACCAGAGTGGGAGTGAGGATCATGAAGTCTTGAAAATAAAGTTGGATATAGCAATCGTTTGGTCAAAAATCGGAATGTGTAAGGATGCTCTAGCTTGCATGCGTGAAATCCTGGAGTCATTCATCCAGGGACATTGACCATCCATCATTTTGTATTTCATGTTAAATTGAAAATTGCCAAGGTTTTGGAAGAAATGAAGCAGTATCAAGATGCAATAACTCTTTACATGGATGTTGGGATTAATTTGAGACAAACCTTTGGTGACCAACAATTCAGACTTTGTGAAATAGAGGAGAGTATAATGCGCATCCAGAACAGAACTTGCAGTTCAGGCATGTGAAATAAATTATTATGACATGTTATGAATTTCGATATGAATTAACAATTTATGCAGATGTAGTGTATAAAATTTGTAGCAATTTGCTTAAAAAATACATTGATTAGATTTTAAAACATTACTTTAATAAATAACAGCAATAAAAATCACTTGTTTTACAATTCAAAAAGTGTTCTGTTTTCATTGATTTAATATAACATTTGATTGGATCTGTTATGATGCTGATTTAGATTAATATTTTCTGACCAACTAATTGTAACTTGTTCCGGCCTTATTCTTTATTAACTCTAACGTACAATTTTCTAAATGTTGCCACTTATTTTTTTCAACCGCAATTGACAATGGAGTACAATCATCCTCTCCAACAACGTTGACATCTGCTCCATTTTGAATTAGCACTTGGACGAGTTCATGGTTTATCTTCTTCAGCTGCCAGTTCCAACTAATCAGTAGTCGATGAAGCGGAGTGTTTTTGTTTGAATCCGATGCATTAACATCACATCCTTGGGAAATGAAATATCTCAACGCAGTTAAATTAGAACCAAACGCAGCATGGTGAAGCACAGACCAACCATCTTTATCTGGTTTCTGGAAGTCTGCTCCAGCTTCAATTAATGTTTCTAAAAGGCGAGCGCTCCACTCTTTATGCGCTGCAGCAGTAAATATAATTCCTTTGTTGAAGTCAAATTGTGCAGATTTGAAGACTTGAATGGTGGAGTCAAGTGGTTCAAAGTGTTGCACTGCCCTATGAAGCGGTGTTCTTTCACTTTTTCCAGTTGAATGAAATATTTCTGCTTTCCCTCTGGTAAATAAGGATTCAATCAGTATGTGATATTCTTGTGATGTCATATATGTGGGGCCAAAATGGAGGATAGTTCGCAAAGAGAAATCATTCTCAAGGCCTTTGTCAATAAGAATTAAGAGTAGATCTATGTGAATATTTGGAGCAAATAAAGGATGGCAGTTGTTGGCTTCTACTTGGCTTATCAATGTTGACGAAAATTGAAGGAGAAGCTCAATTATGCGTTTTCGTTCTTCTATTCGACTAGATGGTTGATATTGGGTGTCAATAATGGTGTAGAAAAGTGTATCTCGTAGTTGGAGTTGACTGAGATTACTTTTAAAATGGTTGTTCACTAAGTCCTCCATAACCAAGTAGTTCCCTCTCAAAGCAGCTAGATGAAGAAGTGAAATAGTTTGAAATTCTTTATCGCAACTTGGGGCGTCACTTCTGTATCGTTTAGGCGGAGGGGCGTCTTGATCAACATTCTTGTCGTCTTCCATTTTTTTGTCACTTAAATTAAGCGTGATACGTTCAACTTTCTTGTTTGTTTTTTTATTAAACTTATCGATTAACAAATCAATTATTGGAACTCCAGCATAAAGTACAGCGAGAACAATTGTCTCCTCTTCAGATTGAATTGAATTTGCATAAGATTCCAGTGAAACTAAAATTTGCAGCAAATTGTAGTGATTTGCATGTGTACAAGCGTGTACCCACGGCACAATAAAATTAGAAGGAATGTGCTTCTTAAGTGGATCTTGAATCACATCTTTATTCTTGATGGCAAGGGTGTCTACAAACTTTAGTAACTGTCCGTGTGTGAACTTGAATGTGTCCATTTTAAAATTTTGAAATTTAAGAGTTGATTTAGCTGAGAAATCAGTATCAAGTCCACTCGAAAAGTATGGAATTGGCTTTCTAACGCTGTGTGGCTCAATGCAGTCTCGGAACAAGTCACGTGCAAGGTTTTGACTTAATTCATTTTTAACTAAAGCATTTGCTACCAAATAGCACGCCAATGATTGGTTAACAACTGTCAGTGTCGCATCATCCTTTTGAGCTAATAAGCCTGCGACTACGAATCTCCCAAGAATATTTATCCCCTGCTTTCTAATTCTTCCTGGGAAGATTGTACTTCCAGCCACTTCTCCCAGATCCTGATATTCCTTGTCACTAGGGTTTAAATAGGACAGAAGTTGAGTAATTTTATGTTCAATTTCATCAAAAATTTCTTTCTGTGTAGATGTTTCCTCCTCATTCGCTTGTAGCACTTCTTCTGGGATACGCTTCCCAGAAACTTTCTCAAGCAACTTTGTTACTTCAGTCAGTTCAATGGTATCTTGTATTTTCAGTAGCTCCCGCATGTTTGGTAGAAGCTCATTTAAAGTGGTTGAATACTTAAAAGTTATATTTTCCCATGTATAAGTTTCTTCAAGGCAAAATGAGCAGTTGAAAATCACTTGCTCAAATCTACTTTCACACTCGCATGCTGGAAAGTTGTCACAATTTTGTGGGTTTTGAACAAATTTTTTAATGTCTTTGTCTTCTCCCCATGTGTTAACTAGACAAAAAATTTTTTTATTGTATTCAATTAAATGCACGTTTTGCTCAGTCTCGTTTTCTGTAAGAAATTCTTCAATTTCATTTCGATTTCCCACTACTATGTAATCCAGCTTATCAATGTCTTCACCAATACATCCTATTCTTTGTCCATATTTCGCAAATTTTTTCAATTCACTTTGCGCTATGCCTAAAAATACAAGTTTATCCGGAAGAAAATAATGGAAAATTGTAGTTGATAAGTACGTGCCGTCTACTTTGCTAAGTTTGTGTCCCACTTTAAAATCTGTCAGTATGCACACACGCAGAGTCCAGCGGTCACCAAATTCTTGTATGATTTTTGGTGTTGCGAACAAGTCAGTAAAATTTACAAGGCTAAAGCCGAATGTACACAGTAACAAGCTGCAAAACTTTCTTGAAACATCTTCCCAACCAAATGAGTCTATGTAAATGTTCCAGTTTGGGATCTCATTAATCACTTGACTACAACCGCAAATTATTTTTCTACCAGATGTAATCAATTGTTCCAATTTTTTCACGGTCTCATTACTGACAGTTTGGGATTGGAAAATGATCAGTGTTCCAATCGACAGTTGGGAAGCTAAATAAAACTTCCCAATAGTTTGGGTGCGGGAATCGACAGTGTCTACAATTCTTCTGTGGGTTAATTCAAGGTTACTTGAAACGAGAACACTCATATTAGACTGCTCAGACCCTTTGAACTGTGTCACACCTGGAGGTGCAGTCACGAAAACCTTTCCGTACTTCTCAGCCTTGCTCAGATACGATTCTAGGAGAAAGAAAGCGCGTAATTGCTTTCCGTACAATAAACTCATAAAAAGGTTTCGAAATGACTCCTCATTTTTCTGCACCAGCTTGTAAAAGCAGCCACTTTTAAGGGACTCCTCAGTATTTTCAATATCCCTCTGTGAAAGCAAAAAAATGTATATTTCTTAAAGCTTGCATTCATTTGATGTTAAATTTTCTTATTTTTAAAAATTTAAGAATCTTACCAGGTCACTTTCTTTGAGTAACTGGAATTCTTTCGCCTTTTGCAATAACAGTGAAGTGACTTTTGTAGAGTTGATGATTTCAGGTAATTCTTCCTGCACAATCTCAAATTTCCAGGGATTCCATGAAATATGTGAGCGAAAAACTGTTGTTTTCTGTATCCCGTACAGATAATATAGAACTTCGCCAATGCCACTTGAGACAAAGTTTAAGTTTTCGTTACTAAATGCTCCCTTCAATACATTATCCGCTATTTTGCCTGTGATAACTAGTCCATGTTTCTCCATCAACTGAATGATAGTTAGACTGAGACCTGGACCTTTTTCAAAAGCGTACTCAAATGGAGTTTTGTTGCGCTCTGTTCTGGCATTCACATTCGCCCCTTTGCTGATAAGCAGCTGCTGCATTTTCTCATGAGAGTCAGAACTTTTGAGAACTGCTCGATGAAGTGGAGTGCTTGAATCATCAGCTTTAACATTTATATCCTTTTGATGACATTCCAGAAAATATTTGAGCGCTTCCAACTGTCCACTTTCAGCACATATATGAAGCACACCGTAACCCTCCTTATTGACATGATTCCAATCAGCACCAAAATTAATGAGAGTTTGAAGAAATTGCCGGGATCTTCCTCCCCAAATTGCATGGAATAACACTGATTCCGATCCTGAACTATATTGTCCAGTATCAGCACCTCTGGAATGCAGGAGTTGCAGCGTGCTTTCCAACACCTCCACATTTTTAACGGCTAAGTGAAGCGGAGTAAGTAAATATCTACTCATTTTAGTATACAAGTTGAAACCTTTTTTGTCAACGGCCTGAACCAACTTGGCATATGCTGCAGGTGTCATTGAATTTTTAAATACTTTGTGAAGCACGGTATTTTCATTGTGATCAACAACGTTGACATCTGCCCCTTCCTCTATCAAACATTCCAGCAATTCCACATTTACCAGGTCCTGCACCAACGGTTTTGTTCCGTCTCGACAAGGTTCATCAAGCCACTGTTTGCTTTTCTTGCAAAGTAGCTTGATAATCTGGATTTTTGAATCTAATGTTGTTTTGCTGTGACCCAGACTTTGATGCAAGCAAAAGTGGATCAAATAAGGTAGTTTGGTTAACCCCTCTTTGTATTTTTTTATGAGGTACTCCACAAGATTGTAATGACCCCTTTGTATTGCAATGTGCAAAGGTGAAATCATAAAAATTGGTCGTTGTTCTCTCATCAAGTTTGGGATTGTGATCTCACAAGCCGGTTTGTTTTTAACGGCCTTAAATTGAATATTTTTTATGTCAAACTGTCTAAACTTTTCACATAATGTCATCATGAGTTCTCTATCCCCATATTTAGCCGCTGTGAGGAGAAGGTCACCTATGTCAATTTTTTGAGACTCCTCCTGTGTCTGATTGGTAGCATCTAAAGGTTTAGATAAGCTCATCAACACGTGGGCATAGTTGTGATATGCACATGCAAAAATGATTGGGACTACTTGCTTGTGGAGCAATGATGATGATGTCAAGTTGTTACTCAGGCTCTCCAAAGCTTTTTGATGCAGTCTTTTCGTAAACTCATTTATAAAGTAGCAAACCACTGGAAATTTGAATTGGAAAAATTCAATTGGGTTGATGAATGTCCCCACAGGACTGTACAACCTTACTTCCTTTGGACTCGTACTAAATATCTCTTGAAAAATAAGTTTTGTTCCACTCCCATGTTTTTCCACATAATACCATGCCACCAAATATTCTGCAAATGTACGGTGCACAAATCGGATTTCATTAGAGTGAGTTCCTTCAACAAGTCCTAGTCCACAAATTTGTAAGTGTGAAATTGACTCGTCGTTCAATGACTTGAATTCAACTTCTTGTTCAGGAAAAAGAAGTTTCAGGGCAAGGTAGGTATGCGCACGTTTTATAGCGTCCTTATCTCCCTCACATAAATTGATGCACTTCGCCTCATCAATCCTCTCAAACCGCATGCTCATGTGCTTTTTATACATTTCAAAAACGGATGTTAGTGATATGATTGATTGATGATCTTGTTGATAGGCTTCGTAGCCAACTTTGGAACAGCGCTCTGCATGCTTTGTGTATGCTTCTGCGATCATTTTACACTGGAGTGGAATCCCTGCTATCTGGTTTTCAAAATCACTCAGTTCACGACTTAAAGAAGTTAGACAGGACTTGGCAAACTGTTTTACTGACTCATTTCTTTCAACTCCCATTGTTTCCCAATAACCAAGTGTAAAATTCAACTGATTGTCATCGTCAAATGGCAGAATTGTGTAGCCAAGTACAAACAGCAAGTTCTCAAGCTCTTCTCGCATGTGTGGTCGTGTTGTAATGAATAGTCGTGCATCTTTCAGTGTAGCGACCAGCTCCAGAATCCGTTTGGCTAAGCTTATCTGATGGTAAAGGACTTCATCGAAGCCATCAAACAGTAGCACACAGTGTGATGTTTTTATGACGTTTTCCACGAGCTTCCTTCCAAATTCAAACTCTGAGGACTGCTCAGCAAGGAAGCTCACGATTTTGTCAAGGTTGATTTCTTCCGGATGTTTCAAAGACTGAACCATTTCCTTCAATTCTATGAAGCGTATGAATTTGGTATTATCCTTTTTCAATATGGTATGTACAATGTTGACAAGAAGGGTTGTTTTGCCCATTCCAGGGGAATCTGATATCACATTAATTTTGTTTTTCATTTGTCCTAATTCCTCTTCCCCAAATCGACTTTGTGAAGAGTGAATATAATTCTGTAGGTTCTTGACGGAACCTGATGACTTTACCCATTCATATGATGACTGATCTATATATTTTATCCAATGGACTGGTTCACTTGCTAGCTCGCAAATGCTTTCAAAGTCATCATCATGCTCGAGAAAAATGAAGCGTTTAGTTAACCGTTGACTTTGGTTTCCAGAGACGTCTGTTGGATTGCCATCAGCCAAAGAAGTTAGCTCGTTTCTTTCCACGCCCTGGACAACAAACAAGTCGTTACAGGCGTGTTTGAAAACCTCGGGTTTCAGTTTCTTTCTTGTTTCAATAGTGCGGTGAACGTAGTACTGCAACTGCTCGGGGAGTTGGTTGTTCACAATAATTGGAATATTATTCTCATTCTCGTTTGCCCACTTCACTAGAATACTTCCATCAACATTGCTTAATCCATAATATTTAGACAATTGGCCAAGTTTAACATCTTTTCCTTGAAAGTTGACAATTTTTCTTTGCAATTTAGCTTTAAGAGCATCTGAAAGATCATTCCATGTAGCAGTTGTGTCAGTGATCTGGTCCAATTCAATATACACACTTCTTCCAGCTGCAAACGCTGGTTCAAGAATTGCAACACATCCCGATTGTGCTGTTTCTCGTAGTGCATCAATTAACACGTTAAATGCACCACGCCGAGTTATCAATATTTCGTAAAGCAAACTTGATTTGGCTATGCCTCCTTTTGATTCGCCTTTTGCTTTCAGTGTGGATTTGTCATCATCACTCAACACCTTTTTTCCCCTTAAATGAGCAATAAATTCATCATTGCATTGAGTCATGTTTTGCAACTTAACCAGATTTGTTTGGATATGGAATTTTTGCCAGGGTTCCATTATCACGGTTCTTGTTAAGTCCTAAATTGTGAATGAATGTTGATATACATATGCATCAAACTCAATACTTGTAGTAATAACAACAATCCTAATTGGCAGGTCTCGAGAGTTTCTTACTTTTAATATTGGAAAATTAAAATATTAAACACTTGTGAAGTGAAGTCATGTTTCCACGACTGGTGTCTACTATCCTTATCTTTCACCAATGCAGTGAACTATATGTCTTGAATTTGGAACCAAAAAAATAACCATTTATGTGTTTATTTTGTTCATATAAAGAATGAGTGAAAATGGATTATAAACATATTTTGAGTGAGCGAACGAGCTCGTGGGGTCTGTTAGTTCTGCAAAGAAAAACCAGTTGCGCTTTCATTCCCATATTATGTATATGCATAGATATAAACCTAACTAGATTGGACATGCAGACTTTATTTTGAATCCATATAATATGATCCACGGACCATATACCCCTGACTACTATGATTTTGGTGTAGTTTCAAAAAAATGCTCTTCTGCCCAAAGAATATTTTTATGTGGTTTTCATAACATAACTGTAGTAGTTCAGAAAACAATATTCGTAGGATTTTTATATGGACACAAAAAAAACTAATGTAAAGCATTGAGCATAGCCTATCTATTGGTGTACCTATGTGTATACGTGTTCCTTCTCATGTTGGAGATGACTCAGATATGTGTTGCTACTGTTGTCGCATTTCTTGTTGAAGTGAGTATGAATGAGTTAAAGAGTTTGGCATATGGTTTGCATCTTTTTGCACAGTGTTCTAGTCACAGTGAATGTAGACCACTGCATTCATCTCTGCTTGAATGAATATTGACAACGACCTCACTAGAAGGGATGCTGCATTGCCTATTTGACGATATGTTTTTCCATGTCTCTTTTTTCCGATGCACAAATGGATATTAACCTTTTGGGTTTAGTTAATAGAGCTATATAATACGTATACATTTATTACGTAGCTGAAGCGATAGCATTCAGCGAAGTAATGGTTTTACTCAAACTGTCTGTCCGTCTGTCGGTCTGTTCGTGTGCACTCTCCTGGTCACATACATTGACTGATTTGGCTCAAATTTGGTACACAGGTAGTATGACTCAAGAGGACCCCTGGGAATACTTTTTAGACAAATCGGTAAAACGGTTCGAAAGTTATAGGCTCGAGAGTTCAGAAACTCATCGATTTGGTTGAAACTTGGTATGCATAGCGTGCGTAGCAAAGCAGAGCATTATGTACAAGTAATGGTTTTACTATACGTTGGGAGAAGATCGTGGATGTGGGTTTAGAGAGAGAGAGAGAGAGAGAGAGAGAGAGGTGAGTTGGAGGAGATCACTCAACGCCCTCTTCAGCTACGTCTCTGGCCTGCTTACTAGCAGTTTATTATTTACAAGTTTATCAATAAACTCGACAATTCAAGATGTAATAATGGACCTTTATGCTTATGTTATCTGAAATTGTATTGCTTGTGTCAAGGGTCACGCTGAGGTTATCAAAAATGTCGAAAATGGTATCACTGATCTATTCTCAGCAGTAGCTTCATTTTGATGTGTCACAACTAGGGTTTCCAATGAGACACACGACTATAATAATCTCATGAGTCACAACTCTAAGCGAATTTGGGATGATCATGAGACTCATGGTTCAGAAATTTCCCAATAGAAAAAAAAGTTATCTGAGATATGAGAATTCCCGAGAATATCACCAACACTACAAATCTAATATAAGTCTAATCTGAGACCCAGTTGGAAACCCTAACAGCCACCCTTTTCTCAACACATTTAGGTGGCAGCTTCCCATTACAAACCCATTTCTCATCGACCCCACAAGAGCAATTCTTCACCCCATTTTTCTCCAATTGGTAGCCATCATCAGAGAAAAACTCTGCTTTTCCAACACCAGCAATAGGAACTAATTGAGAATGTCTCACAGTCCCATTTTCAGGACTTAGCAGTTCGCCCATATTACAAGTTTTTGGAGCAGCCTTCGCAATTTCATGGAAGCTCAAGCATTTCACATAATGAGTTTCCTTTCCTCCTAGTCGTCACGTAGCCAACTATATCCACTCCTTGTTCTGGTCACAAGTGTTTGCTACAGTTTGTGAAACGGAGGAAGAATCTACTTCAAATGCTGGGACGAAATCCATCTTTTCGAAGGTTCTAAAGGGCTCCCCAGGTCGGTAGGTAAATATAAGGGCCCCTGTTATTATTATAAAAACATTCATACAGGACTTAAAATAAATTAACAAACAAAGTACTTTCACATTAAATAAACCTTAAAATGAATATTTATTCAAATCAGTTCCATTTACACACTTCGCCGAGCTTTATAGAGGTAGTAAAGTTCTTATTTAAATTACTTCATAAATAATGTAAGATGCTGCAGGGAATGATTGCACAATGAATCAAAACATCATAAAAATAGACTGACCACGGTTACAATAAATTATACATATGTTTAAGAAAATCGGTTAATTATGAACATTCTATGGTTTTAAGCGAACGATACCCGGAGCTAAATCGAAAAATTTTAGCCCAAAAAATAATTATTAAACCTATGACCACGATCCCATCCATTATTTTTTGTGTTCCAAGCGGATAGTATCATATCAGCAGCTTTTTCTCCAATTACATAAGCAGCAGCTTGTGTATTTGGGTTAGTTACGGCTGGCATGATGGAGTTGTCTGCAACTCGAACTCCCTCCACCCCAATTACCCTCAGATTTGGGTCAACAACAGCTTGAGGATCCTGAACTCCTCTTCCCATTCGACACGAGCCACCCGCATGAATACCTAGGGTAGCGTGATGTCTAATGTAGCATTCCCAATACGCATCAGATCGGAACTGGAGATGGGTACAACCTGGTGTTGGATTTGTTGGCAGCCGAGCTCCAATTTGACGGTACGCTGGAATTTCTTCATATATTCGCAGGGTTGTTTTAATAGCTATCAAAATTAATTTATTAATTAAGACAAACCAATTAAAACTGAACTGAAGTGAGTAATAGATACTTGTAAAAAAATTACCCTCCACTAAAACTTGGATGTCTTCCGGATGAGAGAGGAACCCGGCATCAATGAGTGGATCCCCACTAACATTTAATGTATTCAATGTGATTGTTCCACGACTCATTGGTCTACCTAAGAAAACTGGGACTGATATTTGAGCTTCAGAAGCAGGTACAACGCCGGGAACACGACCATCCAATTGTGTAAAAAAGGCTGCAGCTTCAGAATTATACAACGGCCAAATGTGCAAGTCTGCCCACGTTTCAATTCTGTCAGACCTTCTTACCGAAGAACGGAGAAATGCCTGACCTGAAGCACCCGCCCATGAAGAATAGGGGCCTATATCAGTACATGAAGATATGAGGATTATGTCAACCAATTATGATTTCCATTCATGATACAAGTTGTTATGTAAATGGCATTCCGAAATAACCTACCATCACCAGTTCTATTATAAAGCCCGAAAGTCTGTGGGTTTAGATCTCGCTCTGGAATCATAACTTCAGATTCTGCTCGGCTACCAATTATTATGTCCACCACGATGAGTGCTTGATCATGAAAATTTTTACCAACTGGAAGATCCTTTATAATGGGTATCTAAATTAATCCATCAAGATTATACATTTAATGGCTCAACATTGACTGCTTGCTGCACGTGAATTACTAAATAAGTTCAACATTTAAAAAGCTCCTACCTTTGAAGGCGTCAAAATATTTGATGGTCCGATTCCAGACCTCATAAGCAATGTAGGGGATTCTATGACTCCAGCACTAACCACAACCTCTTTCCGAACCCATGCAACAAAATTTTCTACTCCATAATCTGAACTATTGGATGTATACTTTACCCCAACTGCTCTGCTTCCCTCAAATATCTGTTGAGAATTTTAATTACTTCTGCTCAGCTCAGGTTATTCTCCTTTAATTATTTATGCTTTTTCTTTTAATAGTCTTACAATTTGAGATACTTCAGCGTTCGCAATAACCCTCAAATTCCGCCTTGATGAAAGATAAGGCTTAATGTATCCTGCGTATGAGCTTACTCTTCTGCCAAATCGATGATTGAAATCAACTGGTGTAAAACCTTTAATACCACAACCACACCAAAAAATAATTCAACTGTTATGACTAATACTGCGTGCAGAATAGATGAATGGTTTTGATTAAATTTACGTTAAAAAATGCCTTACTTACTTAATCTTTGTGGCCCATTGGGATCTACAATTGGATAACCAAGTGATTGACCAGCCTCCAGCCATCTCGCTAAACCAGGAGCATATTGGTGGCGTGAGATTGTTATTGGGCCTCCATACCCATGCTCGTCTAGTTATTTAAGGAAATTAGTACGAATTATAAGTATATTCAATAGATACCTCAATAGAGTTTTATAAAAATGCCTATACCTGAACGAAAGGTGCCCATGTAATTTTCAATTTTTCTCCAATAAGGAACCAAATTGGTGTACTTCCAGCTTTCATCTTGTGTCATGTTCGCCCAATTGTCATAATCATGTGGGCTTCCACGATTAAAGAGCATTGCATTAATGCTGCTAGTTCCACCCAGTGTACGTCCCCCAACAAATGTTAAGCTCTTAATAAAAATGTTTAATATTGTGTAAAACAATGTACTATGTAAGATTTCATCTTCATCGAATAAGAATAATAAGTTTATATTGTAAAACCCAATTTTATTGATTCATTTACTTACTCCATTGCTTGCCAATGCTGCATTTTGTTGCGGAACAGTTTGATATGTTTTCGCGAAACGTGACTGATTCTCAGGAGTCAACGCTGGAATCTCAAGAATGGGATCTGGAGCACCTGCTCCAGCTTCTAACAAGAGCACACTATGCTGTCCACTTTCAGATAAGCGGCTGGCAACAACACACCCGGCTGTCCCAGCCCCTACTAAAAGCATAACAGACAAAATCATATTAATTTGCATATTTTTAAATAACGAACAAGTTGCAGAATATTTTTATTCATGAAATGCAATTAAAAAATTACCAACAATGAAGTCATACTCATATCTATCTGCTCCATAAGCAGATGTATTTTTCAATGAAAACACGATAGAAATAAAAACACGAATGGCAAAATTTAATTTTAAGAATCCCATATTTCCTGCTTGTTAATTAATGATAGAAATTTCAAAAGGTTTCCATTAAGCTCACAACCACAACCTAGTCGCTACACGAATGCTTGGAGAATGTTCATGCGTACTTGGGCAATCCTGAACCTGAACTGTTATCTGACTGCCAGATCCTTATTTTAACATATAACAACCATCTTAACCGTTCCATTATATTGTTAACGCCCTTGTTGACGACATAGTACGCAACACGCCAAGAATTCCAAATATATAATATATGCGCTGAAATGTAAATTAATAGATTTTACAGCGATCTGAAGGCAGTGCTTTGATTTCCGCTAGTATTATTGCTGATAACATGTGTGAGGATATACGTTTGAACTCACTTGATTTGAAACCCTTACAGAAACACACATAAAAATAGCTTATCATAATTATATGCTGATCTGATCTCATAATATTGTAAGATCTTAATAATCTTCCTTTATAAACTTCATACATAATCATGATCATCATGATGATGATTATTGGCAATATACTTGCAAATGACACTTTACAAGTTCATCCTTATAAAAACTAGTTTTGTAGGTATATGCCTTTTTATGCTTCTCTATTCAACCTTCTCAAATCAAGATTTTGCAGGGATCTGAAGATAGTACTTTGATTTCCGCTAGCATTATTGCTGATCGGAGCATTTAACATGTGTAGGGATCTACGTTTGAACTAACTTGGTTGGAAACTGTTACCGAAACATGCATAAAAATAGCTTATCTGATCTGATATTATAATATTCATTATTGGTAGGTACACCCTTCCAAAACCAGTAGGTGTGCATTTAATTATTCAGTCCCATTAAGCGTGAAGTAGCAATAAATTTCACAGTGTGCATAATGAATAATGATTTGCTGTTAGTAAGTTTGCCAACGTTATGTTCCTTTAGTTTGCATTGATAAATTGGACTTGGATGGAATGGATTCTTAGGCTATGTGTGCGTGTGTATGAAACAATTGTTTATTACGTAGCTGAAGCGAGAGCATTCAGCGAAGTAATGGTTTTACTCTAACTGTCTGTCCGTCCGTCTGTCCGGGCGCACTCTCCTGGTCACATACATTGACCGATTTGGCTCAAATTTGGTACACAAGTAGTACTACTCAAGAGGACCTCTGAGAATACTTTTCAGACAAATCGGTCAAACGGTTCGAAAGTTATAGGCGCTAGAGTTCGGAAACTCATCGATTTGGCTGAAACGTATACGTATACGTATACGTAAGAATTGCATAGTATCCGTGTGGATGTGCTTATGCATAACACCGGAATCATGTCCTTGTGCATAAAGCCAGAATCCGGAATGGAATTATGCGTTTACTAAGTTGGGAGAGCATCGCAGAGGTGGGTTTAGAGGGCGGAGGTGGAGGAGATTTGGTGGAAGTGGGGGGAGGGGGTTTGGAGGAGATCACTCAACGCCTTCTTTAGCTACGTCTCTGGCTTGCTTACTAGCAGCTTATTATTTACAAGTTTATTAATAAACTCGACAATTCAAGATGTAATAATGGACCTTTATGCTTATGTTATCTGAAATTGCATGGCTTGTGTCAAGGGTCACGCTGAGGTTATCAAAAATGTCGAAAATGGTATCACTGATCTATTCTCAGCAGTAGCTTCATTTTGATGTATCACAACTAGGGTTTTCAATGAGACGTATGACATATAAGAATCTCATCACAATCTCAGAAATGAAAATGAAAAAAAACGACAATAAATTTATTTGTGTGTGAGTATAAATCCCCTTTAACATTGAGCATCCAGACTTCTGGTCTAATTTTGAATTTGTAGCATTATTATTATTGGTATTCCAACATCCAGCCCTCATCAAAATTCGTCCTCCATATCCCCTCCAAACAGGCCTAAAAGACAGGACTAAGTCCCATTTCCCAACGTTACAAGTCAAGTTTTCGACTATGCTATCAGCATTTCATTCCACTAGGGTTTCCAATGAGACACACGAATATAATAATCTCATGAGTCTCAACTCTAAGCGAATTTGGGATGTTCATGAGACTCATGGCTCTCAGATAAAAATATTTTGTATGTATCTTGGCATTGGATTTTGATATTTCATTTTCGAAACTATGGAGAAGGAAATTTCACAATAGAAAAAAAAGTTATCTGAGATATGAGAATTCCCGAGAATATCACCAGCACTACAAATCTAATACAAGTCTTATCTGAGACCCAGTTGGAAACCCTAACAGCCAACCTTTTCTCAACACATTAAGGTGAAAGCTCCCTATTACAAACCCACTCATCGACCCCACAAGAGCAATTCTGCACACCATTTTCCTCCAATTGGTAGCCATCATCACAGAAAAATTCTGCTTTTCTAACACCAGCAATAGGAACTAATTGAGAATGTCCCACAGTTCCATTTTCAGGACTTAGCAGTTCGCCCCTATTACAAGTTTTTGGAGCAGCCTTCGCAATTTCTTGGAAGCTCAAGGATTTCACATAATGGGTTTCCTTTCCTCCTAGTCGTCACGTAGCCAAATATATGCACTCCTTGTTCTGGTCACAAGTGTTTGTTACAGTTTGTGAAACGGAGGAAGAATCCACTTCAAATGCTGGGACGAAATCCATCTTTTCGAAGGTTCTAAAGGACTCCCCAGGTCGGTAGGTAAATAAGTACCCTTGTTATTATTATAAAAACATCCTTTCAGGATTTAAAATAAATTAAACAACAAAGTACTTTCACATTAAATCAACTTTAAAATGATATTTATTCAAATCAGTTCCATTTACACATTTCGTCGAGCTTTATAGAGGTAGTAAAGTTCTTATTTAAATTACTTCATAAATAATGTAAGATGCTGCAGGGAATGATTGCACAATGAATCAAAACATCATAAAAATAGACTGACCACGGTTACAATAAATTATACATATGTTTAAGAAAATCGGTTAATTATGAACATTCTATGGTTTTAAGCGAACGATACCCGGAGCTAAATCGAAAAATTTTAGCCCAAAAAATAATTATTAAACCTATGACCACGATCCCATCCATTATTTTTTGTGTTCCAAGCGGATAGTATCATATCAGCAGCTTTTTCTCCAATTACATAAGCAGCAGCTTGTGTATTTGGGTTAGTTACGGCTGGCATGATGGAGTTGTCTGCAACTCGAACTCCCTCCACCCCAATTACCCTCAGATTTGGGTCAACAACAGCTTGAGGATCCTGAACTCCTCTTCCCATTCGACACGAGCCACCCGCATGAATACCTAGGGTAGCGTGATGTCTAATGTAGCATTCCCAATACGCATCAGATCGGAACTGGAGATGGGTACAACCTGGTGTTGGATTTGTTGGCAGCCGAGCTCCAATTTGACGGTACGCTGGAATTTCTTCATATATTCGCAGGGTTGTTTTAATAGCTATCAAAATTAATTTATTAATTAAGACAAACCAATTAAAACTGAACTGAAGTGAGTAATAGATACTTGTAAAAAAATTACCCTCCACTAAAACTTGGATGTCTTCCGGATGAGAGAGGAACCCGGCATCAATGAGTGGATCCCCACTAACATTTAATGTATTCAATGTGATTGTTCCACGACTCATTGGTCTACCTAAGAAAACTGGGACTGATATTTGAGCTTCAGAAGCAGGTACAACGCCGGGAACACGACCATCCAATTGTGTAAAAAAGGCTGCAGCTTCAGAATTATACAACGGCCAAATGTGCAAGTCTGCCCACGTTTCAATTCTGTCAGACCTTCTTACCGAAGAACGGAGAAATGCCTGACCTGAAGCACCCGCCCATGAAGAATAGGGGCCTATATCAGTACATGAAGATATGAGGATTATGTCAACCAATTATGATTTCCATTCATGATACAAGTTGTTATGTAAATGGCATTCCGAAATAACCTACCATCACCAGTTCTATTATAAAGCCCGAAAGTCTGTGGGTTTAGATCTCGCTCTGGAATCATAACTTCAGATTCTGCTCGGCTACCAATTATTATGTCCACCACGATGAGTGCTTGATCATGAAAATTTTTACCAACTGGAAGATCCTTTATAATGGGTATCTAAATTAATCCATCAAGATTATACATTTAATGGCTCAACATTGACTGCTTGCTGCACGTGAATTACTAAATAAGTTCAACATTTAAAAAGCTCCTACCTTTGAAGGCGTCAAAATATTTGATGGTCCGATTCCAGACCTCATAAGCAATGTAGGGGATTCTATGACTCCAGCACTAACCACAACCTCTTTCCGAACCCATGCAACAAAATTTTCTACTCCATAATCTGAACTATTGGATGTATACTTTACCCCAACTGCTCTGCTTCCCTCAAATATCTGTTGAGAATTTTAATTACTTCTGCTCAGCTCAGGTTATTCTCCTTTAATTATTTATGCTTTTTCTTTTAATAGTCTTACAATTTGAGATACTTCAGCGTTCGCAATAACCCTCAAATTCCGCCTTGATGAAAGATAAGGCTTAATGTATCCTGCGTATGAGCTTACTCTTCTGCCAAATCGATGATTGAAATCAACTGGTGTAAAACCTTTAATACCACAACCACACCAAAAAATAATTCAACTGTTATGACTAATACTGCGTGCAGAATAGATGAATGGTTTTGATTAAATTTACGTTAAAAAATGCCTTACTTACTTAATCTTTGTGGCCCATTGGGATCTACAATTGGATAACCAAGTGATTGACCAGCCTCCAGCCATCTCGCTAAACCAGGAGCATATTGGTGGCGTGAGATTGTTATTGGGCCTCCATACCCATGCTCGTCTAGTTATTTAAGGAAATTAGTACGAATTATAAGTATATTCAATAGATACCTCAATAGAGTTTTATAAAAATGCCTATACCTGAACGAAAGGTGCCCATGTAATTTTCAATTTTTCTCCAATAAGGAACCAAATTGGTGTACTTCCAGCTTTCATCTTGTGTCATGTTCGCCCAATTGTCATAATCATGTGGGCTTCCACGATTAAAGAGCATTGCATTAATGCTGCTAGTTCCACCCAGTGTACGTCCCCCAACAAATGTTAAGCTCTTAATAAAAATGTTTAATATTGTGTAAAACAATGTACTATGTAAGATTTCATCTTCATCGAATAAGAATAATAAGTTTATATTGTAAAACCCAATTTTATTGATTCATTTACTTACTCCATTGCTTGCCAATGCTGCATTTTGTTGCGGAACAGTTTGATATGTTTTCGCGAAACGTAACTGATTCTCAGGAGTCAACGCTGGAATCTCAAGAATGGGATCTGGAGCACCTGCTCCAGCTTCTAACAAGAGCACACTATGCTGTCCACTTTCAGATAAGCGGCTGGCAACAACACACCCGGCTGTCCCAGCCCCTACTAAAAGCATAACAGACAAAATCATATTAATTTGCATATTTTTAAATAACGAACAAGTTGCAGAATATTTTTATTCATGAAATGCAATTAAAAAATTACCAACAATGAAGTCATACTCATATCTATCTGCTCCATAAGCAGATGTATTTTTCAATGAAAACACGATAGAAATAAAAACACGAATGGCAAAATTTAATTTTAAGAATCCCATATTTCCTGCTTGTTAATTAATGATAGAAATTTCAAAAGGTTTCCATTAAGCTCACAACCACAACCTAGTCGCTACACGAATGCTTGGAGAATGTTCATGCGTACTTGGGCAATCCTGAACCTGAACTGTTATCTGACTGCCAGATCCTTATTTTAACATATAACAACCATCTTAACCGTTCCATTATATTGTTAACGCCCTTGTTGACGACATAGTACGCAACACGCCAAGAATTCCAAATATATAATATATGCGCTGAAATGTAAATTAATAGATTTTACAGCGATCTGAAGGCAGTGCTTTGATTTCCGCTAGTATTATTGCTGATAACATGTGTGAGGATATACGTTTGAACTCACTTGATTTGAAACCCTTACAGAAACACACATAAAAATAGCTTATCATAATTATATGCTGATCTGATCTCATAATATTGTAAGATCTTAATAATCTTCCTTTATAAACTTCATACATAATCATGATCATCATGATGATGATTATTGGCAATATACTTGCAAATGACACTTTACAAGTTCATCCTTATAAAAACTAGTTTTGTAGGTATATGCCTTTTTATGCTTCTCTATTCAACCTTCTCAAATCAAGATTTTGCAGGGATCTGAAGATAGTACTTTGATTTCCGCTAGCATTATTGCTGATCGGAGCATTTAACATGTGTAGGGATCTACGTTTGAACTAACTTGGTTGGAAACTGTTACCGAAACATGCATAAAAATAGCTTATCTGATCTGATATTATAATATTCATTATTGGTAGGTACACCCTTCCAAAACCAGTAGGTGTGCATTTAATTATTCAGTCCCATTAAGCGTGAAGTAGCAATAAATTTCACAGTGTGCATAATGAATAATGATTTGCTGTTAGTAAGTTTGCCAACGTTATGTTCCTTTAGTTTGCATTGATAAATTGGACTTGGATGGAATGGATTCTTAGGCTATGTGTGCGTGTGTATGAAACAATTGTTTATTACGTAGCTGAAGCGAGAGCATTCAGCGAAGTAATGGTTTTACTCTAACTGTCTGTCCGTCCGTCTGTCCGGGCGCACTCTCCTGGTCACATACATTGACCGATTTGGCTCAAATTTGGTACACAAGTAGTACTACTCAAGAGGACCTCTGAGAATACTTTTCAGACAAATCGGTCAAACGGTTCGAAAGTTATAGGCGCTAGAGTTCGGAAACTCATCGATTTGGCTGAAACGTATACGTATACGTATACGTAAGAATTGCATAGTATCCGTGTGGATGTGCTTATGCATAACACCGGAATCATGTCCTTGTGCATAAAGCCAGAATCCGGAATGGAATTATGCGTTTACTAAGTTGGGAGAGCATCGCAGAGGTGGGTTTAGAGGGCGGAGGTGGAGGAGATTTGGTGGAAGTGGGGGGAGGGGGTTTGGAGGAGATCACTCAACGCCTTCTTTAGCTACGTCTCTGGCTTGCTTACTAGCAGCTTATTATTTACAAGTTTATTAATAAACTCGACAATTCAAGATGTAATATTATTATTATTATTATTATTGATACTATATCAGCACCCTAATCCAAGGTTGTTACGCTGATAAGAGGAATTTACAGAATTAGTTTCTTTCAGATACAAAATTTTACATTTGATTTTACAGTTTTAAGAAGAAAAGTCATACGTCAGTCATATTAACATAATAATAACAAAATTAGTTACAATCATCATTATATTGTTGAATTTGGATATATTGTTTAAACAGAGTTGTATAGTAAATGAATATTAGAAATGACATCATCAATACACGATGTATCAATGAGGTTTTCGTCATGCGCAGTGGCTCTCATTTGAATTGTTTCATCGCGGAGTGTATTTTTAAAGGATTTGTAGCAGTCAATGTTCCTTGTAGCGGATGATATTTTCGTCCATGCAGTAGTCACCAAGTATTGGCCATAGTTATCACAGTCTTCAAGTTTTACCACTTCATGAGATTTGTTTCGGGTCTGTACTATTTTAATGGCTTCTGGATTGAGATATTCTTTCATTTCAGTCGGACATCTTTTCGTCGAGATCTGATACCCTAGACAAGCTAAATCAAAATTAAATTTCTCATTAGGATAAAGCCATTTAAGTTCGTTGAATTCATCTTTGGTATAACCATAGCCTAATACAAGATACACGCATGCTTTGAATATTTTAACGATCGGTTTCATAGCCTTTTTGGAGCAATTGCCCCATATTGGTAGCATGTAGTAAAGCTGCGATAGTACAAGGGACTCGACTAATGTCTTAAGGTGATTCCGGCTTATCATATATCTAATTGACCTGAGCTTGTACAAACTTTTATTGCAGTTTTTAGTTAAGTGATTAATGTGGGAATCCCACTGGAGAGTATTTGTTTTAAATAGACCAAGGCTTTTGATAGTAGGCGTGCACTTTACTACATTGTCATTGATAGTTATGGTAAGCTCAGCAGCAGTGTTTTGGTCACATTTATTACTGAAAATAATTAGCTCAGTTTTGTTTGTATTAAGAGTTAGGTCATTATCACTCATCCAGCGGACGATGTTATCACAGTCACTTTGAAGTAGCTCAAAATCGGCTGAGAAATAATGGACCTTTATGCTTATGTTATCTGAAATTGCATGGCTTGTGTCAAGGGTCACGCTGAGGTTATCAAAAATGTCGAAAATGGTATCACTGATCTATTCTCAGCAGTAGCTTCATTTTGATGTATCACAACTAGGGTTTTCAATGAGACGTATGACATATAAGAATCTCATCACAATCTCAGAAATGAAAATGAAAAAAAACGACAATAAATTTATTTGTGTGTGAGTATAAATCCCCTTTAACATTGAGCATCCAGACTTCTGGTCTAATTTTGAATTTGTAGCATTATTATTATTGGTATTCCAACATCCAGCCCTCATCAAAATTCGTCCTCCATATCCCCTCCAAACAGGCCTAAAAGACAGGACTAAGTCCCATTTCCCAACGTTACAAGTCAAGTTTTCGACTATGCTATCAGCATTTCATTCCACTAGGGTTTCCAATGAGACACACGAATATAATAATCTCATGAGTCTCAACTCTAAGCGAATTTGGGATGTTCATGAGACTCATGGCTCTCAGATAAAAATATTTTGTATGTATCTTGGCATTGGATTTTGATATTTCATTTTCGAAACTATGGAGAAGGAAATTTCACAATAGAAAAAAAAGTTATCTGAGATATGAGAATTCCCGAGAATATCACCAGCACTACAAATCTAATACAAGTCTTATCTGAGACCCAGTTGGAAACCCTAACAGCCAACCTTTTCTCAACACATTAAGGTGAAAGCTCCCTATTACAAACCCACTCATCGACCCCACAAGAGCAATTCTGCACACCATTTTCCTCCAATTGGTAGCCATCATCACAGAAAAATTCTGCTTTTCTAACACCAGCAATAGGAACTAATTGAGAATGTCCCACAGTTCCATTTTCAGGACTTAGCAGTTCGCCCCTATTACAAGTTTTTGGAGCAGCCTTCGCAATTTCTTGGAAGCTCAAGGATTTCACATAATGGGTTTCCTTTCCTCCTAGTCGTCACGTAGCCAAATATATGCACTCCTTGTTCTGGTCACAAGTGTTTGTTACAGTTTGTGAAACGGAGGAAGAATCCACTTCAAATGCTGGGACGAAATCCATCTTTTCGAAGGTTCTAAAGGACTCCCCAGGTCGGTAGGTAAATAAGTACCCTTGTTATTATTATAAAAACATCCTTTCAGGATTTAAAATAAATTAAACAACAAAGTACTTTCACATTAAATCAACTTTAAAATGATATTTATTCAAATCAGTTCCATTTACACATTTCGTCGAGCTTTATAGAGGTAGTAAAGTTCTTATTTAAATTACTTCATAAATAATGTAAGATGCTGCAGGGAATGATTGCACAATGAATCAAAACATCATAAAAATAGACTGACCACGGTTACAATAAATTATACATATGTTTAAGAAAATCGGTTAATTATGAACATTCTATGGTTTTAAGCGAACGATACCCGGAGCTAAATCGAAAAATTTTAGCCCAAAAAATAATTATTAAACCTATGACCACGATCCCATCCATTATTTTTTGTGTTCCAAGCGGATAGTATCATATCAGCAGCTTTTTCTCCAATTACATAAGCAGCAGCTTGTGTATTTGGGTTAGTTACGGCTGGCATGATGGAGTTGTCTGCAACTCGAACTCCCTCCACCCCAATTACCCTCAGATTTGGGTCAACAACAGCTTGAGGATCCTGAACTCCTCTTCCCATTCGACACGAGCCACCCGCATGAATACCTAGGGTAGCGTGATGTCTAATGTAGCATTCCCAATACGCATCAGATCGGAACTGGAGATGGGTACAACCTGGTGTTGGATTTGTTGGCAGCCGAGCTCCAATTTGACGGTACGCTGGAATTTCTTCATATATTCGCAGGGTTGTTTTAATAGCTATCAAAATTAATTTATTAATTAAGACAAACCAATTAAAACTGAACTGAAGTGAGTAATAGATACTTGTAAAAAAATTACCCTCCACTAAAACTTGGATGTCTTCCGGATGAGAGAGGAACCCGGCATCAATGAGTGGATCCCCACTAACATTTAATGTATTCAATGTGATTGTTCCACGACTCATTGGTCTACCTAAGAAAACTGGGACTGATATTTGAGCTTCAGAAGCAGGTACAACGCCGGGAACACGACCATCCAATTGTGTAAAAAAGGCTGCAGCTTCAGAATTATACAACGGCCAAATGTGCAAGTCTGCCCACGTTTCAATTCTGTCAGACCTTCTTACCGAAGAACGGAGAAATGCCTGACCTGAAGCACCCGCCCATGAAGAATAGGGGCCTATATCAGTACATGAAGATATGAGGATTATGTCAACCAATTATGATTTCCATTCATGATACAAGTTGTTATGTAAATGGCATTCCGAAATAACCTACCATCACCAGTTCTATTATAAAGCCCGAAAGTCTGTGGGTTTAGATCTCGCTCTGGAATCATAACTTCAGATTCTGCTCGGCTACCAATTATTATGTCCACCACGATGAGTGCTTGATCATGAAAATTTTTACCAACTGGAAGATCCTTTATAATGGGTATCTAAATTAATCCATCAAGATTATACATTTAATGGCTCAACATTGACTGCTTGCTGCACGTGAATTACTAAATAAGTTCAACATTTAAAAAGCTCCTACCTTTGAAGGCGTCAAAATATTTGATGGTCCGATTCCAGACCTCATAAGCAATGTAGGGGATTCTATGACTCCAGCACTAACCACAACCTCTTTCCGAACCCATGCAACAAAATTTTCTACTCCATAATCTGAACTATTGGATGTATACTTTACCCCAACTGCTCTGCTTCCCTCAAATATCTGTTAAAATGTTTTAATTAATTCTGCTCAGCTCAGCTTATTCTCATGTAATTATTTATGCTTTTTCTTTTAATAGTCTTACAATTTGAGATACTTCAGCGTTTGCAATAACCCTCAAATTCCGTCTTGATGAAAGATAAGGCTTGATGTATCCTGTGAATGAGCTTACTCTTCTGCCAAATCGATGGTTGAAATCAACTGGTGTGAAACCTTTAATATCCCACCAAAAAATAATTCAAATGTTAAGACTAATTTTGTTGCGTGTATATTGGATGGCTCTGCTTAAATTTACGTTAAAAAATGCCGTAAACTTACTTAGTCTTTGTGGTCCATTGGGATCTACAATTGGATAACCAAGTGATTGACCAGCCTCCAGCCACCTCGCTAATCCAGGAGCATATTGGTGGCGTGAGATTGTTATTGGGCCTCCATACCCATGCTCGTCTAGTTATTTAAGGAAATTAGTACGAATTATAAGTATATTCAATAGATACAGGATTTTATAAAAATGTTTCTACCTGAATGAAAAGTGCCCATGTAGTTTTCAACCTTTCTCCAATAAGGAACCAAATTGGTGTATTTCCAGCTTTCATCTTGTGTCATGTTCGCCCAATTGTCATAATCATGTGGGCTTCCTCTGTTGAAAAGCATAGCATTAATGCTGCTAGTTCCACCCAGTGTACGTCCCCCAATAAATTTTAAGCTCTTAAAAATGTTATTAATATTGTGTAAATCAATGTACTCATCTTCAGGGAACAAAAATAATAAATTTAAAGTATAAAATTCAATTTTATTGATTTATTTACTTACCCCATTGTTTGCCAATGCTGCATTTTGTTGCGGAACAGTTTGATATGTTTTCGCGAAACGTAACTGATTCTCAGGAGTCAACGCTGGGATCTCAAGAATGGGATCTGGAGCACCTGCTCCAGCTTCTAACAAGAGCACACTATGCTGTCCACTTTCAGAAAGGCGGCTGGCAACCACACACCCGGCTGTCCCAGCCCCTACTAAAAGCATGACACACAAAATCATATTAATTTGCACATTTTTAAATAACGAACAAGTTGCAGAATATTTTTATTCATGAAATGCAATTAAAAAATTACCAACAATGAAGTCATACTCATATCTATCTGCTCCATAAGCAGATGTATTTTTCAATGAAAACACGATAGAAATAAACACACAACTCGCCAAATTTAATTTTAAGAATCCCATGTTTCCTGCTTGTTAGTTAATGATAGAAATTTCAAGAGGTTTCCATTAAGCTCACAACCACAACACAGTCGCTACACGAATGCTTGGAGAATGTTCATGCGTACTTGGGCAATCCTGAACCTGAACTGTTATCTGACTGCCAGATCCTTATTTTAGCATATAACAACCATCTTAACTGTTTCATTATATTGTTAACGCCCTTGTTGACGACATAGTACGCAACACGCCAAGTGTTCCAAATATATAATACATTCACTGAAAATGTAAATTAATAGATTTTGCAGCGATCTGAAGGTAGTACTTTGATTTCCGCTAGGCATTATTGCTGATTGGAGCATTTAGGTAACATATGTAAGGATCTACGTTTGAACTCATTTGATTGGAAATCCTTACCAAAACACGCATAAAAATATATTACCATAACTGTAAGCCGATATGATCTTATAATATTCATTATCGGTAGGTAAACCCTTCCAAAAACCATTTGTGAGCAAGCAGAAGGTGTGCATTTAATTGTTCAGTCCCATTAAGCGTGAAGTGGCGATACACAATGAATGCTGTTAGCAAGTTTGCCAATGTTATGTTCCTTTAGTTTGCAATGATAAATTGGACTTTGGATTTTTAGGCTATGTGTGCATGAAACAATAAGACAATTTAATGTTTATACGTTGAAATAAAATCAGATTTTTTTGTTTTATTTACAAAAATTAAATTAATAAATTTTTAAAGGTTAATTTCTGTTCAGTTAACGCCCTTGTAACCATAATCCACAACATGATGTCAACATTTCCTCCATAAATAATGATGTAGTCAGTTACACCCTTTAAATCTCACATAAATTAAATAGATTACGTATGAGTCAAATGATGCATTAATTAATTATATTTGTAATGCTCCTCCTCATACGACCGGTACAATTCAGACAAGCTTCAGTTTTATCTAAAATCAAATCAACTTTTATTTTGTATGCAAAGTACATAGTATATAAAAATGCAGGAGCTTAAAAATTCATGCTTTATTGATGTCTGTTTTAAAATTATGCAGAAGCGGCCAATCAGAAAAAAACGGATTTTAAGTCGTATTTACTTTTGTTTTGTTTTCACAATTGAGCAAGACGAAAATATGGAACACGCTTGCTAAACCTGCTTATTTTCTAAAAAAAAAAAGAAAAAGATGTCTTGTTGTTGAGAACAAATTTTAATGAGAATGAAACTTTTGGTGTTGCTAAAAAATCCTGAACTTAACTATTCCACGTCATTTATTAGTCATTATTTTATGAGTACTACCCCGTAATACATATACTTATAAAAAATTAACTTATCTGCATAATGCAAATGAATCCTCTTATCCTCTTCTTTGTCTTTTCTTCTCTGCTACTACACCCCTTTGGCATATGACAAAAAAAAATAAGATAATAACGTAACTATCTTAAAAACTATCAAGTAAAATTACTACTTGCAATCATTTTTTGCCAACACACTGAACTTTTGAACTGAACACGCTTCGAATGATATGTCACTCAAGTGAAAATGACAACTGGAAAACATTTAAAAATAAATAAAACCAGCACCGCAGAAAAACTACGACCCTCCACTCTCCCCTTTTTCCACTCTGAAAATTATAAATAAAGTACTGGCATGCCAAATTCTAGCGTATTGAATAATCATGTATTTAGGCAAATCACCATTTCCTGACGTTCAGTCAGCTACCTTCAACCTTGAATGCCAATCAAGCACCCTCTTGCCGCTTTACCATTATCCAGCCAAAAAACTTTTTATTACATAATTCTACTTCGGTCTGTCTTCAATAAAAGACCTTACCAACAAACCCTACGCACACGTGTACG
Source organism: Orchesella flavescens (assembly GCA_964034955.1). Classification (NCBI taxonomy): domain Eukaryota; kingdom Metazoa; phylum Arthropoda; class Collembola; order Entomobryomorpha; family Orchesellidae; genus Orchesella; species Orchesella flavescens. The sequence goes on along the minus strand of OZ035958.1, from coordinate 30,926,054 downwards.
CATGCTCAATATCGCATGATATGTCACTCAAGTGAAAATGACAACTGGAACACATTTAAAATTAAATAAAACAAGCACCGCAGATAAACTACGACCAGCCACTCGCTCCTCTTCCACTCTGAATATTATAAATGAAGTAGTGGCTAGCTAAATAGCAATGCGTTTTGTGCAAGCATTATAAATTGATTGGGTTGAATTAGTGACTGCAATTCGATACTGGTATCAAGACAGTGCCACGATAAATTGCTATTGTGATTCTGAATTTTGTACATTTAAATGCAGATATGCATTTTTTCAGATAGCTCTGAAAACGTGTCTTTGTGTTCGTGTATCGGGCTTGTGTATTACTATATGTATTTTATATGAAACTCTGTTACCAAGTCACGTATCGTGACACTATCGTGAAAGTATCGGTTAAATTTTCTTTAAACGATATACTGTCATGATACTAGTAATTTCAATCACTAGGCTGAATGCGGATGCATAAAAAAGTATCTGGGATCCCTCGAATAGCCGAGGAATAAATCATTTTCTTTTCAAATCAAATGTTTCATGTACTATTTGGTTAGTAAATTTGGACACAAGTGACAAAATAAATTGGTATTTCCAACTTTGGTTTTCATTCTTGCTTGAAGTGGTGATGTTCGGAGTTTTCTTCATAATTATTCATACCTTTTTCATACCAACCTCTATAATATAGAGATTGGACGTAAAAGGACGCTTATTTGAGCAATAATAGCTTGCATAATATATTATATTATCCAAGCTATAGATGCGCAACTAAGCTTTCCCGGAGAAGGGCCAAGTATATAAAGAGAAAGTTTCCTAACCCCGCCCGTCACTTTGTTCAAGAAAGAATTATTTGCCAAAATTTGTAAAGCTTTTTATTTCCTCTTAAAACCTGCAAAACTTTCTAAAAGTCTAAGAAAAATGTTGTTGCAAGAGAATTTAGTCAGCTTCATAAACGCCCATCTGAGGCTTCAATCAATTATCGGAAACTGTCCATTTCAAATACATCGACAGAAAAATAACAAACTAAAGCTTGTTCCCAAAAAAGAAAGAATACTGCAATATGGGCACGTGAAAACTCTTTTGTTTATGGCTTGGCTCGTCGGACTCTCGATCCAACTTTATCATGATGTAGGACATGGTGAGACGATGGTTGTATCTTCACAAAGCTTTCTTTATGTTGGAGTAGGAATAATCTTTGCTTATACTGAATACATGCTTCTCCATCATCGGGATGAATTCATGGAGCTTTTTAATTTGCTCCTGACGTTCGAAGAAAACTACCTGAAAGGTATAGTAAGCAGTCTGATTTTTTCTATAAAAAGAGATAATAACATTTACATTGTTTGAAAACTTTTTTAGATGTGAAAGAACTAAATATCTCAAAAAGATCAGAAGTTCGGCTAATTAAATGGACTCTTCGTTGCTCCATTTGTTATGGAGTAATGTCAAGTATTTTCCATGCACTTGGAAGATGGGATAAGCCATGCAACTCTGCTTTACTATTCCACGGATTAATTTCAAAATGTCAGAATCCAACTGAAGATTGGTCCCCAGTGTCTTTTTCTGTCCGTTTAGTTCTCGTCATCATCCAATTTTGGTTTTTTAATGATGGCTCCAACAACGCTGCCGTTTTCCTCACGGATTTTTCCGTTACGCAAGTTTATTGTCTCCGGCGTTATGTTCAGTATATCACTGAAATGTTACAAAGGAAGCCAAAGAAGGCTCATTTGTATTTGGGGGTTTACAGACAGGTTCAGATTCTGAGTCGCTACTATAATTTGATCCAACAGAATGGATTGATTATTGGACATATTTGGATGTTGATGTTAACGATGATTATAAGTAGCTACGTTTTGATTTCAATGGGAACCCAATTAAACGGGGGAGAGCTCTCCATGTTTTTATTAGTTATACCGGAATTTACGGGGGTGCTCATGTTGTTAACTAACTCCATGGCGGACTTGTATTTTGCTTCGACAGGATTGAAAGAAAAAGTTAAACTCTTGTTGATACTGGAAGCTGTGGGAGGGAAACAAAGGAAATGGATTGATCGCTTTTTGAACTCACTCAAACCAATCAAATGCTATGTTGGACAAGTTAACTACATTGAACCACTAACCCCTCTAAATTTCTTTAACTTTTGTGTCTCCCAAACTGTAAGTCTTCTCATGTTAAATAAGAAGTAGTGTCAGAAGTGCAGCTTTGTTTACACAATTTTTTTTTGCAAATTTAAGGTGCATTCTTTTATTGTCATAATGTGTATACTACAAGAAGCAATTAATTAAACTGAAGAAAATAAATGAAACTACTCATAAATATTAATATACAAATCTTTCTTATGTATTCTGCTGATGCCAGTTATTTCTACAAAGACACCAAGACTGCGACGATCATGGAAATTTAATGAAATATGTACATGCTTGTATGTAAATGGGTTACTGAACTTTAATAGTTCCGACAGCCGCATTAAATAAGCTGAAAATACAGACGCAATAAATTGGTCGACCAAACAAGCAAACTATCCCTCCTGCCCGAAGTCTGTTGCAAATTTGGATAGGTTCTCAAGATCCTTCTCGTTCACAGTGGGTTTAGATGTTGCTAGTGATTTCATCATGTCACTCTAAAATTCAAATTTAATTTAAAAAACCAATAAATCAACTTTTAAATTTCTTTGTAATGCGTAAATAAGCATTATTATTACCATTGTAACTGGTGGTTCGCATAATTTATCGCCTGGCACATCAACCCATGTCATTTCGATTGCCCCAGGAACTCCAATGGAGCAAGGTGTCAACAGATCATCGACTATCACGTTAGGGTCTGAAGGTGATGCCCCTTTTACACGTCTAAAGTGAGTAGCCATCTGGATTTTTCGGACAGGCTGCATAAGAGCATCCCGAACCAAAATCTGGATATCAGCTCCAGAATACCTATAAAAAATGTCATTTTTTAGGATCACTGCAAATCTGTTAAAATACAAAGTAAATTTTATGTTTTATACCCATCAGTTCTCAAAGCTAATGTCTTGTAATCATTTTCCGTCAATGTGTTGGGAGTGTCTCCAATATTAAATTTGAACATATTTACTCTGTCAGGTACTTCAGGAAGTGGGATGTATATTCTCTTTTCAAAACGCCTTCTAATAGCTGAATCCAATACCCATGGAATATTGGTGGCTCCCAGCACCAAAATACCTGTATTATCGGTACCTACCCCTTGCATTTGGACCAGGAACTCTGTTTTTATACGCCGAGCGCTTTCTGATTCGTTATCCCGACGAGAGGAGCACAAGGAATCGATCTCATCAACAAAGATAATTGATGGCTTGTGAGTTCTTGCTATTTCAAACAAATTTCGAACTAGCTTTTCAGATTCACCAACATACTTGGATACCAAGTCGGATGAAGAGACGGAAAAAAATGTGGAATTATTTGCTTCCGTAGCTACTGCTTTTGCCAGGTACGATTTACCTGTTCCAGGTGGCTAGAGGAGTACAAAAAATATTTAAGAAAAAATAATCATTGTTATTAGGTATTTTATTAAAGTTTAATTTGAATATTTCAGGTTACCCCAAAAAGCAAGATTCCTCTCCAAGGTGTTCTTTTACCAGTGAAAAGATGTGGAAATTTTATTGGCAATATCCCAGCTTCTTTAAGGGTTTCCTTAGCCATTTCAAGGCCAATAACATCAGACCATTTGATGTTAGGCTTCTCAACGATAATTGATCCTTCCAATTGTAATTGGAGTTGATTTTTCTCCTCGTCAAAACGGGTGTTGTTGCCACTACTGCTATTGTTTCCATTTTTCCTAGTAAATTGCACAATGTGTTAAAATGGTTTCTTTGAGCTCTGGCTTCAGAAAGTTCAGAATATTTTACTTACTTTAATCCTTTCCCTTTATTATTCAAATGATTTTTTATTACTTCAGCACGATCAAGATATGTTATAACTTTCTGCCTAAGAGATTCTTTGGAGCTTGCATTATGAGTTCCATCTGTGAAATCAAATGGTTTAAGAATAACGGGGTAAGCTAAGATTTTTGGAGAAAGCTTGAAAGGAATAAAGATAAGGAAACTTTAATAACCAAACACTTACATTTTATAGAATGCAAAAAGTACTCCACTCCATGATCGTACAGTTTTAAAGCCTCCTCAAAATTTTTGCTGTGATCCTCCACTGTAGCTTTTGTAATAAGATCAATTCCTTTCTGTGTAGATTGATAAAAAATTAAACATAATAAGTGTAATTTTTAATTGGAACGGGTAGCAAACAATATTACGTAAAAGAATGAAGATAAATATAATTTAACATAGATCTTGTTTCACCACACCATATGAAATTACCTGAAGAGAGTTTCCGGCAGCCATTTCTGTCTGATTGTTTTTATTAGAAAACACTGACTTGAAGAAATCAGAGTAGAATGTAACCAAATTCTGCACAAAAGGTACAAATCGACGAGGATACGTGGCTTGATGACGATTAGTTGCTGGATTTTATATGTTATACTTGAAGAAGAAGTTATTTAGTTACTTAAGCATTTGTGACTTTTAAGTTTTGCAGTTATCTAGCTTAGTATAAGAAATAACATTGAGCTGACGAGGACTGTAACGAGATGATGATGATAGAAGAATGTTACATAGGAATATGCATATTTCTGCGAAACAGTTGCAATCGACTACTTAGTAAAGGGTCAAAAGATCGTATGAAAATGTACATAAACAGAATTCATGGTAATGAAATGGTGAGCAGCCTTTATCAAAGTAGTCATTAGAAAAGTTATTGAAAAGAGAATGCACAGGAGGAGAATTATCATTATACATACACAGAAATAGCTGGCTACAAAGAAATTTTTCGGACTAACTACTATATAATATGCTTATCAGTGACCACTTCCCTTTCCTGAGTGATAAATTATATATGCATATTCATATTCATCTGGGTATCTATCTATAAATGCATCTCTTTTCCATTATTTTCGTGCAATTAAATAGCGTCCCAAAACGCTCATGATAGCTATAAAGCATATGTGAGTAGGTAATCAGTCCAGTTTCTATAATTTGATATGGTTTTCACACGCATCCTAAGAATTCTTCAAGCAAACATTTAACTCTCATTCATTATACGCTGCATTTACAGATTTCCACGCTTGGGTTGAAACTTGAGACATCGTTTCATTCATTACAGTTCGCAGAAGAGTTGATTGCGCATTTTGAGATTTGGAGAGAGTCAATCATATGAATAGATATAAGCAAAACGATTCCAATTTTCTAACATGCTTTCAAGTCAATTATCGTCATTGCTGCTAATATGGTCATAATATTATGGTCCCATGCTGTGCTATATTAAAAATCAAGTATTAAATAAGTAAATAATCAGAAAAAGTACATAATTGCAAGGTTTTATTTAGAGTCTAGAGTCTGCGACGATTAAAAAAAAGTATTTTAATAAGTTTGACGCATGATGATAACATGATGATTATTGTTTATCCGACCCCATTCAAGCTACACACTGAAATTGGGCAGTGGGCGCCTGGTGCTTTACCTTGCTGTCCTTCTCCTTCCTACAAAATTTGACATATTAAAATTATCTGCATATATATATGGGCAATGCTAATGTTTAATTCGTTAATCATTATACCGTTGGTGCTGCAAACGTAACAGAGAAGAGGATGAAGAGCTTGACTATGATCCCAAAAAATCGCATCCTGGCTTTTGTCCTGGTCGTTGCTGTGTAATGTAAGAACCTTAATTCAACCTTAAAGGCTTTGTATTGTGGCTGTAAAAATTCCGTGAAAGAAAAAATGACGAAAGTCGGGCCAAAGTAACTTCTACAAGTAGTTTACGACATGACTTTTATAAAGTGTGGAAGTTACATCCGAGTAGCAATAAAAACCTTAATCGTTATAATTATGGTTATTGCATGTCACGTATGACGTGTAAAGATTCATCGCTTGTTTAAGTAACACAAGAAGCTATTATTTACGACTATGACATATCTGCAATGTGCAATACACATGATAGAACTTTATTAAGCACGAAATAATATCAGATTTATTGTTAATATCATCAAAATAGGTAGGAGGAAAGAGTAAAGGCATACATAAAAGAGTAATACATGAGTCGATCTACAATAGTTCGATTCTAGTAATTCTTGTAACCTAACTTGGCTGAGATTTGAGACAGCAAATTTATATTATGAATTCCTTTAATGGAACACATGAACAGAACAAAATTATTGGTTTTTTTATTTAGATAATCCTAGTTTGAATCAAATTCGTCTTGTCATTTAAAAATTACATTACTATCAAAAGATGCATTTAACCTAATAAATTTGAATGATTGTAATATACTGCTAGTTATAGCTTCTAACCTACCCCATTTAAATAATCATAATAATATGTATTATAAAGCCACTATAAGTAGACACAATTTTTATTTATGAAAATGTTCAAATATCAACATATTTTATTATGAGTGTATTTATATTATATTCAACAGTGTAATGCTACAAAAACTTTGTGTGAATGTATGAACAGTTGTGAATGTATAATTTTATTTAATATATTTTGTAAAAACAATATTAGTTACTAAAGTTGTAATACGTCAATAAAAGGACTGTTAAAAGCTAAGATAGAATTAACTGAGAAAAAAACATTATTTCCTTCTTTCAGGTCCGTCTCATTTATCAGCAAATATTTGATTTTTTTATTCGCTAGCCTCGTCCAGAACTGTGTTTGCCTGCAGTAGACATTCCTGTTTTAACCTTTTCCCCTTTGTTAGGGCCAGCACACACCTGAAGAATACACGAAAATAGTACAACACATACGATATAGATTTAAAATTTAGACAAAATCGGTGACTTTTAGTTTTTAAACCTGAACAAACATGGACACCATGATCAATACCACCAAAGTTTGAAGGATTATCTTCGATTTTAGAAAATTCATTTTAAATCCACTAAATAGCTGCTTACAAGTTTGATGAAGTTGTTTAAGTTGAATGAAAAGAAAAACTTGAAACTGGAATTTTATGTGGTGCATAAATGTGATAAGGTATATAAAAGTACGTTGATATTATTCCAAGTTACTGCAAGCAAGAAAATCGAGATGCGTCATGAATATTAAGTTACCACTGTCTAGGTTTTAAAAACTACGCAAGGCTATTAGGATTTAATCTAAACCAATCATAATGAATTCGGTTTTTTTCCCTTTACCCTTGGGTTATTCACCTTATAAATAGTTTTTGTAACAAATATTTGAATTTTTTTAGACAAGGATTTGTCTGAAATCAAAGTGTGATTTATTATTATACTTTTTGTACATTGAATTTATTATAATTTTCCTAATTTGTAATTTTTGTCATGTTCTTATCCACTGGGTCTGCCTGCACCAACCTTTAAACCATGCTCAATCTTTTTCCCTTTGCTTCCAGCACACATCTAAGAAGAATTCAAGAAAATATTACACCATTGTGGCATAGATTTTAATTTCAGACAAAAAATATCTCTCGGTTTTAAATCTATTTACACCTGAATTAGCATGGACACTAGAATCAAAAACGTCAAAGTCTGAAGTATGTGTTTAGGTTGTAGGAAATTCATTTTAAACCCACTAATAGTTGATTACAATCTCGATGAATGTGATTTAATATGGAATGAAAAGAAGCGAATAAATTGGAACTAGGGTTTCACGTCGTGCATAAATGCATGGTACAAGAACATGTTTGATAAGTGCAATATGTGATCTCTAATTATTACATCATGCAATATAATCATTAAATAAATTGCGGAAACAATTAGACAAAAGAGCAGTTATTTCTTTTTATGTGCCCGTGCCAGTCGCCATATAAAAGTACGTTGATATTATTCCAAGTGACTGCAAGCAAGAAAAACGAGATGAGTCATGAGTTATAAGCGACCGCAGTCTAATAAGCATTAAAATGATACTTACGCTCAATAAGAACCTGGTGTCAATGTAAAAAACACCACTTCCAATACCTACGGGCCTTTCCTTCATTTCAGCAAAAATATACTGAAAGTTTTTGACACTGAGATCAAGACTTTCTCGAACATCTTCTGATATGAACCAGTTATAGTATCCTTCTGCCTATAAAATCAGAAACAAGTACTCTTTAGCGTTGCGGAAATGGCTGCACCCATTATGACATACAGATATGTGTTGTTGAAAGATTTAAAAATTCAAAAATTGAATAAAAACGTTGATGCTGTTTAAATACCACTTTTGATGTTTTCATCGCAAAGTAAATGGCTATCCAAATTTTGCTCAGTTTTAATAACAGAAACAAAGCAAAGTACCATTTACGGGTGACGAGATTGTACATGAAAAAGGACATCGTGATAATATTTGCCATGACTAGAGCTGGCAGGAATAAATTTGTAATTTTGTTAATGTGTTTTGACAAGAGGCTGAGTTCCTTGTATCCTTTGACTATATCGTCTGCAAAATTACGACTTGCTATCTCACAATCCAAATTTTTTCCGTTGACGCGATTTCCCCATACTTTCAATTGATCTCGTAATTGTTTCGTAGAAATCCATAGAGTGATTGCAGAAAGGAGGAAGCAGTCCTGAGAAAGTAGACTGAAAACATGCTGACAAAAATCTACTATCATTGCGGTACCACCAAGTATTATCGTTTCAAGGTGACCGTCACTCAGAAATATTCCATCATTGTCATCGTCCGTAGTTGCATTTGAATTTATTCTTGAAGTGTCATTAGAGTCTGTGAAATCCCAAGACTTTTTTAAACCAAGAAAAAATCTATTCTCGTTCTGGGACAATATTTCAAAAAAGGACCATGTGTGAAAGCTGTCTATTAAAGTAAGACCTCCAACAGTGCTAATTAATGGAATGAAAATGGTGAGCGAGCATATTGTAAGACCCAGGAATTTTGCCTAGATATATAATATTCAAGGTATTTTAATTATCAAATAAGCAACTTTCCTTGTAGTTAGTTCTGACGTTTATTTATTATTCAACTTCTCACCACGGATGATTTCAAGGTAGTCGAGATCGAGATACCGCTGATATCCAGAAACCGGAACAATTTAAGAAAAGCTTCCTGCTTACACCACATCATTCGAAATATACAAGCATTAAGTACGAATGAGCAAAATTGGTAGACGAGTCCGATGTAAGAAGATGCTTTGGCTTGTTGTGATACATCTGGGTCATCAATCCACCATGCCAAAGTTCTGACGTTGAAAATGATGTAGATTAAAGCCATTAAAATCATTAGAACGCTGAGAACCTACAAAATTGCAAGGGAATTTCTTAACCATAATATTATTTATATCGCTATGTTTCATGCATACGTCGGTTGTTTAATATTTATATAGTTTAATGAATGGAAACGTACCTTATTTATGCAACTTGACCTTAGATTCCGATTCCTGTCAACTCGAAAGGGAGAAACACCAATGTAATAATAAAAACTAAGAAATACTTCTAAAAGGTTACCACGACCAGGTTCCGCATTCGAGAAAGATAAATCGTGGGTGCTGTTTAATAAAGTAGGCTCAACAGTTACAGCAACCAACGCTTCCCCGTTCTCCCGGTCGTTTCCCAGATCAGTTGCTTCACTTTGCATTTCCATGTCGTCTGATGTAGCGTGGATTTGTCTCTGAAGACACCTGCTCCGAATTAACGACCGCATATTGACTATCAGAAATTTCAATTAGTTAAATGAAAAAGGATTGTTGAATTTAAAATTTTCGTTAAAAGTAGAGCTTGAAGAAATGCATGTTGAAAACAAGAACGCTTGCTTGCGTGAAAAGTTGCACTGAATGGAATGAAGGTGAAAGTAGAACTAGTCACCGATCGGGTAACTTTTACCTAAGCTTTTGGGTGACATGGCAGAAGATGGTGATTCACCATCGTTCGTCGGTTATGAGCAATGCAAAAATATAATGTATTGAATTCGCATATTTCTTTGTGCATTTTGTAAGAAAGTAATGTATGAAGGTATGTAATGTTTTGCTACTTAAATACTGGAATACAGTGCTTAAAAGATCATACATAATACTATGTGTTTAAAACACTGAGACATGAAAATTCTCATCCCTGGGGAATAGAATGCAAACACCGCATCGTTGGTTGCTGCTTTACTTCCGCCAACCCTCTGTTTTTGTATGTTTGTGGATCAATTGATGGAAAAATGTAGTGAATACTACTGCAGTAGTTTTTACTTGAGACAGAATATGTTTGACCTTGTTTATTGAGTCATATGCCTTAACCAATACTTGACTTTCTGTAGTAGTGAGCGTTTTACGACTACGACATCTCTGTGCAATACAATTTTGGAACGATATTTCGCACGAAATAAACTGCTAGTAAGCAGGCCAGAGACGTAGCTGAAGAAGGCGTTGAGTGATCTCCTCCAAACCCCCTCCTCCCATGTCCACAATATCTCCTCCACCACCTCTCTCTCTCTCTAAACACAACCTCCTCGATCCTCTCTCAACGTATAGTGAAAGTGAAAGCATTACTTGTGCAATACCATTCCGGATTTCAAGTATGCACAAGCTTTATGCTTTATGTACATTCATGCACTATGCATTTGCTATGCTTTGCTATGCCTTTATGCATACGTTTAAGCCAAATCGATGAGTTACTGAACTCTAACGCCTATAACTTTCGAACCGTTTGACCGATTTGGCTGAAAAGTATTCCCAGAGGTTCTCTTGAATAGTACTACCTATGTACCAAGTTTGAGCCAAATCGGTCAATGTATGTGACCAGGAGAGTGCGCACAGACGGGCAGACGGGCAGACGGACAGACAGTTTGAGTAAAACCAAAATAGGTAGGAGGAAAGAGTAAAGGCATACATAAAAGAGTAATACATGAGTCGATCTACAATAGTTCGATTCTAGTAATTCTTGTAACCTAACTTGGCTGAGATTTGAGACAGCAAATTTATATTATGAATTCCTTTAATGGAACACATGAACAGAACAAAATTATTGGTTTTTTTATTTAGATAATCCTAGTTTGAATCAAATTCGTCTTGTCATTTAAAAATTACATTACTATCAAAAGATGCATTTAACCTAATAAATTTGAATGATTGTAATATACTGCTAGTTATAGCTTCTAACCTACCCCATTTAAATAATCATAATAATATGTATTATAAAGCCACTATAAGTAGACACAATTTTTATTTATGAAAATGTTCAAATATCAACATATTTTATTATGAGTGTATTTATATTATATTCAACAGTGTAATGCTACAAAAACTTTGTGTGAATGTATGAACAGTTGTGAATGTATAATTTTATTTAATATATTTTGTAAAAACAATATTAGTTACTAAAGTTGTAATACGTCAATAAAAGGACTGTTAAAAGCTAAGATAGAATTAACTGAGAAAAAAACATTATTTCCTTCTTTCAGGTCCGTCTCATTTATCAGCAAATATTTGATTTTTTTATTCGCTAGCCTCGTCCAGAACTGTGTTTGCCTGCAGTAGACATTCCTGTTTTAACCTTTTCCCCTTTGTTAGGGCCAGCACACACCTGAAGAATACACGAAAATAGTACAACACATACGATATAGATTTAAAATTTAGACAAAATCGGTGACTTTTAGTTTTTAAACCTGAACAAACATGGACACCATGATCAATACCACCAAAGTTTGAAGGATTATCTTCGATTTTAGAAAATTCATTTTAAATCCACTAAATAGCTGCTTACAAGTTTGATGAAGTTGTTTAAGTTGAATGAAAAGAAAAACTTGAAACTGGAATTTTATGTGGTGCATAAATGTGATAAGGTATATAAAAGTACGTTGATATTATTCCAAGTTACTGCAAGCAAGAAAATCGAGATGCGTCATGAATATTAAGTTACCACTGTCTAGGTTTTAAAAACTACGCAAGGCTATTAGGATTTAATCTAAACCAATCATAATGAATTCGGTTTTTTTCCCTTTACCCTTGGGTTATTCACCTTATAAATAGTTTTTGTAACAAATATTTGAATTTTTTTAGACAAGGATTTGTCTGAAATCAAAGTGTGATTTATTATTATACTTTTTGTACATTGAATTTATTATAATTTTCCTAATTTGTAATTTTTGTCATGTTCTTATCCACTGGGTCTGCCTGCACCAACCTTTAAACCATGCTCAATCTTTTTCCCTTTGCTTCCAGCACACATCTAAGAAGAATTCAAGAAAATATTACACCATTGTGGCATAGATTTTAATTTCAGACAAAAAATATCTCTCGGTTTTAAATCTATTTACACCTGAATTAGCATGGACACTAGAATCAAAAACGTCAAAGTCTGAAGTATGTGTTTAGGTTGTAGGAAATTCATTTTAAACCCACTAATAGTTGATTACAATCTCGATGAATGTGATTTAATATGGAATGAAAAGAAGCGAATAAATTGGAACTAGGGTTTCACGTCGTGCATAAATGCATGGTACAAGAACATGTTTGATAAGTGCAATATGTGATCTCTAATTATTACATCATGCAATATAATCATTAAATAAATTGCGGAAACAATTAGACAAAAGAGCAGTTATTTCTTTTTATGTGCCCGTGCCAGTCGCCATATAAAAGTACGTTGATATTATTCCAAGTGACTGCAAGCAAGAAAAACGAGATGAGTCATGAGTTATAAGCGACCGCAGTCTAATAAGCATTAAAATGATACTTACGCTCAATAAGAACCTGGTGTCAATGTAAAAAACACCACTTCCAATACCTACGGGCCTTTCCTTCATTTCAGCAAAAATATACTGAAAGTTTTTGACACTGAGATCAAGACTTTCTCGAACATCTTCTGATATGAACCAGTTATAGTATCCTTCTGCCTATAAAATCAGAAACAAGTACTCTTTAGCGTTGCGGAAATGGCTGCACCCATTATGACATACAGATATGTGTTGTTGAAAGATTTAAAAATTCAAAAATTGAATAAAAACGTTGATGCTGTTTAAATACCACTTTTGATGTTTTCATCGCAAAGTAAATGGCTATCCAAATTTTGCTCAGTTTTAATAACAGAAACAAAGCAAAGTACCATTTACGGGTGACGAGATTGTACATGAAAAAGGACATCGTGATAATATTTGCCATGACTAGAGCTGGCAGGAATAAATTTGTAATTTTGTTAATGTGTTTTGACAAGAGGCTGAGTTCCTTGTATCCTTTGACTATATCGTCTGCAAAATTACGACTTGCTATCTCACAATCCAAATTTTTTCCGTTGACGCGATTTCCCCATACTTTCAATTGATCTCGTAATTGTTTCGTAGAAATCCATAGAGTGATTGCAGAAAGGAGGAAGCAGTCCTGAGAAAGTAGACTGAAAACATGCTGACAAAAATCTACTATCATTGCGGTACCACCAAGTATTATCGTTTCAAGGTGACCGTCACTCAGAAATATTCCATCATTGTCATCGTCCGTAGTTGCATTTGAATTTATTCTTGAAGTGTCATTAGAGTCTGTGAAATCCCAAGACTTTTTTAAACCAAGAAAAAATCTATTCTCGTTCTGGGACAATATTTCAAAAAAGGACCATGTGTGAAAGCTGTCTATTAAAGTAAGACCTCCAACAGTGCTAATTAATGGAATGAAAATGGTGAGCGAGCATATTGTAAGACCCAGGAATTTTGCCTAGATATATAATATTCAAGGTATTTTAATTATCAAATAAGCAACTTTCCTTGTAGTTAGTTCTGACGTTTATTTATTATTCAACTTCTCACCACGGATGATTTCAAGGTAGTCGAGATCGAGATACCGCTGATATCCAGAAACCGGAACAATTTAAGAAAAGCTTCCTGCTTACACCACATCATTCGAAATATACAAGCATTAAGTACGAATGAGCAAAATTGGTAGACGAGTCCGATGTAAGAAGATGCTTTGACTTGTTGTGATACATCTGGGTCATCAATCCACCATGCCAAAGTTCTGACGTTGAAAATGATGTAGATTAAAGCCATTAAAATCATTAGAACGCTGAGAACCTACAAAATTGCAAGGGAATTTCTTAACCATAATATTATTTATATCGCTATGTTTCATGCATACGTCGGTTGTTTAATATTTATATAGTTTAATGAATGGAAATGTACCTTATTTATGCAACTTGACCTTAGATTCCGATTCCTGTCAACTCGAAAGGGAGAAACACCAATGTAATAATAAAAACTAAGAAATACTTCTAAAAGGTTACCACGACCAGGTTCCGCATTCGAGAAAGATAAATCGTGGGTGCTGTTTAATAAAGTAGGCTCAACAGTTACAGCAACCAACGCTTCCCCGTTCTCCCGGTCGTTTCCCAGATCAGTTGCTTCACTTTGCATTTCCAAGTCATCTGATGTAGCGTGGATTTGTCTCTGAAGACACCTGCTCCGAATTAACGACCGCATATTGACTATCAGAAATTTCAATTAGTTAAATGAAAAAGGATTGTTGAATTTAAAATTTTCGTTAAAAGTAGAGCTTGAAGAAATGCATGTTGAAAACAAGAACGCTTGCTTGCGTGAAAAGTTGCACTGAATGGAATGAAGGTGAAAGTAGAACTAGTCACCGATCGGGTAACTTTTACCTAAGCTTTTGGGTGACATGGCAGAAGATGGTGATTCACCATCGTTCGTCGGTTATGAGCAATGCAAAAATATAATGTATTGAATTCGCATATTTCTTTGTGCATTTTGTAAGAAAGTAATGTATGAAGGTATGTAATGTTTTGCTACTTAAATACTGGAATACAGTGCTTAAAAGATCATACATAATACTATGTGTTTAAAACACTGAGACATGAAAATTCTCATCCCTGGGGAATAGAATGCAAACACCGCATCGTTGGTTGCTGCTTTACTTCCGCCAACCCTCTGTTTTTGTATGTTTGTGGATCAATTGATGGAAAAATGTAGTGAATACTACTGCAGTAGTTTTTACTTGAGACAGAATATGTTTGACCTTGTTTATTGAGTCATATGCCTTAATCAATACTTGACTTTCTGTAGTAGTGAGCGTTTTACGACTACGACATCTCTGTGCAATACAATTTTGGAACGATATTTCGCACGAAATAAACTGCTAGTAAGCAGGCCAGAGACGTAGCTGAAGAAGGCGTTGAGTGATCTCCTCCAAACCCCCTCCTCCCATGTCCACAATATCTCCTCCACCACCTCTCTCTCTCTCTAAACACAACCTCCTCGATCCTCTCTCAACGTATAGTGAAAGTGAAAGCATTACTTGTGCAATACCATTCCGGATTTCAAGTATGCACAAGCTTTATGCTTTATGTACATTCATGCACTATGCATTTGCTATGCTTTGCTATGCCTTTATGCATACGTTTAAGCCAAATCGATGAGTTACTGAACTCTAACGCCTATAACTTTCGAACCGTTTGACCGATTTGGCTGAAAAGTATTCCCAGAGGTTCTCTTGAATAGTACTACCTATGTACCAAGTTTGAGCCAAATCGGTCAATGTATGTGACCAGGAGAGTGCGCACAGACGGGCAGACGGGCAGACGGACAGACAGTTTGAGTAAAACCAAAATAGGTAGGAGGAAAGAGTAAAGGCATACATAAAAGAGTAATACATGAGTCGATCTACAATAGTTCGATTCTAGTAATTCTTGTAACCTAACTTGGCTGAGATTTGAGACAGCAAATTTATATTATGAATTCCTTTAATGGAACACATGAACAGAACAAAATTATTGGTTTTTTTATTTAGATAATCCTAGTTTGAATCAAATTCGTCTTGTCATTTAAAAATTACATTACTATCAAAAGATGCATTTAACCTAATAAATTTGAATGATTGTAATATACTGCTAGTTATAGCTTCTAACCTACCCCATTTAAATAATCATAATAATATGCATTATAAAGCCACTATAAGTAGACACAATTTTTATTTATGAAAATGTTCAAATATCAACATATTTTATTATGAGTGTATTTATATTATATTCAACAGTGTAATGCTACAAAAACTTTACGTGAATGTATGAACAGTTGTGAATGTATAATTTTATTTAATATATTTTGTAAAAACAATATTAGTTACTAAAGTTGTAATACGTCAATAAAAGGACTGTTAAAAGCTAAGATAGAATTAACTGAGAAAAAAACATTATTTCCTTCTTTCAGGTCCGTCTCATTTATCAGCAAATATTTGATTTTTTTATTCGCTAGCCTCGTCCAGAACTGTGTTTGCCTGCAGTAGACATTCCTGTTTTAACCTTTTCCCCTTTGTTAGGGCCAGCACACACCTGAAGAATACACGAAAATAGTACAACACATACGATATAGATTTAAAATTTAGACAAAATCGGTGACTTTTAGTTTTTAAACCTGAACAAACATGGACACCATGATCAATACCACCAAAGTTTGAAGGATTATCTTCGATTTTAGAAAATTCATTTTAAATCCACTAAATAGCTGCTTACAAGTTTGATGAAGTTGTTTAAGTTGAATGAAAAGAAAAACTTGAAACTGGAATTTTAGGTGGTGCATAAATGTGATAAGGTGTGCCTTGCCATCACTAATTACTATATCATGCAATACTCATTAAATAAATTGCAAAAAATTAACTTGAATTAACAAAGAGCAGTTATTCGTTGTTTATGTGTCCGTGCCCGTCACCATATAAAAGTACGTTGATATTATTCCAAGTTACTGCAAGCAAGAAAACCGAGATGCGTCATGAATATTAAGTTACCACTGTCTAGGTTTTAAAAACTACGCAAGGCTATTACGATTTAATCTAAACCAATCATAATGAATTCGGTTTTTTTCCCTTTACCCTTGGGTTATTCACCTTATAAATAGTTTTTGTAACAAATATTTGAATTTTTTTAGACAAGGATTTGTCTGAAATCAAAGTGTGATTTATTATTA
Source organism: Orchesella flavescens (assembly GCA_964034955.1). Taxonomy (NCBI): domain Eukaryota; kingdom Metazoa; phylum Arthropoda; class Collembola; order Entomobryomorpha; family Orchesellidae; genus Orchesella; species Orchesella flavescens. The sequence goes on along the minus strand of OZ035958.1, from coordinate 30,909,128 downwards.
TACTTTTTGTACATTGAATTTATTATAATTTTCCTAATTTGTAATGTGTAATTTTGTCATGTTCTTATCCACTGGGTTTTCCTGCACCAACCTTTAAACCATGCTCAATCTTTTTCCCTTTGTTTCCAGCACATACCTAAGAAGAATTCACGACAATATTAAAACATTTTTATCTAGAGTTTAAATTCAGACAAAAAATTTCTCTCGATTTTAAATTTTTTTACACCTGAATTAGCATGGACACCAGAACCAAAAACGTCAAAGTTTGAAGAATTAGCTTCGGTTGTAGGAAATTCATTTTAAATCCACTAAATAGTTGAACAATCTCGATGAATGCGATAGTGTTGAATGAAAAGAGGCGAATAAATTGGAACTGTGATTTCACGTAGAGCATAAATGGTACAAGATCATGTGTGATAAGTGCAATATGTGATCTCTAATTACTACTTCTTGCAATATAATCATTAAATAAATTGCGGAAACAATTAGAGAAAAGAGCAGTTATTCCTTTTTATGCGCCCGTACCAGTCACCATATAAAAGTAGGTTGATATTATTCCAAGTGACTGCAAGTAAAAAATCCCAAGAGATACGTGATGAATTTGAGTTAAAAACGACCGACCGTAGTGTCTAATAAGGATTAAATTGATACTTACGCTCAACAAAAACCTGGTGTCAATGTAAAAAACACCACTTCCAATACCTACAGATCTTTCCTTTATTTCCATCAATGTAAAAATTTGGTGTAAATTTGTGCAACTGGGATCAAGACTTTCTCGAACATCTTCTGATATGAACCAGTTATAGTATCCTTCTGCCTATAAAATCAGAAACAAGTTCTCTTTATGTTGGTTAAAACTCAAAAATTGAATAAAAACATTGATGCTGCTCATATACCACTTTTGATGTTTTCATCGCAAAGTAAATGGCTATCCAAATTTTGCTCAGTTTTAATAACAGATACAAAGCAAAGTACCATTGACGGGTGACGAGGTTGTACATGAGAAAGGACATCGTGATAATATTTGCCATGACCAGGGACGGCAGGAATGAATTTGTGATTGTGTTAATGTGCTTTGAAAAGATACTAAGCTCCTTGTATTCTTTGACTATGTCGTCTGCAATGTCATGATTTCCTATTTCACAATCCGAATTATTTCCTTTGACGCGATTTCCCCATACTTTCAATTGATCTCGTAATTGTTTCGTAGAAATCCATAAAGTGATTGCAGAAAGGAGGAAGCAGTCCTGAGAAAGTAGACTGAAAACATGCTGACAAAAATCTACTATCATTGCGGTACCACCAAGTATTATCGTTTCAAGGTGACCGTCACTCAGAAATATTCCATCATTGTCATCGTCCGTAGTTGCATTTGAATTTATTCTTGAAGTGTCATTAGAGTCTGTGAAATCCCAAGACTTTTTTAAACCAAGAAAAAATCTATTCTCGTTCTGGGACAATATTTCAAAAAAGGACCATGTCTGCAGGCTGTCCATTGAACTGAGTCCACCAATAGTGCTGATTAGTGGAATGAAAATGGTGAGCGAGCATATTGTAAGACCCAGGAATTTTACCTACATATATAATGTATTTTAATTATCAAATAAACAACTTTCCTTGTGGTTAGTTCTGACGTTTATTTATTATTCAACTTCTCACCACGGATGATTTCAAGGTAGTCGAGATCGAGATACCGCTGATATCCAGAAACCGGAACAATTTAAGAAAAGCTTCCTGCTTACACCACATCATTCGAAATATACAAGCATTAAGTACGAATGAGCAAAATTGGTAGACGAGTCCGATGTAAGAAGATGCTTTGACTTGTTGTGATACATCTGGGTCATCAATCCACCATGCCAAAGTTCTGACGTTGAAAATGATGTAGATTAAAGCCATTAAAATCATTAGAACGCTGAGAACCTACAAAATTGCAAGGGAATTTCTTAACCATAATATTATTTATATCGCTATGTTTCATGCATACGTCGGTTGTTTAATATTTATATAGTTTAATGAATGGAAATGTACCTTATTTATGCAACTTGACCTTAGATTCCGATTCCTGTCAACTCGAAAGGGAGAAACACCAATGTAATAATAAAAACTAAGAAATACTTCTAAAAGGTTACCACGACCAGGTTCCGCATTCGAGAAAGATAAATCGTGGGTGCTGTTTAATAAAGTAGGCTCAACAGTTACAGCAACCAACGCTTCCCCGTTCTCCCGGTCGTTTCCCAGATCAGTTGCTTCACTTTGCATTTCCAAGTCATCTGATGTAGCGTGGATTTGTCTCTGAAGACACCTGCTCCGAATTAACGACCGCATATTGACTATCAGAAATTTCAATTAGTTAAATGAAAAAGGATTGTTGAATTTAAAATTTTCGTTAAAAGTAGAGCTTGAAGAAATGCATGTTGAAAACAAGAACGCTTGCTTGCGTGAAAAGTTGCACTGAATGGAATGAAGGTGAAAGTAGAACTAGTCACCGATCGGGTAACTTTTACCTAAGCTTTTGGGTGACATGGCAGAAGATGGTGATTCACCATCGTTCGTCGGTTATGAGCAATGCAAAAATATAATGTATTGAATTCGCATATTTCTTTGTGCATTTTGTAAGAAAGTAATGTATGAAGGTATGTAATGTTTTGCTACTTAAATACTGGAATACAGTGCTTAAAAGATCATACATAATACTATGTGTTTAAAACACTGAGACATGAAAATTCTCATCCCTGGGGAATAGAATGCAAACACCGCATCGTTGGTTGCTGCTTTACTTCCGCCAACCCTCTGTTTTTGTATGTTTGTGGATCAATTGATGGAAAAATGTAGTGAATACTACTGCAGTAGTTTTTACTTGAGACAGAATATGTTTGACCTTGTTTATTGAGTCATATGCCTTAATCAATACTTGACTTTCTGTAGTAGTGAGCGTTTTACGACTACGACATCTCTGTGCAATACAATTTTGGAACGATATTTCGCACGAAATAAACTGCTAGTAAGCAGGCCAGAGAAGTAGATGAAGATAACTTCGTTTCAGCGCTAGGCATCCTAATCGTGTTATTTTAGCCTTACGTAACAAAACGACGAACATTGTTGCGTTTTACGTGGAGTGGTATGATCCAATGATGATGATGATGTTGAAGCATGTGCTTTGTTTTATGCAATATTTTATGCTTTCTTTGTATGCATCATGAGGAAATAAAACAAAATGATACATGCACATGTACATAAATTGAAAATATTAGTTTTATTGAACACAAAAAAATGAATGAAATGAATACTTAACCTATAGAAAAAATAGCTGTATGCATGTCACTGAATAATTTAATTCCTATCATGCATACAGCTATATAATATTATAAAGGAAAAAGGAGCACTTTGGGCTAATAATAGGTTTTATTAGCGAACGTAGCACGGAATACTTCCGGTGCTCTACGCTCACGTTCTCCTCTGCGACGACGGGGAGGACCTCGAGGTGAAGGGGTTGGAGTATGTGGAGGGGGGAAAATCCTTGGTGAGGGAGGAAAACTTTCGTTATCATCATCATCATCATCGTCGTCGTCGTCGAATCCTTCATCATCGGCAGCTGGCTCGTTCTCCACATTAGCATGGGGACTCCTTCTGTCTACTAAACAAAACAATGTCACCATCATCATCATCATCATCAGTTCTTCCTTTACGGAACAAAACGAGGGGATTCGGACCAGCAGCGATGACATCCCTTGCTGGCGTTGGTGTTCGATGCCGGTCATGAATGTCATTAAATTCCTGCATGTTAAATTGTGGAACACCAATATCATCATGTTGTCGGAAGTGCTCCAAAGTGACGGAGAAATCCTTCTTTTTTGTCCACTTCCGGAAACACTCAACGACAAAAAGGCCGGAACAAACAGCCAACAGTACCGCAATCACACACAACGCGATTGAGCCTATCTTTATCCACCCAATGTGATCTGAAAAGAAAATAAGCAAATGAATTGTTATAATAATTATCATTATCATCATTATCATATATACATATTATTACTTACCATCTAAAGGCGTTATATCCACATGTGTTGATAGGGTTGGTGGTTCAGCAATCTCGTCACAAGCTGCATAATCTCCAGGACTAATAAACCTATGAGTAATAAACATACAATTAATGAATAAATTAGTAAATTACAATATTAATTAACCTATTTACTCAATGAATTACCTGCTAATGAATCCATTAAACCTATCGTCAGTACAGATAAACAACTGTTTCCCACGTTCCCTTACATAGTTGCAAAATGCTCTTAAGCATTGGTTGCAGAAACCAGTGAATTGTGAGCACTGAAAACAAATAAATAGACAAAGTTAAATATAGTTAATACTACAATTAAATTATAAATAAACTATAGTTTTAAAACTTACCCCGTGGTTAGTGTTATCTGTCATTGTGACGAAAAATCTAAGGATATTTAGCAGGTTTATTATTCCTATCAGCAGGCTGCCGGTCCTCAACACACACTGGGATATCCTTTCAATGTATATAGGTACCCCATACATTGTTGAGCTCAACAATTCAGAGGGTCAGTGATGGGCAAAATCAGAGGTGGCTAATGGCCAGCTGGAATAAACCGGCATTAATGGATAATATGATTTTTTATTATACTATGTCACTCATATCTTACTTAAAGTGGGGAATATATGAATCCCGGGTAACTATTTCGAATTCGGTTTAAATTCGATAACATGGGACATAGTTACACGAACCAAACGACAATAAGTAATTATACTAATCAGATAAATACAATTTTTTTGCATATAGTAATTTGTCTCAACTTACCCCAACAACGGGAATTGGCGGAATATTGCAAATTTCAGCCAGTGAACCACTATATACTGATTAAATATTACTTAACTGTACAAAATATATACTACCCGGGTAGTCATTTCGAATTCGGTTTAAATTCGATAACATGGGACCTAGTTACACGAACCAAACGACAATAAGTAATTATACTAATCAGATAACTACAAATTTTTTGCACATAGTAATTTGTCTCAACTTACCCCAACAACGGGAATTGGTGGAATATTGCAAATTTTAGCCAGTGAACCACTATATACTGATTAAATATTACTTAACTGTACAAAATATATACTACCCGGGTAGGCATTTCGAATTCGGTTTAAATTCGATAACTTGGGACCTAGTTACATCATCCAAATATAAATTAATAATTATACTAATTATGCCAATCTATAAATTTGAACATAATCATTTGTCTCGACTTACCCCGAGTAAGATGAATTGATAGAATACTATAGATAACAGCCAGAGAAGCACTGTAAAGCGTTAATATATTGATTATTGGTCAATTAAGTTTTCGAAAATGTACGTCTCGTGCCCCCCCCCCCAATTGAGTAACTATTTGATACCCACAGCTATTAAAGATACTGTACACAAACTTTAATAAAACTTTAATGTATAATTTTCAATGTTACTGAAATGTATCACATTACCCCAAATTGGTGATCTGACGACGGTTCTCAGTAAAATATAGATATTTGTGTCCTGTGTGTTATACTACATCATTACTATACACATGAATTTTGAAATAGTCCGTTAGTCAGTAGTGTCCGGATCTTTCCATTTTGACCAGAGGGGTCCAACAATGGCCGTTTACTTTACACTTTTTTGCTTCTACTAGACATCCGCGAATACGATGAAGGCTCATGGATGAAAATTATATGGTTTGTGAAATCCTTGCCGTCTTTCATGAATTTGTTCACCAAAGAATCCCAAAAATGAGCTGAGAATTCATGAGCTCCGTCGACGATAAGCGTATCAAATGAACTAAAGAACGCCTCTACATTTTCGACAATATCTTTCCTTTTATACGTGAAATTTCTTTCGCCTTCAGTGAATCGTTCAGCATGAAAGATTACTAACGAATGAGGAGCACCCAAAATTTCGGATCTAGCGTCTCGAGTATCTCTGATTAGCACACCGTCAGTTAACAAGTTTTCCAACACTTCATTCTCTGAAATTTTGCACGCTGATGCACCATATTTTGCAAATCCGCTTTTGTAAAAGAAACTGTCTTGAGAGCTCAAAAGTCCAAATGCTCTTGCCAGTTGTTCACTCCTAACAAGGGAAGGTGTGAGAACGAGAGCCCGTCTAGCTCTAAGAACATACGGTAAAAGGACAATTAGTCCCAATTTATCGTCACAATTAGAAGCCCCTATCACAATTGGGTCACTAGCTTTCCGAGTTCCGTCTTTATTAACTAAAAGGGACGCAGTTTCAAGTACACGATCAATCTGATACTTGTTAATTGTAGAGAAATTATTCTGTTCTTTCATCTCCTGCAGTATGGAAAGGATTGGCCCACCTCTTCTCTCATAGTTGGACAGTGATCTTATCCTAAGGATTCGGTTTATTGCTTCTTCCATTATTAAATTTATTGTACCTTTTTAGTTTACCAGACCAATCGCCATTGTTGCTCCACACAGACTGAAGTTGTAGTAGCATTGTAGATTGTTACTTAAAGGAGATTTTGATCAACTAAGAGTGCCATTTTAATGCAAGGCAACACTTAGATGACCAAAAACTGCCCTAAGTGAGTTTTGTGCTACTAGGTGCGGTGGCATGATACCAGGCAGTTTGCTATATGGCTAAAGCACTACCATATAGCATTTTTTTTTGATATCATGCAATTTTTTAAAGAGTTTTGTACATTTTAATATTTTTTTGGGGCCGTACAGCTACAGGTGCAATTTTTTCTCCATGGTTTTATTCACTTTTTTATACTTTTTTTTGGTTTTTGAATTTCTTAGCTAAACTTCATGTCCACCTTCTATATCCATTTCCTTAATTTCTTCTCTCCCATCACGAAGCACTTTTTTTCCTATACACATTCTAAATGAACCTAGTTGTTCATTAAACAGATACTTCACCTTTCTCCCACTTCTAGACGTATAGGAAATGTCATTTTGAACAAATAGTTTCACAACGCAAAATAGGAGATGGATCTGGGCCCTCTCTTTAAAAATGGCATAGTTCTTGAACTTTTCAATGAGGAAGCACTGAAAAAATCTCGAAAACCAACAGAATATATCGAATATTCTGACAAAGTTTAGTTCGGTAATGAGTTTTTTACACTTTGATATTCTAACTAGCCTATAGTAAAACTTGATAAAGCAATGCTTACACGCTAGTTCAAATTTATGAGCAGATATAAAGTTAAATACTTCAGACAGGCAAGGCACCGAAGCTGAACACCTGCACCCAGCCATGATTAACAAACACTTTTTCTTCGTTGTTTTATAATATTTTGACGATTCAATTTTCGTTGATGACAATGCTCCCAAACTGTTATGAGTCTATCGTACAGCCTAAAGAGACGAGCTGCAGCGCCTCGTGTAATTGTAACGCCTTCACATTCAAGCACTTTATGCATATTTGAAAGGTATGCATAATAGTCAATTGAGCAATAACGCTCAATATTAGGGTGTTTTACTAGGCACTGTACAAACTCTTCGTGAATCCGATTATAGTTAGTTTCACACCGAATGAAAAAATCTTTTTGGAAAGGCAATTTTCTGCACTGAACCAGCTCAGCCTTCCCAATATAATACACGTTAAAACAGTGTTTGCATCCATTGCCACTCCAGTTCAAGTCCACAAAAGTGTGTAATTTTTTAGCAATCGCACGGGAACCACTTTCAAGTCTAATCTCGTAGTCGGATGAGTTGCCAGACGAGTATGATTCCTCAGCAATGTCTCTGTCTTGGTAAGAAATCATTGACGCGAACGTCACTGAAAGTCCGTCATAATCCTCCATCGTAATTTATTGTTGAGTATATTGCATTGGAGTGGTGACGGAATCGAGGGCGTCCATAAGTGCTTTGTCGCTTACTTCGGGTAATTTCTGGCACTGACACTTATGATGAATGTTTAGCCAGTCAAATAATGCTGGAATCATTAATGTCACGCTAGGTGCACACGTGCCATTGTTTGTCGACCTTTTAACTGCAGATTCAAATGCGCATAAACAATTTCCACAAACAAATACGTTTGGCATGGGAGTAAAGTTTTGGTTGGATTGATGTGACTGTGGTGGGATTGGTTGTTGTATATGCTGAGGGGTTTCATGCGCAGGCTGGAAGTTCAGTGTCGTTTGACGAGGGTATGCTGGCTGAATTGGCTGTGGTTGAATTGGTTGTGGTTGAATTGGCTGTGGTTGAATCTGTCTGGAGCAGCCAAGGACTGGACTACCATGGGGAGTTTGGAGTACCTGCCGACTGGATGAATTGCGCTGCATATTGGAAACTTTTGATGAGACTCGTCGCTTCTGTCTTTTGGAAAGTAACACACCCTTTCCAGCGTCAGTGTATGGGAAGCAGGGTTTGGTAAATCTAGACTGCTCTTGGTTCACCATGTTCCTTTAGAATTTCACAACCAAGAGAAGAGCACATGAATGATTTTAAGTCTTGATAAGGTAGTTTACAACGAGATTGTAAGTAAAGCTTATATAATTTCACAATGCGTTCATTCTCATCAATGCCTCTGGCATTGAAAACACGCTTGCTGATATCAGATGCCTTTACTCCATCTAAACGCTTCTTTATGTAGTAAAGTACAAATGCACCGCATTGATCGGATTGATTACTTTGAAATTGTGCTCTAATGTTTTGATAAGTCACTTTAAAATGCGGATTGATTCCATAGTTGGTATAAGGTAAGCCAAGACTATCAAAGTACTCGCAATGCCCACGTTTCCAATAAATGAATACGACCCAATGCCCAATCCCTGTTTTGTAGCGTCTGTCTGATGTATTTACAACAATCACAAATGGTGCTCTGTCTAGTGGAATGTACTGGAGCTCATTTTTTGCAATCACATCGGTAGAAATGTGAAATGGTTTGCACACACAACGAAGTAATCTCTCTAAAAAGAATTCATCCATGATCAATCCAAGTAAACTTGATTGTTTTTGTCAATTCCAAGCGTTCTGTTGACTTGTGTAAGCACTAAAACTGTCATGTTTTCAGAAAGGGGGCTGCTGAATGACAAGTCAAGTCTCAGGGAGCCTGACTTTTGAATCTGATACTTGTTAAATCTGTCCGAAGGTAAAAGATTCAAGAGAATGCCAAAAGAGTTGGAAATGAAATCACTTGGAGTGATCCCATGTGTGCCGCTTTTGTCAGGAAGGTTGTTAAAAGTGAGTAAATAAGGAAACATGTAAGACTTCTTATTCACGTCAAGCTCAATCTCCTTAATGAGAAGCTCTTCACCATCAAGCAGCAATCGTAGCTTGCCCAGATTTGAATGTGAAAAGGTAAATTTTGACAAGTTGTATGCTCCAGCATACCGCCGTGATTCCAAGATTGTCACAAGAACGGTAAGTGGAACTACTCCCTGGTGCAGAGTTTCACTGAGGTGTGTCGTGGTGCCACTCTGAATATTGTAATTTAGTAGAGAACTCTCTACAAAATTATACTTTAATCTCTGTCCCTTGTTTAGCAAACTCTGGTGGGCTGATGAAACTTGTGGGTTCACTATACATTTTTTAATCAAAAGAAAGGAAGACTCAATTAGAAATTTTGCATCAAAGCGGCCTGGGATAGCTGCAGTTGTCGCAGTCGCAGCGGTGCCCGCCACTGTTGGACCTTCTAAATGACAATAATTTGGAGTAAGTTTGAAGCGCATGCGTAATGTACAGTCTGGCAGCAAATATTTTCCGCAGTTCATGAAACCATTTTCTATACGACCACAGAATTCTACAGAGGATGAGTTAGCAGTCAACTGCTTGCGAAGTTTATAACTAGGGTTGCTGTTAGTGAAAGTGTCCTTAACCAAATCATGATACCAAAATTCTGACTTGTATCTCGTGTTTTTAGACTCTACGTCACTAAAGAACAATCTTGACAAGTATGCCATATATTGATAGTTATTGGACGACCGCTGAATAGGTGTGTCATTCACGTACAATTCAAACTGTTCAAAAAGTCCATGAAGCATATTGGAAACTGGAACAATCCCTAAAGATTCTGAAAGTTCTCCGTTTGCTCCGGTAACTACCTTTCCTCTTATCACTAACAGTACTTCACTTAGATCAACATAAAATTGTGAGGGGCTGATGAAAAACTCTAATGGCATGGTACTATCGCTCCCAGCTAAATTAAACGTGGGATAAACCTTCTCCATATTGGCTTCAAGCACGCCAATATCAGTCATGCTCTGTTGATGAAAAATTAAACTAGGTGAGATGCCTGGAGCGGAGGAAGTGTCCGACCGCTGAAGGCTGTCAATTGCATTTTGGTCCATGTTATCTGCGTCTTCGTTTCGTTCTTCTTTTTTTAATTCTAGCTCGTCTCCCACCGCCAATCACCTTCTTACTAACTCTGCGCCTTCTTTTACGCCCCCCTTTTATAGGTTTTCTACGTCGTCGCCTTCCCTTCATACTCCTTCGTCTAATTTCTGTTAATGGGACAATTGAGCCCGAGATTGGAACTCTTGAGGTACCCATCTTGGCCAAGTGACAGGAATTTTGGTCGCAAGTAATGTCCCTAATTTTTTTTACCATGAAATTCTTTTACGAAAATGGAGGTGTACTACTGTTGGAAACTCTTGTTCCTCCAATAGAATAAGATTGTCGTCAACCAATGAAAATGATAAGTAGCTCAATGTTGAGTTTGAACACTTATAGTAAATTGGATTTTTTATATGCACTTTAAACTGCTTTTTAAATCCCTCTTGTCTGTCTAGGATGGCGATGCTATTTATTAAATTTTCTTTGAAAAAATATGTTGGCTCCACACAATTGCACTTGACAAGTATTTTAGAGCAACTGACGGATGAGAGAAATTGTCCCTTCGTTAAATAGTCTTAGAAACCCGTCCATCTTTAATGCACTGTTGAAAATCATTCGTGCCAATTAGTTCTAGGTAGTTATTTACCTTAAAACTGGCACAGCCGCGATGGTTCCTATTTGCACTAAAGTTTGGCGAATCTTCTGTAATTGGTTCGGACCAGCACACTGGTCGGATTTCGTTAATTACTTTTCTTGCCGAGTACGGATTCTCACTTTGTAATATTTTTTTCCCAAGCGCAAACTCAAAAGCCGAATTTACATTACATCCGTCTTCGTGATCACAAAAAGTTAGGTACAAATTCCCATGTGGAGAATAATCTACATTTTTCAGGGGAAAGAGTCCATTAAAATTCATAAAGCGAGGATTTTTGCGATACAATTTCACAAAACAACACTTATTTTTTCTTTTGTAGTGCTCAATGCTTGCAAACTCGTCCCATAATTGCTGCTGGTCGCGCACGGGTGCAAGCGGAGCGAACAAACAAAGAAGAAATAGTAACATTTTTTACAAAATGTCGGTTGAAACGGGCATATAGTCAGAAAGTGATTTTTTTGATTTTATAATAATGTTTGATAAGCACACACTACGTGAAAACGCAACGTATAACCTTCGATCCCACTTGTACAGATTCTCTAAATTAACTGCTACCTTTTCATGTATAGTTGATCCTTGAACCTAAACAGAAATCTTGTTTACATACTATAAATCAAATTAGAATGACAAGTAGCTTACTTTATGGATCGTTGATCCATAGCCAAGCCTCAGTGGAAAATTAGACACGCTAATGTACTTCTGGTTATGCTTGCAATATTCATTTGAAGTGTGTCGAAAAACAGGTATGAGATCTGTAGTATTATTCAATCCTCTAAATCTACGGTGCTTGGACGTGACTTGAATAATTAAGAAATCTGGTTCCTCATCCATGGATGTCTTGTAAACCAAAGTATGTATGATTCCCTTCGTACCATTTACAACCCCTAGCTTTGTCGAGAGGTTGAAAGTGAAAATCACCTTGAAGGTTTCAGCCGCAAACAAACCCATGTATTTTTCCTCACACTCGGGACACGCTTCAGATAGTTTTGGCTTCAAGTAGACCATCGGCACACTTTTATTCATAACATAAAAACTATTGTGCATGTCTACAAGTTTCGTCTCTCCAAATAAATGGATAGCGTCATCGAATTGTGAAACTTCCTGTTCGCTTAAATTATCTTCAAGTCGAGATTCGAGCAAAGCAAGATCTGATTGGTTAATCCTCTTTTGTCTAATGTTACGCAATAAGTTGCAAAACGCTGGGTCACCTACGGCTCTATGATTTCCTGTCAAACTCAACTTAAGGCTTTTCTTAAAAATGTTTAATCCTTCCAGTACAAGTTCCGAATGTTTATTTGAGTCTGGTTCATTTTCGAGCGAGATATCTCCGATAGGAATTAACTTGAACAAGAAAGCTAATTAAAAGGAATGCAAATGCCAAATTTATGCTCATTTTTTGCATAAAAACGTACTTGAAAAAAGTCGCCAAGCATAACGACTCCCAGGCCACCGAATGGTCTGGAATTTGATAAGATAAAACTAAGCCTACGGCTAATGCAGGCAAGTGTCTTGGCTCCAATCATACTTATCTCGTCTAAGATAAGCGTGCTTATCGAAGCCAGCCGTCGTTTCACATGGGGAAGCACAGGAACCGCAATTAAATTTTCCATTGGTTGCTTGGGCTGCGTCCATCCTTGACATACGTATAAAGGTGTGAAAACATGCAAATGACTTTAAAATGTTATTATTTAATACCTAGTATGCTATATATGGTTGGTGCATGTAAATTGACTGCTGAATTTCCGGTGATTGCCGTCGCAATGTAATTATGTGATGACTGAACAAGATGGTTAGCAATTGCTCCAGCGCAATATGATTTACCTATGCACAAATAAAAAACATAAACTTTGAATATAAAAATTAAATAATTATGCAATTGCGTCTCACCACTACCACCTTCACCGACAATTACTATGTAGCAAGAAATGTCGTTATCTATCGCATTTTTAGACTTTGTAAAAACTTGCAACTGCTCCTTGTTCATCGTGGCCAGGCACGATTTTTCATGGAGTATTTGCTGGAAATCGTGCTCACGACTTTGCATCTGGAGGTATCCTTTGTAAAAGGATACAGGTAGTAAATATGATTTGGATGATTCTCGATATTTACTCGAGTCAAAAGCCATTATGGGTAGTATATAAGGACAGTGTCCTCACTAGCCTCATTCGCAGTTGAGAGTGACACCAATTCTCTATTTGCCTCCTCGTTAAGGTGAGTCAAATCATTTAATTTTTTGGCTTGGATAACTAAAATTATAGAATTATGAATCCATACAGATTACTAAAAGGAAAAAGCAACTACATTGACGCTTGGAAACATTTTGGACACGGCACCTATCCCGTCTACCCTGGGAAATACTTTGTCCATACAATGGGGCATTCAGCTCCCCTTAAGCGGAAAGCAGGCGACATATTTGGAGAATTTCCGGAAACGCCAGCGGACGACGAGTTACCAGACGAGTTTTTTGAGCGCCTGGCTTCACAAACGCCACAATCATTCATCACGCCGCATCCGAGCCCACCAACATCTGAGCACTTGAACCCTAATCTCATTCAAATTGATTTGACTAGCCCTGAACCACAACCACCAAGCCCGGCACGAATAACAATTTTATTGCCACACGGCGAGCTTCATACCTTAAGGCAGGTGGACGACACTGAGCTGAGGAAATTGAAAAATACGTTCGTGGATATGGATAGAAATCCTGAAAGGTTTATGAAGATCCAACGCCCTTGGACGGAGGACCATTGGTGGCAGCATGAAGACGTTGTCAACGTGGTCGTGTTTCATACCGAGCCAACCAATATACAGCTTCGTATGTATCACTCCAGTTGGTACAATTCTATGATTGTCGTTATGAGAAGGAAAAATCAAGGTAAATTCCTTATGAGTAACGGCTTTGGATATTTGAAAATGCTGACGCTGATTCTCATTTATTCATTAAGGAACTGGACATTCATGTTTCTGGTGGTACGCTGCTTTCACAGGACATTTTCTAAACAAGACCTTGCTACCAGTGCAGAATAGTATTGGGCCATTGGCCCCTTCCATCTACTTGGCTGAGGGCCATCATATTGAAAAAAACCAAGATGTGACAGAGTTTTTCATGCATCCCGATACTAGAGTTTGCTGCAAGACAAATATCAAGGTTCGCCCGTTCACATTTAAGGGTGATACGGTGGTAATGTACAGACTTCTCCAACCGTTTCCTGTACCTATGAAAAGATTTGATTCCTCCGAGATGCGCGTGGGCATAAACACCACATTTACCGGAGAGGAAATGTACAGATTGACGTGTGAGCTCGGTAAGACGTATTTAAGAAGAAACATTTATTATAGATATATTTTAACGAGAGAAATGCTCCTGCTTACATTATTATTTTATTTGTTAGCCAACATGTGGGCTGATAAAATTATGAAATGTCCACCGTCACAATTGACCGTCCCTGAACGCCCTTCACGCCCAACACCTTTTTCAAGAGCACGTGCAAATTAAACAGACCAGAAAAATCAGCACTCCATGAAACCATAAAAAATATAAACATGATAAAGCTACAAAAAAAGTGTGTGCATGATGATGTGAAAGTTTATATTTACTTTTATTGCATTACAATTGTACATATATCACTGTATATAAACATTTGCACAATAAAAAAAATATAAAACCCAACATGTTGCTCGTTCGCCATGTTTGTTATTTCTTTCTGACGTATATATTTTTATTTCTAATTGCGTCTTCCAAGAGATAGAAAAAGTCTTCAAACCCAGTTGGAGAATACAATGTCCATATGTAGTTAGGGATTTCATTATAATGCTTCCATAGAGCATCCAGCTCGTGCCGTTTGTAATCGTCAAATTGTTTATTTCCGTTTAATTGCTGGATAAACACATTTGGCTTTTGCACTGCCTTTTGGCTCTTAATCTCGTAGAAGCACGACTCACAAGCGATAAAGTTTCGAATTTTGTAGATATCTTCTTCCCTGGCAGTATCCAAACGACGTGAACAAAATTCACAAGCCAATGGGGTGTTTGGTATTTTCATGATTGCAATAAAAGATAAAATGACTCGGTTGAATGTGAAATTAGAACTGGATGCTGGAGTTCATTTCATCAAGTCATTTTATTGTACAATTCCACGTTCCAACAAGGCATTCGTTATTCATATTGTTCAGTCATATTAAAGAGTAAAAAAAACATTTTATCAAAAAATACTTTCGTCGCCTTCAACTGAAGTGTTGCTTTTTCAATTCTTACAACACGCATGTTAACCATTAGCATAGTATGCATGCAAATATACTTGATGTTTCCTCTAACATATTTAATATATTTACATATATAATACATATTTCATATAACATATTCCTCTTTCAACTCTCGCATTATATATCATAAGCTAACTGCAAAAATGGCTCGCGATAAATATACTCAAACCACCTGCAAGAGTCACTTCTTTCATAGTTTCATTATATGCAATAGACCAGCAGCCAAAATCTTGTATTGGAATGCACGTAAAGCTCCCGGTAACAGATAGTTCTTCACTATTTACAGTATATACCATAGAGCAGCAGCAAAATGTAGATAGTAGTTAAATGCATGTAAAGTAGTCAGCAACAGTGGATGATACACTTCTTGCAATGAATGTAACTTACGATGCGAGTATGCCCGTTTCTATGTTAAAGAGGAACTAAATGTGTCTTCAAGTTTACTCAACCAAATCAAGCAGTATCCGCCATCTGACAGGTGAAAAAAACTGAGAAAACATAGGTCCTTAACTATATTCCACTTTTGGTATTTTTTTGTCTGTGAGCAAGCTAAACATCCCATACAACAAGCAGTCTGATAAAACATAGGTCCTTCACTTTTCTGCTTTTCGACTTGTTCTCATTACTTTACATGCGGTTTGAAGCAAGGTAGGTCCTTCACTTTTTCCAACTTTTTCGACTTGCTCGCTACCCAAAGCTTCCCAACGAGCATGATGTCGAGAAACATTCTTTAATTTTATCTCGCGGTCTGTTAGATGTCTCCCTCTGATGCACAAAGCAAACTTGTGCATGATTTATTATTTTATTCACATTTGATAAAAAAATTATCTGCATTATGAACTGAGCTATAAAATAGAAATTGATACGCGCTCCACGCTTGTGAGCTCAAATAAAATAAAACGTGCGTGAGTGTAAAATATGAAAATATAATGAATAGAAGGCAAGATATTTTCATCAGTTTTTCAGTTCAACGTGTCCAGTAAAGATATTAAATCGTGGTTCATACAAATATTGTTTTCAAAAGACATAATTAGAGAGTAACAATGAGTAGTGATACTTCTGACTGTGAATGGGATTCTGGGGGTGGGCTCATAGCTGTAACGATAGGCTATGTTCCCGATACTACAGAAAACAGACAAAGAATATCAAAAATGAAACTGGAGTTGTTTCATGCTGTGCTTGCGTGTTCATCAGAAAAAGAATCCAAAGAAATGAATTTATCCGAGTTTGTAAACGAGCTTCAAGATAAGCCGAAAGTGCCCAGAAAACCATACATGCTTACCATTGGTCCAGAGCCCAATCAGCCGAGTGCACTTGCTATTATGTCAGACCTTATAGATAGGGCATTAAGTGAAATTTCGAGAGATCAACAAAGTGTGCATTTGAGTGGGAATGATAGTCCGGTGGTAACTGGAGAACCTGTGGCAACCACATCAACTGCAATGGAATCCAACGAACTTCCAATACAAATCACAGAACCGGAAGCAAGAAAAACTTATAATGGAATTCCCATTGAAATCTGGAAAATTCTACTCACACAAGGAATGGTGCTGATCAACGAAATACTTAAATAAAGTACTTACTTAGAAATAAACTAGTAAGACCAGTGCGCAGTTCAATAACAATTTAATAATTAAAATTCAATAAACTTATTAAAATCATATTTTCTCCGTTGTTGTAACATTTAAAAGATGGGCATAAATAAATTTCAAATAACCAATTATTTAATTTTATCCAAATATATTCCCCTTTGCATGACACATTATAAATCATTTATACATTTTCAAATCAAATCATCAAATATTTTCTCATTTTTCAAACCTTAAAAAGACGAGCATAAATAAAATAATAATCACATCGTCTGCTGCAACCCATAATTTTTAATCATAAGTATTAATGTCTAAATATTTTCTACATTGCATGAGAAATTAAACACAACGAAAATAAATATTATTTGTTTGTAGCACTGGCTTTTTTATATTCCGTTTTGCATAATTTATGTCTAGATTTAATTGTGTAACAGCTTGCCCAATAGTTATATGCCGGGTTGAGTAAATTATATGCAAAGTCAAGTGAATATTTCAATTCCAGGACATGGTCAGCAGCGATGCTAGCTGCTTCACAGAAACCAAGAGCGAGCTTCTCTCGATATTTTTCAGTTTGTGTAACCTAGTGAGAATAATAGATGTATAAATATCGAGATGTGAGGCATTTAATATACATGTTGAATATAAGACAGACAAACTTACATTTTGCATGCATAAAAATGTCGTTGACATGGACTCATAAAGTGGAGATGGAACTGAAGCCTGTCTCATCCAGATTCGCATCTTTACGTCGTCAACTTCTCCACCAGTGCTATTGAAACATTTTCGGTTCCTATATCTCAATGCTTTGCATGTACTTTTATACATACGAGATGGGTTTAGGCGGATAACTGCTCTTGTGCGAGTGTCTAGGCTTTTCCATATGATCTTTGCATATCTGTGCTGTAGACACCACTGCAGTCCCAATTTCTCCAAGACACTCTCAGCATTTCTCTAAATCATCAAACATTTGATATTATAGCATATGTATGTAGAATGTTTAGTATTCATGTGTATTTATATATATATATCATATCTTACAGTAGTAGGACAGGCCAGAGAGTCGCTTATTTTCTCCATATAAGGCTGCTCTCTGCTATCCCAGTCCCAGGATTGTTTTACAGTTTTGGTAGTAAAACAACGAGGGAATTTGCGCTGACTCGGTGAATAAGATCTTGTTCCATTTTTAGCTGGTGAGCTCGGAGCTATTGCACCAGTCCCGGGGGTCAATGGTAATGGTAATGTAGGGTCTTTCTTTACAACCACAATCGCTGCTGTATCTGAAGATGTTGAATTTATTTGCATATTTTTTGCTGTGGTGTTGACTCCAGTCTGAATATGAGATGATGATGAAGTATTTTTTTTTGAGTTTAAACTTTGTCTCTGATAGTAGGTACGAGAGGATAGAGATGTATGGTTTGAGTTAATGTGTGAGAAATTTGTGTTACTGCGTTGTACATCTTGTAAATGGCTCGTAGTGTTGGAAAGCCTATCCACTGGTTCTGCTTTCGTATCTTGCTTGGGAGGAATGCTAATTGCTTTTGGTTGATTTTTTGTCGCCACTGATGCTTCAGTCGAAGAATCATTTAGCGTTTCATTCTTCAAAACCAAAGCAATATTCACTTGAACCGGTTTATTAAAGACTGTTGCTAATGAGTCGTTTGTAACATTTGGAGAAGCTGGACTATGGTGTGTACGGTTGAAAGAAAGATGTATATTCCTTTCTTTCGTTATGTCTGCTTGCTTGTTTAACTCTGGCTTTTGCACTACACTTGTGTATGTTTCAGGCAAAGTCAAATTATTACTGAGTTTGTAAACGTTGACTGCTGTTGGATTCAGTTGCTTAATTTTCGATTGCTTCGTGGTTGTGGTCGTAGGAATGGTAGTACTTCTTGTTGGTTTTGGGGTTGTGGTTGTGGTCGTTGAGGTCGTTACAGGTTTTGGTCTTTTAACTTCGTCACTAGCGTATGCAGCTTGAAAAACTGATTGCAAGGACGGATTGATTGTCGTGGCATCAGGATAAATTCGTTCTTTCCACACTAGAAATAATTACGTTTGATATAGACTCTACAAATATACAAAATTAAATCTTAAATATTCACAAATTACCATTGCGAATCCGGTTCGTTAACGAGCACTGCGCCACTGTTTTGGCTTTTAACTTTAAATCTAATATTTGTTTCACTTGCTGAGGTGTAACACAGAATCCTTCCGATTCACCCTCCTTTAACACGTATACACATTTTCCTTGGATGCATGAAATGCAAGATCCGGAGTGTTCATTGCAACCATTAACAGATTGCACAATGAAGAGGCACACAAAAATCATGAACAAGTTCATTTTGGCTAGCGACTATACCAAACCAAATCCTAATTCGGACTAAAGAGTTCAATGTAAGACTGTTGTTCAAACCCAAGAGTGTAAAAATGTCACATAAAAAATGGTCAATCTATTCATATGTACAGAAGAGTCAGCTCACTTTTTTTCCAACCTGTAAAATGTTGAGATAAGCATGTTTTGTCTAGATTCTCGACTTTCATGTCTTCATATATGTAAAAGTAAATGAGTGTATACTTTGCTTGTGTACAATTATAAAAACATTTTATTTTATGTTAAGCCATCTTCATAATGACAAATTTGTTAATATAAAATGTAAAAAGAGATTTACAGCAATGTTCAAACTGACAAAGCAGCTAATAGCTTTGTTCCTCTTGAAGTAGTTTTGAGGAGCTCAACTAAAATTGAATATTTGATTATACGCATGCCACGCTCACTCCTCAACCTTTGTGTGTATACGAGCTTTTCGTTGCCTTGTAAAATATGACGGGCATACCAACAAGTAACAAACCCACATGAATTACTATCGGGTTGTTCCAAGACCCCTTTCTGAATAACAACATTCCATAACTTTGGGTTAAATTTATAACCCGCTTCACAATGCCGCATTAAATATTGGACAAGTTTTAAACAACAGGTCATAACATTACCTTCTCCTACTATACCTTCATAAGAGTCGTAAACATTTATTCGCTTGTTGATGAAGTTGATCGTAGCTAAATAGGTATGATACAATCCATACCGAAATAGCTTTCCCTTAGAATTTCTTTTTATTCGTGAAGCATAGCGATGTACAATGGGAGCGAGGACAATTTTTTCAACTAAATCCCTATTCTGGGGTAGATAACGTAAGTTTGGTCGTCGTTCCTGGTTATTCCAGTAATGTATCGGCAGATGTACGTAATTTGTACCTGGAGTCTGCCTCATCAAGAGTGTGATGTATGCGTCTATCGCCGTACACTCTCCCCTACCATCTTTGTGTACCATAGATAATAGCTCCTTTATACCTCCACAAAAACTACCAGCCTGGTATACGTTTTGCTGAGGATTCCGCCGGAAACGCATCGTCAATTGCTTACTCTTATTTTTGTGGGATATTCCAGCTGAAAAAATAATAAATATATATGTAATATTATATTTATTAGTATTACATATTCATATTAAGTAAAATAACTAAATGGTTACCTATCCTAGGAAACGCGGTAATCTCTGTAGCTCTCCTTTTAATCGTCTCGCCTTTTTCATTTGGAACCACTTTTACTCGCGTTAGCAAAATTCTTCTTGTCGCCCCCTTCTCTCCAATACGATAGATTCTGAGAACTGAGAAGTTATAAAATATTCATATTAAAGTTTTATTTATGTTTTTCATTTGTTACGTGCAAATATTATAGTATAAAATATTAAACTACCATAAGGGTTAGTCTCAACTGTACTTTGTCCTCTCTCATAAATGTTTAGTTCATGAGATGTTCGATTGTACTTCAATCGCTTCCTATTATATTAAACAGATTAATATATCAATAAGATAGGATTAATTACGATAAATCTTAATTAATATAATATACTTACTCCTCATATCGCTCCCACAGCCTATAGTGCTTTGTTTTTATGTGACGTCGGCGATTGCTTTTGTCGGAGAATCTGACGTGACAGAAATGACATCGAAGCTTTTTCGTCTTCGTCAACATGGGCCAGGCTGGCTTGGGATACACGTTCTTCTTGTGTGCAGTTTGCCTGTAATCAGAGAAAGGATAAAATATTAGATTTAAATCAATTATTTTCTAATATGTGTACATATCAATAGCATGAAATCTTACTCATGTCTATTTAACGAAGACTTGGCCGTGAATGCTTTATGACACACATTGCATTTAAAACGCTTCAGCTTCAAGTGAACGCAATCATAATGTGTCTCTACATTATATTTTGCAGAAAATCCGGCCCTAAAACACAGAAGAATAAAATAAATTATAAACCACTTATGATATGAAGGTTATTAAATGATGCGAAAATACTTGATTAATATTACCTGCAAACTGTACAGATAAACTTTCTCCCACTCTTCCCCGTGTTCATTTCGTACTTGACCGTGTTCTCCATTGCTTACAAAATTAACTTTCATAGAAAACGTGTGAAAAATGTTGCAGAAAATGTGCAAAAAAAGCAAGAATTTCTATACCAAACTCTTGGTTTTAGGGAGAAATTCACTATGTTATGATGATGATATACATTACAAGGTATAGCTTACATATAATATATGGTAAGATAGTCATCAATCTGGTAGTACGAACCACCTGTAGCCAAAATAGGTGCATTATTAATGCGCATGAACGCACTACAGGTGGTTGCTACTGCCTCCACCAGTATACTCTGCATGCTTCACACTAAATACCAAGCTTAAAGAAAACAAAGCACATGCTTCAACATCATCATCATCATTGGATCATACCACTCCACGTTAAACGCAACAATGTTCGTCGTTTTGTTACGTAAGGCTAAAATAACACGATTAGGATGCCTAGCGCTGAAACGAAGTTATCTTCATCTACTCAGAGACGTAGCTGAAGAAGGCGTTGAGTGATCTCCTCCAAACCCCCTCCTCCCATGTCCACAATATCTCCTCCACCACCTCTCTCTCTCTCTAAACACAACCTCCTCGATCCTCTCTCAACGTATAGTGAAAGTGAAAGCATTACTTGTGCAATACCATTCCGGATTTCAAGTATGCACAAGCTTTATGCTTTATGTACATTCATGCACTATGCATTTGCTATGCTTTGCTATGCCTTTATGCATACGTTTAAGCCAAATCGATGAGTTACTGAACTCTAACGCCTATAACTTTCGAACCGTTTGACCGATTTGGCTGAAAAGTATTCCCAGAGGTTCTCTTGAATAGTACTACCTATGTACCAAGTTTGAGCCAAATCGGTCAATGTATGTGACCAGGAGAGTGCGCACAGACGGGCAGACGGGCAGACGGACAGACAGTTTGAGTAATTCTTGTAACCTAACTTGGCTGAGATTTGAGACAGCAAATTTATATTATGAATTCCTTTAATGGAACACATGAACAGAACAAAATTATTGGTTTTTTTATTTAGATAATCCTAGTTTGAATCAAATTCGTCTTGTCATTTAAAAATTACATTACTATCAAAAGATGCATTTAACCTAATAAATTTGAATGATTGTAATATACTGCTAGTTATAGCTTCTAACCTACCCCATTTAAATAATCATAATAATATGCATTATAAAGCCACTATAAGTAGACACAATTTTTATTTATGAAAATGTTCAAATATCAACATATTTTATTATGAGTGTATTTATATTATATTCAACAGTGTAATGCTACAAAAACTTTACGTGAATGTATAATTTTATTTAATATATTTTGTAAAAACAATATTAGTTACTAAAGTTGTAATACGTCAATAAAAGGACTGTTAAAAGCTAAGATAGAATTAACTGAGAAAAAAACATTATTTCCTTCTTTCAGGTCCGTCTCATTTATCAGCAAATATTTGATTTTTTTATTCGCTAGCCTCGTCCAGAACTGTGTTTGCCTGCAGTAGACATTCCTGTTTTAACCTTTTCCCCTTTATTATGGCCAGCACACACCTGAAGAATACACGAAAATAGTACAACACATACGATATAGATTTAAAATTTAGACAAAATCGGTGACTTTTAGTTTTTAAACCTGAACAAACATGGACACCATGATCAATACCACCAAAGTTTGAAGGATTATCTTCGATTTTAGAAAATTCATTTTAAATCCACTAAATAGCTGCTTACAAGTTTGATGAAGTTGTTTAAGTTGAATGAAAAGAAAAACTTGAAACTGGAATTTTAGGTGGTGCATAAATGTGATAAGGTGTGCCTTGCCATCACTAATTACTATATCATGCAATACTCATTAAATAAATTGCAAAAAATTAACTTGAATTAACAAAGAGCAGTTATTCGTTGTTTATGTGTCCGTGCCCGTCACCATATAAAAGTACGTTGATATTATTCCAAGTTACTGCAAGCAAGAAAACCGAGATGCGTCATGAATATTAAGTTACCACTGTCTAGGTTTTAAAAACTACGCAAGGCTATTACGATTTAATCTAAACCAATCATAATGAATTCGGTTTTTTTCCCTTTACCCTTGGGTTATTCACCTTATAAATAGTTTTTGTAACAAATATTTGAATTTTTTTAGACAAGGATTTGTCTGAAATCAAAGTGTGATTTATTATTATACTTTTTGTACATTGAATTTATTATAATTTTCCTAATTTGTAATGTGTAATTTTGTCATGTTCTTATCCACTGGGTTTTCCTGCACCAACCTTTAAACCATGCTCAATCTTTTTCCCTTTGTTTCCAGCACATACCTAAGAAGAATTCACGACAATATTAAAACATTTTTATCTAGAGTTTAAATTCAGACAAAAAATTTCTCTCGATTTTAAATTTTTTTACACCTGAATTAGCATGGACACCAGAACCAAAAACGTCAAAGTTTGAAGAATTAGCTTCGGTTGTAGGAAATTCATTTTAAATCCACTAAATAGTTGAACAATCTCGATGAATGCGATAGTGTTGAATGAAAAGAGGCGAATAAATTGGAACTGTGATTTCACGTAGAGCATAAATGGTACAAGATCATGTGTGATAAGTGCAATATGTGATCTCTAATTACTACTTCTTGCAATATAATCATTAAATAAATTGCGGAAACAATTAGAGAAAAGAGCAGTTATTCCTTTTTATGCGCCCGTACCAGTCACCATATAAAAGTAGGTTGATATTATTCCAAGTGACTGCAAGTAAAAAATCCCAAGAGATACGTGATGAATTTGAGTTAAAAACGACCGACCGTAGTGTCTAATAAGGATTAAATTGATACTTACGCTCAACAAAAACCTGGTGTCAATGTAAAAAACACCACTTCCAATACCTACAGATCTTTCCTTTATTTCCATCAATGTAAAAATTTGGTGTAAATTTGTGCAACTGGGATCAAGACTTTCTCGAACATCTTCTGATATGAACCAGTTATAGTATCCTTCTGCCTATAAAATCAGAAACAAGTTCTCTTTATGTTGGTTAAAACTCAAAAATTGAATAAAAACATTGATGCTGCTCATATACCACTTTTGATGTTTTCATCGCAAAGTAAATGGCTATCCAAATTTTGCTCAGTTTTAATAACAGATACAAAGCAAAGTACCATTGACGGGTGACGAGGTTGTACATGAGAAAGGACATCGTGATAATATTTGCCATGACCAGGGACGGCAGGAATGAATTTGTGATTGTGTTAATGTGCTTTGAAAAGATACTAAGCTCCTTGTATTCTTTGACTATGTCGTCTGCAATGTCATGATTTCCTATTTCACAATCCGAATTATTTCCTTTGACGCGATTTCCCCATACTTTCAATTGATCTCGTAATTGTTTCGTAGAAATCCATAAAGTGATTGCAGAAAGGAGGAAGCAGTCCTGAGAAAGTAGACTGAAAACATGCTGACAAAAATCTACTATCATTGCGGTACCACCAAGTATTATCGTTTCAAGGTGACCGTCACTCAGAAATATTCCATCATTGTCATCGTCCGTAGTTGCATTTGAATTTATTCTTGAAGTGTCATTAGAGTCTGTGAAATCCCAAGACTTTTTTAAACCAAGAAAAAATCTATTCTCGTTCTGGGACAATATTTCAAAAAAGGACCATGTCTGCAGGCTGTCCATTGAACTGAGTCCACCAATAGTGCTGATTAGTGGAATGAAAATGGTGAGCGAGCATATTGTAAGACCCAGGAATTTTACCTACATATATAATGTATTTTAATTATCAAATAAACAACTTTCCTTGTGGTTAGTTCTGACGTTTATTTATTATTCAACTTCTCACCACGGATGATTTCAAGGTAGTCGAGATCGAGATACCGCTGATATCCAGAAACCGGAACAATTTAAGAAAAGCTTCCTGCTTACACCACATCATTCGAAATATACAAGCATTAAGTACGAATGAGCAAAATTGGTAGACGAGTCCGATGTAAGAAGATGCTTTGACTTGTTGTGATACATCTGGGTCATCAATCCACCATGCCAAAGTTCTGACGTTGAAAATGATGTAGATTAAAGCCATTAAAATCATTAGAACGCTGAGAACCTACAAAATTGCAAGGGAATTTCTTAACCATAATATTATTTATATCGCTATGTTTCATGCATACGTCGGTTGTTTAATATTTATATAGTTTAATGAATGGAAATGTACCTTATTTATGCAACTTGACCTTAGATTCCGATTCCTGTCAACTCGAAAGGGAGAAACACCAATGTAATAATAAAAACTAAGAAATACTTCTAAAAGGTTACCACGACCAGGTTCCGCATTCGAGAAAGATAAATCGTGGGTGCTGTTTAATAAAGTAGGCTCAACAGTTACAGCAACCAACGCTTCCCCGTTCTCCCGGTCGTTTCCCAGATCAGTTGCTTCACTTTGCATTTCCATGTCGTCTGATGTAGCGTGGATTTGTCTCTGAAGACACCTGCTCCGAATTAACGACCGCATATTGACTATCAGAAATTTCAATTAGTTAAATGAAAAAGGATTGTTGAATTTAAAATTTTCGTTAAAAGTAGAGCTTGAAGAAATGCATGTTGAAAACAAGAACGCTTGCTTGCGTGAAAAGTTGCACTGAATGGAATGAAGGTGAAAGTAGAACTAGTCACCGATCGGGTAACTTTTACCTAAGCTTTTGGGTGACATGGCAGAAGATGGTGATTCACCATCGTTCGTCGGTTATGAGCAATGCAAAAATATAATGTATTGAATTCGCATATTTCTTTGTGCATTTTGTAAGAAAGTAATGTATGAAGGTATGTAATGTTTTGCTACTTAAATACTGGAATACAGTGCTTAAAAGATCATACATAATACTATGTGTTTAAAACACTGAGACATGAAAATTCTCATCCCTGGGGAATAGAATGCAAACACCGCATCGTTGGTTGCTGCTTTACTTCCGCCAACCCTCTGTTTTTGTATGTTTGTGGATCAATTGATGGAAAAATGTAGTGAATACTACTGCAGTAGTTTTTACTTGAGACAGAATATGTTTGACCTTGTTTATTGAGTCATATGCCTTAATCAATACTTGACTTTCTGTAGTAGTGAGCGTTTTACGACTACGACATCTCTGTGCAATACAATTTTGGAACGATATTTCGCACGAAATAAACTGCTAGTAAGCAGGCCAGAGACGTAGCTGAAGAAGGCGTTGAGTGATCTCCTCCAAACCCCCTCCTCCCATGTCCACAATATCTCCTCCACCACCTCTCTCTCTCTCTAAACACAACCTCCTCGATCCTCTCTCAACGTATAGTGAAAGTGAAAGCATTACTTGTGCAATACCATTCCGGATTTCAAGTATGCACAAGCTTTATGCTTTATGTACATTCATGCACTATGCATTTGCTATGCTTTGCTATGCCTTTATGCATACGTTTAAGCCAAATCGATGAGTTACTGAACTCTAACGCCTATAACTTTCGAACCGTTTGACCGATTTGGCTGAAAAGTATTCCCAGAGGTTCTCTTGAATAGTACTACCTATGTACCAAGTTTGAGCCAAATCGGTCAATGTATGTGACCAGGAGAGTGCGCACAGACGGGCAGACGGGCAGACGGACAGACAGTTTGAGTAAAACCAAAATAGGTAGGAGGAAAGAGTAAAGGCATACATAAAAGAGTAATACATGAGTCGATCTACAATAGTTCGATTCTAGTAATTCTTGTAACCTAACTTGGCTGAGATTTGAGACAGCAAATTTATATTATGAATT
This sequence comes from Orchesella flavescens, assembly GCA_964034955.1. Lineage (NCBI taxonomy): Eukaryota > Metazoa > Arthropoda > Collembola > Entomobryomorpha > Orchesellidae > Orchesella > Orchesella flavescens. The sequence goes on along the minus strand of OZ035958.1, from coordinate 30,882,128 downwards.
CCTTTAATGGAACACATGAACAGAACAAAATTATTGGTTTTTTTATTTAGATAATCCTAGTTTGAATCAAATTCGTCTTGTCATTTAAAAATTACATTACTATCAAAAGATGCATTTAACCTAATAAATTTGAATGATTGTAATATACTGCTAGTTATAGCTTCTAACCTACCCCATTTAAATAATCATAATAATATGCATTATAAAGCCACTATAAGTAGACACAATTTTTATTTATGAAAATGTTCAAATATCAACATATTTTATTATGAGTGTATTTATATTATATTCAACAGTGTAATGCTACAAAAACTTTACGTGAATGTATAATTTTATTTAATATATTTTGTAAAAACAATATTAGTTACTAAAGTTGTAATACGTCAATAAAAGGACTGTTAAAAGCTAAGATAGAATTAACTGAGAAAAAAACATTATTTCCTTCTTTCAGGTCCGTCTCATTTATCAGCAAATATTTGATTTTTTTATTCGCTAGCCTCGTCCAGAACTGTGTTTGCCTGCAGTAGACATTCCTGTTTTAACCTTTTCCCCTTTATTATGGCCAGCACACACCTGAAGAATACACGAAAATAGTACAACACATACGATATAGATTTAAAATTTAGACAAAATCGGTGACTTTTAGTTTTTAAACCTGAACAAACATGGACACCATGATCAATACCACCAAAGTTTGAAGGATTATCTTCGATTTTAGAAAATTCATTTTAAATCCACTAAATAGCTGCTTACAAGTTTGATGAAGTTGTTTAAGTTGAATGAAAAGAAAAACTTGAAACTGGAATTTTAGGTGGTGCATAAATGTGATAAGGTGTGCCTTGCCATCACTAATTACTATATCATGCAATACTCATTAAATAAATTGCAAAAAATTAACTTGAATTAACAAAGAGCAGTTATTCGTTGTTTATGTGTCCGTGCCCGTCACCATATAAAAGTACGTTGATATTATTCCAAGTTACTGCAAGCAAGAAAACCGAGATGCGTCATGAATATTAAGTTACCACTGTCTAGGTTTTAAAAACTACGCAAGGCTATTACGATTTAATCTAAACCAATCATAATGAATTCGGTTTTTTTCCCTTTACCCTTGGGTTATTCACCTTATAAATAGTTTTTGTAACAAATATTTGAATTTTTTTAGACAAGGATTTGTCTGAAATCAAAGTGTGATTTATTATTATACTTTTTGTACATTGAATTTATTATAATTTTCCTAATTTGTAATGTGTAATTTTGTCATGTTCTTATCCACTGGGTTTTCCTGCACCAACCTTTAAACCATGCTCAATCTTTTTCCCTTTGTTTCCAGCACATACCTAAGAAGAATTCACGACAATATTAAAACATTTTTATCTAGAGTTTAAATTCAGACAAAAAATTTCTCTCGATTTTAAATTTTTTTACACCTGAATTAGCATGGACACCAGAACCAAAAACGTCAAAGTTTGAAGAATTAGCTTCGGTTGTAGGAAATTCATTTTAAATCCACTAAATAGTTGAACAATCTCGATGAATGCGATAGTGTTGAATGAAAAGAGGCGAATAAATTGGAACTGTGATTTCACGTAGAGCATAAATGGTACAAGATCATGTGTGATAAGTGCAATATGTGATCTCTAATTACTACTTCTTGCAATATAATCATTAAATAAATTGCGGAAACAATTAGAGAAAAGAGCAGTTATTCCTTTTTATGCGCCCGTACCAGTCACCATATAAAAGTAGGTTGATATTATTCCAAGTGACTGCAAGTAAAAAATCCCAAGAGATACGTGATGAATTTGAGTTAAAAACGACCGACCGTAGTGTCTAATAAGGATTAAATTGATACTTACGCTCAACAAAAACCTGGTGTCAATGTAAAAAACACCACTTCCAATACCTACAGATCTTTCCTTTATTTCCATCAATGTAAAAATTTGGTGTAAATTTGTGCAACTGGGATCAAGACTTTCTCGAACATCTTCTGATATGAACCAGTTATAGTATCCTTCTGCCTATAAAATCAGAAACAAGTTCTCTTTATGTTGGTTAAAACTCAAAAATTGAATAAAAACATTGATGCTGCTCATATACCACTTTTGATGTTTTCATCGCAAAGTAAATGGCTATCCAAATTTTGCTCAGTTTTAATAACAGATACAAAGCAAAGTACCATTGACGGGTGACGAGGTTGTACATGAGAAAGGACATCGTGATAATATTTGCCATGACCAGGGACGGCAGGAATGAATTTGTGATTGTGTTAATGTGCTTTGAAAAGATACTAAGCTCCTTGTATTCTTTGACTATGTCGTCTGCAATGTCATGATTTCCTATTTCACAATCCGAATTATTTCCTTTGACGCGATTTCCCCATACTTTCAATTGATCTCGTAATTGTTTCGTAGAAATCCATAAAGTGATTGCAGAAAGGAGGAAGCAGTCCTGAGAAAGTAGACTGAAAACATGCTGACAAAAATCTACTATCATTGCGGTACCACCAAGTATTATCGTTTCAAGGTGACCGTCACTCAGAAATATTCCATCATTGTCATCGTCCGTAGTTGCATTTGAATTTATTCTTGAAGTGTCATTAGAGTCTGTGAAATCCCAAGACTTTTTTAAACCAAGAAAAAATCTATTCTCGTTCTGGGACAATATTTCAAAAAAGGACCATGTCTGCAGGCTGTCCATTGAACTGAGTCCACCAATAGTGCTGATTAGTGGAATGAAAATGGTGAGCGAGCATATTGTAAGACCCAGGAATTTTACCTACATATATAATGTATTTTAATTATCAAATAAACAACTTTCCTTGTGGTTAGTTCTGACGTTTATTTATTATTCAACTTCTCACCACGGATGATTTCAAGGTAGTCGAGATCGAGATACCGCTGATATCCAGAAACCGGAACAATTTAAGAAAAGCTTCCTGCTTACACCACATCATTCGAAATATACAAGCATTAAGTACGAATGAGCAAAATTGGTAGACGAGTCCGATGTAAGAAGATGCTTTGACTTGTTGTGATACATCTGGGTCATCAATCCACCATGCCAAAGTTCTGACGTTGAAAATGATGTAGATTAAAGCCATTAAAATCATTAGAACGCTGAGAACCTACAAAATTGCAAGGGAATTTCTTAACCATAATATTATTTATATCGCTATGTTTCATGCATACGTCGGTTGTTTAATATTTATATAGTTTAATGAATGGAAATGTACCTTATTTATGCAACTTGACCTTAGATTCCGATTCCTGTCAACTCGAAAGGGAGAAACACCAATGTAATAATAAAAACTAAGAAATACTTCTAAAAGGTTACCACGACCAGGTTCCGCATTCGAGAAAGATAAATCGTGGGTGCTGTTTAATAAAGTAGGCTCAACAGTTACAGCAACCAACGCTTCCCCGTTCTCCCGGTCGTTTCCCAGATCAGTTGCTTCACTTTGCATTTCCATGTCGTCTGATGTAGCGTGGATTTGTCTCTGAAGACACCTGCTCCGAATTAACGACCGCATATTGACTATCAGAAATTTCAATTAGTTAAATGAAAAAGGATTGTTGAATTTAAAATTTTCGTTAAAAGTAGAGCTTGAAGAAATGCATGTTGAAAACAAGAACGCTTGCTTGCGTGAAAAGTTGCACTGAATGGAATGAAGGTGAAAGTAGAACTAGTCACCGATCGGGTAACTTTTACCTAAGCTTTTGGGTGACATGGCAGAAGATGGTGATTCACCATCGTTCGTCGGTTATGAGCAATGCAAAAATATAATGTATTGAATTCGCATATTTCTTTGTGCATTTTGTAAGAAAGTAATGTATGAAGGTATGTAATGTTTTGCTACTTAAATACTGGAATACAGTGCTTAAAAGATCATACATAATACTATGTGTTTAAAACACTGAGACATGAAAATTCTCATCCCTGGGGAATAGAATGCAAACACCGCATCGTTGGTTGCTGCTTTACTTCCGCCAACCCTCTGTTTTTGTATGTTTGTGGATCAATTGATGGAAAAATGTAGTGAATACTACTGCAGTAGTTTTTACTTGAGACAGAATATGTTTGACCTTGTTTATTGAGTCATATGCCTTAATCAATACTTGACTTTCTGTAGTAGTGAGCGTTTTACGACTACGACATCTCTGTGCAATACAATTTTGGAACGATATTTCGCACGAAATAAACTGCTAGTAAGCAGGCCAGAGACGTAGCTGAAGAAGGCGTTGAGTGATCTCCTCCAAACCCCCTCCTCCCATGTCCACAATATCTCCTCCACCACCTCTCTCTCTCTCTAAACACAACCTCCTCGATCCTCTCTCAACGTATAGTGAAAGTGAAAGCATTACTTGTGCAATACCATTCCGGATTTCAAGTATGCACAAGCTTTATGCTTTATGTACATTCATGCACTATGCATTTGCTATGCTGAGTCTGATCAGATGAACTCTAGGAAATTGGTCGCTGAAAGATTTACCTATGTCAATGCTAACATTGAGCAGTGATCATAGGCGGTAAACTAAATCTTTGAACAATGGGCCGTCCAAAAATTATGGTAAATCGAAAAGGACTTAACCATGGGTGGACAGTCCAACTTTTTAAAAATGATAGTTAGTCTTTAAATAATATATTAACTCCACCGAGAATCGCCCATTTCTCGTTTTTGTTGAAAACTAAGCAAAACACATAAAAATGAACAGCCCATGACGTCATTTTTTCGAAATTTATGTCAATTTTCTTTTGTTCATAACTCCTGGTCGCCTGAAAATTACTCCTCAGTTTTTTATGAGTGGGTTCTTAACGGCTTGAAGGATTTTATTCAATCATAAAAAGGAGTAAATTTTCAGGCGACTTGCCGTTAAAACTTGTTGAAGTTTACATTGGTAACGGCCAAAAATTTCGAAATTTCAAATTTTCAATTTTTTGGCATGTTTATCAATAGTAGTCATAACGTTTTGGAATAGCCAAGTTGTCTAATACTTTTTAGTTTTCATGTAAATAATTATTTTATGTTGCATCATAAATTTGAAAAACTACTATATTTAAGTGAAAACTGCAAATTTCAAAAAACTAAAAACGCTATGTTTTTCTCCTTTAAAAACTGTATTTATCTGCATATGAAATTTCCGAATCAAAATTTTGTCAGCGACCAATAATCTAGAGTTCATTCGATCAGACTCTGCTTTGCTATGCCTTTATGCATACGTTTAAGCCAAATCGATGAGTTACTGAACTCTAACGCCTATAACTTTCGAACCGTTTGACCGATTTGGCTGATAAGTATTCCCAGAGGTTCTCTTGAATAGTACTACCTATGTACCAAGTTTGAGCCAAATCGGTCAATGTATGTGACCAGGAGAGTGCGCACAGACGGGCAGACGGGCAGACGGACAGACAGTTTGAGTAAAACCAAAATAGGTAGGAGGAAAGAGTAAAGGCATACATAAAAGAGTAATACATGAGTCGATCTACAATAGTTCGATTCTAGTAATTCTTGTAACCTAACTTGGCTGAGATTTGAGACAGCAAATTTATATTATGAATTCCTTTAATGGAACACATGAACAGAACAAAATTATTGGTTTTTTTATTTAGATAATCCTAGTTTGAATCAAATTCGTCTTGTCATTTAAAAATTACATTACTATCAAAAGATGCATTTAACCTAATAAATTTGAATGATTGTAATATACTGCTAGTTATAGCTTCTAACCTACCCCATTTAAATAATCATAATAATATGCATTATAAAGCCACTATAAGTAGACACAATTTTTATTTATGAAAATGTTCAAATATCAACATATTTTATTATGAGTGTATTTATATTATATTCAACAGTGTAATGCTACAAAAACTTTACGTGAATGTATAATTTTATTTAATATATTTTGTAAAAACAATATTAGTTACTAAAGTTGTAATACGTCAATAAAAGGACTGTTAAAAGCTAAGATAGAATTAACTGAGAAAAAAACATTATTTCCTTCTTTCAGGTCCGTCTCATTTATCAGCAAATATTTGATTTTTTTATTCGCTAGCCTCGTCCAGAACTGTGTTTGCCTGCAGTAGACATTCCTGTTTTAACCTTTTCCCCTTTATTATGGCCAGCACACACCTGAAGAATACACGAAAATAGTACAACACATACGATATAGATTTAAAATTTAGACAAAATCGGTGACTTTTAGTTTTTAAACCTGAACAAACATGGACACCATGATCAATACCACCAAAGTTTGAAGGATTATCTTCGATTTTAGAAAATTCATTTTAAATCCACTAAATAGCTGCTTACAAGTTTGATGAAGTTGTTTAAGTTGAATGAAAAGAAAAACTTGAAACTGGAATTTTAGGTGGTGCATAAATGTGATAAGGTGTGCCTTGCCATCACTAATTACTATATCATGCAATACTCATTAAATAAATTGCAAAAAATTAACTTGAATTAACAAAGAGCAGTTATTCGTTGTTTATGTGTCCGTGCCCGTCACCATATAAAAGTACGTTGATATTATTCCAAGTGACTGCAAGCAAGAAAAACGAGATGAGTCATGAGTTATAAGCGACCGCAGTCTAATAAGCATTAAAATGATACTTACGCTCAATAAGAACCTGGTGTCAATGTAAAAAACACCACTTCCAATACCTACGGGTCTTTCCTTCATTTCAGCAAAAATATACTGAAAGTTTTTGACACTGAGATCAAGACTTTCTCGAACATCTTCTGATATGAACCAGTTATAGTATCCTTCTGCCTATAAAATCAGAAACAAGTACTCTTTAGCGTTGCGGAAATGGCTGCACCCATTATGACATACAGATATGTGTTGTTGAAAGATTTAAAAATTCAAAAATTGAATAAAAACGTTGATGCTGTTTAAATACCACTTTTGATGTTTTCATCGCAAAGTAAATGGCTATCCAAATTTTGCTCAGTTTTAATAACAGAAACAAAGCAAAGTACCATTTACGGGTGACGAGATTGTACATGAAAAAGGACATCGTGATAATATTTGCCATGACTAGAGCTGGCAGGAATAAATTTGTAATTTTGTTAATGTGTTTTGACAAGAGGCTGAGTTCCTTGTATCCTTTGACTATATCGTCTGCAAAATTACGACTTGCTATCTCACAATCCAAATTTTTTCCGTTGACGCGATTTCCCCATACTTTCAATTGATCTCGTAATTGTTTCGTAGAAATCCATAGAGTGATTGCAGAAAGGAGGAAGCAGTCCTGAGAAAGTAGACTGAAAACATGCTGACAAAAATCTACTATCATTGCGGTACCACCAAGTATTATCGTTTCAAGGTGACCGTCACTCAGAAATATTCCATCATTGTCATCGTCCGTAGTTGCATTTGAATTTATTCTTGAAGTGTCATTAGAGTCTGTGAAATCCCAAGACTTTTTTAAACCAAGAAAAAATCTATTCTCGTTCTGGGACAATATTTCAAAAAAGGACCATGTCTGCAGGCTGTCCATAAAAGTAAGTCCTCCAACATCAGTGCTAATTAACGGCATGAGAATGCTCAGCGAGCATATTGAAATGACCATTAAGTTTATCTAAATTACATTTCAATTATCAAATCAATTAAATGAGCCCTTTTCCTTTTGTGGTGACATTTATTATGTAGCTTCTCACTCACCAAGGATGGTTTCAAAGTTGTCGAGCTCTTGCTGATGATATCCTGAAAACGAATGAGCTTCATAAAAGCTTCCTGCTTACACCAAATCATCCGAAATACACAACCATCAAGTACTAATGAGCATAACTGATAGACGAGTGCTATGTAAGAGGATGCTTTATCCTGTTGTGATATATCTGGCTTAGCAATCCACCATGCCACAGTTCATACGTTGAAAATGATGTATATTAGAGCCATTAAAGTTATTAAAATGCTGAGCATCTACAAGAAAACAAAAGAATCAGCATCTTAATAATGTAGAGGAGTTGCATTCAAATCTATACGTTGTTAGTTAAATTAGTTGTTGTCTATCAGTCAAAGTCATTTACAGAGTAAGGAATAAAAGTGTACCTTGTTTATGCAACTTGACCTTAGATTCCGATTCCTGTCAACTCGAAAGGGAGACACGCCAATGTAATAATAAAAACTAAGAAATACTTCTAAAAGGTTACCACGACCGGGTTCCACACTCGAGAGAGATAAGTCATGGGTGCCATTTAATAAAGTAGGCTCAACAGTTACAGCGACCAACGCTTCACAATTCTCCCGGTCGTTTCCCAGATCAGTTGCTTCACTTTGCATTTCCATGTCGTCTGATGTAGTGTGAATTTGCCTTTGAAAACACCTGGCCCGAATTAACGACTGCATATTTGACTATCAGAAATTTCAATTAGCCAAATGAAAAATAATAATGTAGTTAATTTTCTTTATAAGTAGAACTTGAAGGAATACATGTTGAAGACAAGAACGCTTGCTTGCGTGAAATTTTGCACCGAATGGAATGAAGGTGAAAGTAGAACTAGTCACCGATCGGTTAACTTTTACCTAAGCTTTTGGGTGACATGGCAGAAGATGGTGATTCACCATCGTCGGTTATGAGCAATGCAAAAATATTGTGTATTTAATTCACATATTTCTTTGTCCATTTTGTTGGAAAGTAATGCATGAAGGTATGTAATGTTTTGCTACTGGAACAATACTGTGTGCTTAAAAGATCATACATACGTGTTTCAAACACTGAGACATGAAAATTCTCATCTCTGGGGAATAGAATGCAAACACCGCATCGTTGGTTGTCACTTTACTTCCGCCAACCCTTTGTTTTTGTAGGTTTCTGGATCAATTTTATGTAAAAATGTAGAGAATGCCACTGCAGTAGTTTTTACTTCATACAGAATATGTTTGACCTTGTTTATTGAGTCATATGCCTTAATCAATACTTGACTTTCTGTTGCAGTACTAACATTTCTTTCCAGAGAAGTTGGATATCGAAATCTTGTTATTTGATGTTGATGTTACGTTAGTGTATAGTAAGTTCGTTTCAAACACAAGGAAGGGAAATCGGGAAGCGTAAGAAGCACATTTGTTCGCTTACATCCTATTTTCAGCAGAATTGCCATGAAAGAAAAAGTACTGCTCAGCACCATTTTTAGAAATTTTAAGGTTCATGGAGTTCAAAAGATAGAGGATGTGAATGTGCTTTGTGAAATTGTTACAAGACCAGAAGCGGGGCTTCTTGTTACACTTGAAAAAAGATGATCACATTTCCACGAATTGATAAGCATCGAACATTTTAATAATAAATTGGTTTATTTTTTAAAAATAATACTTTTCGTCGTCTCTTTATGATTAATCTTCGTTAGACTTTACAATATTATTGGTATTACTCTTTGAGGTGGGGGTGGAACAGATAATCGCTTAAGTTATTAGAATGCTGAGAATCAAACACGATGAGGAAACCACTATAAGTTTAAAAAACATTTTAGACTTTAAAAAAAATTGGGTTTCATAGCAAATAAGTCTTTATGCATGGAAGCAACAGATGAATTAATAGCGATACCAAAAACAATTCTAGATGGTCATGATTAAATTTATTGCATGTGATTCATGACGCTGTACAGAGCTCATGTAAAGATTTATTACAGGAAGCTATTATTTACGACTACGACATCTCTGCAACGTGCAATACAATTTCGGAACGATATTTTGCATGAAAATAATATCAGATATATTGTTTAGAGTAAAGGCATACATTAAAGAGTAATACAAGAGTCCATCTAAAATAGTTAAATTCTAGAAATTCTTATAAATTGATGACTTTGCTGAGATTTGAAGTAGTAAGTTTATATTATAAATTTCTTCAATGGAACACATGAACCGAACAAAATTATTGGTTTTTATGCAGATAATCCTAGTTTGAATTAAATAAATTTGAATGATAATAATATAAGTGCTAGTTATAGCTTCTAGCCTACCCCCATTTAAATAATCATACTAATATATATTATAAAGCCATTATAAGTAGTCCAGTGTTGAATGTAAATATAAATCAATGACACATTCAACATTTTACTCGTGCAGATCGACATACAATTTTTATTTATGAAAATGTTCAAATATCAACATATTTTATTACGAATAGATTTATATCATTCATATTTAGTAGTGTAATACTGCAAAAACTTTATGTGAATGTACCAACAGTTATGTGAATGTATAATTTTATTAACTATTTAAAAAAATTTTAGCTAATAAAGTTGTATCACGTCAGAAAAGGGGTTATTAACAGGCAAGATTGTATTAACTGAGAATAGTTAATGCAGGTTAATCAATGAATTCGGGTTTGTTTCCATTTATCCTTCATCCTCATGTTAGTCATCTGTTCAATAGTTTTTTTTAGAATTGCGGTTAAAAATGATTTTTTGCTAATCACATAATGCATTAAGCGTTGGATTAATTTTCAAATACCTAGCTTATGTCATGCTTTTATCCACTGGCTTTCCCGGCACCAGCTTACCAGCTAATGATTTTTTGTAAGGCGATTCCCCGTTCTTCCTATGGCCAGCACAAATCTAAAGAATTCACGAAAATTTTACACCATTTGTGATGTAGATTCGAAATTAAAACAAACTCAATGACTTTTGGTTTTAAGTAATTTTTAAACCTGAGCCATCATGGACACCATGGTCAATAGCGCCAAAGCTTGAAGGATTAGCTTCGGTTGTAGGAAATTCATATTAAATCCACTAAATAGTTGTGTTTTCAAGGTTTACGAATTGGATAATGTTAAATAGAAAGATACGAATAACTTGGATCTGGGATTTTACATAATGCATAACGGGATAAGTTGTGCAAAGTGTAATGCGATCACTAATTACTAAATAATGCAATAATCATTAAATAAATTGCATCAATAATTATTAGAAATGACAAAGAACAAATTATTCGTTTATGTGCCGGTTCCTGTCACCATATAAAAGTACGTTGATATTATTCCAAGTGACTGCAAGTAAGAACAAGGAGATGCGTCATGAATATTGAGATGTATTTTAACGACTACGCTGTCTAATAAGCCATAAAGTAATTAACTTACGCTCAATAAAAATCTGGTGTCAATGTAAAAAACACCACTTCCAATACCTACAGGCCTTTCCTTTATTTCCAAAATATGATGTAAATTTTTGCAACTGAGGTCAAAAATTTCTCGTACATCTTCTGATATGAACCAGTTATAGTATTCCTCCGCCTATGAAACGAAACACAAAAATTTGGGTGAATAAGAAGCTATAGTAAATGAAAATTTAATGCTGATAGAATTTATACCACTATCGATGTCTTCACAGCAAAGTAAATGGCTGCCCAACTTTTGCTCAGTTTTAGTGACAGAAACAAAGCAAAGTACCATTGACGTGTGACCAAATTGTACATGAAATAGGACATTGTGATAATATTTGCCATGACCAGGGCAGGCAAGAATGAATTTGTGATTGTGTTAATATGCCTCGACAAGACACTGAGCTCCTTGTATCCTTTGACTATATCGTCTGCAAAGTTACGACCTGGTTCTAAATTACTTCCTCTGATATGATTTCCCCATACATTCAATTGATCTCGCAATTGCTTAGTAGAAATCCATAGAGTAATTGCAGAAAGTAGGAAACAGTCTTGAGAAATTAGATTGAAGACTTGCTGACAAAAATCTGCTGCCATTCCAGTACTACCAATAATGACCGTTTCAAGGTCACCGTCACTCAGAAATATTCCACCATTGTCATCATCCTTATTGGTATTTGTACCTACTCTTAAGGTATCGTTGGAATCTGATGAATCCCAAGATTTCTTTAAACCCAGAAGAAAGTTAATTTCGTGGTGGGATAGTATTTCAAAAAAGGACCATGTGTGAAAGCTGTCTATTAAAGTAAGACCTCCAACAGTGCTAATTAATGGAATGAAAATGGTGAGCGAGCATATTGTAAGACCCAGGAATTTTACCTAAATTAATGTTGAATGTAAAGACATATGTATTTTAATTTTCAAATAAACCATGTTCCCTGTAGTGAGTTAAGACTCACTTGTAATGCACACTTATTAATAAACATCTCACCAATGATGGTTTCAAAGTTGTTGAGACCGAGATATTGCTGATATGTTGAAAGCGAGACAATTTCAGAAAGGCTTCCTGCTTACACCACATCGTCCGAAATATACAAGCATTAAGTACTAATGAGCAAAAGTAGTAGACGAGTCCGATGTAAGAAGATGCTTTGACCTGTTGTGATATATCTGGGTCATCAATCCACCATGCTAAAATCTGCACACACTCTCCAGCATCTGAGCAATTAAGTGGACATAATGAAATCGAATACTCAGCTTTGAACCCGTCTAACGTGTAGTTGGGATCTGAGAACAGCAACAGGAGCATCTACATCAAGGAGAAATATTTATAAAACATAATGCAGATATATGCAATCGTTGAAATTTTTGGATTTGTCCTAATTTAAATTTCTTTAAAAAAAAGTTCTGACGTTGAAAATGATGTAGATTAAAGCCATTAAAATCATTAGAACGCTGATAACCTACAAAATTTCAAGGGAATTTCTTAACCATAATTATATATTGCAGTATTACAGTGCATACATTGGTTGTTTAACATTTATGTAGTTAAATGAATGAAAGTGTACCTTGTTTATGCAAGTCGACCTTAGATTCCGATTACTGTCAACTCGAAAGGGAGACACGCCAATGTAATAATAAAAACTAAGAAATGCTTCTAAAAGGTTACCACGACCAGGTTCCGCATTCGAGAAAGATAAATCGTGGGTGCTGTTTAATAAAGTAGGCTCAACAGTTACAGCAACCAACGCTTCCCCGTTCTCCCGGTCGTTTCCCAGATCAGTTGCTTCACTTTGCATTTCCAAGTCATCTGATGTAGCGTGGATTTGTCTCTGAAGACACCTGCTCCAAATTAACGACCGCATATTGACTATCAGAAATTTCAATTAGCCAAATGCAAAATAATAATGTAGCTAAAATTTCCTTTATAAGTAGAGCTTCAAGGAATAAATGTTGAAAACAAAAACACTTTCTTGCGTGAAATTTTGCACCGAATAGAATGAAGTTGAAAGTAGAACTAGTCACCGATCGGTTAACTTTTACCTAAGCTTTTGGGTGACATGGCAGAAGATGGTGATTCACCATCGTCGGTTATGAGCAATGCAAAAATATTATTTATTGAATTTTCATATTTCTTTGTCCATTTTGTAAGAAATTAATGTATGAAGGTATGTAATGTTTTGCTACTTAAATACTGGAATACAGTGCTTAAAAGATCATACATAATACTATGTGTTTAAAACACTGAGACATGAAAATTCTCATCCCAGGGGAATAGAATGCAAACACCGCATCGTTGGTTGCTGCTTTACTTCCGCCAACCCTCTGTTTATATAGGTTTCTGGTTCAATTGAAGAAAAAATGTAGTGAATATTACTGCAGTAGTTTTTACTTGAGACAGAATATGTTTGACCTTGTTTATTGAGTCATATGCCTTATTCAATACTTGACTTTCTGTTGTAGTTAGTTTCTGCACAAAAACATTTCTTTCCAGAGAAGTTAGATATCGAAATCAATTTTATTGTGTTAATATTGTGTACGACTTGAAAGCGTAAATATTCCTGTAGAACACATCATGCAATATTTATGGCCCAAAAATCTTGTTAGTTGATGTTACGTTAGAGTCATATGTATAAATTCATGGCTTTTATGGCATAAGTACATTTGTATGCTTGTATTTACGCATCAGGTAAATGAAAGGTCCCCGGATAAAATTGGTTTAAACCAGAATGCATTAAATGCTTTATTTTCCAATAATGCAACAAATTATCATGACGAAACAATCGATGTAAATCCACTTGTTTAGTATCCAACAGATCCAGCATCAGCTTGAGCACTGGCTGCAGCACTTGCTTTAGCCCCACCATGCCCCCGTTTTCCACCACCACCTGCTCCAGCGGCAGCGTTCGCCGCTGCATTTGCTTTGCCAAATCCATTTCCTTTGCCATTCGCCCCGGCAGACGCAGCAGCATTTGCAGCTGCATGAGCATTTCCATGAGCTAAACCTGCTCCATGCCCATGAGGTCCATAGCCACCAACATCTCCAAAAGCGTTAGCCGCAGCGTTTGCATTAGCAGAAGCGCCTGCACCTGCACCACCAAATCCTGGTCTCAATTTACCCCCTGCGCCACTATTTACTGCAGCTGAAGAATGTGCTGATGCTCCACTACCAGCCCCTCCGCCAAATCCTCCACCACTTCCGGCGTTGGCATTGGCAGCAGCAGATGCGGAAGCGTCTGCCCTTGAACCCCCAAACCCACCTTTTCTTCCCCCACCTCCACCATGAGCATGGGTACCTGCTGCGGCAGCAGCATTCGCATTTGTGTAAGCACCTGATCTACCCCCACCATTTCCATAACCCCCTGATTCAACGTCAGCTTCGGCTGCTGCACTGGCACTCGCTTCAGCGTCTGCTCCAGCTCCTCCGTAACCATCTCCATCTCCTTCAGCATCGGCACTAGCTGATGCAGCAGCGTTTGCACTGGCTCCAGCACCTGAACCTAAACCTCCTCCAAACCCACGGCCTTTTGCTCCAGCATTAGCAGAAGCTGCTGCATTTGCTTGAGCTCCTGCACCTGCACCTCCATAAGGACATCCGCATGGACAACCGCATGGTCCTCCTCCACCACCTCCATGGGCGGCAGCTTGAGCAGCTGCAGATGCGCTCGCTCCTGCACCACCATTTCCATATCCACCTCCAGGAAAATAATTTGGACCCTTACCAAAATTTCCTGGATGATGTCGTCGAACACGTAAATCTGACGCTAATAAAAATTATATATAAGATGCATTTGATTTTCAAGGTCTAAATCGAATTACAATAATTTATAATATCGTCTTACAATCTTCAGGATCTTCTTGTGACTCAAAGTACGGAGCAGTTCTGGCTAATTCAACAAGAGCTAAAACTAAGAACGTAGATAAAAGTTTCATTTTAGGAGATATTTTGTCTATTATGTGCTTCTTGTGATTTTTATTTGTATTATTTATCCGGTTCAATAAAATGTTGTATTCTTGCAGAAAATAAATCAAGACTGGAAAGAAAAGAACGTCTTCAGTTTTATATATTGGCAAACAAGTTGCATGACTGATTGAAAAATTTGTCTCGCGTTCTGCATGGTTGCACTTTTGCAAATATCTTGCCATTTTCTGTTGCGTATGACTGAACCGCGACAAACTATAGTACTTCATTTCGGATTATCATTTCCTCAGTAAATGACATTTTCAATTTCAAACCAGAAAGTTGTTGGATTTAGCTGGATGCTATAATATGATGCTACGATTAGATTGAGATGAAAAATCTTCAACAAATTCTTGGGAATATGTAAAAATGTTTGTTATGCCCTTGACTTTACGGCAAGATTAAGAAGATTCCACCTGAAGGATTTTATACGCATGTACCAAAAAGATATGCCCATTAATGAGCCAAAGCTTAGGCTTAGACTCCAGCAACAGCAAGCTGAAAAGTCATCGTCGTATGGTTAATGCGAGAGAAATCATGTACATAATATTATGAATCATATACATATATGGTGGTAGTGAGTGGTTTTGGTATATCCTGAAACGAATGCAAAGCATCAGAAAAAGTGTTTTTCCCAAATAAAATGTTACAAATTTCTGATCAATTCTCCCTAGGAAAACCCTCGGCAGAGGTGGATCTCGTCTCATCTAGTCCCCTCATCACTAAATAATTGCATTCTTCTTGAATTATTTTTTTGGAGTAATTTGCGTCTGATTTTGGAAATTATTAAATAAATATCCCTCAATTCCAATCAGGAAACTTGTATGAAAATACACCAAGATGCAATACCTTCTGTGATGCTTTTTTCAGCTCATGCATATTACGGTTTTTTGGTTGCCATCGTAGCATGATTTGCACGGTGTCATATGGATTTTGCTGTCATAAATAAATGCATTTATTTTCGTTTCATGTTCAAGTGATTTTGTGTTTGATTCTACGCATTGCATTGTATCCAGTGTTCGGACTGAATTTACTTGAAAGTTACAATTTCCTTTTAATCAGCAAGATTTCCCTTGATTCATCTAAAATGGATTCTAAACCAGAGGCAGAAAATGATTTTCGCGAGGGCGACACCACCACCACCAAAGCTCCGGACCCCGTGAATACCAAATACGGAGGAATCACCAAGCTCCGAAACTTCTTGAACCCGAAGCGCCTTGAACTGGGAATGTGGGTGAGTCGTCTGCTCACCATCTACTTCTCCATCTTTGTGATTATCCCCCTCTTTGGGAATGCAATGGAGGAATTCCGCCGTGCTCTTCTTGCCTCCGCGATAACCTCCTGTATCCGGCTCTTCCAGCGACTTCCTCGACCTTACACTCTCAGCCTGGCATTCTTCAGTCAACTCTCTCGGGAGGATTCCTGTCACTACCTCTGGTACTCTATAATGTTCCTCTACTTCTCCCCAATCAGCTTTGCCTTGATCCCTCCAATGTTCATCGCCACCCTCCACGTGGCCAGCTTCTCGTTCCAGATGGTAGAATCAGTTCAAGGACCTATGTGCATGGCTCGTGGACTCGGCTCCTTCCTCCACATCTGGGTTGGACAAACTGGGAAGATCCTCAAGATCACTGCAAGTGCTGAAGTCGTCCTGATGGGAATGATCTTGTTGAATTGCTTCAGAGGAACTATTGGATTGATTGCCCCGATTGCTTACTATCGCTTCCTCGCCTTGAGATATGGATCCAAGAGGAATCCCTATACAAAGACAGTTTTTTATGAGATGAGGATGGCCCTGGAAGCCTTCATTGGAGGACCAGCTTGCCCAAGATTCATTGCAGGGATGCTGCGAATGGTGATTAATTTGGTGTGCAAATTGGCTCCGGCTTCTTCTCCAACTTAAGTCATTTCAATTCAAAGTGAGTTGTAAAATATTAATATTATATTCAAGAACAAGAACGCTCTAACATTTTTCCTTGTGTCAATATCAATGAAGGTCTATCATTTACCAATATATTTTCTTAAGCCATTCTTTATCCTGTACTAATTTATTCCTTATATTATCCTTGAATATACTTACAAATGTATGTGCTTTACTCATCTTTAAAAGGCTCATAAATAAATAAAAATATATAAAAGTTTAAATACCAAAAAACATCATCGAAGATGATGCTTGTCGATTGTCGTAGCTTAAATTATTGTAGAGTTGTAGCACGTGCATTTAATTTGTAGTTATTTGTTCCTGGTTAATCACTAGTTTAATTTGAGAAAAATAATAATATATTATGCGAAACTCCTTAATTTGCATGTGACTATTTGAGTTTTAGTACATGATCATGATGATCAAGCATTTTTTTTCATGAAAGTCTTCCTTGTAGCGTTACGAAAAGGCTTTTGGCTACATGAATTGAGTGTAAATGAGGCTTGTCCTCCTGAGTGATGCAATTTAAATCGGATAATTAGTTAAATGACATGAACAAGCATTTTTACAAAACCCTTCCGTCTTTTCAAGATCTTCATTTCAAATTTCAGTGCAAAAGCAAATAAAGTTTTTTATGTATGTTGTTTACAAATTTGATGAGGTTGCCTATTCAATTTACCCTTCATTTTACTATCACTTCACAACAACTACGCTCATGTTTTTGTCATTACATCACAATAATCCCATCCATCATCACAAATACATTATCTTAAAGAGATGGTTTGGTAGTTTGGTTTGAGCCATAAAGTTGGTAGCAATAATATTTAGTTTCATGGGCAAAAAATTTAGGTTGCACAACAATAAAATAGTTAAGTGAGCAGGTGGCTGGCTGCGACCTGCGCTGTGTCTATAGTTCTTAATAATAATACTTAGCATAGCAATAGCATCTCTCTTTCTCATCATCATCATCACTCACTGCAGCGTATAGATTGATTACTTTAGATGATTGAGAGAGAGATGATAGTTTACCTTACACGAGGCATCTCAGCCTTGGTGGCATTGCATTTGCATTCTCAGTTTTGCATCACAACAAAATGTAACATAAAGATCACGGTTATGCATGAAGATAACATTATGACGATATACGATATTATTATCAATTTGTGAAATGATAACGATGATGATTGACAGCTACCTATTAACTCCTTCAAAAAGATCAGATCAAAGATCTAAGCCCTTAACCTAGCCCTACTCTAGCTCCCAAACAACCAAATAAATAAATTATTTCTTCTTAACCAAACCAAAAAATACCTTTGTGAATATGTAATGTGACACCACACGTGCCCTTTGTTTTTGTTTCATTAAATTGTTTGGTTTACACGTTGCACCTCCAGTTGAAAATTGTTTGCCCCTTCATTATTTTCGTTATTCACAGGACAAAAAAATGTATGAACTTCTAGAGCAAAGTGCATACTGCACTAACCAGTCGAAGTCGAAATGGAGTCGTCGTCTTGCGTAATAATAAATGCACTCATTATCAAGAAGCAAGAGGGTGGTTGAAGGGTTAAAAAGTTCATCAACCTCATCATTCATCAAGTGCGTCAATTACTCACGTCCACGTCTTGTTGAACAAAGTGATGATGAAATCCATTAAAATTATATTTCTCACAAACATTGAACATGTTCATGCACAAACATATATATTAACATGACATTGTAATTGTAACCAAGCTTAAAACACGCATAACATTAAAGTATTACGTTAGTTAGTACTCAAGAAGTTGCGAACATGAAAATAAAATGTTTTTGTAGCAAAAAGAAAAACAATAATTTCTCAAGAAATGGATTTTGGGAGCTGTCCAGGTAGGAGAGGAAATCATGCAATGATGGAAACAACATAAATGCAATAAGCAAAAATCATGTTAGTGCTCTGATTATGAGGCGAGAGTTGGAGTAGTTCATCAATAATTCGAGGACATATTACATCTTACATTGCTTAATTTTCCATTATTATTTATCTCAATCTTATTGTTGAGTTTCTTCAATTTTGTATAAATAATTGTACCAAAAATAATCAAGACCAAGACCAGATCAGACCAGCTTCTTTCATGAGGTTTGGTCTTGGTATTTGGTCATTCATCAAGAAGTGATCATGAGAGCATAAAAAAAGGTTGGTATTGATGAGATGGCAAATAGCATGGCATGATAAAGGCAAACAAAACATTATTATTTGCATTACATTTAGCAACAGTCATCCTCGCTATCTTAGATCTTGATGGATGTAGTTGTGATTTGTGTTGCAGTAATCCTGGTCTAAATTTTTTATCCTACGAGCCTACGACGACGGCAGCAACAACAACGACCCTTAATGAAAGGAAGTCTCTAAAGGGAGAAGTAGGTAATAATGCCATTTATGCCAAGCCAAGCCACAAACAATGGGATGCCCATGCCCATTACAATATTGAAAAGAGAGAAATGTACCTAATAAATATTCTTCATCTTTTCTTTTCAATATTGACAGGTTACTAGCGGCCTGTAACAAAACTCTAGAAATACAAATGACTGTGATATTATGATAGATTGTATCTTTGTGGTTGTCACACAATTTCTGTATAGTTTTTGTATCATCACGCACGCATGCACGCAAAGAAGTTGATTGCGCTTTGTTGATCATCATCATGCAAAATGCCGTGCGTGAGATGAGATGATGAGATATGGTCGCTCAACATGGCAATGAGCAAATGAAATAGCCAAGAGATGCCAGTGACAAACTTTTTTATGAAGTTCAATAACTTGTAAAACTAAAAATAAAAATACAATAGTTTTGTTTATTATTGTACTGTGCCATTTTTACATATTAGCACATTTTGTCATACTCAAACTTCAAATAACAAACAAGATGGGCATGAATAATTCAATTTTCGCTTTCGAAAATCAACGACAAAACGAGGAGGCAGACACAGACGTCGGACATATTCAAATCTATTTTGTTTCAGTTCCCTTCACTTTGTACTGAAATTGTAAGCTAAAATTACAAAACTAAAACCAGTAGTGTTTCAATTCTACTACTACATTTCAAATACCTACCAAGAAAACAGACAGGTGCCTCTATAATCCTAGTTTTTTTGTTTAGCTTGCCGCGGATGTAGTGGTTTAGTTTGGTTTTGTTGGGTTGAATGAAATCAGTTTAATTTGTGCATTTATCGCATGTAGCAATGTAAAATTAAAATTTGTATTATCAAACTCAAACGGATATGAAGAAATTTTTAGCGTTATCATTAGCACCTTCTACCTACCTACCTCCTTTAATTCAAACATTTGGGCAATGCCCCTACACATTAAAAAGGATTGTTTTGGGTAGGAGTAGCTAGTGAGAGTTGCAAATGCATTGCAATAGAAATAATACAATGCAATTTATTTTATGATGAATAATATGCACAGCGCAATAATTTTGGCATTGTCAAACGACAAAGCTCAACTAACTGTCGATGTGTGAGCTAAAGCCGAGTTTACTTGAAAGATACAGCGTTTATCAACACGCTAAAAAATATTTTGTATATAAAGTTCCTTTACAAATGTCATGGTTCATGTGAGCTAGCAATCAACAAATGTACTATATAATATGGGATTGGATGGCATAAGGCTTGAGATGAGCGAGAAGTGAAACGCAAGCAAGTATTAAGAAGAATGTGATTTTAAAAGGCAAACCTGCCAAAAAATCATATCCCTTCACGTCTACACACATTTATATCTTGCCAGTAGTAAAACATAAGTATATTAGTTTTGTTGAGGCATTCATATTGGTGTTTGGTATTGCGTTATTGTTGGTAGCTACCCTCAAAAAATAAGAAGCTTTAGTTTAGTGCTACCGTCCTATAATGCAACAACACAACGGTGCACCTCGTAACTTGTGGCATTCAAAATTACCTTTCATCAGAAGACTTGAGAAGAGAGAGAGGTAGAAGAATAAATATAATAGAGACTATACCATATGCCATCATGCTAAACCATTACTACTGACCCAGATTTACGTTGACGTGTATGAGTATTTTTTGCATACCCTTGCTAATCTGAAAGGGATTCCTTAAGGATGCTGCTGCTCCTGTTGAAGCTTCATCATCATCATCATCATCATCATCATCAACATCATCAGTTGCGTTGCATTATATTGCATGCAAACACAACCGTTTCTCACTCTCCCTCGACTGACGGCTGCATCATATCATATCATACAAAATTCAGTTGAATTGAAATTGAATATTATCTTGCGTATACTGCAACATCATCTATATATCTTGGGATTATTTTACTGCCGCATCTTTCTTATGAGCACATGCTAGTAAAAATACATGATGATTGCTAAAACATTTAGCCAGTAAACAAAGCATAGAGCTTCTATAAATTCGAAAATGTTTTTTTTCAAAGAAATGCGTCGGTATATACTTGCACATATGGCGTCATAGATATATTCATAGTCATCCTTTCCTCCTCTCCTCATGATCATGATGATAAATATAATATAATATAATATAATATAATACTAAATGAAAAAAATAATTGGAGAAGCACGCAACGCTAAGCTAATAGCTAAAATATAATGCAACCATTTCTTAAGGTGGTACCAACAACTCAACTCAATTCAATTCACAACCATGTGCAGTAGTACGATGTACGGTGCTATACTGACAGACACTGACAGACTTTTTGGTGCTTCATTATTGTTAAGATATGATAAGACGATGGTTTAATACACGACAAGGGATTAGTCAGTACCACGTACATAGCAATAGCTCACACACAATTGCAATACTCACAGTCGCCAACATTAAATCAGCGAAAAGGGTTTTCTCTTTCATTCTCAACGAGCATCATCATCTATCCAATAGCTCCATCATCTTACGCAGCAACTGACTGACGACGATGACCCTTTGTTACTTATTGTCTCAGTTTGATTAGTGTTAGTTAAAAATGTCTTGGTTAAAATTGATTAGTTCACCATTTTCCTCCATCTCCAACTGCAAAAATTACGTCTTGATCAAGGCAAAGTTATAAATGTTTGGGGGTTTCTAGTTTTTAAACTTTAAAATCATAATCAGCAGTTTCAGTTGAAAAGTGAGTCTGTCAAGAAAAAGGGGCTGCTGATGTATCAAAGCTCAGCTCCTCCAAACTACGACGACGTGACCTCTTCTAATTTATTATTTCTATAAAGTATTTAAAAAAAATAAGATGGAGCCGGAGTTGGTTTCCCACTCGTGTAGTTCTTCATCATTATCATCATCTTCTAAACTAGTGGGGTGTAGAAATCGGTATTATAGTTACAATAGTTCTCACAGAAACGACTGGAAATGGATGGTGTCAAAGCTCCTGGTGGGGCTCATCCTCTTTTTGAGTTATGGAGTGGAGTTCAGTTCCGCGGGGAAAATTCTTATAGTCCATCCAATGTATTCGGGATCTCACGTGCTGACGTTGAGAACTGTTGCCGAGTCATTGACCCAGAGAGGTCATCAAATTCATATTGTGAGGTGGAGGGATGAGCACAGCTTTCCCACAGTTAATAATCCGAATATTACGGAAACCCTGTTGAGTGTGGATAATGAGGATGGAAAGTGGACATTTTTAACCAAGGAGAAGTTCGCCGCCTTTAAGGTAAAAATTTAATATTTACTTATTAATATTCCTTACTAGGTTATTTGGTTATCTCCATCAGATCATATAAAATATATTATTTGGTTTGATTTATTTTTGAACAGGTTCCGTTTGAAATCTTGTGGAATTCTGGGCTTACTTACAAATCCGTTTTGGAAACGGCTGGAGAAGCATTCCCTCTCCTTCAAAAGCATTGTGATGACATGCTCAGCAACCAACAACTCATTTCCCAGCTCAGAGCAGAGAAATATGATGCTGCAATCATTGATATACTTTACAATGAGTGTGGCTTGGCTTTGTTACATCATCTCAAAGTTCCTTCAATTGGATACTGGGCTTTCCCCTTTTCTTCTGGGGAGGCTGACTGGACCACCGCATTTTTACCTGCTTCTCACGTACCTGCTTTCATGTCCAGATTGACTCATGAAATGTCCTTTTTTGAAAGGGTTTACAATGTACTGATGAAATTGGGAAGCCACTTTGTCGTTTGGCTACAGTGCTGGTATATTAACCAGTCGCTTCAAAAATATCTTCCTGATTCACCCCATCCTTATGAACTCCTTAAGGACATGAATGGAATGTTGATTAATACGGATTACGCATTAGATTATCCGAGGTTACTTCCACCGACTTTTATTAATGTTGGGGGAATGCAGATTCGTGAACCTAAACCACTTCCAAAGGTAATTAAATAAAAAAAATTAGTAACTCAGCGGAAACTTTTTTTGTTATGTATTTTAATTGTAACCTTGAATTTTTTTTAGGAAATTGAAGATTGGATGAACAGTTCGGGTGAGCATGGCGTCGTTCTGCTAACAATGGGCTTTATTTTCAAACCCCAAGTAGTTCCCAAGAGACTAGTCAACGCGTACATGGAGGCTTTCAGCCGTTTACCTCAAAAGTTCCTCGTCAAATTTGAAGGGCCCATCGACTTTGTCCCACCGAACGTCAAGGTTCTTGAGTGGATTCCTCAACAGGACGTTTTAGGTTGGTATAAATTAAAGGCCTGCTCGTGTTTGCAACTTGTAATGATTTTAAAATTTAAATATTTTAAATTATTTACAGCCCATCCGAAAACCAAAGTGTTTGTAACGCACTGTGGCCTTCACGGTGTAATGGAAGCCATCTACTTTGGAGTGCCGATGGTCGGCATGCCCATCTTCATTGATCAAGGTGACGCTTTAATCAAAATGAAAGAGAAAGGGATCGCCGTCGGCTTCAACAAGGACACGGCCACAGCAGACGAAATTCACTCACTCGTCTCAGAAGTGTTGACAAATTCCACCTACAAGCTCAACATTGAGAAGCTCTCCCTCCTCATGAGAGACGTTCCTGAGCCACCACTCGACAGAGTTATAAATTTCATTGAGTACATTATTCGACACAAGGGTGCTGAGCATCTTAAACTAAGCAGCCGCCACTTATCCTACGCCCAATACTTTTGCCTAGACATTTTGGGATTCTTTGCAGCAATCATTGTTTCAATTCTCGTCTTCCAAGGGGTTGCACTCTGGTGCTCAGTCAAGTTTGGGTGGCCCCTTGTTCAACCTAAAGTTATGGAAATGGTGGAGAAACTGAGGGAGAGGTTGAATGAATCGAAGTATAAAGAGAAACTGGATCAATTTCAAGAACAGAGTCGGATAATTATGGCAAGGCTGAGGGGATTTCAAGCAAGTGCAAGGGAATCTATTAGGAGACACTCGGCACTTGTGATGGACTTGAAAGACTGTGTGCTCAATAAAAAACTTGGGGGTGAAGGAGGAGAAGGGGATGATAGCCCGGTGGTAACGACGCCGATTGGAAGAGTGGCGGATTTGGTTAGTAGATTCTCCAGTGCGACTGCCACCGTTGATGATAAGAAACGCTTATAAAAAAACAGTCGTGATTACTTACAACTTACCTTCATGCTAATTTATTTTTTTGAGCGAACATTCTTATCGTTTTCCTTTATCTCCTTAACTTTCATGACGGGGTTCAGTTACATGAATCCATACCAAACTTTTAACTTGACTTGATGATTATTATATTAAATGGTCATAAATAAAATGTACATAAATAGCTAGTGTGTGCAAATATGTATGTCACTGCTGCTGCTGCTGAATTCATTACGAAATATTAATTGTGTATAGCTTCAAAATTATAGTGAGTAGTTCTTGACCAAAGGATAGCTTTCCATACTCAATATAAATGTATATTTGGTATATTTAAATGCCTCTTCTTTCTAGTACGACCAGTGACTATAAAAGGTGATGGCGTAGCCTGAGTTGATTACTCTCTCCTCTCTCTCTCTCTGTATTTAAAATATAATAGTATTGTATTGTAATAAAATAATGGAACTGTTTAAAAAAGTATACTTAACGGCATAAAATGTAGTATTAAAAAGTAAACTGTATTATGTACATGTACATGTCAAATAAATATATTGTATTTGTATGTGAATTGAAGACATCAGTGTAAATGTATGCCATTTTATCCATAATGTAAATAAAAAATGTCTATAAAGTAAAAATTCGATTATTTACTTGATCCATATTTTATTTACTATCACTATAATAATCATTAAAACATCAAATTAATTCCATGGATAGATGATTAGCTACGAAAAGAAGGATATTAATAATTATGGAGACAAACAGATTTTAACAGAAGAAGTAGAAGTACCGACTATCAACTATGACAATATATTTTAGTTTCTAGTTATCCTAAAATAATGCAACACAAGTAGACTAGGTGGTAATTAAGGTGGTAGTGGTAGGATTCAATCAAAAATCTTTTTTAAAAACTTCATAAAACAGCCTTTCATTTATATATATTTTTATATTAGTAGCAACCATTTCAGTTCATACTCAACTCCGCTTATATTATGTTACATAATCATGCCTAATGAATAGGCTGTCTTCCTCACATAATATATTTATCTTTTATGGCATTCAAATCTCTCTTGTCATCATCTATTCGACCAATACTTAAATTTACTCCTAGGGATTAATAATTTAATTGATTAATCATACATTATTATTGTAGGTGTAAATGCTAGTTTTCATATTTCATTCATAAAGCACGTCAATAAGCTCAAATGATAATTAATAATATTGTTGAAATGTGTGTACGACCATACTGACCATTCGTTGTGAAGATTGAAAAGGTAGTAATTATTTCATAAATTTCTTTTACAACAAGTTGGACCCGTGGTTGGTGAAGTGTCTTTGTAAACTGGTTGATGATGGAAACACTACGACATACGGGAGGGATGGCTTACATTTACATTATACCAAAGCAGTGTACAGTTTATATTTGTATTTATTGTATTTGGAGCTGTTGTACTGCTGGCTTGGTTTTGGTTCAACACGGATGACGGTTATCAATTTAACACTTATCAATATCAAACATATTGCTGCAAACTAGTAGGAAAACAGTTACATTATTAATTAATTAGGCTAATTTCTTGGTACTTAACTAAAAAACTGGAATAAATCTAAAAACTACATTAATTTTTATCATACGAATACAAATTTGTTATTTGTTACATGTCGAATGACGAGCATTCCTTTTGTGAAAATTTTATCAGCTTATGAGAAGCAAGAAGGACTTACATCTATGTATCAACGTATTATTTATGTTGGTTAGGAATTTTTAGTTTGTCGCTCAACTTATCAATTTATTCATCGAACCTTAATTTAATTTATGTGAACTTTCTAACAACCGTGAAACGTGCGTGTATAAAACCCGATGATCATCATCATAATATTTGGTTATCCATCCTTGTTAATATTTTTGGGCAGCTCCTGGGTAATAAGGTTGTTGTTGGGCATAAGGTCCTCCTTGTTGTTGTGGATAGGGAGGATTAGGAGCATTGTATGGTGGTGGAGGGTAGCCCATCCCCATATCTTGAGGGGGTCCTTGGTTATACATTTGTTGGGGTGGATAAGGTCCTTGTGGTGGTCCTCCTGGATAAGGCCCTTGTGGTGGATAGCCCTGTTGTTGAGGATATCCTTGTGGAGGATAACCTTGTTGTTGTGGATAACCACCACCACCACCTTGTCCACCTGGATAATACGCCCCTCCTGCTTGGGGTTGATAAACGATGGGAGGCTGCTGCTGGATCACAGTTGTTCTATCTCTTGGTTTGTCCACTATAATGATGATACAATGCAGTTTAAATATCTACTTTGTAATTAATTTTTAATTTTGAAATAAATATATTTTTGGCGTTGTTCCTAAACTTACTGCAACACGAACAACAAATGTAGCAACAAGCAGCGCACAAGGCACACTCAACCAAGTCATCAAGCTCACACATTTTGATTCCAAAATAGGGTGGAAGGTTTCGGACTAGATTTTAGTTTGAAGATTTAAAATCTAAAATAAAAAACTGATGGAATGATGGAACTCGACCTCCCGTCTAATTTTGCTTGCTCCGTTAACGTTAACGCCCACAACGAATGTTTCCACAAAGAAATTCAACCTTTAAAAATCAAAGAGGAAATACGTCTCAAATTAATTATTAGTAGTTTTCACTTGATATTCGCACCACTGACTCCAATGTTTTAATCAGCTTGATTAGATCTGAGAATTCACAGCGTAGCACCTATTTAGTTTGGAATGATTTACATAATAAATCCAGGTGTATTATGTATTACTCATTCATTACGTACGTTACATGAAAAATATATTCTTTTCACAATGCCAAACGCTACAATTACCAATATAAAAAATAAATTTTGTTGTAATATCACCTACCTACCTATTGAATGAGAGTAGAGTTTTTGTGAGCCACGTTATGTTATGTTATGTATTTTAATATTGTAACTAAATACATTAACATTCAAGGTAAGTTAAACTTTTAGAGAAGTAATAGAATAGACGTATACTGCTCGTATTTAATTGTCCTTGCATGACTAAATCCAAATGTAACCAACCTAGGTGATGAATAACATATACTATGTATATGAGAGTTTGGGAGTTTTGTTTTGCTCGTTTGCTACACAAGAGAAATGATATAGGGATATATAGTGCTGGTATTGCATTGCATTGCTGAGTATTGTGAATTGTGCATGAAAATATATACCTAAAAGTTATACAGAGTTTCTGCTTTTTTGGCTCTCAATATAAAATATGTATATTTGTACACATATAAAAGAAATGACTATATCAACTATATATATAATATATGACATTGTAGTGTAGATATGTATGCTCATATAAGCTTGGTTTGGTTTGGTTTCCATCAGATCCAGATCAGTGAGCTAAGTTGGGTACGTTCGCGTTTGCATGCATATCCTATGAAATGCGATGCAATGTGTAGAAAAAACTTTTGTTCAAAAGAATCTAAATACCCTTTTTTCTTTTTCTTCCTAGTTTTCCAGATACCAGTCTAAAAATGTATATGAATGTATGGAAATGTCATACTGTCAGCCGCAAACAAACGGCAACGACTACAGAAATTATGCCGTACCCAAATTCTCAACGTTTTAGGTGCAGTCCCATTAAATGTGTCCAATTGAAACTACTGCCAATTTGTACAAACGATGTGTCCAGCCACAAGTTTTGCATGACACTCCAACTCTAGAATGTTTTAGTAAGTCCCACTTAAGCTAACGATAACTAGGATAGATCGTAAGTGGATAAATAAGTTCAATCTCACGATGCCCCAGTTAAAACTCTGACTTGGCTTGACATACTCTTTCATTAATACTACGTGTTATAAAGAAACGTTTACAAATTACCTTCAATTGGTTTCCAGTAGTATTCATTTTCATTAAATAAACATACATATGAATAGAAGTTAATATAGAAAGCAGAAGGCAAATAAATGTATTATATTATGTTGTGAACGAGTATAACACAAAGCACAAGTTAACAAGATGCATTTGAACGGCTTTTTGTGCTGTAGTGCTCAATGCTGTGCTTCATACGCTATTCAACCTCAACCTAAAGCTAATGGTAAGTATTAGCTTAGAAGTACATAAGTTCAGTGTCACTACTTCTCTGATACTTTTAGGAGGTTTAGGTTTAGGCAGAAGAGAACAGAAACACGAAAGCGTATATCATATCATACAAAACATAAAGTATATGAGGGCTGACTTCGTCATCTGTTTTGTACATCACAAAACATCCTCATCATTCTCATGTGATCTTCTTCTCTTCGCAACTTGCTGGGTTGAATACTAGTCAGTTGTGTTGTCATTAACACTTGTTGAACACTTAAAGATTGGGTGACTAATTAATTACGAAACGTTTGACATTTTACAAAATACCCTCCGCAAAAGAAAATGTGTAGGTAGATGCCTAGATGGTAGATACAATCAAATAAGCAAATAGCTTAAAGTTGCTGAGTTAAGCTATCTTCAATTTCGTCAACCTGGAATAGAATATGGAATAACAAAAGGTTCAGCGTAGCTGCAGTAAGCTTAGGACGAATTGACGAACAACGCAATCACAATACATGCTACGGATATCCTGTGGACGCTGACAGCTCTAATATCGGTTTAATAATGTAAGTAATCTCCCACACATAACGTTACACATAAAACCGTAAACCTAATAACATGAAATGAATACCGATTGCGACTGCATTCATAATGAAATCAATAAAGAGTGATTTGGAATATTCTTGTCACGTGAGCTCATAAAACGCAGCTCTGCCATGTATGCTTGACATGAATAACAAGTTAATATATTAATGAGTCATCTTTCCTCCTTCTTTGTTATCCAAATCCAATCCAACAAACAAATAAAAACAATTTTTAAAGTAATAAAGGTTCTCTTCTATATTTAGATTTGTTTCGAAATTCATTTCCTTTGACAGCTAAAAATCCTATCAGCATCAGCCATGGATAAGCAACCACTAGTGAATAGTGACAAGCCTCCTCCATACCCTGGAGTGACTCAGGCACCTGCCTATCCCCCTGCTGCTGCGGGAGTACCACAAGGCCATTTTACTAATTATGAGCAGCCACCTCCATACTACAATGCGGGGTTTGCTCCACCTGCAGCTGGATGGGTTCCAACTGGTCAACCCCCACCACCTCCAAATTACGGCTCTACAATCGTTGTTGAACCCGTTTCAGTAAGTCGAAATATCAAATTAAAATAGTTAGTATTAAAAAATTTAAAGAGTTTATTTTAAACACAAATTTTATTCGGATTTTCAGGTGCCTCCAACACAGAGTAAGGAATAGTCAATAGTAGCTCAACTTTATCCTTCAAACTAACCATAATAGTAACAAAATACTTAACATAATGATTTTGATGGATGAGAAAACATTTTTTTTAATGTTATTTTATTTTATTCTTTTCCAGTAATAATCGTAGGAGGTTGCCCGTCGTGCAGGGTAGGTTTATAAAGGATGAAACATTATATTTCATTTTATTGTTTCAAAATTTAATGTTTAATTCGCAATTTTTGGCAGGTGGGAGTCCTCGAAGATAGTTATAGCTGCCTTGGAATATTATGTGCAATATTATTTTTCCCTTTGGGAGTCCTCTGCTGTTTACTGTGTAGGGAAAGAAGGTGCAGCAACTGCGGAGCTGCTTTCTAGTAATAATCATCACATTTACGCCACGCCACAATAGAATAATGCAAACCTGAGCCTACAACCTACGCTAATTGTTTTTAGTCAGAACTAGTTTAATAGTTTAATTCAAAACGCCTTCTTGTCAAAGTTGTCAAAGTATTGTTAATTTACTTTTATTGTTATGAACTAAATAGTGTAGGATAAGAAATCCGATCCGGTGGAAATTTTGAGAGCTGTATACACGACGATAGCCGTGCAAGGAATCGTTACCTGAAATGTGATTTGATGACTATGCAAGTTTTTTCGATAATCAATTTACCACTTTAGCCAGTTTCTTTTAATATTTGTATGTTAGGATATTTTTATTATGTTGATATTACCTTTGAATACTTTTAGTTATATGACTTTTGAAAAAAATAATTATTATATAGTGACACAAAAACATGTTAGTTGATTTGAACATCCTTATTTAAATTATACAAAGCAATTTTATTCAACTAAGTACTAGATACGATAGCAGTTTAAAGTAATCGAAATTGTCAGTCGAAAGCAATAAACATATATGAAGCCTTACAATTTGTTTTGAATTTTAATTGATTTTTGTAATTACGTAATAATTATTTCACCAAAGGTTGAACATTTAAATTTTTCATCAATCTGAGTAAATTTTGTTTACCCTTTCTTGTGTGACAACTTCCACATTGGATAATAAGATGGAGTTGGGTTTGGAGCTGGTGGTGGTGGAGGAGGAGGTGGTTGAATTATCGTTGCAGTGTAAATGATTATTGGGGCTGTTTCCGTTGTGGTTGTTGTCGTAGTTGTAGGAAATGTGTATCCAGATTTAGCAGCGATAAGTTTTTGCACCCATGGCGGTGGTAGGGCTGTAATCAATCCGTTAAATTTTAAACAAGCTAAAACTCAAACCTAATAGCTATCAAACTGATATTTGTATGTGATGTGCTTACCATTGCTCACGTTGACTGTGAAAGCACTCAAAAGAATGCAGTTGAGTAATACGAATGTCGAAAATTTAGCCATTGTGAAATGAGCTAGCTTATAGTACGTGATATACAAGCCTCTTTCTCTTTCTACTTTTCTGAACTTGATATCACTACACAAATGACTACTAGTTTAAAGATGTATCATGTCATAAGATAACGAATGCAAACTGCTGTCATCATATTATAATGTCACACGCTCGATACATGATCTTGTTTTTAGAAAGTCAAAACAGGACTGCTTGTCGCAACTCGCAGCTGCACCGGTTTTTTGTGCTCTATAGTTTAATCCACTACTAAACAGATTTTTTGTAAATTTGTATGGTGGGGATTATGATACATAAACATTTAAATAATCCAGCTTAGCCGAGGTAGCATTTTACATTATGATTGCAGATGTGAGAAGATGTACGGATGATATGTATTTGATTAGGGTGCGGGTTTGAAACTCAAAGAAACAAAATGTACAGATTGATGTAGAATACCAAAAACTCTGTTCTTTATTCATAGAACCTACTCATAATATTTGCCAAATTACAATTTTTAAAATGTATGTATTGTTTTATGCTCCTTTTATAGAATAACCATAAATTAACAGTCTCGGAGCTTCTTTTATAGCTAGCTTATATTTTAACCCAACTTCCACATTGGCATCATGGGTGGATAAAATGGTGGCATCATTGGGTATGGAAAAGGAGGTGGAGGATAAGCAAATGGATTTGGTGGATAGGCTGGAGGTGCAGCAGCAGCTTGTGCTTGTGGAGCACTTGCATCAGGAGCGGGAGCTTGTCTCCTTTGAAGACCAGCTAGACCTTGAGCTGCTGTTGGTGTTCCTAAACCGGCAGCTTGAGCTTGAGCCAACCAAGGGGGAAGAGTTGGAGTTGCAGCAGCAGCCTTTGCAGCCGCATTCTTTGCTAGTTGAGAATCCAAAAGTTGTTGAATCCAATCTGGAGGTGGTGCGGAACCAGCAGGGCTGGCTGCAGCCGGGCTACTTGGCACAGGTGGACGTGCTGGGGTGTTATTAACGGCTGGTGTTGGTAGTGCGGGAGGGGCTAAAGCAGCCTATGAAATAATAATTAAAATATGAAAAACTCAGGTTATGTTGGAGTGCTTTTTTTTGTTTATTCATCATTTTGTATTGTCATTTGTCAGCAAAGTTTTATAAATTCCTATATAACTATAAATTACTGTGACTGGATTTTGTGTGTTCAGTAATAAGCGGCGTATGGATCTACTACCTGCTGCTGAGCTGCAAGTTGGGCTGCGGCTGCAGCTTCTTCCGCTGCGGCTTGGGCAGCTGCTGCGTTCTTGGCTGCAATCAATTGTGTCACAAATGGTGGAGGTCCCATTGGGAATCCAATCATGAAGGGGGTAGCGGCTGCTGCCTTTGCTGCGATAAGACTTTGAATATAAGCAGGTGGTCCGAGGTCAACAGGTTCTGGAGCAGCGGCTGGTGCAGGTGGAGCTCCTCCTGCAAATGGCTTTCCTTTTGAGGCAATAATAGCTTGGACAAATGGTGGGGGTCCTAATGCTCCAGGTGGACCTCCGGCACCGGGTGGTCCTCCAAATCCACCAGCACCTCCAGCAAATGGTGATCCTTTAGAGGCGATGATTGACTGAACAAATGGGGGTGGTCCCATGGCAGGTGGTCCTCCAAATCCGGCCCCAGGACCTCCAGCACCCGGTGGTCCTCCTGCAAAAGGCTTGCCCTTTGAGGCAATAAGGGCTTGAACGAATGGTGGGGGTCCTAATGCTCCAGGAGGACCTCCGGCTCCGGGTGGTCCTCCAAATCCTCCGCCAATACCGGGTGGTGGTCCCATCATGCCAGCCTCTGTGAAAAGAATTTAAATGTTAAATCAAAATCGATGTAAAATACAAATGACAAAAGGTTAAAGAGATTGTGATTGTTACCAGCCGCGATGGCCAAGGCTGCAACGATTAAACAGCCAGAAACACTCATGTTGAGACTAGATAAGGTAATACGCTCTGTCCTGATTCAAACTGAAACACTGACTGGAGCCTAGACAAGGAAGTATATCAGCATTTTATACTGAACGTTCAAACCTTGTGACTAGAATGAATAACCAAACCCCACGTAACCATCTTTGTCATTATCATTAAAACTGTTGTAAAAAATGTGGTGGTAGAAAAGTAGTAGGTGTATCCAGTCAATTCTGGTGGAACATCTCACGAACTTTAATGATGCAATGCACATGACATAAACGGATGGTATTATGGTGGTCATTCACTCCACTTTCTTCATTTACTGTATGAAAAAGAGCATGAAAAGAACGTTGCATGTTTTGAAGGTGTGACGGGAAAAGCAGTTTTGACAAACAGTCACATAAGATATAAGTCATAAGTGTTATGAATCTATGAGGAAGAATCAATATGCTTGTCATCAAAAGAAAGGTTGAGGGGGTAATCTGGATGAATGGAAAATGTTACAATACAATTTTGATGATGATGATGAATTTTTATGGTCGTTAAAAACGACGTCCAACTGTCCAAGATTAAGTGGCAGATGGCTTACAAGTGTGAATCATTCGTGATTGAAACAAATGTCATTTTGAACAACATTTATTAGAAGCATCAACATTTCATACGGGAGTAATTTACAGCTTATAATTATATATGTATATGTACATGAGTTTTCATGTCACGATTCTAAAGATGTATGGGTTTGACGTTGATAATGGAATACTATTTTATACATTTTATCATATAAAATAGTAGGTAGCTATGTAAAAATGGAAGTTTTCGCGAAATTGCTGATGTTATTCTTGAATACTGACATTGTTCTTGTTTCTCACTTATGAAGTTTAGTTATTATTTGAATTTAAGTTTTAAGCCCGAGTGGGACGCAACACATTTTCCCTGAACTTGCTCCTCATCGCAGGTGGATCATAAAATGCTATAATAATCCACTGCTCTTCGATCTCATTCCATGCAATTCCAAGTCCAATATGAGTGGTAGCTTTCCACACAATTGCAGTAAAGGAGCCAGTGCTTCTCCCATCAATGTTGTAGCCCGGACGCTCATAGTCATAAAACTTGTTTTTATCATACCATCTCTTCACAACATCTTTCACAGCATCAGTTTTGCTTCGCTTAAAGCTGGTCGCCAGATTTTCACCATATTTTCCTGATCTGGATGTCTCAAAACGATTTGTCGACGCAAGATATTCAGCATATCTTTGAGCTTCAGCGTGCATCTATCCAACAAATGAAATATTAAACTAAAGTATTAAAACTGGGATGATAAAATTATTTACTAAATGAACAATCCTGGTCCTGAGCTGTTTTACCTGCGAATCCCCACGAACTTCAGGTACTCCATGCATCTTTCTGTACTTGTTATGCTCCTGCACAGCTACTTTTTGATAGTCTAAAGTAATTCAAACCATAATAATATCCAGCATTAATTAAACTATTTCCTACTGAAAATTTCTAATGTAGTTTTTTTCCTCACCAGTTTCAGCGCCCCCTCCTCGTTGCCTTTGCTCAGGCTGAGGACTTGATGATGACCATTGACCCCGACGATTATTACTTGTCGTTGTACCTCTTTCTGGAGTAGGTGTACTTTCACCACTCCCCTTTCTATCTTCATCTTCCTCCGCTGGAGAACAGAGGCTGACGGATGTGATCATCTCTTGAAAATTTAAAGCCCTCAAATCAATAGGGTCCGGCTGGGACCTCAGCTTAACACTTTTTCCCTTACAGTTTGTATTGTCCCAAGTGTTAAAGCAGCCGTCTCTTATCTCCACTTCGGTAGCACGCTGAGCCCATTTTGGGTTGAGGGAATAGCAACCCCCAGTCAACGTTAGGGTGAAAGCACTTCCTAAAACGGGAAGGAACAATTTAAATTAATTTGAGACCGATTCTCACTCGACTTTCTTTAAGATTTCTTTATCTTACCATCGTCGTCAGATAAAACGATTTCCTCTGACAGGACAAAACCACCCAACTGAAATATCAGGAGGGTAACTACTACCGCTCCACAAAAGTATAACTTCATAATATATTCTGATATTCGGAAGTTTTTAATATTCACGCACTTTTTGGACAATAATTTATGCGACTGAGCAAAACCAACTCCCACTCAACAATGAGACATACCAAACAAAGTGTTTCTCCTGAGGGTTAAAAAGAGTTGGCAGAAATAAAAATGGGGCTGATTATAGCTTTGGAAAACCCAATAAAATTAAACAAGATAAATGCTTTTTTCCAATGTAGGTCCTTCTCAATCCTTCTCAATTTCATACCTTTTTGTCTTATTCTTAATCAAGTATCTAATCATAACCATGTTGATGATCATTCATCAACCCTCATGTTTCTAGATGATGATAATGGCGTCATTACCTACACATGTTTGAATTCCATGAGTTCATCATTGTGTAAAGTTATAAAAATGCGGATGGTTATTTTCAACGTTTCAACTTTACAGCCTAAAATTTCCAGACTTGTACCTGGCTCTGCAAACTCCTATATACATATACTTATACTACGCATCACATTAACATTTCCTTTTTTCAAAACATACATATAAAAACCTTTTATAATGCTAATCGAATAATTACAAAGCAAAAATAATAGGTAGTGATCATGCTCTTTGGGTTCGTAGGCAGGTAAGCATGAATATATATACTTTGTTTGGCTCTGGCTCTTATCAAATGCATAGGTTGAGAGCGTAGAGCTGTGCGTACTTAGCACACGTGCATAATAAGTTGTGCTTCATGCTTCAGCTACCTCCAAAGACATTTTGATTCATTTGCTGTGAGATTTGAGCTGGAATTTTTACTGCTTCATGATCCATGATCATCATCAGCAAGAAACTGCAAAGCAGAATAAGAATAAGAGGGTTCAAGTCCAGTTTCCAGATCCCCAAAAGCTATTTTGGAGCTGGTTTGGTTCTGCTTTAAACCTTGCCTGGGCTTAAAAATCTAAATATAACATTTGTTATAACTTATAACATTGGCAAATTTAAATTTGGCAAAAAGGTTTATAATCTTCTCTTTTCCTTATTGAATGGAGAGTTATTGGCAATCAGTTCCAATCGAGTGAATATTTTACTATTTGTTTAACAAAGTAAGATAAGTAGTTAATTACAATTCTAAGTAAATATCCAATTATTGTTCTAGACTAAAACAAAATGATTCTCTTGAAATAATTCTAGATTGCCATTTTAAACAACTAAAGTAAAATCTAAGAGAATGGACTTTGATATGCATAGCTGCCTACGTCACGGTGGTGGGGCAGATGTTGAAAATAAGTGTTTTATCCAGAAGCGAAAATGGACATAACAAAAAGCAAATTGCAAAAGTTGAGAAGCGTCTTACATCTTACCTTGCATAATATAAAAATGGTTGATTACAAAGCCTTTTGCTACTAGAAAATATTCCTCTTATTAAAACATATCGTAGATCTTTACGACGATGTTACGTAGTAGTTTAGTAGTTGGTGTTGTTGTTGCTATCAAATGTAATACCAACTCGCGAACATAATAACTCAGTCTCTAATATGATACACCGACCGACCAAAAGAAACTTTTGCTTTGCATTTAAATATATGGTAGGACAGGAGGACGACTGGTACGATTATGATTACGACTTACGATTGCGAGGTCAACTTGGATCTAGATAGCAATAAAACACTTTCAGAGAATCAGAGCATCATCATCACATTGTCACTATATATCATTCACCAGGTTTCCTGTTGATATTCCCAATTTTGAAAGAGCTACTGCACATTTTAAGCATTTTAATAGAATAATATCATAGCGTGACAGTAAGGTGATTGTGATGATTATGATGAAGATAGATGGCAACATATGAAATATAATGCATGGATGAAGGAACTAAAAAATGACTTGAGGATGGAATTTTGTTTTTCTTGAAATAAAAAGGTTTTTATTGTAAGCTGTCTATAGTATTATAAAAAATGTTTCCTTTTGTCCAGCAAAACATGCATTTTATATTATGGTACTTCTCCACGACTCCACACATTTTATGAGATATGTACATCAAATGTAAAAGTATTATTTAATATAGATGAATTTAAAGCTAAAATTATAAAGCTAAATGAAAGCAAGTACATACATATTTGTGAACTATTGCTGGTGCCTATTATATTTCTTTGAGTACTTAAACGAATATTATTTACACAGATTACTCATTAAAATTTCACCGAAGAAAACAGAATTATCTAACTCTATTAATAATTATTTTATTTTACATCGTTTACTCTACTGGCGTTCAAACTATTAAAAATATATCCACAAAAAATACACAGTATTCAATTTTTTCAAATCTCAATCAGTCTCAAATCTCAATCTCAACATTTATTCTCTTTTGCTCGTTCTAAAAATTCTTGGACCCTCTGCCTGCACCTGCTTTCCTTTCTGTGCGGGCAGAACGTTTTCCTTAAATTGATTCCTTTTCGCTGCTGGATCATAATTAGCGACAATAACCCACTTCTTTTCACTTTCATCCCTTGCCACCCCAATCCCCATGTGAGTTGAAGCTTTCCAAATGATGGAGGTAAATTGACCACTTCTCGGACTATTCTTGTTGGATTCTGGGTTGCGGAAATCATAAAATTCAATCTTGTTATACCACCTCTGAATCACATCGCGAACTGCATCAAACTTATCAGCTTTAATGCTGGTTGCCAAGTTTTCCCCATATTTGTTATCAGATGAAGCCTCAAATTTATTTCTTCGCACTAAGCTGTCAGCATGCCTTTGAGCGGCTCGGTGAAGCTGATGATGATAATGGAAAATTACAAGATTTTAATTACCAAACAATGTAAAAGAGCGAGAGCTTATTAATCATTTTTTTAACAATTTTCTTTTTTGTTTACCATTGGATCTCCTTTGAAATCAGGAACACCATGTATTCTCCTATATTTATTATGTTCTTCTACTGCATAATTCCAGATTTCTGTAAAATGTAAAATTTTAAAGTCTTTTTTTTTTATTTTTTACAAATTAAAAAAATGAATCTCTGAATAGGTTACACGAAAAGCAACTATGATCTTACCTGGTGCTGGTCCATCAATTTCCTTATTCCTTTCTTTATTTAATCCAACTCCCTCCGAACAAGCACTAATTGAGCTAAGCACATTATCAAACGAGAGCCGACCCAAGTTCCCAAGTCCTCTCATCCCCGGCGCAAGTTTCACTGAAGGTCCTCGACAATTTTCCTCCTCATATGCAATTATACAAGCTCCCTGTGTATCCACAGAGGAAATCTTATTATCCCAATCCGTTTCGATTGTGTAGCATCCAGAAGCCAATGTTATAAACAGTCTATCTCCTTCGTAGTAAGGATCCGAAAAGAAGATCACTTCATCACGACCACCATCATCCCCACAATTACTTTGGTGGGGTAAAATGAGAACTATCAAGAAAGTTATTAAGTGTGCAATTGCAAATGCCGATGCACGCGTGTGAATCACTGCTGATGTCTTCATTTTGTCTCTCAGAAAATGACTTTATCAAGTCACTGGAGTCAAGAGTGGAGAACTGATCAACTTCAAATGATGGTGGAAGGGTGGCTCAGCAAGCCTTTTATGAAGGTTGAAGGTGTTGGAAGCAGCGTTCAAATTATGATGTTTTGTAATTGGTTCAGACGTAAAACTAGCGAGTAGACATTAATTGCATAAAACTTTTCCTCATATCTGATCCAACTTAATTTCCATGTAATAAAATACAGCATGGAATTGTATAGAGTGTACGTACAGTCAGTCGTCATTATTATTTTTTTCTACGTGACCCTTTGTAACCAAAGCTTTTATCCTCATATCAAATATTCATCTCATGATATGTTACACATATTTTTATAGGCACTATATATAGTAAATACCATATTATTCATTCGTAGTAAATAATATATTATAGGTTTTACCTGTTTTTCATTTTTTCTTACGTAAATTGTACGTTTCAGACTTAAAAAACCAGACTATATGCAGAAGCAATTGAACCATAGTGTGCTATTCTTCTCTTCTTCCAATGAAAGTTATAGGAATATATAATAATTGGCCAACGCTTTTCATTTTTATACGCGTTGATACTATTAATTTTGTAAGTTGTGGGAGTGATCATTTCCTAGCTTTGTAAAAACTTGCAGGAAAACTTAGCTTCATCATCACTAGCCTGAAGATTTCCATCTTTTTCAGCATAATATAATCTCCTTTTGAAATGGTTGTTTACAAGTTTTAGCCTGATAATTTCTTCTCATCGTTCCGTGTGACTGTCAAAGTTGTTGAGTTGCATGCGCCTTGCCTTTTGCCACATGCTCCGAGGTTGAGGTTCTTGTACCATGTTCCTAGGCAAGGTTATCAATAGTACTTATCAGATAATTATCTTTATATTGCTATTACCTGTGAAAATGTAGGAGCTGTCGAGCTGTGGCTTGGCTTGGCTTGGTATGGCATTGCAGATCTTCTTCTAGACTTTAGCTATTCTTGA
This sequence comes from Orchesella flavescens, assembly GCA_964034955.1. Taxonomy (NCBI): domain Eukaryota; kingdom Metazoa; phylum Arthropoda; class Collembola; order Entomobryomorpha; family Orchesellidae; genus Orchesella; species Orchesella flavescens. The sequence continues at coordinate 30,842,516 of OZ035958.1, read as the reverse complement.
TGCGTGCCACAAAATAAATTACTTGCTCTTGTCAAGCTTGAAGATAACACCACGTTGATTTCTAACCAGTAATTAAATAAAGCTCAAATAAATAGTAATTATTTCATGCATCGACATAATATTTTCCATTCCTGAGGAGGAGGTTCCCCGGTTCCCGTCGGTAGTTTTACTTTTTAGTTTCCAGTGTTGGAGTGGAGTAGAGTAGAGTTCACTAGAAGTTTCAAGGCTTTCAGAAATGCAGAAAATAATTATTATTCCGAATTGAGAAGAAATGCATCGTAAATGGCAATTACTTTTGCATGCACGAAGAAATCAACTTATTGTATAGCCATAAAATAAAAATAATTTGACTGCAACTTCATTTAAATTCTACAACTCAACATATATTTTCTATAACTATGAATTACGTGTGAGAAAAACAAAAAGTTATTAGTTAGAAAAGGATGAAGAAACACAACTAACACAAGTCTCAAGTCGTTGTCGTTGTCGTTGCATGAAGAAAAAATAAGACGTAAAATACTTTTGTTTGAAAAATAATACTATCAAAAAATCTGCACGTGAAGATTATGAAAAAAGGTATATGATACAGAGAAGAATACTCTTATGTACTGCTGATATAGATTAGGTAATTGCTTACTTCCGAAGTCCTTGACTGCTTGGTTCTGTCTCGGTTTTGGACGTGGTCGGGGTGGGAAATCGCTACACGTGTAGCTCAGTGGGTAGCATCATCTTTCAACATCTTCCAGCGTCAGGTGGTCAAGTTTCAGAAACTCGAGGTGTTTGAAAAAAATATAATTACTACTTAAACGATTCCCCGCTGAGCAATGAACACCTTTTAAAATGCATACTGACTTTGACACTGTCATCGTCATGTGAAAATAAAGAAGTTATATAACTTATACCAGACAAATTTTTTATGATGCTAGTTGCAATTTTCGCATTTTTAATTCCAAAATGAAGGATATACGTTTAATTGAAAAACAGTGCAAATATGAAATATGATGTTCAGAAGAAGGAGATCACAATCATGACGCATTGATATGATTTATTTTATTATGAATGTCGTCATTAGCTTCTTCATTAAAAGGGATTAGCGCTGGTGCTGGTTTATGATTTCAATTTCTGATAAGAATATAATACTTTCCTTGTTTTCCACACCTCCGCACAGAAACTTGATATGTATTTTAGTTGTAAACAACAATATAGTTGGTTTGATTGCTGTTGTTTTTTGCACAAAAACAATAAATTCCAGCCGGTTATGTAAATTCAGTCATTTTATTACAAGGTAATTAATACTGTTACAGGGAAGTTGAATATCTAAATTAGTTAATAATCACAGGTGGAAAAACATTTTCGCCATAAGTTCCTTTGAGATTACCAGGTGGATTGTAGTTGGCAACCACAATCCACCATCTCCGCTTAGGATTCCAGGCCATCCCTACCCCAAGATGGGTTGTGGTTTTCCAAACGAGAGCTGTGAAATGTCCTGCTTTCAATCCTCGAATGCTATAACGAGGATTTTCAAAATCGTAATTGTGGATCTCGTTATACCAAGCTTTAATAGCTTCTCTTAATGCTGTGGCTTTATTAGGGGTTGAAATTCCTGCTAAATTCTCCCCAAATTGGATATTTGTAGAATGAAGGAGCTTGTCCGTTTTAGCGAGATGGTCTGCAAAAGTTTGGGCGACGGTTTGAAGCATGGGGTTACCTTTGAGGAGGTCAACGCCGTGTAATGATCGGAATTTATTGTGTTCTTTTATGGCAATAGACATGATGTCAACGTCAAGCTGAACATTATCACTATCATCATCATCATCAGCGAAAGAAGGAGAATTTTCATCATCGTTTTCTTCACCAGGTTTCGGGCAGAGGGTCATCGACTTGATTTTCTTATCGAATTTAACGAGTTTCAAGTTTTTATTGGGAGACGACGCACCCACTGTTTCAATGCGGATAGATTTACCCTCACATTCAAGATTATCCCACGCGATAACGCACAATAATGGGACTTGGGAGTCTAATGAAGAGATTCGGTTTCTCCACTTGGATTTGAATGAGTAGCATCCTCCGGACGTGGTTAGGGTGAAAATGTTGCCTATTATAAAACAAAAAATAAATATATTTTGCATGTTCAAAAACTCCAACGAAATAATTTACAAATATTTTCATACCATCAAAATTGGGCTCATCATAGAAATTTATTTCTGTGTCACTTGTTGCTACTGCCTCTATCTTGGTAGGTTTCAAAACCCGTTCAGAAATTTGATCTTCGTCTAAATTAGTTATGGCTCTAAAAGATGGGATAGATTCAACGTCGATTTCTGCAGAGCATAGTTTAACTGATTTCATGCGTCGCTGAAAACCCGCAATATTCATCAATTCATCAGTATTCGACATTTGTGTTGAAATTGAGAATGATTTGCCCTCACAATCAATGTCATCCCAAGCAATCATACATTCTGCAGATTGGATTTGAACGGAGGCGACACCATTTTCCCATTTTTGCTTGAAATTGTAGCATCCATCCTCAATGCTTAATGTGAGGGTTCCGCCTGCCCAATTTAAAGAATTTACAGGAAAAATGCACTTCTTATTAAGACATTATTTTCTTCACAAATTGGTCAGAATAATAACTGATTTATTACCTTGATAATTTGGACCGTCGTAGAACACTACTTGATCGCATATCCCAAAACCAATAAAAGTTAATGATACAAAAAATTCCACGAGTAATTTTTCCATTTTGGGTTCTTTCTTGCTGAAGATTTTTAGCTCGTCTGCGTCTGGTTCATATTTTTTGTTGAACTTGCGTACATGCTGGTCGTGGTGCGTCAACCACTGTCAAGATGAAAATGATAAATGAAACTTCCTCCAGGTTTTAATCCTCTTATCAACAAAAAAAGAAGAAGAATAAGAGAAAAACAAAGAATTTTACAGAACAATGGCCTTTCTGTTTTCCGCAAATGCGTAATTGATAGGTTTGTACGCGAATTTTGGGAAGTCAGAGTCAAAATCATATCCAAAAGCATAGGCATCAGCGTCATATAGAACCATATACACCATCTTTAGATCGATGCGATGCAAAATAAAGCCTAATTGATACTAATTGGCTCTATTTGCTGCATGAGAAAATATTTTCATGTGAATTCCTGAATTCTGATACAAAATTGTTGGTAGTGGGTAAACGATAAGTAAGTGTTTAACCATTTTTATATAGGCAACCACAATATGCTCTTGTGTTACCCTATATTTACATATAAGCATATATTATTCTAGATTTTTATATAACATCGCATCATATATATCAACATCAATTTTAATTGACTTGGAATTTATAGTGTTGATGAAAACAACACGCAGCAGCAGTGGAAATCACTAACAAAATGATTTAGATTGGAATAAAATATTCTTCTTGTTTTTTTGTATCACTACTCTGTAGAAACGTAAATTGGTTTATCATTCTTTATGAATCTTATGAGATTTGGTTTGATATGATATGATGTTTTGACGTACGCTAATTATACGTGTGTGTACATATTATGCTTGAACTAATTAGTGGCTACTTACGTCCGACTCAAGTTGGAAGCCAAGAAAAACATTAGGATAGGCTAAACCAGTTGCCCTCTTCTTGTTTTGCCTTCCTCCAGGAAAAAAGAGTCCAGACCAGATATGGTATAATTTTCGACTTTATAATTCCCTGTGGTAAGAAAATATTTTGATGCTATCTTATAGACTGTAATTTTATTGTTTTACTCCCAAATGTCTAAAGTTTTGGTCTAACTGCAATTTTCTTATTATTAAATTGTAAATATTATATGAAAAATGCATTGTAAAATAAACACCGTGTCAGCTTGACACCTCTTGAGGAAAATTTAATTTTGATAAATAATTTTTTAATTCACCCCAGATATACTTTGTGTACACCTGGTATTAGATTGCAATTGCGCGTTGGTTTATTTACACAATATTGTGTATTACTTAAAGTTACTTCGTAGATCGTGAGGATTTCCAAGAGGAAAAATTATTTAAAAACAAACATACTTAAAGCAACATTTTATTTTGCTACTATTTTCGTTACCGACAACGGCTACTTTTCAGCATGGTGCTATTATGGAAAAACCATGTCACGCACAGTATGCAGTGTTGCCCATTGGCATTGACCCTGTCAGTGATCAATCAATATAATGCATTAAAGGTTTTATCTTAAATCTAAATTTCCAATTTTATTGAATGAGAATGAGTGTTTAATTTCTATTATGTCTTTTTGTATAAAATGAATATGCATTCGAGTTAAAAGGTTCTTTATAGTAGCAAAGGTTAAACATTCATTTTAGGAAATACATTTAGTTTCCTGCATTGACAATACACAGTTTAAATAATGTGGAGCTTGAAAAATATTATGTGCCTCATCCAAATTCATAGCCACTTTCTTATGTCAATTATCCTTATTCTTCAAATTTTCGTTCCAAAATCTGGTGAAATTTCATCATCATATTCTTGGACCAAGTCTGTTGCCCAACATCTTACTACCCCAAATTATTCCCATTGTTCTATTTCCATCCTGTTTGTATCTCCATTAGATAGTGATAATAATGGGATTCACCCAGAAATGCTGAGAATTTTCGAGGAAAACCTAATGCCAATAGGATTTGTGAATTCTTCCCAAATTTGGAATTTCCATATTCATTTTCATAGAAAACGGCATCCGTGCCAACTCGTAATCACAAGTGCAGCGTCGTATGAGAACTCTAATCACAATCATCATCATCATCATCATCAAGATGCATTCATCCCCACTTTTCTTAAAATTGTAGACAATAATGATCAACAGGATGGTTCTATAGTGAGAGATAAAGACTTGTTTGTTTTTCTTGCTAAAACCTTGGAAATTGCCGAGTCAATATTATTGTCTGAGATCAGAACAAGATTACGATATAAAATTGCATTTTACCCCAGTTTTATTGGCTCAACCTCAACGGAAATCATAACAGTATCTCCTTATGAAGCAAGCCCCCATGAAAATTACAAGTGGGGACGGATTCTAAAGATGACAAATGTAAACGACCTGTTGTTCCACGACTTCACTTGGAACTTTTATGGCTACCCCATGAAAATGTCGGTATTTAACACATTTAAACCAACTTATGAAGTGGGTAATAGCAGCAGTGGACTTGCATTTGCGAAGCGAGGCTTCCTTGTAAACGTTACTGAAGCGATTCACGCCAAGTTGAACATGTCCCTCACTGTCTTCCTTTGTGATGGTGGTGACGGTCAATTTCCAGTGGGAACTGTGACAGGTCTCCGCCTCCCAAATGGAAGTTGGATTGGCAGCGTGAAAGATGTTCTCTTGAGAAAAGCAGAAATAGGTTTCGCAGCTCCAACTCCTGATCGTTTTCCCATCATTCATTTCCTTCCAAAGCATCAATACGACTTTATAAAATTTGTTAGTCGACGACCTTTTGTTGATGTCCGTTGGACAGCTATATTCAAAGCGTTTAGCCCCCTTGTTTGGTCAACAGTATGCTTTTCTTTGCTCCTAACATCCCTCGTTATTTGGATGGGCTCAAAATTTGTGCATATAAATCATCATCAGCAAGAAGATGAAGTGATGGGATTTGGTCCCATATTATTTTACGTGGTGAAAGGGCTTCTCAACCAAGATGTAAAGTATCGCCGCTCCTCCTTGGGGAAAACGGAGAGGATCTTACTCCTCTTTTGGCTTCTCGTCGCCCTCATTCTTGGAACAGCTTATAATTCCAAGCTCACTTCTATCATGGCAATTCCCCAGATGGAAAAGGGGTTCCCAACAAATTTCAAAACTTTGGCGGCATCCAAATCTCCTCAATTTAAAGTTGGAGCAACAAAGTCCTTCCTCCTCAGCGCTGGTGGTGCCATCTTCAAAAGTTCTGGATCTCCAGTCATCAAGAAACTTTATGGAGAAATGGAAACGGAACCAGAGGAAGAAGGATGTATGAGTCGAACACTTCACCACCAAAATTATGCGTGTATTTCATGGAATTTCCAACAGGAATTTTTGACGGGGGTTGCCTTCGCAGATAGTCGAGGAGTAAGCCCATTTTTTGAGAGCAAAGATATGTTCAATTTGATCCCATTAACCCAGATTGTGAGGAAAAGAGAAGTGTTTCGAGAAAGTTATGGATATTTCTTGGAAAGTGCGTATCAAACAGGATTAAATAGAAAGTTGGCAGATATTGATATGAAAAAGTTGAGGATGGAAAGGCTCAAAAATGGGAGTTTGAAGAAGCACTCAAAACGTGTGTATAGCAAAGCATTATTGGCGGATGGGAGTCATGGAGTGGTGGTGAAGCCATTAGCACTTTCCAATTTGGTTGGAAGTTTTCTTATTATTGCCATCGGGCTACCAATTTGTTTTGTATTTTGGATTGTAGAAAAAATTTATTTTATTTTTGCTAAAGGATGGAGCACCAATAATAACCTTGTACAAGAGTTTAAATTTCATCCGTAACGACATAAATAAATTAAAAACATTTAATAAATAAAAATAAACTTGAAACATTTTTTCAGGTTAGGTTTCATCAGAATCGAATCGCTTAAATGGAATAAAATGAAAGTTTTCATCCAACGACACCACTTTCACTTTCCCCTCACTTTCAGGTTGAATTTCCTTCAATTCAGCTACCAATCTGCAGATATTAGATGAGTAAGTACAAACAACAAATTCACAGTCGGCCAGTGACAACACGTCGATGAGAATCGGATAGATGCCACTTTCATAACGCTGATAGTCAGTGGACATCATGGCAATTGATTTATTAGCATAAATTTTCCATTTAGTTGTGTTCTTCTCCCATTCCATTGCTTCATCGATCACTTCTGGCGCATCTGAAGCTAGATAAATGTGTCCTTTGATGGGATGACATTCAGTCTTTTCTCGAGTGGTGAGGTACTCCTCCACATGTTTCATATATTCTTTCAGTGAATAAGAGTCAGCTTCATTTACAAGCTTATCTGAGCGACGGACTTGGATCCCAACTGAGATGATGATGGTGGTGTTGGAGCTTGAGCTGCTGTTTAGAAGATTTGTTTGGTTCATTTTGATCATGGATTTGGCAGTCTCCACCATTCTCCTCGTTTCTGAAGTTGGTCGCATGATATATTTTGCAAATTGTCCCACCCACCACATATCCGGGTCACTAGAAATTCCTACCAACTTTGAAGCAATATCAGTCGGAACTCCTGATAAGTATAAAGCGTCCCATGGGGAATTCATTCTCATCGATTCAAATGTTTCGACGTGCAGCACATCCGCAGTAAGAGAAAAGTTATCAGCTCCCCATTCTCCATTTGTGAAGCCGCTAGCGTTCATGCAGGTTTCGCTGAGGGGTAAAAATATTTGGTTCCAGGAAGCTCCTTTATAGTCTTGAATCAAATTGAGGATTAGAGTTCGGTTGGTGATGTACGCTATCATAAGGCAGTAGACAATGTGGTGGACAGTACACCCGAATCCGCAAACTGATCGGGTGAATAAAAAATACGCAGATTGCATGTTAAAGGCAATTGAATTTCTCCATGCTGTTATTTGCAATTTCAGGTAGATTTGGTGCTAATTCTAAAAATATATATGAACATTACATTTATTGACTTTGCATGCGAGCTTTTTTGCTTTCACACAATCCGGAGGATGTTGCAAGGTTCGGAGCCGTTCCTGCACAAGTTCACCTAGTGCTGCCCTTTTCGATTGCCTGGATTCTTGTTGTTGATGATAATCACTTGGAAGTTGAGATTGAGATGTTAAAGATGAGATCTTAAATAATATTTGTACCAACACGAAAACAATTATGCAAACAAGGAATAACACTCTTAATTTCAACATTGTTAAAAATGTATAAAATATGATGATGATGATAAATGAATAAAAATAAAACTGATAAACAAAATTCTTTTGATGATTACCGATGAGAAAAAATATGAAATGGACAATGCCAGGTGTCAGGTCAAGGGGGAGTTCCCATAGTAACATCAGCTGTTAAAAATTCTCTGAGTTGCTTGTGACTGTAAAAGTGCCGACCAACTTTATTAACCTGCGACATCTTGATCAGGTTTATTAGCAACGACGACAACAATGCATGAAAAAATACAAATGTACATTAGATTGAATCGTCCCAATTTCATAGAACTGTAACTAAAAATAGAATACGCAGAAATGCAGCTGTGACATGACGTAACCTCAGTTGGGGGTAATGATTTATGTTCGGAGAACCCATCTCAAATATATACTTTAGAAAGAAACCAGAATTGAATATGCCACTTCTGTGATGAACAATATGAACGTACGATGCATCTCTTGTAAGTTCCGTCAATATTTGTGTAAGCAGGTGTAAATTGAAGAAAAAAAACATATTCTGCCAGACAATAATAACAATTGAGGATGAAACTTAAACAAATATAAGGTGTCTTGAATCAATTGCCACATGCTAGGAATTTTCATCGCGTAAAGCTTCTTTCACCGCAGCAACTCCGATTCCGTGACGTCCTTAAAAAATATTTATTACAAAATAAAAGAAAAATTACCAGAGGGTTCATCTAGGTTGTTATCAATCGAAACGAGAAATAGAATTAATGTTTTTGTTTTATGAGTTGATCAACATCAAATAAATAATTAAAGAGATAAGTCTATTAATAAGTAATCATCATCATCAGTATCAATTGCCACGTTTCTAAGACTTTCAAAAGGGAAAATTAAACGATTTAAGTACTACACCTGGTGCTGAATAATAAATGCATTGTTTCAGCAAGGTCGATTAGCTCCAGATACGTAAATTTAGCCACCACCCTGACCAACCCCAACAAACTCATTCATTCTTCCATGTTATTTAATCGGTAATTTCTTCGAGTTTGATTAAAACAAAAAACAGTCTTTCCATTTCATTCGTCACTGTCATCAAGTCAACTGTTTTTGTAAGTTCACGCTGGGGCGTTTTCTAATTAACAAATCCAATTAATTTTATGGAGTCAGGTGAATTATGACGATTTTTGATCGTTTATTGATAAGATGTCAACTGCGACTCATCGATGAAGGCAGCAAATTATGTCAAGTTTCCAACTATTCACTACTCAAAGTTGGCGAAAGTCAGTCAAAAAAATTTGACCGAAAAATTTCCTAAATGAATAAGCCCACTATAATCATTTTTTTATTCTTGGTTATTTTAGTATACACCACAAAAACTAGTAGAATTATTTTGCCTAAAAATTTTCTTTATCATCCTGATTCTCTCTATAAAATTTCCACTGAAATACTTTATAATGAATTCAAATCCCATGGTTTATGCGGAACTCATACAATTTTATCAGTCAATTCTCAGCATAACAAATCCACCGACTTTGAAACAGAGTTGATCTCAAATTTAGTGAAGTTTACGATGATTCCCATACGCTTTCAAAACCCCAATTTATTGTCATCACGAAATAATACTTGTGTTTATCAAAGGTGGAGTACTTTCAAAAATATTGTGACCACTGCTTTCTTTCCTAAAAACAGAGAAGAGTTCCAAATTCAAACTAAGCTATTCATTAAAGGATTTCTGCAACTGATACAAAAACAGGATGATATAAATGGGCTAATCCAACGTGACAAGGACTCATTCTTGTTCATCATAAAAGGAAAGGAGGAGGCTGAGCTCGTGCTCAACTCGCAAATTAAATCCGTTTTGAAACTGAAAGCTTGTGTTTATAGTGGCGAAGCTGCAGTGGAAATACTCATAATTTCTCCATACGCCCCAACAAACAATCAACTAGTGAAGCTTAATCCTTCCAGGGATTATTCCAACAGCATTTTCAAAGATTTTACCTGGAATTTTTATGGATACCAACTCAAAATGGCAATTCTCCGCCTATATAATCCCATGTATAAAGTGGAAGTCGACTCTAGCACCGGCAGAGTCACCCCAAAACGAGGTTTCTTTCATGACATGGTTGAAACAATTTACTCCAGATTAAATCTCACAACAAATAAATTCCTTTGTCAAGGCTTTGGCAAGTTTCCCCCTGGGGCAGTGACAGGAACCCAACTTCCAAATGGGAGTTGGATAGGATGCATGCAAGACATTATATCAGGTCGGGCTGAAATTGCAATAGCTGCTCCAACAGTGGATCGTTATCAGCACGTGCATTTTCTTCCTTGTTTTCAATACGTTTCAATAGCATTCACCACGAGAGTGCCGAGCACAGCCTTTTCTTGGAAAGTGATTTACAAAGCTTATGCTCCTTTGACTTGGGCTTTAACTTTGATGTCAATAGGGGCTTTGGGGATTATCTTGTGGTTTAGCAACCGAAAGTCACATGGCAGCAGAGGATTTGGAATTGGATTTGGTACAGCGTTGTTTAGCTTGCTGGGAATCCTCGTGAATCAAAGTGCGACTTTAAGAAATTTTTCCCCAACGTCAAATATGGTTATTCTCATGTGGCTTCAGTGTGCTTGGATTCTTGGTGCTGCTTACACTTCCAAGTTGACTTCCCTCCTTACTATTCCTGTTGCTGATGATGATTATGTTCCAAGAACTTTTCAGGGGGTTGAGGAATCTTTGTATTTTGGAGTCACAAGCCCGAAACTATTTCGACTTGGAGTTGGAGGAGAAATCCTTAAGAATTCTGCGTCTAAAATGATGCGCAATCTTTATAGAAAGATGGAAACTGATGAAGATGGAATTAGCTGTTTGAAAAGAGCGATGACACAAGATGTTGCTTGTGTTTCTTGGAATTTTTTGTTAGATTTTGATAAAGCGGTTGAGTTTGCGGATAATCATGGGGTGACGACAAGAAGGAGGTTTCAGGACTCTAGTGAAGTTCTTAGCTTTGTGCCGTTGACGCAGATTACCAGGAAAGGGGAAGTGTTTGCCGGGAGTTATAGCTACTTTCTGGAAAATCTATATGAGATGGGAGTGACGAGGAAATGGGCGAGTTTGGATAAGCAGCTTTTGAGACAGAAGCGGTTACAAGAAGAGATAAGCAATGGGACTCATAATCAAGGTCATTATGATGGAGGAGGGAATGAGCCTCAGCCTTTACAGTTGGCGAATTTTCAAGGCTCCTTTGGGATTTTGGGAATGGGAATTGTCACAAGTGCTTCTTGCTTCATAATAGAATATATTGTAACTCTTTTACGAAGCCGAGCTAAATTGTAAAAGATGAGAATGAGGAAGAATCTGTTGTGGATGTCAAATTAAATTCATGCTGTTAATTTAAATCAAGTGGCGTACAAGTTAACTTCTGTCAGTTTTTTTGCAAATTATCAATCTCGTTTTCAGTTTTGCAATGAAATGAAAGCAACGTTTCTTGTGAAAGTTTGCTTTCTAGCTTGGTAGATGTCATAAAGTCCATGCTGGAAAAACCAATGCTTCCGTTTGTACTTATAAGTAACTGGTCTACAGATTTAAAATGAAAGTGTTCAATGCAGAGGCTACCTCTAGACTTTTGATTTGAGCTGATGATTCAATTTCTTTTGATTCCTGGATGCAATACAAATAAAGTTTTACGTCGGTTTATAACATCTAGACCTATAATCATAAACCTAGGTTGTGATTTTTAATGATTTTGAATAATAAGGGAAACAAGAAGCATAAATGAATACAAATTAGATTACAATCAGCAATGGTATTGTTGCGCTGATTCGGTCTCCTTATCACTCGCATGCAAGCATGAATCAAAATCAAAATCAAATCAAATATTTAATTTACAAGTTGTGCATGAATTGGCTTCTCACAAACAACCAAGGAGAAACCATTGAATTATTTATGATTAAATAATGGTGGCTTGTTTTCTAGCCATTCATAATTCATTGCATCTATCTCTATTTACTTACAAAGCAAACATCCGTTACAAACATTCTAGCTTCATTACAAAATAGGATAATTCCATTCCATCATCCATGCGGGTTCCAGCTCAGTACAGTCTCCAAATTCGCACATTAGCTACCGGGTCTCTCCTCGAGCTTCCATTCAGTGACAAAACAGGTAAGTTTACTTGAGATGCTGATGCTAATCTGTTGTTAGCCATGTCTAGACTAAAAGTCTCTTGCACTTACTTCAACCAAATCCATCCACACATAACTAATAACTATGCTTCTTCCTAGAATCGCTATACTGTAATTGCATGCAGGCTATAATCATGATCATATCCTAGTCATTTTTCCAGAAAAGACATCACACGGATCAGTGACAACAAGTTTTTTGTCCCATTACATTGGACCTTTTCAAATTCTCCTGATTTTTCATGGCAGAACTTGCCAGCATGCACTGCAAGATAAACTGACCCCTTCCCAAGCCAGCTGGAATTTTTTCTACAGGGCTGATTAATTCCAGGCATCATGGAGAGAGAAAAATGTACTTCGCAGAACAACCTACGCGTAATGTACGTAATACCGCAAAATTCATGCATAAAACGCCACAAAACCCATACCTATAAAACTTCCAGAATTTAATTTCCAGGGATGCTGTAATATACCTACTCTAATAAATGGGCAAAATTCTGTAAGGCGCCAGTAGGCGCAAACAGTGTCATGTCATGCACAACGCACAAGGAAGTAAACCCAAAACCAAGCAATATTTTCAACACTGCGTGTTCACGTGGTGGACGCAAAAATACACTGTTGAAGTGCTTGATACAATGTGGCGTGGCTTGGCTTCTAATCTTCTTCGTCGTTGTGCATTTGGTAACGTACATACACTTGATATATGTATAAGTACTTCTTCTATGGTCCATCAATGATTTATTAGACTAAAAAATCTTAATGAAGTGAAGATGATGATGCCTTCTTGGCTATTGCATATTTTATTTTAGATATCAGTAGAGATCATCGTAATCATCATCAAACTGGCTACGCGATGGTTCAACTTTGTAATGTAAATATCTAGGAAGTGTCTTTAGAGGATTGAAACAAAGAGGGACAAAAAATGAAAATAAAGTTTTTGTTTTGGCCCGTTTCTGACAATGTTGAATAAAGAGGTGCAATATAAACGTGAGTGAGTACCTACCTATTTGAGCATCGTCGTGAGTGACAGTGACTCAACACAAAAAAGGAGAGATTACATTACGCTGAGTTGTGTTCTCGTTTATCATGATTTTTTGTCGCGGTTCTGTTCTGCTCTCCCTAGACACATAAAATTATGTAACGATTACTTAACTTGATGCTCAATTCATGAATTCATCCAATCATTTTTCATATGTTTAATAACAATGCGGTAGTTGATTTTTTTAAATTGTAAGGGAGAAATGGACATTGCTATTGCTGGACAAAGAAATGGGGCTTGTATTAAATTTGCATGTTGCTTTGGATTTTTGGTATTGGGTATATAAACCCACGGAGAAGTTCCAGTCAGCATCACAACCACTTTTCTTTGCTTTACCTTGCAAATTCTTCCAAATTTAAATCAAAACTTAATTTGTGCTTTGCACACTTCAACCATCACCAACATGAAATTCGTAAGTTTCCAGAAACAACAAGTCTAAACTAAAAACTATTTCACTATGTTGAAACTTTTGACTAAACATTTTTATTTCAAAATATTTCAGGTTGTCATTGTCGCTCTCTTCTGCTTCGTCGCTGTCGCATACGGAGGTCTCTTGGCTGCTCCAGCCTTGACTTACGCCGCACATCCAATTGCTGTCGGACCCGCTCTTGTCCCAGCTACCATCCACACCCGTACTTACCATGGCTCTCCACTCATCAACGGACTCCACGGAGCTGTCATCATATAAACGTGAAAAATTCTACCTCTAACTGCCAAAGATGTCCCCGATTGGAAATTGTCGCATAAATTACCCCTGCCCCCAAACTACCAATCTGTTCCCAAGTTTAAATCCCATTGATAATGAAATATCCGTTACCAAATCTGCCTTTTCATTTTTTTGTATTGTTTTTGTTATTTGTTGTCTAAAGCCGTCGAAAAACTGACCATTGAAAAAAATCGGTGAATCGGTAATAAATTAACAACATAAAAAAGAGATACATAATTATTGGTTTCATTTCAGTTTTTATTTTTCACAAATTTAAATGTAAATTAAGTAAACATTTGACTTTGACCTTTTCACCCAAAAAATTTCTTTTTCTTGGTGGTTGTTGAAGCAGGAGTTGTAGTGGTCGTTGCAGGTTCACTACACATGCAACGGTTTCCCTCACATCTTACATCAGTCAATCTTGGAGATAAGCTACGACAAGCGTTATGGCAAGAGAGTTGATAAGTGTGAGCGCCTAAAATTACATTAAAATTGTTTGAGATTAACAAATAAATGCGCAGTTGAAATTCTTATGCAAGAAATAAACTGTGAAACTTACTTGTACAAACTGCAGGGCATCTTGAGCACCTTACAGATGCTTCTTCAGCTAGCACAGCTGTAATATTATTTATTGCGTGTTAAAGAAAAAACATATTAATATTAATATTGCGTGAGCTCGGTGGTTATAGATTTGTTGATAATATTTTTCTTACCTGTGGAAAAATATAGGACAGTCAATGCAACGGCAAGCACACAAGCTAGCCTAAAACTCATCTTCAATTTTTTATGATCAAACAATCAGTTGGGAATCTTTTTAAAACCTTTTGTTGGGTTTGAAACAGATGATTTTACAAAGAGGAGATGAATGAAATGATTCTTTCTCATGTAAACTGTATTCTTCTATTCCATATTCATATGTTCATCATTTTTGTGCATAAAATACAACTAGGTTGTAGGTGAGTCACGCGGCTACGTAAATGTATGCTGATGATGTAGAAATCATGTAATATATTTGCTGTAGTCTTGAAGGAAAACCAGAAAATAATATTCAATATTGCTTACATTTCAGTAACATACCGTCACGCTGAATATGCAAATTTCATGGCAATTAAATGTAATGCAAAAAAAGTTTGTGTGGTGCAGTGTAGTGTAGTACAAGAATTAGCTACGGTATCATAATGAAATGAACTATACTTCTCACAAGGCAAAAATTAAGTATACGCAAACAGGATCACTATATACAAAATATTATAACTATAAATTCTACAAAGTCTTACTCCAGCTCAATATATACATGATATGATGAATTTGTTAATATAATGACGCATTTTCGCAAACAAGTTTGTTACCGTGTAAGAATATCCTATGCCAAATGTTTCACAGTTGTGCGTGTGAACGCTATGATGAAGCTTCAACAATCCGTCATATATCCATCTATTATTCAATTTCAAGCAACGAAGGACACAAAACCAAACCACAACGCATATTCATGTATGTGCATTACCAGCACAGAGCAACATCATAAATATATTCCGTAACGGAACCTTTTTATTCCAACCAAAACTCATATTATTATAAAACAAAGGTTTATGCAGTACTATATAAATCTTTTTAAGTTTGTCCCGATGAATTTTTGCTTTAAAATATTTGCCTCGTCACGTTTATGGAGGATCCTAATCCAATTATAGATTCTTCAAATGCCAATCAACCTACTTAATAATTTCATGTTTTGAATTGTCGTCCACAGTCAAGATTGATTGAAAAGTCGTTTTCATCACGCATGCATACATATATATGCTATATGCTGAAATATTTAGCCATAAATAAATTAAGTTCAACAGTTTTATAAAATAAATGAGGAAAATTTTGATGGCCAAAGTGCTGCTGTAATTATATTATTCAGAAACTTTGATCATATCAATTACCAAATCCGTTTTATCAATTTTTGTATTGTATTTTTACCTACAGCCATTGCAAATAAATCGGCGATAATAAATTACCAACATAAAAAAGAGATAATATTGATTTCATTCCAGTTGGAGATGCAGTGCGACAAGCGTTACGGCAGGGGAGTGGATAACCGTAGTTACCTAAAATGACAAAAAAAAAATAACAAACAAATACGCCGTTGAGTTTTTACGCATGAAAGAAACTTAAATACTTTTACAATCCACAGGGCAATTTAAGCACCTTACAGAAGTTTCTCCAGCCAGCGCCGCTGCAAAATTAATTATTTGGTGTTAAAGAGAAATATATCTAGGTGGTTATAGTCGTTGATAATAAAGGATCGAGAATAAGTTAGGGAACTGGCGTAATTTGGTCGTATTTTCCACAAATGTGGATTTTTTACTTCATTCTTTCAGCACAATGTAGAGAATCTTAATAGCTACCTATTGATATCCTAAAGAGCCTTCTTAACCCCTTTGGTAGCTGTGGAGCGAGTCATTTGTGCAGCATGCTCCTAAATGACTTTTCCGGGCGTTTTCGAACTTACTTTGGAATTTTTGTTCAAACCAGCTGGAATCCCAGAAGGCTTTTGTGTGCATCTTATCCCTGCAAGTACCTGCTCTTACAAATAACACAAAAATTTTCAATCAATTGACCTAGGAAATATTTTGGGGGGTTTTTGCCTATGGGTACAAATTCGATGTTTTTTGCACTTTGGTACTCCTGAGTCTTTTTCGCATATTGCGAAAAAACCAAGTCCGACCAGACATTTTTGTCTTCTGTTTCATGATGAGCATTGATAAAGGTAAGCAGGCGACGCTTGAAACATTCCTGAATGTAGACGTCCGCCGTCATAGTACCCTCTCAAAAGTAGGGTCGCGAAGCGTTTCCAAATTCAACCATTGTTTTCCATATCGAGATTTTTTGGGAAAAAGTCTGGGACCCGTACTTTTGAGCACTGGGCACTTCTTCAGAATCTACACTTTGGTAAAACCTTCGTCCCGGCACTGGGGAAGGCTCCAGGTGGACGTACGTCTCGTCGTCAAGGAGCCAAATTTTGTCCATGAATTTTCGCGTAAAACCTTTCACCCCTCTTGTACTAAATTGTTCGCTCCACAGCTACCAAAGGGGTTCAGAAGGCTCTTCAGGATATCAATAGGTAGCTATTAAGATTCTCTACATTGTGCTGAAAGAAGGAAGTAAAAAACTATACATTTGTGGAAAATACGACCAAATTATACCAGTTCCCTAACTTATTCTCGATCCTTTATGTCCTACCTGTAGAAAGAAAGAAGACGGCCAATGCAACGCTAAGAACACAAACTAGCTTAAAACTCATCTTAATTTTTTATAATCAAACAATCGGTTGGGAATCGCTTTAAAATCTTTTGTTGGGATTGAAACAGTTAATTTCTCAAAGTATTGAATGAATGATTCTTTCTTATGTAAACTCTAACCGTAAGATCTGAATATTTGATAACACTCGTAGAAGAATCTTGCAGGAGACTGATCAGAAAAGAAGAATACAGGGAGATGAAGTTATGGACCCTTATATATCCTTATATAGATATCAGTTGACCCAGATTCAGGAAATTTGAGCTGAACTTGATCAGCTCGTATCAGGAAATGAGATCCCTTAAAATAAGGTTGCTGGGTTCTGCTCAAGCCAAGTGCAGATGCACGATAGCACGGAGCAACCATCTGAAATAAAAATACATATATCTTTTCATTTCAACAAAAAATCGTCCTAAAATTATAAAGCTAACAATATTCCAATTCTGTCATCCATCCAAGTCTGAATGAATTTTTGATTAAAGTGTTTGCCTGGTCACTTTTTTGGGAGTTCTTCTCGTACCATAGATGTTTCAAATGTCAATCAACTTAAAAATGTGGTTTTGAATTGTCCACCGTTCTCAGTCAAGATTGATGGGAAAGTTGTTTTCACCACGCATGGATTGATGTGACCATATATACCCTATATTATCCTCAAATATTTAGCTATGAATAAATTAAGTTCAACAGTTCCATAACATTCCAACCGTACAACTTCCCTTCAAAAATGAAAGAGGTAACTTTTTATGGCCAAAGTGCTGTTGTATTAATATTATTTAGAAACTTAGACCCTCCGGACATACACAGGTTATTTGTACAAGGGCCAATGCGCATTTGTACGGGCTTCGTCACCATCAACTTTTTGATGAGCTGGTTCTTCCGGGAACCCACTTTTTTTTATCATTAATATTGATCCTTTGAATTGGTCATAAAAATTGCATAATATGTTTCACAGGAATATCTACGCTTTCACGTCGTACACAATATTTAACAATAAAATTGATTTCAATATTTATTTTGTCCGGAAAGAAATGTAAGTACACAGAGGAAGTCAAGTATTGATTAAGGCATATGACTCAAGATATTCTGTCTCAAGTAAAAACTACTGCAGTAATATTCACTACATTTTTTCTTCAATTGAACCAGAAAAATATAAAAACAGAGGGTTGGCGGAAGTAAAGCAGCAACCAACGATGCGGTGTTTGCATTCTATTCCCCTGGGATGAGAATTTTCATGTCTCAGTGTTTTAAACACATAGTATTATGTATGATCTTTTAAGCACTGTATTCCAGGATTTAAATAGCAAAACATTACATACCTTCATACATTACTTTCTTACAAAATGCACAAAGAAATATGCGAATTCAATACATTATATTTTTGCATTGCTCATAACCGACTAACGATGGTGAATCACCATCTTCTGTCATGTCACCCAAAAACTTAGGTAAAAGTGAACTGATCGGTGACTAGTTAGTAGTTCCACATAAAGTTAGCAACAATGTGTATGTGCTGGAGAAAAAAAGTTGCAAGAGTGTTTGCAAAATCTGCTATTGCTAGTTTATGATTTGACTTGATGTCTAAAGTTCATAAAAATTTTACTGGTGCATCCAAGATTATTCTGAAAACGGAATATTTGACAACATCCATCCTACACTTTTGTTTTTCAAAATCAGGTTTTAGCTCGCTTAACTTAAGAAAACCATTTTTTCATCATAGACATTGGATTTCAAATAGCTGATATTTTATGCGAGCAGGTCACCTGCAATTTCACATTTTGGCGCAAGCTCACCAAAACGTTTGGAAACGAATTTTATGGAATGGCAGAGAATATTGAATGTAGACATCAAAGTTCATAATCATTAAGCACACCATGCAGAAGAAGGAGTGCAACACTTTTTTGGGGGAGAATTTCATCATCATTAGCAACAAATGCAATAATTTTTTGTGTCTTACTATGCCCTAATTTGGATTCATTCATGCACAAGAGAAACACGTGCATCAATTCATATGTCGATTGTCACGTCACGATTATGTAGACAGTTATCAAAATGTATTCAAAGGCTCCAGATTTTTTCTTTCAAGAGAGAGCAAAACTTTATCCAATTAGCAACTCAATTCACAAAATCAATTCCTGGAACCTAATCAGAAGAACATTTCAGAACCAGAACTTTAGCATGTTATGTGAAATAAGTGAAAATAGATTTTGAAAAGACGACTGAAGACAGTAAAAAAATTGGCAATCATCAGGTTAGTGTTGAAAAGTTGTCTAAACTAAAACTCATTAGTCTATAACAGTATCAAAAAGGTTAGACACAAGATTTCTTGGAACTTTTAAGAAAGCGTGTCACGGAAAATGTCCATTTTACTAGGTGGGTTTTCACCTGACATGATTTAAGAAGGGGCTAAACTGCATGAAGAAATAAAGTTTTTGTTTGATGCGGTTTATGCGTAGTAGTATCTGAGCCATAAACTGTTTTTCTAGTTTTTGAATTTCCACTTAAATTGAACAGTTGGAAAATCCGAAACGTTATTTTTGTCAAGGAAGTCGGCAAAAAAACTTGCGTTCAATGAAATAAATTAAAATGAAAGCAAATCATGAATTAATTTAGGATGAAATTGAGATTGTGCATGAGTAGTTTAACCTTCCAGTCCGGGGGACAGATCTGTCTTCATCTTCGTATTTAACATTTTAAATTATGGCAGCTGGAAGCTGGTAATAATATAATAATTCTTTTCATTGTGAATGTGCTTATAACTGCATAATATCAAGGTAGGCATATGTACAATTTATTTGGTAGAAGTAGCAACAAATCGCACTTAAGTTTGAGGCTGAAAGGGGAAATGAAGCAATAATGTAATGAAAACACAAAAACTTATCCCATAGACCAATCCACGGTGTCGCGGAGATATTCTGGTAGCCTGTCCAGCTTGGTGCTCTAACCTTAAAACTGACTTTTACCGAGTCATTATTTAATTTTATGAGACGAAGCTAGGCAAGCTGCATCATCATTTCAACGCCATATTTCGTTTGGGCTAGGGATATATTAATATGTGTCATCGAACAGATCCGTTTGCGTACAGGTGAATTGTGTTTCGTAATATAAATCGTATATAAATGTTGAGTGAAAGCAAAATTGCTTGCGATGTTATGTTGATAAAGAATTTCATAGAATAATATTTTATTGATAATTTTTCCACCCACGCAATAACAAAAAAGTATCAAGTCGCTTTTATAATCAATACTGTTTCACATAGTAAATATTTTAAAGATATACATAGTAAGTATACACTGTCCACATGTCATATAATATTTACTTAAACCTTTAATTTATACATATGATTTTTATACTTGACATGTTACATGAAATACATATTCATAAGAACACAATGAGTTGACAGAAATCTTAAACATCCAAATCCAAGTAAATATACAATTTCCTGTTCTTAGAAAAACACGAGAGCAGCGCCGTAGGGAATTTTGTTAATGATTGCATCCAGTCTACCTACAACTACAACCTACTTTATGTCAAGTAAAACTCCATTTCCTCTGTTTTGTATTGAAAGAAAGAAGTAGTATGTACGTACATACGTAGGCAGCTACTAAATACATAGATATATCGCGTCTTTATTAAACAAAAGAGAAAGCATACAAACTAGCCTACATTATTCATTACCCAATAATTCCTACCAGGGAGTCTCCCTACAGTCTACCCACCCCTGTCATGTCAAAAAGATTTATTAAGTACTTACCCAACAGTATAATCTGTTTGGAAAAGAAGTTGACGTTAATTACGTCCCTTTTAACAAGATTTAGGTAACATTTTACAACAGTGTAGTGCAGAGTCATGTCATGTAATACTCATTAACATTTGGAACATGTTTGTTTATACTATTAACTAGCTAGGTTACCTATCTTATGTCATGTTTATTTTAAACATTCATGAGGAAAAGTAATACATTGCTTTGCATTATGTTCAGGAACGCTGGCTGCTGGTTGACGTATAAAAATCAATGATGAATAAATTAGAATTTCTTCAAGTCTTATTTTTGGACATTTTAAGGTTATCCTTCATCATTCAACTTCTTCTGGAGTTCTTGAGTGAAGCACTTTTCACAAAATGACGTTTGAAGTTGACAATGTTATGAAATTGGGAGAAAGAGGCTGAAGGACTTTTTCATAAATTTTCATTGACACAAAGGAATCTTTCAAGTGTCAATCCAACTCACATCTGTCAGTATTGATAGGGCTGATTAAGGGATAAAAAGATGTTATGCAATTTTATTTCAACTTTATGAACTTTATCAAGAGTGAGTTGTGAGCTATATATTATTTGACATTTTAAAAGCTGGAGTGTCTACACGAGTTCGAGTTCGACTTGTCTATTTATATCTTGTCATGTCCCAGTAAACTTCAGATGGGAAACGTGTCAGTCGCTGATTTAGTGACGCATGTCTTAAACTTTAGAGAAATCCATAAAAAGGAGTATTGTATTTTATATACTTTACATATAAAAGCGTGCCCTTAAATCTATTTTTGAGTTAGGTACAAACATTATGAGTTATTTTTTTTAGATTTGTATTTTTTTGTGTTTGAATGTGAAATATAAAATAGCTGTATATGTTGTACATATTATGTGTGTGCATGATCATTGATCATCTTGTAGATTGTATCGTAGGTACTTCTTCTCATTGGATTGGATTATGAACCATGAAGGTTTAGTTAAAAACCAGCATAAAAGTAAGGGGATATCTCCTTCTATCTCCTCCAAATATGTACAGCATAATCTTTGATTTTGATAGCAAAAAATTACAAGTTACAGCTTTTAATAGTGAAAGCGAATTCTATCTCTGGGGAAAATTATCTGCTTATTTCAACATCTCTAAATGGAAGAAAGATGATGATGATGAGTAAATTTATCAGTATAAATGTATAGTTTCACAACAAAAAGTATCACGTTCACTGGCACACCGCATAACTCCATGTTCATCATGTGCAGAATAATTTCACCAAAAAGCTGTATCCATTATGAGTACTTTCTCTCTATACTCGTTTGAACAAGCTCCAAAATCATCACATCACATTTCAAATGCACACGCACGTTCATATTCAATATTACGTAAGGAAATCATTATTATTTTGTTCGTAACAAAAAGAGTATCACTACTATGCTCATCTTTTAATAGTACATTCCAACATAATCCTATTCTCTTATAATACTTTTATATGAAACATCTAGAGCCTTACAAATATTATATTTTTTTATGCGTTGGAATTTCCCTTGGGTACAAATATAATATGCAGGTACACGAATGTATAATATGTAGATGTACCTTGTGAGTGAGTATATTACACAATTTATTGTGTAAAATTAAAATGTTATACCATGTTACAGCGTAATTATCCGATTCCATTATCATTTGTTTCTCCCGCAGACATTCATAATGAAAAAATTACACATAAAAACCACATTAATGACTAGTATGGCGTAATAAACCTAATTATTTTAATAATTAGTTTCGACTCTCGACTGTATTTTTATAAAAAAAAGGAAAGATTCTCTCGGTTTAATTGTAGCAGATAATTACCTGACCTCCTCCATCATCTCCCAAAGGTTTTGAGTCCGGAACTTGAATAAGTGTTGTTTCTGTAAACTCTTCCCCAGACTCTGGAGTCGGAGTATTTTTTGTGTTTGTGTAATTATTGTTGTTATTAAAATTCACCTCTTTTTCCCTCTGCTCATCCCTTGTTTTTGTCGTTGTGAAGCTACTAGAGCGGCGAATATTTACAATGGATGATGATTTTTTGGAAGGACTTGAGCCTCCGCTGGAAACCTTTTTTGGACTTGTACACTTTTGACTAATTTTTGAAAATATTTCATTCACCTTGTTATTATAAATGGATGGTGATGATTTTGTGGGGGAATTCTGACTAGGTGGCTGAGGAATTTGATTGTGATTCTTTTGAAGTGTTACTTTCTCAATCTCAACTTTCCCCTCAGTATTATTATCATTTTCATTACAAGATGCAGTACTACTCTTGCTCTTTTCGGGTTCCTCCTCGATGAAATAATTTGCATCAAGATTGAGACTTGGTCGATGTTGTTGATTATCGTAAATGAACTTGTTTGTTTTGTTTGACAAGCAGGAACTGGACCGTCGCCTACTATTGCTCCTGTTGTTTCCACAAGAAGTATTATTATTCTTTCGACCGTGACCGTGATGGTTGGAACATAAAGATGTGGTTGAGGAAACAGCAACAGCAGATGTTGGGTTTTGATGTTTGTTGTTAGTGCAAATATGGGGGCTGTAAGCATTATCTTTGATGATTGTCCCTTGTGCTGATGATTTGGTATGCGGTGGTATTTGTAGCGTCATATTTTTCAAAGGAATGTGTTCATGTTCGGTGCACATGTTGTTGACATGAACATTAGCATTAGCTCCCTTATTATTTCCAGTGAGGTTGAGCAGCCGGTGATTCACAACTGTTGTTTGAGTATCCCATGTAGATTTCCTTTTGCTCATCATCCGATCTGAGTTCATGGTAGAGCCTCGCTGCAACCTCCCATTGTCCCCGCGGCTGTGACCCCCATTTCCGTAACGACTGTCCGCTCCATGTAACCGCCCGTTGTTCCCGCTGAGACTGACACAAGCGGCACAAAGACCGCCGCCACCACCACCCATCCCTCCACCACCACCACGGAGGGTGCCTCCAACACTTTGACGAGTTCCACCAGGTCCCCGTCGATTCCCGGATTCGTCACAGATGCAGCAAAATAGGTGATCATTGAATTGCTACAGGGATAAAAAAAAGAGATGATGAAAATGTGGAGAAAGTAAAAGTAAACCAATAAAAAATTTCATCACACTTTCCCCCATTATTATTCGCTGAGGAAAGTTTTCTCCTGCATTTTTTCAATTTAAAAGTGAAAGTGCACACACACATGCAATATTTAGGAAGGTGAATCATTTCTCATTTATTTTTTTAATAGTTAGGTCCTTCCTCCCACTTGTAACTTTCATGCTTGTATTTAAGTTTCATGAAAAATATTCCTTTTGCTTCAATATTCTTTTTGATCTACGTTTATAAAGAAAAGTTTTTTAATCTTGGAGCACGAAAATGGGAAAATGGGTGAAAAAATTGGATTGGTTTTCCACAGAAAACCAATCCCGTTGTCGTTTTAGTTGAGATGAGTCATGTAAAAAAAATTCATCCATACCTTGCGAAATGTCCCACTAACACAGTACAAAGTGATAGGATTGATGCAAGAGTTGGCAAAGCTGAGACAAAACCCAAGAATTCTGCAAAAGTTCCAGAAATCATTGAAACTATCCTCAGCATCCGGATAAAAGTAGAACCAGAGGAGGAACAAGTGATGGGGAAAGAAGCAGATGGCGAAGATCACGACAAATGACAAGATCATTTTGGCAACCTAAAAACATGACAAGAGTAAAAAGAAAATGTGAATAAGAAATATGTTTATTTATCGAGAAAATCTTTTCATTATAGTCGACAGTCTACATGAATACAAAAATAAGTGAAAGATGAGACGAAGAAAGGAGGAGGAAAAAAGCAACCAAAATAATAATAACATGTGGCATCAACAAGTTGCGAAACTAAATCCCTCAAATTCGTTTGCTGAAGGCAGATTTATAGGCAGTTGTTATGTTGTTGTGTTGTCAAGTTTCCTTTGAGTTGAGCGTTTTGTATATTTGTAGACATTGTTAAATAGTTATTCTAAGCACTTCTTTGTGAGACTGTAAATGTAATATAATACTGTCGTATTTGCTACCAACCAGCTACTGAATATTTATTTTTTGGTCCTGAGTCGTCTTCGTCTTGAAGTTGTAATTTGATATGCTAATATTTACTTTTACATGAGCTAAAGGAAATTTTTCCTGTTATTTCTCTCAAAAGAAACTCTAAACTCTTTTAGGTAGAATGTAGGATAGGATTAGATTCCATTTCTGGGAAATAATATTATTACCTTTTCACGTTTTGTACCACATTACATTTAGTGAGATGCGTACTTAATATAGATAATGTAATTTAACCGATCTTCTTCTAAAGTATGTAGCAAGACCGAAATGAGTTACGGATTTGGTTACGAAACTACGCAAAGCTAACAATGAGCCACGCGTGTATGATGATTCAGATTCCAGAGTTCTACTCACATTGAGTAAGTAAAATTCATCCGTTTCTTCGAAATTTCGGATGGGTTTTCATTTCGAATTGGCAGGAAACGTGCTTTTGACGGCAACGAAATGCCTGGAATTTACTCTTTTAATTCTTCCAATATTAATATTCAGAGAAAAATCTTACGAGTAAAAATGTTGCGTACGTCAATAATCTTTAGCAATCAACAAAGTTGTTATGTTCTAAGAATTTATCTATATACAATTTTTTAATCACAATCAGTAATCAGAAAGGATACGAAGCGAGCGAAAAAAGATAACTATAAAGCTCATCTTTTATTTTAAGAGAAAGTATGATACTTAGTGTAAAAGTCGAAGAAATTAAAGGATTAAATTGAGGCTGACCTTTTTCCTCGCTTGGATTTGCTTTCCTTGTCCTTGCGCTTCTCCCGGCATATTCCTCGTGGAGAGAACCAGATGACGAGCCATGATGATGTAGAATGTCGCGATAAAAAACAATGGGACCGCGTAATACACAAGGAAATGGAACATAACCATTACCTACAAAGGGAAAATAGAGAGAGAGACAACATGAAAATGACATTGGGTTTAATATTACACCATACCATTTACTATTCCGAGCCAAAACCAAACCGTCAAACCGCACACCCAAAAAATGAAAGGAGATCTGTTGATGTGCACATCAACATCAACATCATCTCATCCATTTCATGATATGGTGCCATCTCCAAAAAGACGATCGTATGCAATAATGGAAACAACTGTAATTGCGAGGGTGAGCGAATGGTAGATGAGCTCAACTTTCCATTCCTTGTTTTAACAGCCTTTTTTACACGGTTGGCTTCCCTTTTTAGAAATTTTATCTATCTGTCTTTTTACCGAACCGAAGCAGGAGGAAATGAGAAACTTTATTTCCATTCCTATCTAAATCATATGTAATGTAATACAATCTACGCATGCTATGTGATATAAAAAGCGAGGAACGAGACGAAACAACGTTGAATGTATTTATCTTTGCGCCTCTGCCTGGCTTTCACTACTTTTATAATTTGCATTCAATTCATGAGCCTTGTGTGATGTTGTGATCTGATTACAAGTCGTAGTGACTCAGCGATCAAAGTGCAAATGATGAAAACTGCAAGTCTGGTAATCGAATAATAGGCTCAGGAAGGATAAATGTATATGGAACTCCATTATAAGATAGAATTTCTATGTGATATTGATATCGAGATTCGAAATGCTCAACAAAATTTATGGATGGTTCATGTTGATTCAGCAATATCTATTCAAGTGTCGGAGAGCTAACTAATCTAGCATTTTCTGGATGTTGATTGGATGCAGCATGGCAACACGCCTATCATGATCATGATCACTGGGCACTCAACACTTTGCATTAGAATTATCATCAAACTAATGACATTAGGATTTTAGATGAACTTTGTGCCTCTGCTAGCCCTTTTATTTTCATTCAAAAAATCAATAGAAGCACAAAGCAGCAGCAGCTTAGCTTAACAAGGTTAGCGTAAGTATCTCAACTCAATATGACTACGAATGAATGGATTTCGGGATATCTCCTTTGATCTTTCATTTTCAGTTTTTGTTCTGGGAAAAAAGTATAAGTATAAAAATGTTGTGTTATGTTATGTTATGATGAAGTTATAGACAAAGGCAAAGGCCGAAATAATCATATCAAACCCTGACCATAACCATAACATCAAAGGGAATCATCGAGATTTAGCTTTATTTTTTTTCGGAGAATTTTGGTCCTGTTTGTGTTTGTAAACAAGTTTATCCACTGGGAAATCAAGTGAGTTGATCATTGTTGATGTTGATGATGATTTGAGATACATGGTTCAAATTGAAAGAATCAATTTAAATTGTGATTCTATAGCCTACAGCTTAAGCTTAAGCCCCACAAATTCTATAATAATAATAATAAAGACTTGTGATGATTGTGAGCTCACCTCGTCACTGATATCATCGAAGTCTAAATTCCTGGAGCTAGTGAGCGTGCATGACTACATACGTGACTTGACTGTAAAGGTGGAGATTCATGTACCAAAATGTAATGTGAAAAGCCCAAGAGTCTAGTAAAGGGTGGTTATAAGGGAATGTGCAATTTAAGACTTATTTATGGGCTGCCCATTAAACTGATTTTATCAACAGCCTTTCCCAGTTTCCATGTATGTTTGGATTTTAACCTTTAAAGTAAATACAGCAATGTGCCAACCAAGTTAACCACCCACTTACTTCCTGCTTCAAATGCACTTCATTTCCTTCACCCAATTAATAATGTTTTTATGTCCTATAACCTATAGTCTATAGTATTCTCAAATATTTGTAGAAGAGGACACATCTCTTTAATTACCTGAGCATAAACCGGGCCAAACTCTGTTGGGTATGGATAGCAAACTTGCAACGTTCTTCCGAATCCTTCCTCTTCAGCAGAAGGATGACCAGCATCATCAAAAGCAGGACCAGCACCAGCACCATCATCATCACCGCTACCTTCTCCACTTCCGCTCCCTTCCTCAGGATCAAATTCAGGAAATACCCGGATATACGAATACAACGCAGAAGGAAGAGCAAAGAGAACTGACAGCGTCCAAATTCCTTCAGGATAAAATAAACCAAAAGACAAAATTACATTTTATCATGAATTAAATTGAATTCCCCTATCAATCTGTCACTCACCAATAATAGAAATGATTGTGATTCTGGTGGCTCTCCTCCCCGTCAACTTCCGCATTGGGTCCACAATAGCAAAATATCTGTCAGCAGACAGCGCTGTTAAAGTAAACACGGATACGCATTGACTCAAATCCTTGATGAATTCCGAAAATTTGCAGACAACCAATCCATACGGCCATGAGTCCACTGGGAGAAAAGATAGAGAAATAGACAGAGTGTAAAAACAACAAACATTCAAACACCCAAATAAAATCGTCTCCGGAAAAATAAACAAAGAGATCTTCTTCCTCTTACCCGTGTAAACCGTTGATGTGAATGGAACGCAAAAGAGGATTACAAGTAAATCCCCGATTGCCAAACTGACAATAAACATGTTTGGAACGTTTCTCATGGAGCGGTGCTTGATGAAAATGACAATAAGAGTCCCATTCCCAATAACCCCTATTATGAAGATGATGGCGAAAAGGACAGGTACAATGTACGTCTCTGGTCGCATAGAATACGGGATGTATTCAAGGGTGTCATTGAGGCTCAGGCTCTGCTCATCAAGGTTGTCGTCAAAGGGGACAGATAAAGAGGGAATTGGGGATGGGGGTAAAGTGGGAAGGGATAATGAGCCTAGGGAATCATTCAAGATTGTTGTGATTAGGCTTTTAGTATTTTCGAGATAATTGGAGGTGTTCATCGTGATGATGCTTGTTGTCTGCTGCTTTTCACTTGACGCTCCAAATCCAGTTTCTACTGAAGAGGAGGAGTCCTGTAAAGCCTTGATGAGAACGGCGTCCTTTGTGTAATCCATCTTCTTCTTGTTGAGATTTAATGATGTGTGAGATATTGGTAATGAATGATGTAAGGAATCGGAATTAGATTCCCTTATTTTCTAGATTTGAAATGCTTGATGATGCTGCTTGAACAAAAGAACTTGTTTTTGAGACAACTTGTCAGATTTCTTTCATTATTTCCATTATTCATGAGGGTTCTGTTTCTTCACTCAATTTTTTTTCGAAAAAAATGTAAATCATTTTTTGCTCCTTTTCTCACATGGGAATTGTTCAAAATCAATGAAGGGAGTTGTAGCTTGTGCTAAACGAGTTATTTCCTTTGGTGTGTTATTAGATCCTTTTCATATTATTCCGGTTTATGGAGAAAGTTAGATAAAAGTAATTGAGTAGGTTGTATATCTGAATTTACAATGAAATCAACAACTTTCAAAAGCCAGATTTTCTGTATTGAATATTAAACATTCACTCGGAATCGCATCCAATTTCCTTTTTTTCTCTGAAAATTAAGATGGCCTGACAAGTAAGTCTTTCACTTTTTGTTTTTTAGTTCAAGAAAGTTTTTGAGATTTGAAGACGCAATAATACACAGCAATTTGTACCCACACGAGAACGATTGACAGATACATAATCCCTTGGTGGTTGTGGTTTCTTGATTGTATATTGTGCGAAATGATCTCGATCTCTCTCCCTTGTGATTACTGATTTGATTGGAGATGAAGTTCATTAGATTAACTCAATTCTATTGTGAGTTACTAGAGCTAACTAGCAATAGCAATGAGTACTCAGAACTCTTTTGGAAATACTCTATTATTCTGTATTGTCATTTGGTTTTTGCTACACAAAATTAAAGTGTTGTTTTCAAAAAATGCTGGCTTCATTAACTCCTCATCCACCCGATTGTTCATTCCTAGAGGAGAAAATCAAAAAAATAGGGTGTAATTGTAATGGCATCTTATCAATTTGCAAAACATGTTATGTAAAATTTATATATGAAACATACAAACACAATTACATCAACAATCAACATTGCTTTGTAGACAATGAGAGGCAGATTACTTTACAACATTAATGATCATGAAGATGAAGATGACAATAAAAAAATCGACATGACACGTAAATACTTACATGAGCTCACAATTTGCGCAAAGATTATTTGGAAATGGGTACACAAAGGAGACAGATGGGAGGATGATTGAAAGAAATTGTGCGCAATTACGACGCCTACTCAGATAGCTTACACGTGTGTATTATTCATTATTGTCGCTGTTCATTATTGAATATGTCCATAAAAACATTCATAATATATACTATGCCCATGTAAAATGTAAGCATTTTGTGTATAAACGAATTTCCTCGAGGTTACCAAGCTCTTTTCGGGACATAAATGCCTCCACATTTTCTACACACGAGTAGGCCCTCAGCTAGCAAGGTTACATCGTCAGAGATGTGAAAGGAGTCTTATCGAACATTCCAAACGTCGCAGTGGCAATCCACTCACATTCCTAGCGTCACAGTCATGATTTATTAATGCGTACTGTTAGATAATGGTAATTGAGAAGAAGACGGGTATAGAAATTTATTCTTATGTTGCGTAGTTCGTTCAATCCATTCAAACATTCAAAATGGTGAAACATCAGGAAGATGTCTCAATTCATAATTGAAGTAGGTTATGCTACATTTCTAAGGACTGCCGGAAATCAATCTTGGCAGACAATTTTATTGTTGTGATAATGGCAAAGAAACTCCAATATTTCCTTGTGATCTGGAACCTGGAAGCCTTTCCACAATATGAATTGTATTAAGCTCCCTATAAATATCATGGAATGTCCTAAAGTTCCCAATTTCCAAGAAGGAAATTCGACCAAGAAGAGTAAAAATTGGACAGACTATAACTTTTCATTGGAAAGCTTCAGCTTCTCTGCTCATTTCCTCTTTGCCCCGGATGCCCAGTGGAGATGAGAAAAGATAGGAAATGTATAGGAGAAAAGGAGATTGCGAATTTACTACCTTTTCCATATAACCCAGCGCATAACACTGATCTGATAGCTGATTTGGTTTCCGATCTCCGAAAAGAAAATGCGTTCTTATATGGGGAAAAACAATCAAATAAGAATGTATTTTTGGAAGGTGAAATGTAGGATTGTGACTATGACACAACCTCTAAAATTACAATGTAATCCTTCTCATTTCTCTCAGAATAGTGCAGTGGCACGGTCACAAAAGCTCTTTTGAATTGAGTCCCCACTTCCAAATCTCCAATATTGATGATTCCCATTTCAAGTCTTGGTTTCTAGTCCCACGAGATTCTTTCACACTTGACAACCAACTGAACCAACTACCAAGGGAGTAAGAGAAAGTAGAGGAGTAGTTGCGCGTCTGTTTCAATTTCACTTGATTCGCTTCAATTTTTACTTCCACTTTTGTTCCACAGTTCAATTTAGACACGATTGCTCTCGGCTGGTGCTGGTGGAAAAACCTGTCGTATTACATTCAATCCGTTGTTTAGAAGGATGAAAAATCAAATCGAATGGATTAAATGAATTCAGTGAAAGTAGATTCCTATTCCAATTTAGTTAGCTAGCTCACCTCACCCAAAATAAGCTTGTTCAAATAACAGTCATTCACTCCCAAAACTTTTATCTTAAACAAAAAAACAACTGTCTCAATTTATTTTTTTCCTGGAAGAATACAAATCGCCAACGATGGGAAAAATTGGACAGATTTCTATGAAAAATATGAAATGCGCATTCTGCGCATTTCATATTTTTCATAGAAATCTGTCCAATTTCAACACCACTCACTCATTTAAGAGGTCACGTCAGCGTTAGGTTTGATTCGCCAACGCAATTTATGTCAATTGTCAACAGAATTAAGACGGTTGTCTTCCAACGAAAACAGATCATCATCGACCCATAAATTTTAGCACGGATAACTTGCCAATAGGCACATTTCGTGATAAATAAATGACGGACAGTTTTGGTAAAATGGACGATGACATGAATTCCTGGGAATTCCACCTGGGAATAGGAGAGTAAAAGTACAACAGGTAAAGACAATTACTCTCACAAGTGCTTACGTGGGCGAATTGAATAGAAATACGGAGAAGTGCAGTCGCATAAAATCGGAAAGACATGCAGTATGACGTGGTTGAGTCGTTGAGTGGAAATAATTCTTGTTCCCATACATAAGTAATTACTTGGACTTACTAAGAATTGCAATCATTCTTTGCAAATATGCTTTTAGGTTTTGTCCACCACCACTTGAGTGGCTGCAGTTTCCTTCCAGAATAAATTGATGCCAGAGGATTAGACGATAAGTAGGATGTAGGATTTTCCTCAGTCGTAAATAGCCTGTGACTGTTATGCTGTACGCATTCAATTCAGCCTGGTACAGTGTTGTATTTTAGCGGAATTAAATTTTAAATGAGATTACAATTCACTCAAATTCGAATCTCTGGTTGGTTGGTTGAGCCTGTTATTTTGCAACTTAAGATGCTTAATTTATTAGTACCTTTTCGTTTCTTCTTACGAATCTCTCGTAAGTAGCTTTAGCATTGTTTGTGGAAATACTTAAAATGCATTTCTGAAATTGAAACGAAATCCTAGCAGCCTTCAGTTTGTTTGTGTTTTTAAATCTTGGATTTGGTTTGGTTTCACACCACGCCACAAAAACTATTTTTGGAGGATATAACGAATGTGACAGATTCTTTCTCAGATAGTTTACACAAAATTAAACTGCTATTCAAAGAGTGGCTGTAATTTATTTGGTGGCTTTGTTACCCTCTTTTCTTCCTCATCTTATCTTTTTCTTAAGTATGTTACAAGGCTAATGGAAAACCACTCTTTCAACATTTTATCTTCAGTGCCATTTTATTTCCATTTTCTCTTCTTTTGTCACTCGGATGTTGATGAGCATCATATTGTTTTTGACGCTGCTTCTGCTTGCTCAGAATTCTCCTGCCGTGTGATGTGTGACTATGACGCTTGTTCTTGATTAGCCACACTTTTTCTCCAGACTCAACTTCCAACTTCTTCAACTTTAACAATAAAGCAGCAAATTGCCGGTAGCAATCAGTCAACTTTCTCCTCTATTGAAAATGAAGGTTCCATAAACCTATGCTGCCACGTGTCACACGTATGCATATATACATTTTACAAAAAGTGTCATGAGTCACAATATGCAACCCAGATAAGAGTTGACCACAAAGTTGTACTGTGCTTTACTACAAACAAGTTTATCTTAATTGCTCACTTTCTTCCAGTCTTAAACAATGACAAGAGGGAAACGACTTGGTTTACTAACGTCATTCCATTTACAAAGTATTATTTATCACAATTGCATTCGGATGGAGGAAAGATACAATTCTTCATCAAGAAGGGCTTTTGAATGTCAATACAAATACCAAACAAACACAAGCCACAATATATAGTGGAATTAACGCCTGTTGCCGTTGGACAGCTTAATTTTAGTCATTTGAGGGGGTTTGGCGACAGTTCTATCTACTTTTTATTTTAAGCCAGAAAAGAGTTCAGAAGAATAATGGATTTCATCAAACAAAAAGGGATTTTCAGAGCTTTACTCTTTTATCTGCTTTCCACGTTGCAGATTCTGGCGTCTGGCTCTGACAAAGCTATTTTTGCTATCGGCAATCAGTTTCCCATTGAAACTTTCTTTTAAGATACATTTCCTTCTACATTCGTATTTGTAAAAGGTTCACGCACAACCTGCTACACTACCACCCACCCAACAACGTGGGCCTACATCACGTCACGTCACGAGTCCCAACCCAATATGGGCTTACGCTCATTCATAAGTATTTACACAGAAATCGCGTAAAAATTGGAAGAGATTGAAATAAAAAACACAAAAGAAAATAAAAGCATATGTTCCCCAACACCATCCAATCCCAATGGCAGTTAGAATGTTGTAAAAGCCGGATGTACGTCTAATGGCCTTCATACCAAATGGACACCATGAAAAAAACCACCATTAGCGGCCAATATTTGCGGGAAAATCTTATTCATAGGGGATGACATGATAAATATGATGATGATGATGATGATATAATATATGGCTATCGCTATAAAGAAAGTTGCAATCCAAATCCAAGTACAACTTTCCTTACGCTCCATTTACCCCAGATGGTGGTCTTGGTCTTGGTCCTTGGCGGTGTCGTGTGGTGGTCATCAGGAAATGGTTTTTCACGAGTTGAAAGAACAAGAAAATATTTTAATATATATAAAAATGTATGAGACTAGACCAGACCAGACTCCCAGTTTCTTTCTCGGGGGAGCGTCTGGCTGTACCGGAACTCATAAAAATGAGGAAATTCATAATCCAATTTTTTTCTAAAAAAAATTCTCTGGAACATATACTAATAGTTTTATACATAAGTTTGCTTTCTAGGAATATTTGCTTACGTTGTAAGTTTCCAGCTAACACTTACTAATTCCCAATGGTATAGAACGCACCAGGAGAATTAATAATATGATTATTAATGCATCTACAATAACTTTACTAAATCCGTAGCCAGAACCCGAACACGAGCTGCTCCTTTCAAGTCATCTTGGAAAAGAGCCTTTGGCTTTTCAGCTTAAAATTTCTACATGCATATTATCTTATTCAAATTCCGACAACTTTTACTTTTATATTCCATTAGCTTAATGCAAAACTGTGGTTTTGGCAAATAGAGAAACATTTACTTTTCAGACATTTATCCACATTTATGTATCTTTCACGTGTCCTCCTACACAAACACAACCAAACCAGCTCTCCTTGTTTTGTTTTAAAGAACTGGTCCCAAGCGTCTTATCAAGCTTAATTTGATCATTTTAGTGGCCATTAAAATGAATGCAATTAAGTACAGACATGAGTATGAGAGCGAGAGAAAGTAGAGTAGATAATGCCAATGGCAATAATTATAACTTTGTTCCTGACACAGATCGTATCCAAAAGGATTCTCGTAAGTCTCACCTTGGATTAGTGTTAGTCAGCTAGTGTGTCTACACAATGCCCCCTATTTTCCTGCATGATGCTGATATTCAATTCCAGCAGCAGCAGCAGTTTGAGTCAACGCCCAACTGCTGTGAGGAGATCAGATTATATCCCGTAAATAGGAAACTACCTATAGTTCCAGGTATCAGGGGATTTCCGACACAACAAAACACACTCACACAAACGTGTTTGGATGTGATCACTTGCAATTTTTACAATGGATTTTCACAGCTGCCTTTTCTTACAAAAACATCATCACATCACATCATCAGATCATCTGATCTAAACCAATCCAATCCAGTCCACTGTCGCTCTTCTTCACAGCGTGAAAGCGAGGCAACCTTCATTCATTTCATCATCCAATTCATGCAGGTATTAGTTACATAGGCAATAGCAATAGGTGGTTGATGGTACTAAAATTAAATTCAATTGCGAACTTTCTTTCTCATCTCGAATTGAAAGCGAAGAGCAGCGAGCAGCATAGCACAGCGGTGGTTTGGTTTGGTATGGTATGGAATTTGAATAATATGGGTTAAATTGGCTATTTTCATCACTTAATGGTACATGATCATCATCTCCTCTCGCTGGATAATCACAGAGTGGTGGTAAAAGGGGAGTTCAGAGCTTATAAATGTTTATAATGTTATGGGATTATGGTCATGCCATCCCATCATCCTTAAAACATCAAAGCCTCATCATCCTACATCCATTGTATTGTGGTTTTGTCTGCTCTCGTTTGGTTTGGTTTGTATTTCATGGAAAAGTATGGATGATAATATGCAAATTATGAAAATTGAATTCCATATTCACAGTAAGTAGGTAAACCAACGTACGCCAACCCAAATATTATGGGAGTGGAGTAGGAGGGAGCGGGAAGAATAACAAAAAAGCTTATAAGGCTTAAGCCCAATGAAAAGTACAATACAATGTTCAGAATGTTCTTCAAACCATGATATTATTTGCATTGACTTGACTTGATGGCTAGTGGAAAAAGTAAGCAAGGAAGCAAGGTGTGCATGAAATATGGCCTTCCGGTATTATCCATTCATCATTTCTCTTCATTTAGCTTTACTTTTACCTTCCATTCCATTCCAGGAATAATGGACTAGACATTGTACTTTTTTATTGCTAGTGTTATGCATATGCATATTAATAATGGAATTGAATTTTATTCTTCTTCCTCTTCTGTTCAGTATTCAAGCCCGGATGTTTTATTCATTCATGGAAAAAATGGTTTAGGAAATCATCCTAGTTTTAGTGTGGATTAGTATGCTAAATGCTAGCAGTTCAAATTTCAGGGAAAGTATCATAAAAAATCTAAGCCTTAAAATGAAATGGACTACTGTTGAGAGTCGATTCCGAGTCGGAGGTGGACACAAAAAATCTGTTCATAAAATAAAGCAACCCGACAAAGTTGAGGCTTTTCTCTTTTGGCAACCAAACCAGAAACATGTTTCAATGAATGACTATCATAATACATATACTCATACTTTTCTACACATAAAAACTTCTCTTCTCGCTCTCCTTGTTCGTCTACAAGAACGTAAAGAGCGAGACCGCAAGCAAGCCAAAATAAATAGTTGAAAAATGAACCAACACCGCCTTGTACCGCAATACTAAAACGTTTTCAGTTCTTAGTAAAATCTTATGAAAGAAATAAAAGTAGAAAAGGGATTTTCCTGCTTGTTCGGAAGTTGCCTAAATGCTTTGGTATCGTGAAATATAATGCAAATATATGAAAATATGTTGTACGTCATTGTCTAGCGCCGTATATTACATTGCTATTTACCCTTTCATTCAGTATAAATATGTATGGTTGTTTCTGGGCTGGCATTGGCAAGCAAATAACAAGTGTTGGCATTATTGTTGGCAAGTTCATAACTCAAAAAGATTATTTACTGTCTCGAGTCTTGTCGAGGGAACTCATTTCATACTAGTTATTTACGGAGGCAGAGTGCGTATCATCGTCATTATCATATTATCAATGTGAACTACTGTACAATACAAGCTTGTTTCGGTCCTTCCGGTAGTATAAATTCCGTGGAACCAAACCAAACCAGCAGCTAGTTTACTGACTGAAGGCCTTTTTTGTGGGTTGAAGAAGCGGCCTGATTTTTAAAACAAGTAAACAACTTCTTTTATATCTTGAAGAATGGAATTATATCTCTGACACCATTTTTGAATTTGATGCTGATGTTGATAAAGTGATAAATATACACCATGAGAGTCTTGAAGGAGACACTGAGTAAACAGGAAAATATACTTTCTCCAGTTGCCCTTTGTGAATATTAAATAGCGGGGCTGCAATACAAACATTTTTTTTATTACTGACACAAATACTATGTACTTTCTTTGTATTTCTCTATCTTTTCATTTATTATTCACAGCGGAAAAATGTTAACAGCTGGAATGCAATGCTTCTCTTCCTCGCAATGAATCATCAACGCTTGAATGACAATGACGGGAGCTCAGGCTCATATAACACAACGTATGAGAAATGTCATAAATCACATAAATTATTTTGAGTCAAGTGATATGTTGTTGACGTTGACAGTGCAGTGTCGTTATAAAAATGTGAGGTGCATACTTAATGCAAGTCAAACAAACATGGAATTGTCAACTTTTTATTAATTTTGAAGTGAAAAATATGGTACTCACATCGCTCATAAAATTGATATGCATACGTATAGTTGCATATTTATTTACCTATTGACTATTTTATGATATTATGATCCGCAAAGCTAACAAGTTGTGCTTTTGAAGAGAAATCTAAGGAATACTTCAAAAGTAAGCTGGGATTTCATAAGAAAAGCTGGAAAGCATATGAAAATTAATGCAAAAATATATTGATTCTTTTGTAATACAAAATAGATCTGGATTTGAGATTTGAACTGAGCTCTGAAATTGAAGGAAAATAGTGGAGGAATTGGAACATGAGTATTAATAACTGGTGGTCTTTGACTTCAATTCCAATCCTGTAAAAGTGGATTTTTGAAAAGTGGGATCAGATCAGAGAACTCATAACTCATCATCATCACTAGTGAGTTTGATTTTGCTACCGAAAAATATTTTCCCATTTATTCCTCTTGACTAACTCATTTCCTATTTGACTGGATGAATGAGTGAATGGCAGCCGTAGAAATCAATGTGTTATTTTATTTTGATGTGTGTCAGGGATAGAATAAACTTTCTCTTTTTATTCCGCCAATTTTCAAGGACATCTCGTGCCATAGTGGCACCACTCCATCACATCACTACCAAAGCAAAGACTGATCTGATCTCCTCTTGTCCTCCTTTCCATAGCTGCAGTCCAAGTCCAACGAAATTAAAGCACAGTTTCTCAAGGCAAAAACGCAGCGAATGGCAACTTTCTTTGTGTGAAAAAATGTAGCTTGTGAATGTTGAATGTGGATTAAAAATTAATCGTTTCGTCTCCTCCATTTTGAAAGCTAGAGAGAAAAGATAAGGGGCTATTGATAGGTAGGTAGAGTAGAAGTGGATGGATGGATGGGAGATGGGAAGCTGAATAGAAAGAGAGGGATTCCATTTTATATCTGGGAAAAGTTATTAGTTTTGAAGGCTAGAGAAATTATTAGCATGGAACTCAAAATCCCAATCCAATCTTGAATCTCTCTTGACAAAAAAATGAAAAATCTTCAAATAAAATTCCACAGACGGAGACATATAGAGAGAGAGGAATTGCGTCATGGATGAGGATCCAGGTGCTTAAATATTTAAGTAGAATAAAATTTCGCATCACCAAACACCAGAAATAGTCAAAAAGTACCTATGTTTTAATGAAGGCAAAAAATTCCACAAAGAAACAAGGACGTGGAATGGAACCTTCAGAGATGACCCTGATCTCACTAAACTAGAAAAAATATATGTATATATAGCACGTGACTTTGTGCTATGGGTATATCCTCGATTATTAATATTTTTGTTAATGTATTTTTGATGTGATGTGATCTGATTTTAAGACCTTGCTTCATCCAGATCCATGCCTCCTTCATATTTAGTTATAATAGAGTGCTGTTTTCATTTTTCCATTTCTCATTGAAAATTATTAAAGCTTTTCCCAACGATCCCAAGAGACACAATATAATATAGGATTCTGTACTCTATGAAATAGTAGATAAAAAATATTCCACTAAAAATGAAAAGGGATTCAGAGTTTTGGGATAGTGCTCCGCTTCCAATTCAAACAAACGTGAAGAAGAGCCGAAGAAAAGGTAACTCTTTTCTTCCGCCTTAAAATGGCAGACCTACTGAAAGAGGATAGACTAGATTGTAAATGGATTGAAAAATAGAATGAAAGGATGACGTTTTGAATCGTATCATTTATATATTTTTTTGGTGGCTTTGGCTTGGCTTTTACCTAAGTTATTTGACATGTTTTGGCTATGGTATTGTATTGGTTTCGCTTTCACGCAAGTTGAGGCTGTAGCAGCAGTGATAAATGATGAAAAAACGATGCAACTTCTCCCTGGAGTAAACTTTTTCTTCAGAAAGTGAAAGCAAAGAGGTTTTTTGTGTTGGATTTAGTTTGTTTGATGAATAATATTTTTAAGAGCATTAGATAACACATCATCAATAGATTAAAGTAAATTGGATTGGCGAACG
Source organism: Orchesella flavescens (assembly GCA_964034955.1). NCBI lineage: Eukaryota > Metazoa > Arthropoda > Collembola > Entomobryomorpha > Orchesellidae > Orchesella > Orchesella flavescens. Next base: position 30,803,237 of record OZ035958.1, on the reverse strand, counting down.
TTGCTCCAGTTGTGAGAGGTTGAGATCTTAAGGGTTCTTTGGTTTGGTTTGGTCAAGTCAAGTGGAGTTCACGCTTCATGCTCAATGCTCAAGGATCAAGAAAAAACGAAATGGAACTAAACAAAAATATTTTCACAGAATGTACTTGGTCATTACACCATACCACAATTTTAGAAAAATGGCGACGCCTGTCATGTAACGACCTATATATTTGGAGTGAAAGCATGCTGATGCTGATGTTTTCATCTTTAACACAAAAATAAAACCCTTCAAATTCCCAAATAAAGTATCGGAGTACGAATTCCAAGAAGGAGAAAGAAACAGCACTCACGAAACTCTAAATATTTTATATTATAGTCAGCCTCCTGAAAGAAATTCTCCATTCTTCACATTCACATCACATCACCAATTACAATCTGCTCACTCCGCACCATTCCAGCTTGCATTATTAGTGCCACTCATCCAGCTTAAGTTAAGTAAGTAGATAAGCCATATTATATGATAAGTGCTGCCTATCTGTCCATAACAAATAAATATTTTATAAAGTGTTGAAAAATTTATGGATAAATGGATTGATGAGCTGATTGAAATGTTCTAAGGATGCTCAATTGAGTTAAGTAAACAAAAAATAATTTAGGAAATGGTATGTATTTTTCAACATCCTTCAGCTACTTAAGTATATACCTAAAGGATGGCCAATAAGTTAGCGGACTAGCGTATTTTGGTCGTATTTTATACAAATGTGGATTTTTTTACTTCATTTTTTCAGCATAATGTAGAGAATCTTAATAGCTACATATTAATATCCTGAAGAGCCTTCTGAACCCATTTGGTAGCTGTGGAGCGAACAATTTAGTACAAGAGGAGTCAATGCTGTTAGGGAGAAAAATCATGGACAAAATTTGGCTCCTTGACGACGAGACGTACGTCCACCTGGAGCCTTCCCAAGTGCCGGGACGAAGGTTTTACAACAGTGTAGACCCTGCAGAAGTGGCCAGTGCTCAAAAGTATGGGTCCTAGACTAAGTTCCCCAAAAAAAATCTTTATATGGCAAGCGATGGTCAAATTTGGAAACGCTTCGCAACCCTACTTTTCAGTGGGAGCTATGACGGCGGACGTCTACATTCAGGAATGTCTCCAGCGCGCCTGCTTCCCTTTATCAATGCTCATAAGGAATTCGAAGACAAAACTTTCTGGCCGGACTTGGTTTCTTGGCATTATGCGAAAAAGACTCAGGAGTACCAAAAAGCCAAAAACATCGAATTTGTACCCAAAGGCAAGAACCCCCCAAAATTTCTCCAGGTCGATTAAACTGAAATTTTTTGGCCTATTTGCAAGAGCAGGTACTTGCAGCGATAGGATGCACCCAAAAGACTTCCGGGATTCCAGCAGATTTGGACAAAAATTCCAAAGGAAGTTTGAAAATGCCCGGAAAAGCCCTTATGGAGCATGCTGCACAAATGGTTCGCTCCACAGCTACCAAAGGGCTTCAGAAGGCTCTTCAGGATATCAATATGTAGCTATTAAGATTCTCTACATTATACTGAAAAAATGAAGTAAAAAAATCCACATTTGTGGAAAATACGACCAAAATATGCTAGTTCGCTAACTAATTGGCCATCCTTTATTATCCTTCTCTCTCGCGAGTTATATGCAGTTCTTTGAAAAATAAAAGCCCTAAAATACTAATGTCATCACTTAAACACAACTAAATTATTAACCTAAAGCCATTTAGAGAAAACAAGGCATTAAAATGCTCAAAGTGACGTTACTTCTTGGTAATGGACTTTATATGCTGCTCAGCTCAACTGCACTTGAGTTTGAACCATTTAGCTTATGATGAGAACTTTTGTAGAAGTACTAAATGTTTTGCTGATCCTCTTTCTGTATAAACTTCTGTAGCTGAGAGCTACAAGCTCTAAACACAGCAGGTAGGTATGTATCTCGTTGGGCAAATGGGATGGTTGTTACACCAAATGTTAAAATCCCTTGAGATGATGGAAGCTTACTTTAAAAGTCAGACAAACATATTATTATTATTCCCTTTTTAAAATGGTTGTGTACTTTCTGACAGGGATGTATGAGGAGTAAGCTGCTTGCTTATGCGCTTCTTCCTCTCACTCAAAACTTGTGTCAGCATAAATATAAATGTTTGCAACGGAATGTACTCGACAAAACTCTTCAGTTGGAATCTCAGAAAACAATAATATTCTATAAATATTTATGTATTATGTACATACTTGTCAGTTTTTAGGATATTCCCTATGGAGGCCTTTTAGCAGGAGGGAAAATTCAGTAGAGAACTTTATCTTATATTTATAAAGGGAGAAAGCAGCAGTTTGAAACTTTTATCTGTGGAATTTTTTGCGCTTTTTATTGCCACTATTCACATAGGGAAAGGCAAGAAAAAGAGACATTTACTCAAGACAAGTGTGCTGATTTGCAAAAATGCAATTTTTAAAATTTGCATTTTATTTCATCCGTCTCAACTTGATTTCATGTCGATGTGGATTTTGGAGCGAGACTGGTTTATTGGAACCCAAAAATGAAGAAGAGAATTTCAATAAAGTTTGATGAAAATGCAGAAATCGAAAACGCTGCAACACAAAAACTCAATTTTAATTTGGTTTGGGAGAACGAAAGTCAAGGGTAGCATGCATAAAATAGGTCTGGTTTTTTGCATGGAATTTACAGAATATTTTACTACTTCATCGGGTTTATCTGGTTTATTTTGGAAAATCGCTGCACTGGTAAAGGGGGAATTGGTTTCGGTAAACTTTTTAAGTGACGTTTAAGCTCACTATCCCGAGAGAATAATCTTCAAAAATTACACAACCAAAATAAAATTTAGTATTAGTGAGATTTACTCTGTCGATCGTATTGCTTGATTATGTGCATTCCATTAAAAGTATTTACTTTAAGAAGATTACATTGTGAAATTCGCAATATGCCAATCATGCCATAATACTTTTAGCATACCTAACAATTCTATTGTGTAAAGATTTCCGGAGGACAATGAATGCATCCATGAGCAGGATGTGAAAACTCAAACTTGTTAGTTTTCTTGTTGATTATTTACTCACTGAAGAATTTAAATGGAAGTGTATTTTCATTCCATTACCTTTCTCTTTCATCTTGATTCATCTCATGCATTTTTTTGAAGTAGCAATAAGCACTACAAAGAATATAGATTGTGATGGTAATGCGGATTTCCTCTCTGGAGATTATTGTAAAATAATATTTATCAAAAGTCATTTGACTTTGAGCTACATGGTTTGGTTTGGTTTTGGATCAAAACCCTCTGTAATTTAATACAAAATCCTCTCTCTACATTCCTCCTATTGTCCAGGTTGACGTTGAAAATGCATTATATACAACGGAAATGTCACTTTGTTATCATTTTTTCATTTTGTTCTTCATCTTTATTTTCATTTTGTGGAATTGAGGACTATAAATATCGATACAAAACGAGTTTCTGATGACGCATTTGGATCATTCAAAACAAAGCACAACCAAGCGTACAGCAATGAAAACGTAAGTGGGAAATGCGACAATAAACAAGAATCCCTTGAATCAATAAAACAGCATTTTCTATTGTGTTGTGATTTGATAATGACACAAAAATTAAAGCCCATAAATATAAACCAATTCACCAAAAAGAATGTTTTTAGCAAAGAAGAGGAAATGAGCCTGTCAAAAATATGGTCATCATGAGCACAGGAAAACCATTAAATCTCCGCCTCTGCACAAATAAAATTTGAAGAGAATGGAAATAATGGTGTCAGCTGGAAATTATTCGAGAGAGGAATTAATCACTTTAAAAATGAGTATTTATTCTCAGAAGAGACAACTTCAAATATTATACTTTTCTCCCATTGGATTTTAATTGCATTGACGTGTAGAATAGCTCAATTTTAGGCAAAAGTCGCAAATTGAACTAATCACAATTGGCATTTACGTCAACAAAAAAAGTCACTCTTGCTCAGTTTTCTCCCCAAAAAAATGAAAAAAACATGACGAAGTAGCACCATGAAATTTTATTGTCTTTCAAAACTGGATTTACATCTTGTACTTACTTTGCCATAAAAAATGACCTCAACTCGAGAGAAAGTGAAAGAGAACAAAAAAGCGAAAAAAATTACAACGTACTATGGTACACGATGTCCTCATCCTCATGTCGTCATTACTTTTACATCGTGGCTTGGCTTTGGCACTTGAAGTTGGCAGTGGAAAAGAAGATGCCTCTTCATTTCATGTACTTTGGGACAGCTTTCTTGCTCGTCTCGTCATCATCATCATCAGCAGCCGTGGCAGTGGCAATAAAGCTTATAATACATTTCCAAGAATGGTTTTTATTCACCATAATCCACTCTTGATGATGGCTCTTTATGCCCTTGTCGTCACTTTAAGACTCACGCTCATAATTCTCTAGTGTCTGTCCTTCCATTGCAAAATGCAACTACAACTACTACTCCTCGGCGCTTGCTCTAGATGTTTTCTGTTGATAATAAAACATGATGTTGATGTCATGTTACACGCTTTCTAGGGCGGTTACTACTACTACATGTTCATCTTATCTTTGAACCAAACCACTTTATGGTAATAACAGCATTTTATGGAATTTTCATTCCACTTTATGAAACTGTAAGGTCACTCCTTCCCAGTAGGAGCCACCAGACCACCCAAGAAGAAGAAGTAGTAGTTTTTTCTTGGAAAATGTACTTGAAAAGGAATCACCGTGGAAAAACACGTCACTCTCTCTGGACATATATATATCGAGTAAAAATGTCATCAAAAGAAGGAGGACAAGATGGAAATTGTTAGAAGAAGCTCATTCAACTGGAAATTTTATCTGAACATGTGTGGCCACAAAAAAAAAGTCTTCTTTTCTTTGTCAATTTCACCCTTGTCAAATTACTGGCAATAACTTTTTACATACTTGACATTATTCAAAATTAGGGAAAATAATGAATTTAGAAAGTAAAATGAACGTAGTATCTTGTGCTCTGTGTATGCATCTTGGACTCTTGCATGACATGACGTTTTTGTTGGGATTGAAGACTGCCTTTCATTTTCATCACGGTGAAAGTTGGGGCTGCCACATTTTTTGCATCTGCTCGACTTTTGTAACTAACTCGATTAAATCAATATTTCTTTTCCCCTTTTTTGATTTTGAGCCGTCTCTGTGGTATGGTATATTGTCAAGTGTTCATTTTCTTCTCTAATGTCACTTCTCCAGACCTCCTCCAAGGCTTCTTTACAAAAGAAAAGCCAACATAACTACACCACGCCGTACTTCCTGTGAAGTACAGAAAGGTGTTCATTGATTCATTCATTTTCATTCCACTTGAGAAAAGCTATACACTCATCCCATCCCATCGTCTGTTCACGGTTGAGTTGACTTTGGCTTTGGTGTTGGCTGCAGCTTAAAAGTTAATAAAAAAGCGCATCGACTTGGACAGCTCCACAACACCAACACCTTCCAATAGTTACTTAACACAAGTGGCAACGTTTTTTCTCTGAATATTGGGAATAATAATGGGGGCGGTTGAGAACTTGAGTATGGTGACACACCAAAGCCAAAGCCCCATGACATGACATGACGTGATGTGGATGGTGATTGATGATAATGTGACGTTGGGGAAAAGACATCGACACCTTTGTATCCATATGGAGCCGCTGAACAAGCACAACATAATTGACTACAAAAGCATAACAATAAAAACTGGGTGTCTCGTTGCAACCTTCTTGTTTGAGAAGGTCATTTGAGTGAAAGGTAAGGAACACTCTACTCATGTAAATTGGCTTCATTTGGAAAATAAATCGGAAGAGGAGGAAAAGTCTGTAATAATGATACACTTCTTTTTATTATAAAATTGTTACTGGTTTGGTTTCAACAGCCCAATTTTTCCACTAGTTACGAGGCTATTTTACTTTGCAACCCAGCTGGACATAATGATTGTGCAAATACTAGAAGTATATAACAAGAACAGCCAACGGCAGCAATAGGATTGGAACTATATTAAAATGGAATGGTACGACATGTGTCACACACGGATATTCAATTGAAATGTAATGCACAAATACAAATTCCACGTAGCCACAAGGGACCCACTTTACTTTCCTTTAGCTATCTATCAATCAGGGAGGGAAAGTGCATTTGCAAATTTTGGCACCTCTAGCCAAAACCTCATAATATTATTTTGTTGAGCGTATGTTGTGCATAACATATGTACATAGATATTTCTCTATTTTCTCAAAAACTAGGCGTTCCCTAACGTGCACTACTTTCTTATTTCATGGACTGTTTCTTCTTGTTATGCATTTCCTGGTAAAAACCTGCTGCTTGTACCCACTTTCAAATAAAGTGTAGCGAGAAGGACAACGAACGTAGTTTAGTTTCTTTCCAGTAGCACCCAATAAAAGACTTTCAAACACTTTTTTCCCATTTTCTTAGGAAAGTGTTTCAACAGTCCAAATAGAAAACTTTATGCTGTGTTATGCACTCTGTTCTGTTCTGTGGACATACGTTGAACGAAATTGCATTTTTGCTATTCCCTTCTTGCTCCATTCAACTTCGTTTACATGTAATAAATTTACATGTAAAATAAAGAGAGAACGTTGAAAATTCTGGGAACAACAGGTTTTCCCCTCTTTTCCTTTTAATGAGTTTGCAAGTTGAATAATATGCGCATTTAAATATGACAAATGAATCTTTTTAATTTCACCTACGCAGTTTCCCTTTATAATCCTTTTGTTCCAAAGCTCATATTTCAAAAGGGACATTCAAATTCCAAAACACTTTTTAAATCCAAGGGAACATGCCAAAAGGCTTGCACACGGCTTCCACAATTAAATTTAAATATATAATGTTCTATTTGCTTCCTCAAATATCATTAGAAACGTATGTATGTAATAGCTCTCATCTCATGCAATGTGCTTACGCAAATAGACCCTCACGTTTAAAACACGTTACATTACTTTTTGTAAATGTGGCATGGGTGGGAACACGGGAAGGTGTAAGAAATAGCCAAGGGAATAACATAACACTTTTATTGGCAAGAGCCGCATTGCGGTAATAACCTCAGTGAGAAATAGCAGTAGATACTTTCAATCTAATGGCTAACAAAAAAGACTCATCATCTCTTTTACAATATTTTGTAAGAAAATATTACGTTCTCACTCCAAATCCAACTCCAACCTGGCATATGGCCTATGGCTACTCTCACTAACTTTTACTGCCATATGTAAGTAGATAGGCCAGACCAGACAGTGTCCTCCTCCTCCTCCTGATAGTTTGTAACTATAACACAACTCAGCATGTAATCTAAAACGCAGCAGGAGAAGTAAAGAAAAAAATGTTTGCTGTTTGCTCAGACTTTTCTACTTCTTTTTCTTAAAGATTCTTCAAGAGTTGTAAGAAAAGGAAACAATGTGCTTACTTTCCCCCCTTGTTCAAAAGCTATCATACAAACTGAAAATGGGAGGGAATGAAAATTTCATTGTGTAAAAATAAATTAGTATGTACATGCGTAGACTTTGAAGCTTAATGTAATATACACTGTGGATTACGTGAACTGCTTCCCACTAAAAAAATAATGAGATTGTGGGAAGAAAAAGATGAAGAAGGTAAAGAAATAAGAGAGTAGTTGTAAATATGTGACATGGTTTTACAATGAGATACACAAACACAACAAAATACAAAAGAAAGAGAGAGAAAAAGGAGTCGCAAAAGTACAACGTAGTCTCTTGATGGTTTAAAAATTTATGAGGAAAGTAGTGATGATGAGGCTTTGGTTAGTAATTAGCACAGATGGGATTAGTAATGCTTGAGCAGTTTGAGTTAAAAAAAAACTTTTATAAATTATTTTTATGTGTTCATGCTAAAAATACAAAACGGTTTCCTATTTTTATCTTTTAACTTTCTAAACACGTTCTCAGCTTATTAGCGAAAAGTTTGCTGTTGGAGAAAATTGCGTACGTTAGCTGGATAGAACGCAGATGGATCAGATAATAAATGGCGATGACACATGCACCTAATTAAATTTAGTTACGTCGTTGCCTTTTGATCTGATTTTATACATATGAAGGAGGTTAAAAAGACAAAGTTGAAAGAGGAAAATATAAACAGTAGGGATTTCAAGAGCACACATGTGAGTGAGTGATGTACCTAATAAATTGCACATGGTTTATTACACCCTATGCAAATTGGAAACAAGATAATAATTCGTTTTGATACAGGATGACACTCGGGACAAAATGAGAAAGGACGAGCACGAGCATAGTACTACTTAGGATTTATAATAGACTTACATAATATGCAGAAGGGAACTTTGTCACTGTGTTATGTTGTTATTTACATGCGGACCGTTGCGTTGCTCTCAGGAGTGAAATAGGAAGGGAAAGTTTTTCTTTGGAAAAAGGAAAAACCCATTATAAACAAAAGAACAGAAGGACCATGCCATAAGCCACACCACAACGTAGATAACACAATAGGCTTAATAAAAAACTTATTGATAAGAGAAATGAAATATTAGTCGTAATATACTTTCATCCCCGTTTTTTTGCTCCCATTTTTAATCACGCCTCATTACTGGGAGCATTATAAAAATGAGAGGGGAAATGGCTTCAGCTGTGGAGGCTTTGTGTTCTGTTCTCCAAAAGGGCTTTCAACTTTGAATGGTGGTGATTGCGTTGCAGCGGAAACTATACAACAATTAATTGTCATTCTTATTAGAGACACAAAGGACGTCACAGTCACAGTCACAGTCCATCCACCCCCGTTTGCCGTTAGCATTTTTGCAATTTTGCAAATTAAAACCATTTTTACCACTTCCGTCTCTCAATAATATTGCTTTGTACTCTCGATCTACTCCATAATTTCCTATTTAGATCCATTCTTTCGGATGATGAAAATAAGTAGTGGCTGAAAATAAGAGTAGTTCACAATTTCCTTTGATGTCCAAAAACTCAAACTCTCCAGCTCTTTTCATTAGCAACGGGACGGATGAAAGCAGCAGCAGTAGCAGTTCAAGAATTAAATTTCTCAACAACGCAAGTGAAAGTGAATATGTAATGCCATGCCATGCCATGCCATGCCACTCACTAGTAAATTACTTAGGTGGCCTGGCCAGTAGTGGAGCGAAGGGAGTGGAAGAATGCTCAATTTAAAAGTATTACGTTGTATTATTCCCTCTTGTCAAAATTTCTCCTTTGATTCACTCTTTTGAAAGGTTTGTTGGAATGAAAACATTTTGAATTGCTAGTTCTAGTTCCTTGCCAGAGTTGCACAAATCAAAAAAGAATGTGGGCGGCTTCGTAGTCGAATCGTGTTATACATTGCATAAAATGAAGGAAGGAAGGAACTGAGGGCTTACATATGTAAATTAAGTACATAAACAGATTTTTTTGGGTGTCCTGGTCTGTCCTGGCGCCCCTTTCTTCACACACAACCAAAATCACAATCAGGAGATTCTGCATACGTATGTGAAACCTAAACAATGGGAAAGTAAAAGCTCTCTCCATCCGTTCTGGAAACTTGAGTTTGTATAATAGAGAGAAAATGGGTGACTGGAACTCTAGATTTCTACATTTCTATAAATATCTGGCCTAGACAGTCAACAGTTGCGAGATGATGATGATGAGGTGGCTCTTTTTTGACAAAGTAAATGGATGAAAAAGAAAATATGCCCAGCCAAAATTTCCAGAATTTGAGGATGAATGATACCGCCAGTAGTTTCCAAATAAAAGAAACATTTTTATGTTTACAATTTATTTTTGCACATTTTGCATATTTTTTTGAGTTCATCGTTCAAAAGAAGCAAACATTTTGCGTGTTTTGTCTCGTCGTCAACAGCAGAGTTGTGTCAAGGAACTCACATTACATCATCACATCTTTTTGTTTCTTTGTGTGATTTGCGCGAGTACAAGAAAGCTGAGTTGACAAAAAAAAGTTTTTAGGGACGACGACAATGCAATCTTCAAACACAAGTGTATTTACATGTGTAAAGATTTATGCAGAAAAATGAGATGAGATGAGACGAGACATGAGAGATCACACCAAAAATATTTTGCGTTTTATAGCCCTGCGTAAAAAAGAAAATATGATGTGTGTAACGGAACATCAAACGTTTATAACATGACAGGATCTTTTACATCCTATTTTTATAGTGTCAACATGTAATCTCTCTAATGTTAAATTGATTGATAAGGAAAGGAGCAGGGTGGAGGAGAAAGTCACGTCACGACAGCCTCGTACCAAATTTCCCTGATGTAAAGTAAGATTTATGGAGGAAACGAGACGGGTGAAGAAGAGCGCATTACATTACAAAACATTAGTAATTCCAAATGGTGGTGGAAGGGTCAAGGACGGCTACGTCTTTAAATTTCCATCATCATCCTCATCCGTTGGGTGTGGGTAGGGTAAATAATCTTTCTTCAGCAGAAAATTGTTTCTTTTGATGTAACCCAACCTTTTTTACGTAGATTCATTGGCATTTCTACTATTTGTTCAGTTCAATAATCAAAGAAACTTCAGAAAGGGTACTTTGCTGGTGCATCGGGACCTGGTTTCCTTTCCCCCATTTGATTAAATTCACTTTGAAATTCAAACAAACTGCACAATCATGTCTGCTTGAGTCATGTCTAATGTTTCTTTGATTCTTCATTTCTAAGAAATGCAAATGACAACATTAACCATTCCCGAATGAAGTCACTCGTGGAAGACAAAGAGAAAGGAACTATAAATGCATTAAAACCCCATTACTTTTTTTTGGTTCGGGTGGTGGTTTGGTTTGGTTTGGTTTTTCTTTACATAGCATATTCTTCAGGAGAAACAGACGACAGAACTTGATCATTGATGCCATACATAAATGGTACGAACTGGGTTGGAACTGGAGGGAAACCTCCTATTTTCTCCAGGGAAAGAAAGAACCTGATTTGAAAGGAAACTACTACGTTTAAAGACACAAGTGTTGACTTTTTGGTTGCACATTATATTTCTTATGCTAGGCCATTAGCACCGTTCTTCTAGCCTCGAGAAGAGACTTTTTTATGTTGCTGATTTGAACATGATATGAATGAAATGGGAGAAAAGAAATAGAAAGAAATACCAAGACCAAGTTCCTTAATGTCATTGCATTGCACCATACCAGCACCACCCACGTAACATTATGTTCTACACCTTAGCAGCAGCAGCAGCCTTCCGTTCCATGAATTACGCCTTAGTCATTTGGCATCAAGATGTGATTCTTATTCTCGTTCTTCTTTACATTCAACATTCCCGATCATCCATACGTGAACGTGCGAATGTATGTATGAAAGTTACATTACATTCTTTCCCATTTTTTACAACTTTCCTTCTTCCTCCTGGCTTTGGCTTTAAGCTTAAGCCCATTCATTCACCGTTAGGTAGTTAAATTATGGCATTAGTAAGCATTTCTGTCTGTTTCCGTTGAGGACTATAAAGTTCCCCAAAAGTATAGTTTTCTTTATACCTATTCAACCAGCTATTTGCAAAACCTTCAAACGTATTTTACAACATATATTATAACGACGTGCCTCTGCCTTTTACCTTACCTTGGTGCAGCGCTGCTGGGATGATCGTTTGTTTAACAAGCAATAAAAGTGCTAAGCTAACAATATAATTTTATCCTCGTTTTCCCAAACATTTATCTAGAAAGAAATAGCGTGTAGCTCTTCTTCTTCTCCTTCCTCCCTATTATTTCTCTTCTGTCACGTTTTGTTTTCGGCATCACCTTACTTTACTCCTCAAGATCTTGACTTGAATTTGTATTTTCGTAAAAATAAAATAAATTGCAAAGATTATGGTTGATGGACCAAAGTCAATACTACACCAACTACCTAACTACATATATCTGCCCTTGCCTTGTTTGTAAATGTTTTTTTCTCTACTCTAGGAGAATTTCATCCGTCTGTCATTTAGGATTGTTAGGAATGTCCATTAAATACGGAGGATTGTTACAAGTTACAATATTCAATGTCTTGTAAGTCTTGTTGGTTTGGTTCTGGAATGAAATGAGAATGGGACACAATAAGATGAATTTGTTTTATTTACCTTTATTCCTCAATGTGTCCCAGTCCGGGCTCAATGTCGTCGGAGTCGGAGTGAACAAATAAAGACTGACAATGACAATAACATTTCATCAGATCAGATGAGAAATTGGAAAGAAAGAGAAGATCAGGATCAAGCTTAAGGCTTTTTTTTTTTAAAGTGTGGCTATATGGCAATATGTCCATCTGTCTTATTTTATATTTCGTCCTATATTTTATTATTTGCTGCTGCGCTGCTGCTGATTTGGAATGTGGTGAACGCCGCTGGTCTGGTGTATTATACATATGAATCAAGACCGCGACAAATATGGATCCTTTCCGGAATGTAAAATAGGTTGGTTGGATTTGGTTTTTGCTACATTTCCTTTCAAAAGTAGCTTCTGTTCTGTTTTGGTTTGAAGCATGCAATTTTCCGGGAGGCAGAACATAAGGCGAGAAAAGTTATCTCATAAAACAATACAGAAGAATGGAAAATTGGGAGCGCAAAAATGACAAAAGCGGCAGCGAAAAAAAAAGTCTTTTGGGTGCGGTAACCAGAACCCTTTTGTTTCTTCCGTTTTCCTTTCTCAAACGGCTTGTAACTTTAACATAAATGAGCCTGCTAGGTTGCTGCTAGTTTTGCCATAAAATATAAATGCAATGGCGTGTGTTGTATTTGTTAAAAAAATGAGATGAGAAGAAAATGTGAAATCTTACGCCTCAGCCCTCTCTATCCATGTGTGAAACGGGAAGTAACAAGACGGCTTGGAGTTGGAGTTTTTGTTTATTTGTAAATGTGTCAATGATTTTTTTACACATGTTTAGGATTAACTTTTGAAAACGGTTCTTCTTTATTTTTACTTACATAACATCATAACTATAACTGCAGCCATAATACAAAAACCTGAGGATATTTTCAAATGTTTATTCTGATTTTGATGATACAATGGGGATACATTTAGGAAATAGGGAATGCAATGCAGTGGAAGAGTGGAATGGAATGGAAATAGGGAAAAGTTTAGCTTTGAAATGAAATACCAAATTGCACAATGGTCTATTTTCTTTTCAAAATGATGATGGTGATGTGGACTCTGGTTATGACTATGACTGACTGAGGGAATTGTAAAGGAGTGGAGAACGACAAGGGTAAACAAATTTTCGAACACCTCCATCATTTTTTTTGGCACGTCAAGTTTCTAACGTTGTAATGTTGTAAATTATGCAGAATGCAATGAATGTGAATTTTTATTGCAAAATACCGAAAGTATAGAGAGAGCGCAACTTTTTTTATTGATGGTTGAAGAGCTTAACATTACATTAAATCAACCATAACATAAAAAGATTATAGAGAGTTTTGGAGTGCAATTCAACCAGAGAGCTATGCATTTTATGAAGGTTGGATGCAGATGTACATGTCTCTCATTGCCCCCAAAAAGGTTTTGTGTGATATAAACGTCGTTTGACTTTTAATATTTCTTACCTTTTAAGCTTGTCCAGGAACAGGTTAATCCTTCTCACTGAGTCCAGAAAATTTATCAATATTTTAAAGATTGATTGAAAGATCAGTTCAGTTCACACTTTTTAAATTCACAAGGAGTCCTTCTCCACTTTTTATTAAAACGGATGGTTCACATTTCACATATTTTTAGTTTTATACACTGTCAGTTAATTTGGATTATAACGTAATTTTGCACTAGTTTATATAACCTCAAAGCTTGAAGAAATATTGAATTTGATGATGCTATGAAGTCCTTGTCCACACGACGTTACGTTGTTGTCAGTAAGATGGTTAGGAGTTGATGTGATTCACCCAGTGTAGTTGAAGCTTGAATGAGGGATTCGGATGAGAAACACTAACTATATTTCATGGAGGAAAAGTAGCAGTGGCTTGGGTTGCTTTGGATTCTCTTTCTCCACTTGTAACAATGTTCATGTTGCTCTTGCTGGTCTGGTCTGCTTACGGAGTAATTCGCTTGACGCTGCTCTTGGTTTTCATAAGCAGCAGCTATTTCATATGTGAACAGCGAACATAAATTCTTAGCATAGGATGAGCTCACAATCAGCTCAGCCAAGAAAAAGCGCAGGGAAAGTATAAGTGGTGTGGTGCATCAGCTTGTGAAAACGTAACGGTGATGATACGACCAGGCAGCAAAACATCGAGAAAGCAGGATAAAAGAGGAGATAGTGTCAAAGTGAGATGCACACAAATGATCATAGCATACAAATATCAACATCAACATTTCTTCAATATTTGGGATGGCGATAAAACTAATTTGTATAATAACTTTGGTATGGTGTACATACATACATATATCCATAAATTTTCTCTGCCCGTTTTTTCTTCTAGAGGAAGAGATTTTTAGCATGCAGCCCTTGAAGGCAACTAGCTGTAAAGGAAACCTTGATAATGAAGCCTTATAATATCAAAATATCAAACGATGTATGGCAAGACCAGAACCAGACTGTCTTAACATGTCGGATTTTTGAAGCATATATCCTACATATACTTTGTAACCGTACCTATCTCCTCTTTCACTCACGATGTTCACCTTGAAATTTAGGAACTGGGCTGACATATTAAATGCTCATTATCATCTCATATTTGAGATCACAAACATATGTGTTGATAATGTTGTTGAAATTGACGTCAAGAATTTTAATTAGTTGACTGATTTCTTATTAAAAAGTGGATGTTATACATGATATTATTAATGCATATATTGAGTAATATGAATGTATTATTTCTTGCCTTTAGGGATGCAGTTTGCTCTAAGTTTATGCAAACATTGACTTTGTTTATTATGCCAAACATTCCTTTTTCCTTTGCTCTTCCGTTCAATCCTGTTTGTTGCCAATTTGTTGGATTCCCGCTGTGCTCTTTTGCTTAGATACATATAGGAAACAGTTTGCTTTTTTGTCTTGTCTTCTCCTTTTTAATATTAATGAGCAAATGATTTAGCAATGTTGATGGCTCCCTGTTAAGAAATTAAGAATGCATATGAGTTGAACTTTTGCTGCTAGAATTGCGCAGTTTTTTTATCTTCTTATTTTCGATTTACCTTTCAATCCGATAGATTTTGCTGGGAACTAATGGAAAAGAGCAACCAAGAACAAATCGATCCACTTAAACTAGGAGGATTCAACTCGAACTCGACAAGATACGTACAATAAAATCTAGAAAAACAAAGCGGAGCTAAAACAAACTGCCAAACTTTGTAATCTACAATCTGTTGCGGATTCAACTCATCCATGAAAAACAACGGAAAAAGAAGGTATTGTATCAAAGAAAAGTCAAACCTAAACCAAAACCAAGGCTGAGTTTGTAGAGGGAGAGAGAAAAAAGAGTTTGTTTTAGCAAACTAATACTCCTTCTTTCTCATCTAGTTGTGGTTGATAGTTGTTTAGTATCAACATCCATCATATCAAACTGCCTCTCATTTTATCTTGACAACAAAGGTGATTCAATTCCATCACCATCATCATCATCATCCTGAAATAAAACGTGAGCATCAAGTTTGAGCCTTTGAGCATGATGTTACAGGAGACAACTAGTACGCAACGTACGTTGCTGTAAGGCTGTGTTTAGTTGAGACATGAGAAGAAGGTAAGGTAGAATATAATATAGTGCTTGAGAATTTAAGTGGCATTTTATAGCAGTCGTAAAAACAACCTCAAAGATAATCATAAGTAGTAAATGGTAGAGAATCATGTGACTTGACTTTGCTGGAAATTATTGATTCACGTGTGCAGCAATAAAACATGAACAAAACTACGACGTAGAGTAGAGTAGAAAGAGGAACTACAACTACCTCTTTCAAAACTAATTGTATGAAGGATAAATGAGACATGCACATTTTTATAATTCTGATTCTAAACTCACGCAATGAAGTAGGAAGTAAAAGGGAATCATTAGGAATGAACATATTTGACCTGAGGAGAAACCTCTGAAACTGACTAACAAACTACTAAGATTGTAGTTTGTAGCGGCGTTGGCCTCAAAAACTTTCATTAACGAGAAGTGACGGGACAAGAAAATGCCATGTCAAGAAGTTTTAAACGACATTAAAGTTCCTGGATTTGATGAATTGCAATTTGAAATTTAGAAAGTAAAAATGAGTAAAACGTTTCAATTCAAAACAGACACGTCGGGAAAATTCCAAAAGTTTTGGGGTAGAAGGGTTCGGGCTGACGCTGACAGACGAAATATGAGCATAAGAAAACTGCGATATAACTTATATCATCTCATCATTTCAAATCCGTTACATAATAAAATGAACCTAAGGCTAAGTTATAATGAAGAATCGCTCCAGGACAGAGATATGTATTATTCAAACAAATACGTACATTGGTATTACGCTATTACACAATCATAATTATTTTAACATGAAGTCCTCTTTTGCAGCAGCAACCGTTGCAGTAATTCCACACTTTTAGGCTGAGTACACTTCAATTCATGCTCATTTTCCCGAGTAATTTAGATAATAGTCATTTTCATTTCTCACATTTCATTATCATATAGTCATTACAATCTCAGCGATAATTTTCTCTATTATTATTACATTGATAATATGGTATTTTGAGTGGCGTGAAGCGTTTTCATATGTTCATTTTTTAAAGTGTTTCCCTTTTATTAAGACAAGTAGTTCCATCAAGAGGATAATAAAAGCTATGCCCATCAATATCAAACAAATTGTGCCTATGATGACAAAAGCCCCATGAGAAATGGGTTCCCAATTATGAACATCATCATCCGGTTTTGAATTCTCGAGCAAAAGGTGCCTGATAAATGATGAAGTTTTAAATATTTTGTACCCTATATTTTTACTAGCTATTATGTTGCCCAACTTTGAACCAATTTGATTCAATGCCCAAGCGAACTGATCGTACCTCACAGACCTCCTCAGTAGCTTATCACCCTTTGCCCAAAAATCCATTATTCCAGACGTTATCAGAAAAGTTATATCCCGAGCAAGGTACGGGGCATAAAATTTGTTAGAAAAATACCAAACGCTTTGACCTTGTAAAGTAGGTTGGCTGACTTGATGGCCAATGTGAAAATTTCGGTTGCCTCTTGTCAAATGTTTTAGGGTGGTTGCAATCAACTCCAAATTATCCCGAGTGTTTACAAAACCCGCGGTATGAGGAACGTATGGGTCTATTTTTCTCAATTTTTGGAGTTGAAGAATTCTTGCAACCTCCATTTCCCTCCCGTCAAATAACCTCAACATAAACTCAAGGTCGTAGTTGTTAATGTACGTTCTGAAGCTTAGAGAGAAGCGATCTCTCTGAGTCTTTGATGATGATGTCAATATTTGGGAACCTGTGAGGACGTCAACGAAATCAGAATACGAGAGATTTTCTCCCTTAACACCTGATTGAGGAAACAACATGGATTTATAAATATGATAATCAGCTTCTTTCAGTTTTCTGAAGACATGGAGTACAGGAATGTTGGTTGCATGAAGCTCTTCAAAACTTTGTGGAACGTTAATTTTCGGAGGCGCCATCAAATAAGAAGTCAAATTGCTTGTGTACTCGTTCCTCAATAAGAATGTGAATGTTAGCCAAAATATTATGACGATGGAAATGGTAACACGGGATCTCGACGACCTCGACTTTACATTCAAAATCAGGACGCTGTCCTGTTCCAAAATTTGAGCGAAAGACCAGAGTCCTGCTCCGCCCACTCGTTTCACTTTCAAGACAAGGATGATTACCACAACAGAAGTGAATAATAGAAGCCATCCAAGACATGGAAAGGGTTGGAGCAAAGCCTCAAAGTTGAAATAATCCATTCTTGTCATCATGATCATGTACTCAAGGGCTTCGTTATCATCCACCGCTCCTGTGACATACCACCATGACGCCTGTTTGTTTTGATGTGACCTGTTGTAACGTCCGTAGTTTATGTCACCCTCGATTTCCATCTGTGGCAAGATATTCCTGATGTTCCACCGTTCCGAAGGCCCTAATTCATTATGATATCCATCTGATGACATGTTAAACTTATTTTTAAAAATTGACATCACACAATATATTCGGTTGGCTGATGACTCGGTTTTCCCAAACGCTGGGGGCTTTGAGCAATGTCTTCCTTTAACACGGATGGCGTAAGAAAATAGGTTCCGATTAATTATATCATTGCTTCTTGCTCTTGCGGAGCCTCCAAAGTTCAAATTAATTGCGAGCCAAAATTTTGATATTTCTACAATATTTTTGTAATCCGGTAGCTCTTCTGCAGACTTGCAAATTATACATAAAATTTTCATTTTCATGGCCTTCTTCATCTGTATCAAGAACATAGAAGAAACAGTCATATAAAATTGGTCAGGTATTTCAAACTTTTCTGGAACAAAAATAATCACGTATTTGAAGTGTAGATGGGTAACCAAAGTTTTAAACTGGTCGCGGTTTGTCGACGTCGTCAAAAAAATATCGTAACCACCACTTGTCTTCGCTTTCATATGAAGTTTGACTTCATTTCCACTTGCAACAGAAACATTTGAAATAATATGAACTGGATGTGAGCTAATATGCCTTTGGATTGACTCTACTTCTACCACCTCAGCTTTAAAATCATCCACATTTAAATATATACTGCGAGGAGTCGACAACCTCAGAAATTGGTGAAGTGCTTCTTCAGCTCCTCCAATTTCCACCCAGGTAACAACTAACAGTGAAAAACAAAGCTTAAGGATGATAGTAAACATTATAATATTTCACGACCAGCAAGCAAAATACTTTGCAAATTCCTGGAAGGAGAAAAGAAGATTATAGGTACGTAGTTATGTAACGACGTAACTTATTACATCGCTTACAAAGGAAATAGTAAAACTGCTCAGTCAGGAATGAAGCAGAACACTGGTTATGAGCTGAGTAGATAAGCATTATTATTATCACTTCCATTTCTATTCTTGGGAGTTGGTAAAGAGGCTTATATTATTCTAATTCATTAGCATTAAATCGTTACTAAGCCCTCAAACCCACTCACAAAACCTATTATATTCAATATTCAAGAAATCCTTTGACTAAATTTAATTTGAGTAGGTACTAGGAAAACTTGACGCTTCAATGTATTCGCGTAAGCGTGATATAATGAATTATTATTCAAATAATCCTATAATAGTTATTAATAAATTACAATTTAAAATTTCTAGTTGATTATTATCGACTTTCCCAAGTTACTACTGTATTACCTATAGGTGCTGAAAAATAAATATAATTCTGTGAAACTAAAATATCAGCGTGTAACACATTCATATGCTGCAGGTGGAATGGATTTGGATTGTAGAAAATTATAAACCGATGAACTCCCGTCCTGTAATCAGATGCTAATGGAAAATTTGCCTTTTCTTAATGATTCCACTTTGTCTAATCAGTAACGGCAAGCTATAAAGCTAATTTAGTTCAGTTGCCAAAACGGCTTTTATTAATTCCAAACTTTCATCAATCAACTTTAATATGAAGCTCCAAGAAACGGGTTTTATCCTCTAGTCTACTGTTTAAAATATTTCCTATTTCTCGCATCCACCTTGAGCGTAAGTCGCTTCCTGCGTACCTTCTTTCCAGTACCAGCTGCAGTTCCACCATCATCATCAGCATCCATATCTGTAGGTATATCTTCACTCCGTCCAGTCAAAAGCTTGTTTCTAACCTGTTCACAAGCCCGATGTTTTTTGGGTTTCCATAAAGACCTTGGCAATAGCATGTCCAGCGTTGGAAATCCTCCAAATTGGTCACAATTACTTGTCTCTCCTGTCATCGCGAATTTGTGGAGACCGCAAGTTGTCCCCGTCAAAATGTCGAGTACGGAATTCAAAGCGACGAAAGGTTTTTTGGATTGGAAATCCTCAACATATTTTGATATAGAGGTGAACAAGGCATAGCCTTGGAACACGATGTAGTCAAGGAGGGAATGGTCTTTGGTAATTATGTCAATCATTTTGTCCATTGGCTCCTTCATGTCAACTGGAACACACAAAAAAATAATTTAATTTATTATCATTTTAAATTGATTAATTTTGATGGACGCTAAACTAACCCATTGCACAACCAGGATGATTGCCAACCAACACGTTGTCCTTCAGCCCAATCTTCTCATGAGTTGGCTTGACAAGCTCGTCAAAAAGGTCAAACATAGGTCGAAGACGCTTGAGTGGGGATGACACATCTCTTATCAACTTGGCAAGCATTCCTCGAAGGGCTGCTTGGTTGGTGGTGATCGTCCTTGGGACCACGTCAGTCATTGCAGCTTTGTAGCTCTCAAAAGATTTGATTTTAAACTCATCCATTTTGGTGAAAAATGTGTGGGACGTGCGGCAAAGGTACTTCATCGACTTTTGGAGGAGATGAGGAAGGTCCTTAAGTAAATCGTTATCTTTTGTGAGACATTCAATTGTGCAAAGTTCTCGGGCTGGGAAGGTATAAATTGTTATGCAACTTTTCCTCTCGTTTTCACACTTCTTTGAGGTTCCACCGGCATCCGAGTCGGAGGAGGAGTCTGGGATTTCGGCAACACGTCCTAGAAGGTTCTCTTTGAAGACTCGAACCACATCTGCACCTGGATCAGAGATCTCAAAGTCGGTATTTGGCCATTGTATGTCTAAGGGGAATATTCCTCCGTTGTTACTATCATCGGTGTCGGGAAGCTCAAGTATTTCCGAGGGTGGGATGTCTTTTGTGAGTCGGATGACGGCTGCAAATGGGAAAGAATCAAGTAATAAAAATTATAATAACATTCTGTATTAAAACGAAAGGATTGGATTGTACATACGTTCAATGATGGCATCAGGGTTGGGTGGAGATCCAAGAAAAAATGTGTCATGAAAGAAAAGGTCGGAGAAACGATAGTCTAAAATAAATGTAATACAAACACGTCATTAATTAATTCATTTTATCCTCTTGTACATTTAAATATTACTAGATTAGTATATGCAAAATGTGCCTCTACGACTTACGCTGTGCCTCCACGGAAAATTTTCCTATTAAAACTAAAAATAAAATAGCTGTCACACGGGGTTCCTTCATTGTAATTTTTGAAAATTTAATCAGTGCTTCTTAAAAAAACGGTTAGATCGTTAGTGATCACTTGAAAGCATGCTCAAAATAACTTTTAAATTTTAATATTAACTTTAAACTTAGTGTTAGTCCTTCACAAAAAAGATAGTAACTTGATATAAATGTAGAAGCATATAATATGCTAGGTGTTTTTGACTGGGAGCAGAAGTTATGTACCTACTCAGGCCATTGTTCTAAGAATCCTATCAATGCCAGCGCTTCTGAGAATGGTGAGTTCAAAGCTCCTCCTGATTTCCTTTGAGCTGTAGAATGAACTTTTGCGATAAATATGTTGTTGGAATCAATTGCTCACAAAAAAAATATGAACACTTTCTTTGACCACCTTATCCGACCTAAGAATTATGGGCTTTCCACTTATTAATTCGATATACTAATTTCCTACTTATGTAAAACCCTCTATTGGTTTCCAATTTTATCGAGAGATTTACCCAGATTGAATGCACAAAGTAACTTCCCTGCAAATCAAGGCTTCAAACACCTACTTCAAAAGCTACTTTTTCCTTACCTTACCCTTTTCATGGAATACACAACAGCAAACATTTGTAAAGATGTCAGGAAACTGGAGACGAATGATTGCTTTGCTGTGGATATTTAATCATCTTTGAGCATTTATTTTAGATTGTTTGGTCCTCATACTTTGTTGTGGTTGGACTTTCTCTCTGATGATGATCATGATGATGGAGACAAGCAGCCACGTCAAAAGCTAGGCCTCTGAAAAAGTCACGATTCATCTAGTTGTCTACGTTGTGGTTTTAATAGGAAGCTCAGCATTTACATGGGAATTGGTTAAAAACGCCAAAGTAGTTTGTTCTCTTTACCTTCACGTGGCCAACTTGGGAAAGTATATTAAAGGAAGAAGGTTGATACCTTCATATACAAAACAAACAGAGTGCATTGACTGTAAAATTTTCGTTTGCAAATTTTGTAAACAGCCCATTGCGTACAAAATCAAAAGAAAATTGGTCTCAACGGCCTCCAAAAACAAACGCAGCAGCTCATGGTTTCACCTTTTGTGGCTATAGTTTACCTGGAGTCATCCTTTTCTTTGAAATGGATCCTATTAACGAATAATGAGTTACCCAAAAGAGTATCATTGACATCAACATTTCCTCCAAATACTAATCAAGTCAACAGGGCATTTTTTCAGATAAACTTGGGTCCGCTCTCGTCCTCGTCTATTCCCAACATGCCAACGCTCTCAAGTTGTATAGAGATAGTTGCAATCAAACCTTGTGCAACTGGTGTAAATTTTTGATTGGCGTTGCAATCTACGCTGGCTTGGCTTGGGTTTGATTAGCTATTTGGAGTTTTGGAAAATTAATGTAAAAATCCAATTGCTACCTCAAGGTGACCCCTTGTCACTGGTTTATATGATTTTTCATCTGTTGCTGTCGTCTGTACATTAACTCTTCTCGGTTTGCCCCTGTCTGTCAAGTTCCCAGAATTGTTATCAAAGTTGATAGCAAAATAGAAGGGAAATGCTTGGGTAATTGATGGCACCTTTGTAAAGAGAGAGGCTGCTTTATTATTGAGACCAATTTCATTTAGTGTTGGATCTTTCAACTCTCTTGTTTGTAAATCCATTTCCACACTAATTGATCAAACTATAAACTT
This sequence comes from Orchesella flavescens, assembly GCA_964034955.1. Classification (NCBI taxonomy): domain Eukaryota; kingdom Metazoa; phylum Arthropoda; class Collembola; order Entomobryomorpha; family Orchesellidae; genus Orchesella; species Orchesella flavescens. Next base: position 30,780,494 of record OZ035958.1, on the reverse strand, counting down.
TGTCATGTCTTTTTCAATTTAGCGTCATGTCTGGCTTTGGATTGTTAAATAATTTCGCATCTTCTCGCTTGTGCGACGAGCCTTGGCAGAATCTCACAAAAAAAAGTTTTGGAAACAGATGCTGCAAAAGCAAGCAAAAGTAAAGTTTCAGATTGCTCATATGTTGAATCGTCATCTTCTTCTTCTTATGGTTTTTTCCTGGCATTGCATTGCCGTCTTTAGTTTAGTCCTCATCCGTTCGTCCATCATTCCCTTCTAAGAAGCAGAAAGGAAGGAAAAAGGAAAGACAGGAAAGGAATAAAAACACTTCCAACTTAAACTTACGCACATATTATATGATGGCTCCAGCTGTGTAATAATATGGAAGTGATTCTCTGATTCTTCCACAACTTTGAGCACGCCAACCAACTAGCAACCAAATAACCAAAAATAAATGGTGGGATAGTGATAATATTATGCGGTTCTGAGAAAGCTTGCAAAGAAAAATAGAAAAAGTTTTTTTGGTTGTTTCAAAAAATCCCAATTTCATGTTCATAAACCGCCCCCAGACTCCAGGATATCATTTTCCACTTGAGCAGGTAAAAATGCTGTGCTTTACCTATGAAAACATAGGCAAACAAAGAGAAAGGATCATCATTTCATAACATAACATAATATGTATAACTAGTGATTCAGAAAAAGCGCAAATAACTATAGTTTGCTACTTTTCCACATTATTTTTCTATTTCCTGAGTATTTTTTTTTACAAAAGTAAGCTGATATGCGGGATACATTAGCCTATTACAGATAATATGGCCCCTCTGGAAAAAAGTCACAAAGTCGTAATCGTATTTTGTTACAGATATACCACCGCTCTTCTTATTTATTCTAAATATCATGGCTCGTTAGTCATTACCATCAAAACTGAAAAGGGGACGGAGAGCAAAGGGACTTTTTTTACTGACCGCATGAGCCATGGTTTTGGCTTGGGTATGTATGACAGTCAAAAGAAAAATTGGCTAAGGGATTTTGATTCTCTTGAAAGGTAGATCTAATAAAATCGTGCATCTTCTTCTACCCAGGTTATTCGTAATCTGTTTTTCTTTACATGATTTCCAAGAGAATAAATTAAGTGAATTGAAGACAAAATGCACTTTCTTAGAAATCTAGATCGTTTCCGTAATGAGCTAAAGTGGAAATTGAAGTGAAGCGAAAGAGGAATTAGCATGAAAATGTTTGAAAATGCAATTCTTTGTATCAATATATACATACTTCAAAGTTGTCTTTGAATTTGGCAAGAAATGATTATTACTTTAGCGCATATTTTACACATGAATAACAAACTTCCCTGAATAAAATAATGTGTTGTATTTGTATATTACGAAACGTTGTAGGCTAATATAATAGTTCTATTTTATTATTTGTAATATAATGGGAAGCGATGCAGAAAAGCTTTTTCACTTTTTATTTTCAAACTTCCAAAGTTCTTATGAATGTTGCAATTGCATAATATATCATCCTTTATAAAATCCTTGAGTTGAAGTTGAATAAATCCAAAGTATCAAGGTTTTCAACATTTTTACCTACTGACTTGTATCAAAGTGCAGTTACATAACACAACAGTCTGCCTTTATTCTCGCATTTTAAAGTTTTCTTTTCAGACTCAAACAAGCTTAAAAAGTCACAGTTGCTTTTTATTTAGTTGGTTTTTTTGTATCGATTCGAAACCACAAGATGAAAGGAAAAACTGTCATAATAATATATTATTGAAACAAGCTTGAAGCTAAAGCAAATAAAAGGATCTTTTTAATATTCAATGTTCAAAGAATGACTATAAGAACCGACAATGATATGATATGATAAAGTGCCTTTTTGCTGTTTACCAAAACATTGAATTATCCTTTTAAATATACAGCGTGTTGACTACTACTTGTTCAGGCAACTGAATGTTTTTTCCTTGCTCATCCATACCCACATCCACTTTTTTGTGTACTTTTACTACCACGCACACATTTTATTTACTCTACAACAAAACTACCTAAAGAATATTAGCTCGTACTCGGCTTCCAGTAAACAGAAACACTTTCCAACTCCAACTCTAAGCACAGTGGGAGATGAGTAAAACGATGTCATAAATTTTAAGAGCATTGCTTCTCCCTGTGCTTCAAATTTCCGAGCATCTTCCAATCCAATTCCTGGAATCTCTTAAATTATGCGGATTCATTCCCACACACGAGTTGGAAATTAGCTCACAATAATGGAGGACAGGAGAGACTACTAACTTACTAACCATAACCAATTCCACTTAATCTTCCTCTTATTTACATGAATGGCACGTCATTTTCTCCTCATAACTTCCACTACTACTCCTACAACTATCATACATACTTTGTGCTTCTCCAGAAGTATGTAGTTCGAGCCCTCTCAGAAATTCTTCCTTAGCCAAACCGACGTGCCTAATCCAATAAACAAATTTACAATGACAATATAAAAGGATTGAAGGCACTTTTCATCCAATATATGTGCGTACATAAGTATTTTACAGAGCTGCCAGCCAACTTAATATAATTTTCCAAGAACAGGCCAGACTATGCCTTAAAAATAGGATTCCAAAAATTAACCGTCTTAAACATCTTCACTTCAAAGTCTGTGACTGACTTTAGCAGACGCAGACGAGTCCTTGGAATCGAAAGGCCTGGAATCTGGAATGCTACTTGTTACAAGAAAACTTTGAAGCTTTATAACAAATTGTTATACCGTTTGTTTCATGTTTTAAACCAAGCCAAACCAATAAAAAAACAAGGTACACACTAAAAATACTCATGGACAGAGTGTCAAATCACATGTATTCTTTTTCGGATTAGAATTACTATTCCAAAGGGAATGGATGGATAGGATGGATGGATAGGATGGATAAGGAGGAGCGGCCAATTTCAATAATGATAATCCGATCCCTTCCAAAGATAACGTGGGGAAGGAAGCGGTGAAGCATGCTATGTATGTTGCACATGCATTTACAAAGTTTTCCTTGAGGTGGAAGTGGAAATCAAATCACTTTCGCTTGAGTAGTAATAAATGTAAGACGAGTAGATGTAGAGGAGACGGCTCTCGCATGCTAAAAATAAGAGTGCAACTGAGAAACCAAACCAGTCTCTATATGATTCATACATCTTTTACTGCCTTTTTTCTCTGTAGAAATACTATATGAGGAAGGAAAGCTAACAACCAGAAAGATAAAAGAGAAAGCAAAGAGATTCTTTGAGCAGAGCAGGATTTATTGGCGGAGATGGGTGAATGCGTTTTTTACTTGACTTGACTTTCTTTCGAGAAAGAATTCAGAGGTATGTATATAGACAAGCTATATGGCTATTGAATGAACTCCCTTGCTCCTTCCCTTCTCAGCACTGCACTTTATAGGAAATGAAAATGACAAGGATAAAGTATGAATTGGTTAACTAGAAACCTAGAAACAATCCGGATTTTGGTTTGGTTTGGTGTGCCACTGCAACGACCAAACAATCGTCACGCTTCAATGCATCAAAAATCATTACTTTTCCTCAGACAGGAAGTTCATCAGAAGTTTTTTATGAAGGATATGATTATGAGGGTGACCCGATACCTTAATTATTAAGAAGACTAACACGGTGCAGGCTTTTGCATCAAATGCAAAAGCCTTTAGTATAAGGCTTTTAGTAAGAAATCCAGTCCCAGATCCCTAAGATCAGAAATGCATTGACGTCGAAATTGATCTTTCATCCGTATTTATTTAAGGGGATGATGACAACGACAAAAGTTAGTAAGTGTAAGTAACACTCAGATATTAATTGAGATAAGTCAAGGAGAAAATAAAAGGAATAAAGATACTAGGAAACTGTTGGGAGTAAACCATAGAAATAGAAGTAATCAACGATTCCAGAAAAAGGACGCTGGACTAGAGTTAGTTTGACGACATTCTGAATTAACTTGCTTTGATAAGGTTTCACTATAGGATAAAAGGAACTACAACGGCTTTTAATTTCTAGCAATCCTTTAACATGTTTTATTTGGGAAATTCTATAGTCTGAAATGTCCAGTATTTAAGCTTAATCAAACCAAAAACCAAGAAATGACCGTGAACAACAGATTACGATTTTTTGGTATTCATAGCGAAAAAAAGGCTCAGACTGTTAGACTCAAGAGCAGTCAGATGGACAGTATTTAGAAGTTTAAGGGATTATTTTTTGTGGCAGGCTTAATTAAAAAAGAGCGTGCAAAAACACGTGTGTGTGGTTTCATAACATTTTATGCTTTACCAGGAAATGTAAAACACAATGAAAACTTCCGTTCTTTATAAACTCTCTTTGTTTGCAGTTGAAGCGTGTAGGTATATATATAACGTATGTGTGGGTAAACCACGTTATTCTGCGTTGCGTAACTGAAAAAAGGATAACAAATTGAGCCTGATTGCAAACTTTTTGTTAGTATTTCCAAAAATCATTTATGTAAATCTGAACAAAATGTGGCTTTTTTTTACCAGCTTTGTGACTTTCTAATGAATCAACATTCAAAATTAAGAGCGCTCTAATGAATCTGTACTCAATTCTCAACCCAAGCTCAAAGTGGACGAATAAAATGGGGAAAATGTTGACTCTACTCGCATCTCTTGATCTTGAAATTATTATAGTGAAGAGGGGGAAATAACTTTTTATTAATTTTCAACCTATTACTTCTAATTTTGATAAGCTATGCCCTTCCAATGTCATATAATCATAATATGAGGGTTCCCAGAGGCTTTTTGGTTTCAAAAAATATTTATTTACGTTTAATAACTCATTTTCTATCCCCCAGTGGGACAAGTGAGTTGAGTTAAGCCTACCGAAAGTTCAAAGTCTGTATTAACCAGGGGGTTAGAATACTCATTCGTTTAGCCAAAGGCTTTGTGTATAAATTGTTTGAACTTGTCAAGGAAAATATGGCTACTTCAGAAGGACGAGATTATGAGAATGATCCTTCAACAAATGTGTGGACTGGATGGATAGACATCTTGCAAAACTTTGAGTGAATCATTAACATCAAGAAAGGCGAAGGACAATGCCAAATGGCTGGAAGAACTCATTAGTTTTTGGAAAGTTTGAAGCGCAGTTTCTCAAGTAATTTCAGGTTTTATGAAGAACAGTTGTGAGTCGCAGTAGAAAACGAAGCTAATCATAAAAGACATTGTGGAGTAGCAGTGGACTGGACGGAGGATGAAAGAACATGAATAATATCTAAGATTTTGATTTATATGGGAAATTTAATGAACAAAATGAGCAGCATTCTTATTAGTTATTAGCATACAAATAATATCCTGCTGAGTAAAAAGGAAACTTTATTAATTTGTAGTTGTTTAGTCATGTCATTGTCAGTTTGTTTGTTGGCGAGTGAAGTGAAAAGAAAACAAATAAATCTCTTTTCAAAACATTTTAAGTATAGGCTGAAGTTTTACGTAGAAAAAGGTGGAAAAAGAGTGCGTGGGTGGGTGAACTAGCAGATATATAATTCAAAAATTGTCCTGCCTTATCTAATCGATTTTCAGTTGACTAGAATTAACAGAACAGATAATTTTATGATAATTTATATAACCTTGGAACTCATGTTTCAGAGTACCCCAATCTTATCTTTCTTTTGGTTCCCTTTCATATATTTGATGATAAAATACAAAGAATAAAACCCGTTTTGCTCTCAGCTCAACAACAACTACTCATCTTCCATCATTATCCTTTCTTTCATCTCTCCTTTTTTCGTCTAATCACTTATGAATAAATGTTATTACAGATCAAAGATGAAAAGATGTAACAATAAATATTTGATTGAGATATTCCTTTTCGATCACCTCATTTATTTTCTACCCTTTGTCAACTAAAATTTATTACATAACATCAACTACCAACAACAATTCACCAAAAGTTTTCGCAATACCTAAAATGAATATGCCATAAACCTGTTTCCTTTCTGGATTGATTATAAATATATTATATTAAATATTGTCTAGTACTAGAGAAATCCTTAGTTCTTATGCTTCCGTTGTTCTATCCTATGGAACAACAAGTATCTTCATCCGATTCAAACTCATATCCGTCTGTAGCCCTTCATGTGAAGCATTCACGGGTATTAATCAACGTTGATCATTAAATCATCAAAGATCATCATCATCTTCATTCAAGTGAAAACTTTCCCCTAATTTTAATTAAAATTTCTCATGGTCATAATGCTCATCAATTATTTCCAAAAATTTATCCTCCCAAGTGCGGGCAGACTAACATCAATGCTGTTCCATAGCATCAAGCTGTGGGGATAGCAAGCGCACGATATGAAAGACATATCTGCAGTTCTTCAAATTATAATAGGCATAAATCTTTTTATGTTATGGTGTGCACATTGAACATAGTCGATTCTCCATCATATCATGCTGTTGTTGAGGTAGCTCATGTAGAAACGGCTTTTGGATTCACTTTTGTAAGGACGGTGTGTACTAAACCCTGTACCCTGTTTATTGAAACTATTATGGACCTCCGTTTCCTTTTCCTTTCATCTCGGACTTGGGTCTGGGTCTGTTCTCTCTGCTGCAGCTGGGACAAAAATTGGGACCTTGACCTTGTTTTGAGAAAAGAAAGGATCCTATCTCATCCCATCTGTGATTTGTCTACTTTTTACTTATTTCTCTCAAACTTAAAATGAAATAGGGTACCCAGTTGCGTACGTACTGTTTATTATACTGCACTTCAATGTATCAACTTCAGGATATCAACATTGATATCTTCCTCGCCCCTCGTTGCTTACACATTTTGCTTTGCTTTGGGGTTTGGGATAACAAATAAATATTAGCTAAAAAGCATTCTATGCTATACTACCATCATACCATCCATCCCAAGTCTTCACTTTCGTTTTTATGAACCAATATATAATATTATATTATAACATAACATAACAAAACATGTGCATTAGGTACCCTACAAAAGACATGGCCCTGACCTTCAATGCTTTTTTATATTCTTAACGAAAGGGAAAGGAAAGAAGCTACATGAAAATGTGTTTCCAGCAACGGCGAATCGAATGTAGAGCTTGTGTTAAAAACGAGAGTTTTTTTCTCTTTTTCTTCTTCATTCAACAAGTGTATAAAAGACATCACGAGCAAGTTTCTCAGAATCATTCACATCATCCCAGACTTTAAGACAAGGTTTTTAATCAGAAATATTACTCAACATGACCCGTTTCACATTGCTAGTTTGTGGGCTTCTCTTCGCTGCAGCCTTATCTGTTGCTGCACCCGTTGAACAAGAACAAGGTAGGAAAATTAATTTTTAATGAGAATAATGGATAATAAGAAACGTTCATTAATTCATCATATCATCTTCTTCATTTTTCTGTAGATGCCCACGGCAAGCCAAGATTTTTGGATGATCTCTTCGACGAAATCACAAGCGGGATGGATATGAACGTCAGCAAAATTGTTCAACAAGGAGGTAGTATCGTCAAAAAAGTTCAGTCCAGTCAAGGTGGCGGAACCATCATTAAAACGGAAATCACCCAAAGTTCCTACGGAACCCCAGGACTTCGCTTCAAGAGGGGAGTGCTTCTTGACAAACTTGAAGGACTTGTGGATACCTTTGGGGTTAAGTTAGATAAGGTCAAGGACAAGCTTGCGGGAGCTGCTGCTGATGCTTACAATTTGGGGGCGGAAGCCCAGTACAGGGTCAAAGGAAGTAAGACAGTTCAACATCTTAAAACTCTTAAAACTCGTGTTAAAAACAAAGTGAATAGGATACTTGCATCAATTTAATAATTATTATGAATTAATTTTCAGAGCTGTAAAAAGGAATAAATCACCAAATTGACAATGAAGGAACGGATCAGATCACACGCGATTTAAAACTATTTAATTTTTAACATTACCTACAAATTTTCTCATTTCGGTCTCAAAATAATAAACAAATTTTTTCGTCATTTTTAAAAGCAAAAAAATAATGACCTTCGCTCCCATTTTCTTCAAGGGCTACATTTCATAATTTTCCGGCTTTCATTTGCTATCATATCTTCATTAAAATATGAAATGGTTTGTTACACGTGCACAGAGTAATTTATGTGAAAAACTCGGCGTTGACTTGTGTCACAGTATTAAAAATACATGCATAGAATATGAACGGTAGCAACTTTCTACAAGAGTAACTATCATATACCAGAAAGGGAAAGTTTGGATAAAGGAAGCGTGTCGAAGCACTGCGTATTAGAAGCCAACCTTGAACTTTTTATTATACTAACGGACACACAAGAAACCTACAAAAATTTCGGCCTTCCAGCAACATCCAATGAGACAGAATATAATAATGGGTTTTTTCTCGCCTATATTCATTGATCTTCTCAGATCAGAATCAGACGAGACCAGATCTCTTACAGGATCAAGATCATCATATAATCCATCCTCCTCATTTCATCACAACTCTGGAAGATCTACACAAGTGCCTTCTTGAAAGGTTTCACATTTCACTCAGAGTTGGGATATAAGCTTTTCTCAGCAGATGATGAGGAAAAACCTTCACATCATCAAACTAATTGTGAGCCATTTCGCAACGCATCCCTCCAATTCCCTATAAACATCTCGTCACATCAAACAACTCATCAAACATCACATCATCTTCAGAAATAGCATCACATCATTTTTCCAGTTTTGTTACAAAAAAAAGGACGCGTGGAAAGAGTTAAATAAGTGTTGGGAAATCATGAAGTACTTGATCATAATGATGACGACGATGATAGCGATCATGTGGATCACAGAAAGCACAAATGGAGCAGCAATCGTTTCAGTGGAAAAATTGGAATTGGAGCAGGATCCAAATCTGGTTCATGATGATGAAAGTAAGTAATATATATGATGTTACTTCATCATAAAACTTTTACACATTCTTCTACAAACAAAAACAAGAGCATTACAAGTTGTAAAAAATTCACAAAACTTTTAAGTTTTAAGTGGCGTAGATTTGGATTTGGAATTGGGATGGGGAAATATCATCACTGAAAGGAGAAACTACTTAGCATTCCATGCCATGGCATTTCTCTTTTATGTTGTTTTTGTTGTGTTTCAGATTCAGGTACAAAGTCAAAGCAAGCTTTGGAAGGGGAGCGAAGTTTATTCGCAGATTTTTATCGGAATAAAACGCAACCGTCAGCAGGAGAACTCCCTGGTGGTGATGAAAGCGATGATTTTGGAGATGCCTTCACCCACACAGCACTAAAAGCAGCGGTGGCCCTTGCCGACACGGGATTACAAGCAATGCAACAAATTCTCAAAACAACTGGAGTCGAGATTTTGGAAGCTATTCGAATGAAAAGAGAAGCTGATGAGTGATGAGTGATGATGATGATGTACTTTAAAAGAATGATAGAGAAACTTTTCTGCTAGATTTATAACTGGGCCGTTTCGGCTTTTGAACTCAGAGTTGAATAGTTGGAATTTTGTATTTTACTTGAGTAAAATGACCTCATTAAAAACAACATTGTTTTATTCATTCACACAATTAAAGCTTTTCAAGCAGCAGTTCAAGATGTTTTCAACATGACAGATTCATTCATTTTATTTTAGCATAACGTTTCGTTGTTTTTGTTTCATATCCTTCAAGAACAGATGAAACTTTCCAAAATCTCCGTCTGGAATCCCCTTTCTTCCCGTCACCGTCTTGTTTGTCACAAGCGATTAACCAGAAGAGTGCAAATGAGTGACTGGTGTTTAGCAGGAAATAGACAAAGTGCACAAATGTTTCGGATAGTTTGGTCAGCTGTCATGTCATTGTCAAGTAGTTGTTCTGGGGTTTTTGTCTGGAAAAAGTTAGAGTTGTGGGCAGTTTGGGAATTCCGTAAATTTTCATAAAGGTGTAAGGGATTTTAACCAGTACTCCAAATCCCAAACCAGAACCAGACTATACTATGTATTTCACCGAATGCAACGCCACACGTTTATATTTATATGCAGTTGGAATTTTAGGAATGGAACTCAGCGAATAATTCATGTACGTTATAACTCTCTGATTGGGAGCTATAGGTTTTGGATTTTCCATACAACTACCCAAAGCATATTTTGTTCTTGACTCATCTTCAATGCAACCAACGAGATTCAACGAAATTTGAAGCTGGAGCTGCCAATGAAACCCAGTCCAGTCCAAATTCCTCACACAATCACAGAATTATATGCAACAGGCTTTATGTGTACCGGAGGAGGTAGGCATAAGGCTACGTACCAAAGTTTCTACCTAAATGATTACTTTTTCAATGATGACTTGACTCTGTACCAATTACTATCTACATAATGCAGCAAACGGATACTTTCCATAAATGATAAAGGAAGGTTTAATGACTTTTCAAAGGTAATTTGTAACTGGAACAAAAATCCCATCCAATCCAAACTCTCTACTAGAAAGTTATGTATGTGTCTCTTTGTCTGACTGCTCACACAGCTCTTGTGTTTTCCTATGCTCTATGATATTAGATTCAGGAAGCTCAGCTTTTCATTAAAGTTAGCTTCTCTACGAAACTTTTTTCTTTGATGTAAATTGTTATGTAAAGTAAAAACTAGAAGCGCTTGTAAAAGCTTTCCAAACGAGTGCTACATATAATATTAGTAGAAAATTAAAAGACTTTTTGTTTCAAATATCAAATATATATTATCTAATAAAACTTTCAAGGATGATTTCTAACAAAGTCTATTTTAGCCCCGGATGATCAAATCACTTTTGCTTTTATAAGCACAGAAACAGAAATTCCTATTCTTTTATTTCTGGTCTTGTGTGGAACGGGAGCGTCTCTTGCTTGAAGGCATCTATGATGAAAGGAATTATGAAGCAAAAAGAAGAATCCGATAAGCGTCGCTACAATTATCCAGAATGAGGTCTGGTAGCCCTCTAGTGTAAATTCTTCCCAATTTTTGGAGATGGATTTTCAGAGCAAGAAGCATCTCTCTCTCAGGAGGACAAAGGACAAAGATTCTACCCGGAAGCTATGCTCTCTCTCGGAGAAAACATGTTGTCAAGCAAATTGTAACGGTGACTATGAATTCCGGCATGTGACACCTTCATCATCCCCCCAATAAAAATGTAATGCTCAATAATAACTTACGCCGGGGTAAATCTAGACGATACGATGTTGGATAGAACTCTTTTAAAATGTAATGAAAAGTTGTCAACGTCAACATTGTTTCTACTTCAAAATATTTGCATAAAATAAGCGTTGAGTTTGTAAATACGATTTAACTGTCACGCAACCAAATAAATATATTATTGTAGGTTATAGTAAACGGTTTCTAACTTTGACGTAGTTTTTCCGCCTTACGTTACTACTATTTTATTATACTACTACGAGCTACAATGTACGTGATTTCCTCAAGTTCCTACCGTCCCGGAGTAATTGCATTGAGTACTGATTATTATGGGAAATTTATTTTATGAAGAAATGCCCAAGAACACGACTTTGGACGTCAGATTATTCATATACTACATATATAGCTGATCAAACAAGCTAATTTTGTATTTCGCAAGGGCAATGCATCATGTAAACATTAAATACATAATATATTATAGGGTGGTCGTGATGTGATCATGTTTTACGTGATTTAAATTTCTTTTGCATGGGTTTTTTGGAATCTTATTTTACTTCCTTTTGTAATGGACGTGGTGAGTTGTAGTTCCATCATGTGGATATTTAGGAATATAATTGCTCAGTGATTTGGTTTTGGTTTGGTTTAGGTTTTTATCCTCATCTGCATAATTGGGTACGGAACAACTTGATCTGGAAACTCTCATTGCTTATGAAAAACTAATGAGATTATTATTTTTGCAATTTTAAAAATACTATGCGTTTTACTACGTAAACACACATTTATAAAAACATAAGTCATTATTTTTACGAGCTTCAAATTAATTCGTTTTAAATTCTGTAAACTTTGTATAATGCAATTCTATCAAGGTTCCTTGAAATTGCATGCAATAATTGTAGATATATGGTATGTGTTTCCCGAAAGGATATCTTGTTGTTTTGCAATGCATATTGAATTTAGTCATCACTTTTTGTGCAATAATTATTATATTATTGCTTTCGGAGGACATTAGCCAAGGAAATTGGGATAAATTTTCTTGAACTCTGACTCCAACTTGATGAAACATCTCCGTATCCCTTTTTGTTTACGATATGAAATTGGGTTTTTAGACAAATTAAAAGAAAACATACAACATGCGCATAAATAAATACAGAGGTACCAAAACCAAGCCAAGCCAGGATGAGGATGAGTATTTTCGTGGGAAAACAATTACCTGCTACGCTATACACATAAATTTGGATGCGTACGTACACAAAGCAAATTATTCTAGATACATTACGGTGTTGTGCTGAAATGTGTGTGTTACAAAGAATTGCGTGGTTTGGTGTGGTGGTGAGACACCAAACCAGGAATGCCCACAACTTCCCTGACATTGACTGACGCTACCGGACGAGGCTATGACTTCATCCAGGTGGTTTTCGCGAACATCATCTTGATCATCCCTCATCTCATAAGCAAAGTCAGTGATTCCACGGAACACCGAAAGACGTACAAGAACAAGTTCAAGTACGCTTCACAGCTAATTGCAATAATTAGTCACTACCGCAGTCTGCTTTGGTTTTGGGGGTTGAATTTAAACCACGGCTCTCCTTCGCAAAGTTTTAGTATCAAATCAAACTGGCAGCAGAGCAGGGTCAGAATTTTAAACAAAAAACAAAGTGGTTGTTGAATAATTTCTTTTATAGATTTAAAACTTGACAGTGTTCCATTTGTACCAAGGAATTCAATACAAAGTTTCTAAAATGGCGTTAGAACTAGAACAACCTGTCATCTTTCAAAACGAAACGTTTTGGCAGTTTCAAACTGTAGAAAACAGTTATGAGTTCGAACGACTGGACATCATCTACTGGAGGGATCTTGTGAAGAGTCAGTGGGCCCTGGCATTTTATGCTGCTACACTCTACCTCATCACAATTTTCGGGCTGGAGCGCTACATGAAAAGCCGACCAGCTTTTGACCTCAAAGTTCCAATGATTCTGTGGAATGGGGGATTAGGAATTTTTTCTATTATGGGATTTGTTCGAACGGCGCCCTTTATTTTAAACAACTTCAGTGAATTTGGACTCATTCGCAGTGTTTGCATTTTGTAAGTTTACTACCATCAAAAATAAACTTGATCTACTAATGTGTAAAGTATTAACATTTTTGTATTTTTTTGTAGAGACTTCCCAAATGTACAAATGACGTTTTGGGGGCTACTCTTTGCAATTTCAAAATTTATTGAGTTGGGAGACACTCTCTTTATCGTTCTTCGCAAAAGACCTCTCCAGCTTTTGCAATGGTAGGCATATACAAGGAATAGCATTTCCTTTAAACTCATTTGTTATATTAAAATTTCCTATTGTGCATCAATTTTCTTAAGAATCGTTTGTATCTTCTACTCCGCTATTCTTCAGGTACCACCACATTGTGACACTGATTGTTGTTTGGATTACGCGTAAGTGTTCATTTCATTCATCATCTATAGTTCTTAGTATCAATGTTTGTATACAAAAACCCAAAACCGGTTTTCATTCACAATATCCCTATTTTACTCATTTAAAACGTAGTACCTTACGCTGAGCCTGTTGGTATGCTATATATCGTGATGAATTATGGAGTTCATGCCGTCATGTATCCCTACTTCGCTTTGAAGGTAAGTTTACATAAAAAATTAAGATTTTTTTTTAGATTATGATGAGAAAAAACACATCGCATCATTGTCAGATCAGACTAGACCTCCTCATTTATTTGAGGAAGTCTTTTATTGATCAAAACCCAATTCCTATACAAATTTTTGATCGATCCTTTACTTTTTTGTAGATGGCTGGAATTGACGTACCAAAAAAGATTGCAAATATGATTACAACCGCACAGTTTGGTCAAATGATTGCTGGCTTCTTACTGAACGCTTTAACAATTGCCCTTCGTGGTAAGTTTAGCTACTTTCCTTTCTACTTTATGGTTTATTTACGTCATTTCGCGTGATTTTGTTGCAACATTTGCAATTTTATAATGATTTTATTTTTTTCAAACACGCAGGTTCTGGATATTCGTGTTATCGAACTCCGACAAGCATCGGGGCATTTTTTGCAGTATATTTTAGCTTTATGATTTTATTTGGGAAATTGTTTACCAACTCTGTTCTTAAATCACAACAAAAGAGAAAAGATACAAAACAATTGTGATCTGATTTGATGATTTGTGTGAGAGAAAATATTAAGGCTTGGCTTGGAGGGTGAATTAAGATGTCTTGTCCAGAACTGAACACGATGACGACAGCATCAAAAAATCAAACTTGCCTTTTATAACAAATAACTTTGTCTTTGTTTTTTATTGTAAATATAACAAAACCTCGCTATGAACTGACGTTACTGTTTTTCCGTGTTTACTTTAATAATATTGCATTTTGTGTACAGTATTTACACAAGCCGGAAACTTGCCAGGAAGAAAGAATAAAATTCCTTCTCCCTTTTTATTGACTTATTAACTTAAACTCTATAAAGTTGAAAATGCATAGAATAAACAAACAATACTTTTGTATATAAAAATTTCATATAGAAAATAGCTAAAACTCACCTTGTGGAAGTGCATGTCAACAAAAGTTGGGATTTTCATGATAAAATTATGTTATATAATATGCATAATATAATACACGATGCAAGCGTGATGATTATATTATGACGATGGCCTTGAGTTGAATAATCTCACATGTAACCTTATTTTTTAAAAGTTGAAACAATATCGTTTCACACTGTATATTTACTATATTTTACAAATTACATGCTTACCATGCATTTGTGCTTCTGACGAATATTGTGGAAGGTTTTTTCAATGCATTTGCATTTGGAATACGAATACGTGATCAGAACACCGATGAAAAACAGATTATTCTTTCTTCTCGTTGAAGAATCTCATTGTATTACGAATATCACCGGATTTTACGACATGTTCATTCCACGGATTTTCCCAATACAAAATGCAATATTTTATGGAATTGACTCAGAAGTAAAATTGCATTCCAGTTCTGAAAAAGTTTGTTTATTTTTCTTTACTCCTTCATGAGAATAAAATATGATAAATCTATTTCAAATTCATGCATGCAAATATTTTACATAACAAAAACTGAAGGTACAAGGGGAAAATCTGAGGAAAAGGTGCTTTGATATTTTTTAAAAATAAGAATACAATGTATCGGAATCCCATCTTGTTTTCTCAAACGTTCGAGTTATTCGTTCTCATGAAAATAAAAATGATGAATGCATAACAATGTCCTCCAAACGAAATGTTATATGGAAGAAATGGAATTAGTGTAATCATTTTATTTACCTTATCCAACCAATAAAGCAATCAAAACCAAGGTGAAACAAGCGTTTACTTAAATTTGCACGAGATTTTAAGTGCGCAGAAAGCTATGAGTTTTTAACTGGCTTGTTATTGATTGCTAAACAGTTTCGTAATCCTAAATACATTAAAATTACATATTATGAATTTTTTCAGAAATAAATAGAAAAAGGTTGAAATTCTGACCATCATCTGATTTAACTACCAACCAGCACCATCATCATCATCGTCATCGTCATCATCATCTTATTTTCTTTCTTATGAATCTTTCAGATGAATGAATCTTGATTTTCTAAATTATTTTATATAGTGGTTGAGCAGAATATTACAGCATTGTGTTTGTGTACACAGAGACTCAACTCAATTGTAAACTGTGCGGACGTTGCCTAACGAACCGTAATAGGTATTATTGATTTGGAATATGGAGGTATCTCAAACTTCCCCATCATCCCTACTTCAACCTTGGTTCAGTTTCAATCCCGTTGTTTGCACAGAGAATGGGTACCGAGAAGGAAAAAATTAAATTCTCTTCCAGCAACTAAGCCTTTCACTTCCCAAGTGAAAGAAACCAAACCAAACCAAACCAAACCAGCATCCAAATCCAATCCACTATATCGTTCACTCATGTACAAATAAATTGGAAGAAAGAAGTTTCTTTTTTCAAAATCATAAAAGAGCAGCATGAAAATGTAGAGGAATATAAGCAATAAATGTTGTTCACAAAGAATAAATAATATAATATGCTCCTTCCGTTTTCTACAAATCAACAATAAAGAATCTAGTCATGGAAGTAATTCTTTGAAAATAAGATTGAAACTTTTAGCAAGTGCCTCTCTTGTTCCTTCAAGAATTTATTTTGCTTTGAGTTGTTGCTGTTGAACCTTTGAATTTCCTACATATTTAATATTATATTATATAATATCATCAGATCACTCACTCACATCTAAACTGTCGCATTGTCAAACAACTTCAGGTTTTGAAGACGCCAGCTGAGTGTAATACTGTAAGAAATCATATTAACTATGTATAAGAACACAAATATGCGCTTGAACTTTGCTTTCATATACTCACAATCAGAACTCAACGAACCTAACAAAATCAGTCAAGTTTTAAGGAAAAATCCGAAAATTCTACAAATTCAAACCCTTCAACTAAAATCCAAAATTCAATCAAAGAGAGAAATATATCTTGTGATTTTGCAGCTATCATAAATGATATCCTTTTCATACGTTGAAATTTTTCGTATAAATATGTAGTTTAAATGTATTTATTACAAACGGAATGCAAAAATTCAGAAATTTAATTTATTTAGTGAGAAATTCTAAAATCATATACATATCATTTCACATGAATTATATAGTAACTAAAACTCTTTGAAGGTTGTATGTTGTGTTCACTTCTTCACTTGTCAAAATTCTTCAAAATAACGAAATACGAGAACAAGTTGTTTACCCCAGCTCCAGCTTAATGATATATGTCACAAAGTCACAATATGTCACTCTGATTCTCTTTGTTGTCTAATAAACATGTTGACAGCATAATATAATATTCTACCTTCTCAGGAAAATCTGCAAGGATTTCCCCCTAAGTCTTGTCAATTCCTGTTTGCAATTTTTCAATTGTGACACAAACAGGAGTTCCGTGTGTATTACATTTCAAACGCTGTAATATTTTTGGGATGAAGAATTCCAAAAGTTTATATTCGTGATAGTTCAAGTAGCTAAACATAAGTCTTGTTCAGAGGCTGCATCTATACATCAAAGGAAGTTTAGAAATTGAATTTCCTTTGTCTACTTCCTGCGTGAACGTTTCCATATCCATCCTTCCATCAAATGTCAAATTGAAGCAACTTTAGTATATTTTTGGACTAGAAAATAAAACATATTATATATGACAACGGAAGTCTGCAAGATTTTAACGAGATTTGAGGTTAAATATAGGGCAAGAATTAGCTTCATCAACTTCAATTTCCCATATCAAATGTTATAACTCAACGTCAAATACCATTCCATTTGTAAACTATTAAATTTTGAAATTACGAAGATCAAATATTTTTGTGCATCTTGTGAAAATATTCTGATGCTTGACTGGCTGTCAATAGTCCGTTGGTGTTACAAGAATTATAGTAAATTATTTGCTCATGTCTATTTTTTTGTCATCCGGCTGCACTTGACAATGACATATTTTGAGAAATTCATTGTAGCCATCTGCTAATTCATCACGTCATAAAGACACTTACGCTTCTTCAAGTCTGCAAGAGTCTTTCAGGCTACGCTTTTTCTTGCCTAAAAGTGATGTACATTGACGAATTATCTCAAGCCCACTTTGAACTATGAGCATTACATCTTGAATCCTATCAAAAAGGCAAAAGGGTATTTCCGCATGAAACACAAGAGACACTTGTGACTGGATGAAATACGATGACACGGAAAGCATCTTCTTGCTCAATCCTATTGAATACAGGATGCAGGTAATGTTTGCAATCTGTTATGGAGCTCTAGTTCACCACTCGAGTCGACTTTTCTCTTTTTCCCTTCTGTTCCCAAACTCAGGTTATTTTCCAGTGATATTTTTTATGCAGAACTTGAACTTACGTACGTATGTATATCTTCCGTAGCAGTTTAGTTCATTGCACCTTAAAATTAAATCAAAGGATTTGCTGATCAATGCTTAGAATTTTTAGACATCCAACACCATCACCATTTTTGTTTGATGACTACAACAGATTCCAGATGAAAGAACAAAAACCCCAAACAAAATCATCTTGCTACAAAAACAGTATCAAGTTGGTTTTGGTTAGCTTTTGTGTCAATAAATCTATATATTCTCTTGTTTTTCCAAAGGAATTGTAAATTAGCAGGCAAAGAAATTTTGAAATCAGATCAACCATCAAAAAACAAATCTTGGGATATTTTTATTTATTTTTGTGGTTTTGTTGTTTGGTTTCTGATTGTGAGAAAAAAAGAAATAGTTTATCATGAACGAAAGCTGATGTAAAATAAAAACTACGAAATTGTCTCTGTCTCTGGTTCAAGGTTGATGATGGTTGATTTATTCATTGATCGCTTATCAGTCCAAACACCATATTTTTAATACTTTCTTGGCTTGCCATTTGGTTATGAATGATTTACATCGGATGAGATACATTTCGTTATTTCGTAATGCTCTTCTTATATCTTAAGATTGTGGAATGAGATAATTCATGAGTATATTGACTTATATATGTGAATATAATAATATGGGTTAGGCAATCAAATCATGGAGGCAGGGAACTTTGAACTTCATGAACTTATCCGGTTTTTTGACAGCTCGTAGGCATACTTCTAGCGTCATTCATCTTTTTGCAGTGAATTCGATAGCTGATCAGATCATCATGGTTAGATGGTCCCCAATTATAGTTATCATATCAGCGAGATTGTCTAGTCAGCGTCTGGTTTTAAATTTTGATTCATGCTTGGAGATAAATCAATTAGTGTGAAGGTTATATTATGACGAATCCATAATTTTCTGGTGGTTTAAGTTTAGTTAATAGGTTTAATATTTCACTCTTGATCGTTTTCTCACACTGCTCGTACTGAAGTTGCATTTGCAGTATCAATGCATCTTATTTAATTAAAACAAAATGTCAAATTTTTCAGCCATTAGTTTCTTGTTTCATCTAGTATTTGCACTAGTTTCATACATTACAATAGGACCACTTATCCTCCTATTGTGTCTAGTAAATGAAGTAATTAGACTGATTATCTCAGTTTATTTGAAGCGCAAATACAATGGAAATATCAGTTTGGTTTCCGACGGTGCAGATGCTGTATGGACCCTCAAACGCAAAAACCGTACGAGAATGGTTGTCGTCGGGTTGAAACTAAGCAAACCCGTTTCATTGGAACAAATCTCGAAATGTTTCAAAGAACAAGTATTCACAGCCCAAGACGGAAAAGAAGAGCTGATCTACTCCAAGTTGAAAATGATTTTGGTAACAAAATTTGGCTACGCTTGTTGGAAACGGGATGAAAAGTTTGAGATAAAAAATCACGTGAGGTCCCTCTCCTCAAAGAATATCTATACAAAAAATCAATTGTCAACCCAAATCAGTTTCCTGTGCCAAGACATGAATGAATTTAAGCCGCAATGGGAAACAATTTATGTTCCTCGTTATAAGGAAAGTGAGGAAGAGGCTGAGAATCCATTATTACTCTTTCGATGGCATCATGCATTGATGGATGGTTTCTCTTTGGTGATGATGTTCAAAAACCATATGAGTTCGGGATTCGATTATATCGTGCATCCCCAAAAGTTCACGATCCCTTTTTGGAAGAAGGTGTTGTTCTACACAAATACTTTGATTATGGCACCATCCGCTTCTCTCATGACTACTGTCTACAAATTTAAATCCTTTTGGCCAACGATTTCTTATGGGAAATGTGGTGCTCCTGCTCAAAAGAACTACACATGGACAAAATCTATTGACTTGAGAGCAGTTCGAAACCTTCGAAAAAGTTTAAATTCCGTATCAATCCCAACAATACTGGAGAACGCTTTCATCACAGCAGCCAGAGAGATTTTGCCAAAAGAAAGGGTTCCAAATGAGTGGCGAATTGGGGAAGTAGCTGCTCTCCTTCCGTATCCAACAACTTATCCACAGAATAGGTTTTCAATCTTTTATTATGGGGTCAACTCCCTCCAACCTGATTATGAGAGGATTCAGTCTTGCAAACAAGAGTCTTGGAAGGCAATCACTGGCCCCTGGATTCCCCTCACTTTTGCGACTTTCAAGTTCACAGGAAGGTTTCCTGTGGTAGCTAGCTACTCAATTTTAAAGGGAGCAAGCTCTTCAATTTTATTGAGTAATTTGCCACTCTCAAAGACAAAGTTTAAGTTTTTAGATACTGCCGATGTACTCGATGTTATTGGCTTTCCACCGTTGCCAAATGATGTGGGAATATTTCTGTTTAGTGCTGCGTATGAAAATACTTTGAAAATCTCAGCAAGCTCCGACTCCACTTGGTTGAAAGGAGAAGAACTTGAGAAAATTTTGCAGAGAATTCCCAACATTTTAGAAGATTGGACTAAAAAGTGGGTGCCGGATAGAAATGGGAATTCAAATTGCAATGCCAACAGAATTCAGACGAGCTAATTATTTTTTGTTGTTGTTTATCATGAACTGATGATGATATACTGATATACTTGAATAAAATAATTAAACTATTGAATAAATTATGTTATACATCAGAGCTCATGCATATTATAGTCAGTCACCTTATCTTGGTACCATCATATCACATTTTCAGTCGTTTAGGATACATTTACAGCGTATATTGCGTTACCCCATTTTTATCGTAAATGGGCAAGTACTTAGCTTGCTCTCAATTATAACCGATTCTCTAGAAAAAAATTTATGTCAATTTGGAAAATATGAGACTAGTGAAAATGAAACATTATATATTAATAATTAATGCTCTACTTTTTGTGGAAGCATGGAGTGTAGATTTGAAAGCAAGTAAGCTAACCTACACCGTATTTTAACTAATAACAAGAACCTAATGCAATCAATTTCAAACTACTTCAGTTTATGAATATTTTATATATAAACACTCAAACCTAGCATGTCCATCATTTGATGGAAACGAGGCATCCTGCAAGGCCAACTCTTGTCACTGGTGCCCATGTACTCCTAAATGTGTTAGTCCATCAATGCAAGACACGTGCATAACAAGCTGCAATGGATATTGTGGCCAAAAGGCTGAATGTGCATCACATGGCTGCATTTTCGATACCAAAACGGATCGGTGCTATGACTTGGATTTAGACACAAATGTGGATGTTAAAGCTAGTAATTATTTGACGATTTAAAAAAATGACCAAAATATCCCAAGATTGACTGAGTATTGGATACAATCAATTTTTTATTCTAGTATGTTCCACACATGATTGCAATAGGGAAGCTTGTATAGCCAATGGATGCGTTTTTTGCCAAATTAGCAGGACATGTTTACCTGAAGACAGAGCAATGAAATGTGATCCTGGATGCAGAACTCATTGCCGGAATGCAGAGGAGTGTGCTGCCACAGGATGCATTTACAACGATAAATCAGGAGAATGTACGGCGGACAACCGAGGTTATGAAGAAAAAAAATCTAAACTATATAAATGATTTTGAAAGATTATTGACTGATTGATTGGTTTAATTTTCCTCTGGTTACAGACTATCGCTACTCTGTTAATATCTGTGGTGAATCAGTTAGGGACTCACGAGGAATCTGGTATACAAGCATGGATAAGTCAAAAATTAGCCACTATCCCTCTATAAATTGGGCCGACTGCTACTATACGGGACCGAGACTTGATGTCCCACTTCCTGACAGGTTGCTTTTCGTGAATACGCTGGCATCTGAAGATATGGATATATCTATTCCAATTCGAGATGCAGGCTCCTATATTCTTGGAGTTCATTTGATAGAACCCCATAAAAATTATAGAAGAGTAATTAATCCAATGTCCTTTTTTTCGTTCTCTTGAAAAAGTTTTAATGTACTTTGATAATAATTTTATTATTGTAGATGCAGAACATCTCCCTCAACGGCGCTGTAATATTAGAAAATTTTGAATTTGACAACCTTGGCCCGCCTGGCAACCCTTCTTTGTCAAAGTTAAATTTCGAAGTTAATTGTGCCCTCACTGAAGTCACGGTGAAAGGTAAAAAGGCCCCTGATCCTATTAAGAACCGAGAAGTAGTAATGCGCATCAAAGCTCAACAAGATCCTGACCGTGGCGTGCACTCATTAATCAGTGCATATTTTGTGCAAAAACTTGTTAGTTAAGTTTAGGGAGCTTTGAACTGGAATCTCATGTTACTATTTACGCTATTTATTGTCAACTTATTTTAATCTTGCAATAAAAAAAGTTTTGTGCATGTGCACTGTCGACCAGTATGGATTCGAGAGAAAAAATTTACTCATGACTCCTACGCAACACAATTTTTTTATAGAATTTTATAGTATACTGCGAAAGCATGATCGTTCTTGAGAAATAAAATTACAATTGAGCTAATGGTTGATGATATGCAGTTGACGAGAGTTGATTTCTTCTGAATTCATTCATGTTTTAATTTAAACGAAAACAATCATGGTTCATTTCGTACTTTATGTTGTACTTCTTCTGGGGGGAGCGCTTGCACTGGCAGTCGCGCAGAATCCCCCTGATTTGATAGCAAGTAAGATGATGATGATATTCACCAACAACTAATAACCTGGAGCTTACTATTTTAAATTTTTGGACTCTACTTCCGTTTATGAATATTTTATTCACATTTAATCTAGCGTGTCCAACATTTGATGGAAACGAGGCAGCCTGCAAGACCAACTCTTGTCACTGGTGCCCATGTACTCCTACTTGTGTCAGTCCAACAGCGGAATATGCGTGCATCAAAGGCTGCAATGGGTTATGTGGTCAAAAGGCAAAATGTATATCTCATCGCTGCATTTTCGATACCAAAACGGATCGGTGCTATGACTTGGATTTAGACACAAATGTGGACGTTAAAGCTGGTAATTATTTGGCAATTAAAAAAATCATCAGAAGTACCAAGAATGAATGAATATTTGGCTAAAATCAATTTTTATTTTCTAGTTTGTTCCGCACACGATTGCAATAAAGATGGTTGCATAGCCAATGGATGCGTTTTTTGCCGACTCAACAGGACATGTGTACCTGCAGATAGGTCCATAGAATGTGATCCTGGATGCAGAACTCATTGCCGGAATTCTGAAGAGTGTGCCGCAGCGGGATGCATTTATAATTATGATTCCGGAGAATGTACGGCGGACAACGGAGGTGCGAATAAAAGTTTTCTAATGATTTTGAAAGATGGTTGATTGACTGATTGATTTAATTCTCCGTTTGTTATATAGACTATCGCTACTCTGTCAACATGTGCGATGAATCAGTTAGGGACTCAAGAGGGATCTGGTATACAAGCATGGACCAGTCAAAAATTAAGTATCTAATCCCTACTGTTTGGAACGGATGCTTCTGTAATGCTATACAGGTTATCAGACTGCCTGACAGGGAGCTTTACCAGTGTATAATGGTATCTGAAGGTATGGATATATCCATTCCAATTCGAGATGCTGGCAACTACACTCTTGGAATTCATTTAGCAGACATTAAAGACCATATTGATAGAGTAATTACATATATCCTTTTCTTTCATTACCTTCAAACCATTTCTGATGTACTATACCTTTTTTTTTAAATGAGCATTTCTGTTGCGCATTCCAGGCACAAGACATTCGTCTCAACGGACTACTAATATTTGAAAACTTTCATTTTGTTGAACTTGGCATCCCATATTTGATAAAGAAAAAGTTTGAGGTTAATTGTGCCCTCACTCAACTCACGGTTGAGGGTAAGAAGGCACCGGATCCTATTGTGAACCGAGAAGTAGTAATGCAAATCAAACCTAGAACAACATTTCATCCGGACATAGAATACTCATTAATCAATGCATATTATGTGCAAAAACGTGTTAGTTAAGTTTAGGGAGCTTTGAACTGGAATCTCATGTTACTATTTACTCTATTTACTGTCAACTTATTTTAATCTTGCAATAAAATAATGTTGTGCATGTGCACCATTGACCAGTATGAATTTGAAGAAATAAACTGTATTCATCACGCCTACGCAACACAATTTTTTTATACAATTACTGTGAAATCATGATCGTTCTTGAGAAATAAAATTACAATAATTGACTGATGGTTGATAGTATGCAGTTGACGAGATATGATTTCTTCTCAATTCATTCAAGTTTTAATTTAAACGGAAACAATCATGGTTCATTTCGTAATTTATGCTGTACTTCTTCTTCTGGGAGCGCTGGCAGTCGCGCAGAATCCCCCTGATTTGAGAGCAAGTAAGATGATATCCACTAACAAATAATAACCTGGAGCTTTTTATGATTACGAATAAAATTCTGGGTTACAGCGGATGATGTCATAATTATTTTATTTATACTCGTCTGAAGCTTACTTTTTTAAATTTTTAAAGTACTTCAGTTAATGAATATTTTATTCACATTTACTCTAGCATGCCCATCATTTGATGGAAACGAGGCATCCTGCAAGGCCAACTCCTGTCATTGGTGCCCATGTACTCCTAAATGTGTCAGTCCATCAATGCAAGACACGTGCATAACAAGCTGCAATGGATATTGTGGCCAAAAATCTGAATGTGCATCACATGGCTGCATTTACGATACCAAAACGGATCGGTGCTATGACTTGGATTTAGACACAAATGTGGACGTTAAAGCTAGTAATTATTTGACGATTTAAACTAATGACCAAAATACCCAAGATTGACTGAGTATTGGATACAATCAATTTTTTATTTTAGTATGTTCCACACACGATTGCAATAAAGAAGCTTGCATAGCCAATGGATGCGTTTTTTGCCGAATTAGCAGGACATGTATACCTGAAGACAGGGCAATGAAATGTGATCCTGGATGTAGGACTCACTGCCGGAATGTAGAAGAGTGTGCCGTCGTAGGATGTATTTACGATGAAAAATCAGGAGAATGTACAGAAGACAACGGAGGTTATGGAAAAAAATTCTAAACTACGTATTTCTAAAGGTTTTTAAATGCCAACTGATTTTGAAAGATGATTGACTGATTGATTATTTTAATTTTCCGTTCTTTATACAGACTATCGTTACTCTGTAAACATTTGTGGTGACTCAGTTAGGGACTCCAAAGGGATCTGGTATACAAGCATGGACAAGTCAAAAATTAAGCACTTATCGTCTGCCTACTGGCACGGATGCTACTGTAATGCAGGAAACGTTATCCGACAGCCTGATCGGGAGCTTTACCAATGTACAATGGAATCTGAAGAGATGGCGATATCCATTCCAATTCGAGATGCAGGAAACTACATTCTTGGAATTCATTTGGCAGAAATTTATGACCGTATTAATAGAGTAATCAAATATCCTTTTCTTTTATTACCTTCAAAATATTGCTGATGTACTTTTTTATTCATTTTCTTAAAAAATATAACACTTGTATTGAAATACAGAAAGAAGACATCTATCTCAACGGAGTACAAATAGTGGACGACTTTAATTTTGACAGAGAAGGCTCCATTGGCACCCCTCATTTGATAAAGAAAAATTTTGCAGTTAATTGTGCTCTCACTGAAGTCACGGTTGAGGGGAAGAAGGCTCCAGATCCTATTGTGAACCGACAAGTAGTAATGCGCATTAAAGCTTTAAAAGCATTTTCTGCTCAAGAATTACACTCAGTACTCAATGCATATTATGTGCAAAAACTTAATAGTTAAGTTTAGGGAGCTTTGAACTGGAATCTCATGTTACTATTTACGCTATTTATTATCAACTTATTTAATCTTTCAATAAAAAAGTTTTGTGCATGTGCACTGTCGACCAGTATAAATTTGAAAAAAAATTTTACTCCTTCCTACGCAACACAATTTTTTTATAGAATTTCTGCCAAAGCATGATCGTTCTTGAAAAATAAAATTACAATAATTGACTGATGGTTGATAGTATGCAGTTGACGAGATATGATTTCTTCTCAAATTCATTCATCGTGTTTTAATTTAATCGGAAATTCAATCATGGTTCATTTCGTACTTTATGCTGTACTTCTTCTTCTGGGAGCGCTTGCACTGGCAGTCGCGCAGAGTCCCCCTGATTTGATAGCAAGTAAGATGATGATGATATTCACCAACAACTAATAACCTGGAGCTTACTATTTTAAATTTTTGGACTCTGCTTCCATTAATGAATATTTTGTTCAAATTTAATCTAGCATGCCCGACATTTGATGGAAACGAGGCAGCCTGCAAGGCCAACTCTTGTCACTGGTGCCCATGTACTCCTACTTGTGTCAGTCCAACAACGGAATATGCGTGCATCAAAGGCTGCAATGGGTTTTGTGGTCAAAAGGCTAGATGTGCATTACATCGTTGCATTTACGACACCAAAGAGGATCGGTGCTATGACTTGGATTTAGATACAACTGTGGATGTTAAAGCTAGTAATTTGGCAATTAAAATGACAACCAATATATCCAAGAATGATTGAAGAATGAATGTTTTCAACTTTTTTTTTAAATTCTAGTCTGTTCTGTACACGACTGCAATAAAGATGCTTGCATAGCGCATGGATGCACTTATTGCCGAATCAACCAAACATGTGTACCTGCAGACAGGTCCATAGAATGTGATCCTGGATGCAGAACTCACTGCCGGAATGAAGAAGAGTGTGCCGCAGCGGGATGCATTTATAATTATGATTCCGGAGAATGTACAGAAGAACCCGGAGGTTATGGAAAAATTTTCTAAACCACATACATAAACAATTTTGAAATATGGTTGACTGATAGATTTAATATTCCAGTGGTTACAGACTATCGCTATTCTGTCAACATATGTGATAATTCAACAAGGGACTCCAAAGGGATCTGGTATACAAGCATGGACAAGTCAAAAATTCAATACCTACCGTCTAACTACTGGAGTGAGTGCGTCTCTGCGTCGTCACCAGACGCTATTAAAATCCCATATCCTGACAAGCAGATTTACATCTATAGTTTGGCATCACAAGGGATGACCATATCCATTCCAATTCGAGATCCAGGCTCCTACACTCTTGGAATGCATTTCGTAGAACCTGATAGGAGTTTTGATAGAGTAATCCAATATTATCATGTTCTTTCCTTGTCTTAAAAAAATGCCAGGTTTGATGTATCATCTAATTATTTTTTAAACGAACATTTCCATTTGTTAATAATTTATTGTAGACGCAGACCGCCTACCTCAACGGAATTTTAATATTGGATGACTTTAGATTTGACGCAATTGGCCCTCCTGGCACCCCTTATGTTGCAGAATCAACGTTTGAAGTTAACTGCGCCCTAACTGAAGTCAAGGTGAACGGTAAAAAGGCTCCACTTCCTATTGTGAACCGAGAAGTAGTATTGAAAATCAAAGTTAAAACACAAAAAGGCCGTGACATGCATGCATTAATTAATGGATATTTTTTGAAGAAACTTTGAACTTGTTAGTTAAGTTTAGGAATCCAATCCAGCAACTCATGTCATGTGACTGTTTTTACGTAAAGTTATTAAATTTATTTGATCATGTGAAAATAAAAAGTGTTGTATAAAATTGGATATGCTTTGTCTCTCGTACATAATATTTTGACGTTGAAAGTAATTAAGTAGTTGGTAGAATAACTAAAACTGATGCTGCTTCTACAAAAGTGTAGTTATCTAAAGAAACATAATAATATACGCTCTTCACACGTCTCCGTGCAACCCAACTTTTTCTGTAAAATAAATTATTACTTCCGCACCACATTTTGTTAAAGTTAAAAAATATTTTTTTATGATAAAATCACAATTGGCAGTTGGTAGTTTGCGATTGACGAGAGTGAAGTGGATTGCTTTTCAATTTGAATGATATTTTAATTTAAAATGGAAGCAATGAAGTATTTTTTCCTAATTAGCGTTGCACTTGTTGGGGGAACATGGGCAGTTACTTCATATCCCCCTGATTTGATAAAAAGTAAGCTACATACAATAACTATTGACTATCATTATATCGTTTATACTCAACATAATGCATAGTATTTTCAACTACTTCACTTGTCGCAAATTTTTTGAACATCCAAATCCAACCTAGAATGTCCAACATATAATAGAGACGAGGGATCCTGCAAAGCCAACTCCTGTCATTGGTGTCATTGTACCTATGAATGCGTCAGTCCAGCCGTAAAATCTCGATGCGAATCAAGCTGTAATGGATTTTGTCAACAAAAATCCCGATGTGTTTCACGTGGCTGCATATATGATATCCGAACTGAGTGGTGCTTTGACTTAGATAGGGATGTTGTAAATTTTGTAGATGGTAAGTTCAAAACGTACAATCAAATCAAGTGTCTAAACTAAAAGGATGCAATGATATGATACATATACTAAAGCTAAAACTAATGATTATTAAAAATTATCTAGTGTGTAAAGTCCACGGTTGCAATAAAGATGATTGCCTATCAAGTGGATGCACATTTTGCCGAATTAACAGTACCTGTGTACCTTCAGACAGGTCAATGGATTGTGATCCAGGATGCAGGACTCACTGCCGGAATGTAGAAGAGTGTGCCGCGGCGGGATGCATTTACGACGATAAAACAGGAGAATGTACAGAAAACAATGGAGGTTATGAAAAAAAAATTTAAACTACGTATTTCTAAAGGTTTTTAAATGGCAACTGATTTTGAAAGATGATGATTGACTGATTGATTATTTTAATTTTCCGTTTGTTATACAGACTATCGTTACTCTGTAAACATTTGTGGTGACTCAGTTAGGGACTCCAAAGGGATCTGGTATACAAGCATGGACAAGTCAAAAATTAAGCACTTGTCGTCTACCACCTGGAGCGGATGCTACTGTAATTCGGGAAAAGTTAACGGACAGCCTGACCGGGAGCTTTTCCAATGTACTATGGAATCTGACGAGATGGCGATATCCATTCCAATTCGAGATGCAGGCAACTACACTCTTGGAATTCATTTGGCAGAAATTTATGACCGTATTAAAAGAGTAATAAAATATCCTTTTCTTTCATTACCTTCAGAAAATTGGTGATGTACTTGTTTATTCATTTTCTTAAAAAATATAACACTTCTATTGAATTACAGCAAGAGGACATCTATCTCAACGGAATAAAAATTGTGGACGAATTTAATTTTGACGGAGTAGGCTCGGTTGGCACCCCTCATTTGATAAAGACAAATTTTGAAGTTAATTGTGATCTCACTCAAGTCAAGGTTGATGGGAAGAAGGCTCCAGATCCGATTGTGAACCGAGAAGTAGTAATGCGCATCAAAGTTGTTGGTCCAGTATTACACTCAGTACTCAATGCATATTATGTGCAAAAACTTAATGGTTAAGTTTAGGGAGCTTTGAACTGGAATCTCATATGTTACTATTTATTTACGCTATTTACTGTCAACTTATTTTAATCTTGCAATAAAAAAAGTGTTGTGCATGTGCACTGTCGAACAGTATTCGAAAAAAAATTAACTCATGACTCCTACGCAACACAATTTTTTTTTACAGAATTGCTGTGAAAGCATGATCGTTCTTGGGAAATAAAATTACAATAATTGACTGATAGTACGCAGTTGACGAGATTTGATTTCTTCTCAAATTCATTCATGGTGTTTTAATTTAATCGGAAACAATCATGGTTCATTTCGTAACTTCTGCTGTACTTCTTCTTCTGGGAGCGCTTGCACTGGCAGTCGCGCAGAATCCCCCTGATTTGGTAGCAAGTAAGATTATATCCAATCCATTAACAACTAATAACCTGGAGCTTACTTTTTTAAATTTTTAAAGTACTTCAGTTTATGAATATTTTATTCACATTTAGGAAAAATGTACCGAAAGGGTACTCCTGTCCGATTTTGATGAGTGATATGTCAATCGAGCGGAAATTTCATGTTGATCATTTTGGTGGTTCTCCCAATTGTCGGAAGCAAATAGTTTTGGAATTATGGACCCGAGAGTGCACCTAGTTACCAATGGTGGTGATACACACCAGGGCCTACATAAAGCGTACTTAAAGTGTTAACCTAAAATAATCTAACAAGTGTTAACCTAAAGTAGGCTCAAAACCCTGTACACACTTCCTAAGTGTTAACCTAAAGTAGCCTCAAAACCCAGCACACACTTCCAATGTATTTAAGTTGCTTTATATGCTTTATGGGTATAACCACCATTGGTAACTAGGTGCACTCTCGGGTCCATAATTCCAAACCTATTTGCTTCCGACAATTGGGACAACCACCAAAATAATCAGCATAACATTTCCGTTCGATTGATCTATCACTCATCAAAATCGGAGAGGAGTACCCTTTGAGTCAATTATACCCTTATTTAATCTAGCTTGCCCATCATATGATGGAAATGAGGCATCCTGCAAGGCCAACTCCTGTCATTGGTGCCCATGTATTCCTAAATGTGTCAGTCCATCAATGCAAGACACGTGCATAACAAGCTGCAATGGATATTGTGGTCAAAAGTCTGAATGTGCATCACATGGCTGCATTTACGATACGAAAACGGATCGGTGCTATGACTTGGATTTAGACACAAATGTGGATGTCAAAGCTAGTAATTATTTGACGATTTAAAAAAATGACCAAAATACCAAAGATTGACTGAGTATTGGATACAATCAATTTTTTATTCTAGTCTGTTCCACACACGATTGCAATAGAGAAGCTTGCATAGCCAATGGATGCGTTTTTTGCCGAATTAGCAGGACATGTATACCTGAAGACAGGGCAATGAAATGTGATCCTGGATGTAGGACTCATTGCCGGAATTCAGAAGAGTGTGCCGCGGCGGGATGCATTTATAATTATGATTCCGGAGAATGTACGGCGGACAACGGAGGTTATGGAAATTTTTTCTGAACTACGTACATAAATGATTTTGAAAGATGCTTGACTGATTGATTTAATTTTCCTCTGGTTACAGACTATCGCTACTCTGTCAACATGTGTGGTGAATCAATTAGGGACTCAAGAGGGATCTGGTATACAACCATGGATAAGTCAAAAATTAAGTATCTAATCCCTACCACCTGGAACGGATGCTACTGTAATGCAATAAAGGTTATCAGACTGCCTGACAGGGAGCTTTACCAATGTATAATGGAAGCTGAAGGGATGGAGATATCCATTCCAATTCGAGATGCTGGCAACTATACTCTTGGAATTCATTTAGCAGACATTACAGACCATATTAAGAGAGTAATCACACACCCTTTTCTTTCATTACCTTCAAACCATTTCTGATGTACTATACTTATTTTTTTAAATGAGCATTTCTGTTGCGCATTCCAGGCGCAAGACATTCGTCTCAACGGACTACTAATATTTGAAAACTTTCATTTTGTTGAACTTGGCATCCCATATTTGATAAAGAAAAAGTTTGAGGTTAATTGTGCCCTCACTCAACTCACAGTTGAGGGTAAGAAGGCACCGGATCCTATTGTGAACCGGGAAGTAGTAATGCAAATCAAACCTAAAACAACATTTCATCCCGACATAGTATACTCAATAATCAATGCATATTATGTGCAAAAACTTGTTAGTTAAGTTTAGGGAGCTTCGAACTGGAATCTCATGTTACTATTTACGCTATTTACTGTCAACTTGTTAAATTTATTTAATATTGTAATAAAAAAAGTGTTGTGCATGTGCACTGTCGACCAGTATGATTTGAGAAAAAAATTTTACTCATCATGCAACACAATTTTTTTTATAGAATTGCTGCGAAAGCATGATCGTTCCTGAGAAATAAAATTACAATTGAGCTGATGTTTGATAGTGTGCAGTTGACGAGATTTTATTTCTTCTTAATTTATTCATGTGTTAATTTAAAGGGAAACAGTAATGGTTCGTTTCATACTTTATGCTGTACTTCTTCTGAGAGCGCTGGCAGTCGCGCAGAATCCCCCTGATTTGATAGCAAGTAAGATTATGATATCCAATCCATTAACAACTAATAACCTGGAGCTTACTTTTTTTTTAGTTTTTAAGGTACTTCGGGTTATGAATATTTTATTCACATTTAATCTAGCTTGCCCATCATATGATGGAAACGAGGCAGCCTGCAAGGCCAACTCCTGTCATTGGTGCCCATGTACTCCTAAATGTGTCAGTCCATCAATGCAAGACACGTGCATAACAAGCTGCAATGGATATTGTGGTCAAAAAGCTGAATGTGCATCACACGGCTGCATGTATGATTCCGGAAAGAATTCGTGCTCTGACTTAGATGTAGATACACAAGTGGATTTTACTGCTGGTAATTATTTGAAAATATATAATCAATTGAGAAATAAAGACAAAATGCAATGAAACTATAGGTAAAACTAATGATTATCAAAAATTATTTATTTAGTGTGTAAAGTACACGGTTGCGATAAATATGCTTGCATTGAGCATGGATGTACATATTGCCCAATCAACCGTACCTGCGTTCCTTCAGACAGGTCAATGGAATGTGATCCAGGATGCAGGACTCATTGCCGGCATTCAGAAAAGTGTGCAATTGCTGGATGCATTTATGATTTTTCTTCCGGAGAATGTGTGCCAGACAACAAAGGTATTTTTGGGATTGGGATGCAATGAGGTTTGTGGTTGGTGCCAAAAATACTCCAAGTTTTATGTCATAAAGAAAAATGTTATGATTTTCCAGACTATCGCTACTCACTTAACTTGTGTGGAGATGAAACAACAGACTCCAAAGGGATTTGGTATCATAAGACTGATCCCAAGAAAGTTAATCATCTGAAAGATAACAACAAGAAAGGATGCTACTGCAATCCTGGAGCCGTTTCAGGTCTTCCTGACAAGAAGCTTTATAGATGTTCAATGGAATCCGAATCCATGGAGGTAACCATTCCTATTGGAGAGGGAGGCTCCTACAAACTTGGAATTCATGTGGCAGAAATTGTTACAGGGATATATTGGACAAGGGTATTTAAAAATCATTTATGAAATTATTATCGTCATATTTATATCTTAACTAAAACAACTAAATTTTCAATTAACATCTAAAATTCCATTGTAGAAGCAAAAAATCAGCCTTCATGGAGTTCTGACGCATGAGGTATTTAGTTTGGGCTCACTTGGCACAACAGGGACCCCTGGCTCAAATCACGTCAAAGTGACGAAAATCTCGTTTGCATATTTTTGGCATCACACACCTTCCTTTGTGTTCACAATGCCCCTTTCTTTCAGGTGGCAATGCAACAAAGTAAAAAGGGGGGTTCACAAGATACGTTCATATTTATGAATAGCATTTTGCTTATCAATTAGTGAGGGGTGATATATTTAATTTTAATACAATTAATTAATTTATTTACTCATTATGTTATTTCACGATATCCTGTTTTTTGGATAAAAATGTGAAACGTAGTGTGTGAACCAACCCAAGAAGGTTGACAGGGGTTAATTGCTCACTTAAATGGTTCAGCAATTAAGTGCTGTAGCTCGGTTGAGGCAACTTTAGCAAGTTTCATTCCAACGCAATCTGTATCTTTAAGACATGTAGAACACAATGTATATCTTGAAAATTTTGCTAAAGTTGCCTCACTTTAGTTAATTACAGTTATATTTAACAAGTGAAAACTACAAAAATTAAAAATTTCAAAAAATAATTTCTTTTGATATCTTCTACTTTATGTGTACATTCGGTTTGGATGAGGGTTCTACAACCTATATTGCATAATTAAGGCTATTCTACTCCAATTAAATTTACTTATGCTGTTAAACCTTTGAGGAAAGGTCAATTCTTGAAAAAAACGAGATTTTACCGTTTCTCAACAAGCTGATTTTAATGATGCATATAGAAGATGCGAATTTAAAAGTTGAAAATATGGACATGTCACTTTGACGTGATTTGAACCCCCTGGTATCCTTGAGATTCCGTTTGAAGTTGACTGTGGCCTCACTAAAGTCAAGGTTAATGATCAGGTGTCCTCTCGTCCTATTTCTAATCGAAAAATTTATCTTAAATTGGACGTTGTACCTACAAGTTATAACGTTCAACAGCATGCGTATTATTTTGCAAAAACTTAGATAATGTGTTCATTTTTATGTCATGTAACGTTTTATATGAATAAGTTATTCATTCGATTATAAACTAATGTATTAAACTTATTATGCGGTTCTTTAGAATAAACTCATGATTTATTTTAAAATGAATTGCTTAATGCTCATGACCTGCGCAAATTTAATCAAAAAAATTGTTTGTGCCAAAAAGGCTTATAGTCACGTCATGTCATGTTGAAATGTTACGAACATAAATATTTATTTAATTTATTTAATTACTCTTTCACATAAACCGGATACTCTACATAGTAATCCATGAAGGTACAGTAAGTACAGCATTTAATTTAAAGTTACTTTCCAAATTCACGTATTTATTTAAGAATTATTATAATACAGGAACGGATATATCTACCATGTATTACCTAAATTACGTGACTGTAAAGTAAACAAAGAGGGTTTTAACTTGATAACATGACATAACTTATAACTTACTCAGATTATACATACAAACAAAGAGCAGAGGAAGTCTGGATCTGGAGTATCAGATAACATAAACGAGGGAGAAGTATTTACGTACGTACGGGAAATGGATATACTTAATACATTCATATAAAATATGTAGTGGTGAAGGTGATGATGACTACGACAATAAAACTAGCTACGTGCCATGAATTTTAGCTGCTCATTTGGGTTTGTGCTGTATTATATTTTATTTCGCAATGCTAACACAAAATTACTTGTCCTATGATATTATATTATGTACGTTTCATAATGTTAGCAATAATATGTTTTGCAGGTACAGGTTTCATTGCACACACAACATTTAGCAAAAACTAACAGTAACTTTCTCTCGAGTACTTTTGATTTAACAATATATATATATATATATAATGTGTTTCTAACACGCAACTATTTTATTATTTGACATTCCCTTGGAGAACTATGTACCAAATCTATTTTTAGAATTAACAAGGATTAGACGCAACCCTCAATAAAATTAGTTTCCATTCGTTTCCAGTCAATTTAAGTTTTTGTTGCAAGTCAGTACGCTGCGACTCTGATTGTATCTACCTTACTAATAATTTTAATAAAAAAAATACAACAAAAAACGGCGTACTTACCACTCATCGCCTTATTATTCCGAGAACAATATCTAAGATCAAATCTGTAATGCTGCTGACGACTTTCTATTCCCAATATTTATAGAGCTAAGAACTAGTTGCCCAACTCCTTCTTTATATTAAATATCTAATGTTCCCCAACTGGAAACTTGTAGCCTAAGGTAGTTCATTTATTTACTAATATATATTTCATATAATAATTTATGCAAATATAGCCAAACTTTTACTTCCGCTTTCATCATCACACTATGGTTTCAACATCAGCTACATAGAAATATTGCGCATATCATTTCATTTCCCTGTAATATTAAGAAGCCTAATATTTAATATAGTTTCAGAGTTATAAATTAAAATACAAAAATACACGAGTCGAGTTCATTCTCATTAAAATGTTGACAACATATATTATATATCATGCATAAATATACCTACTGTCTACTGTACTAGCCACTGTATTTAGAATGGAGATTTCAGAAATACGATTCGTTTCATATATGTTGGTTGGAATTTGGAATCACTACCACTTTCACATCCACATCCACCTTACTTTTACACCATATTTTATGACACTATATTTGGCATTCAAATGTTGACACGAGGAAAATGTAAAACACTATGCGAAATTAGCATACTACGCCCTACTCATGAATACCAAATAGTTGATTTTCGGTAATAAATAGTAATATATATAGGTAGGTACACAAATATGTTATGCATGCATGCATGTAAGAATTTTACTATCATTTCATTTTGTAGCAGATGGAATCCTGCGGTTTACATCCTACAATGCAATGTATGTATGTATGAATTTATGATGAATCGAATAATTCCATTAAAATTCGAGTCTACATGTCTACATCAAACTTTTTCCAGTTACGTTATTTCCATTTCTCTCTGTAAAATCCAACTCTAACATTCAGTTTTTAGATGCATGATGACGCCATTCCCGTCCCAGACATGGGATGAAGAAGATTATGATGATGATTATGAAGATGAGTTCCATTTCCAGTTGGAGTTGTAGTGGTGTCTACGAGCAACGCTGTTTTTTCAACTTCCCCTTCTCCACACCTCACAATACCAGGCATTCCATTACTTCCATTTGCGTTGGCACCATGTTGCTGCGTCTGGATGAGCTCAAACTTTGCAGACTCATCAGTGGAAGAGAGGAACCTTTGTTTCTGACTCAATTTCCTGGTCGTCATCTCAAAATCTCCTTTTCCAATATCCCCATTTGGAGATGGAAGAGGGGAGGCTCGATTCCCATTCGTATTCCCAAAAGGATGGAGCTGCTGGCTATTTTGTCGGGATCGTGGGATTGCCAAGGTATTGTTGAGAGTGGAGGCTCGTGAGATCTGCGTTCCATTTTTGACTATGCGGTCAGCATAAAGGTGATCTGTATGGGACATGCTGACATTCCCGTAGCCACTGGCGGCTCCTCGAAGGAAATGATGGTGATGGTGGTGGTGACGAGTTCGACGATCCTCAAAGCAGCAGCAGAAGAGATGACGGTTGAAATGCTAGAATGATCAAGAGAGATCGTAAGAATAATATCATAAATAGAAGTTTACTTTATATGAGATCATCTTTGAGAAATGTATATCATTATGAAAGATGAGATGCCTTCACGAAGACCGTCTTACTCACGCTTGTGTTGTGTTCATCATACATAATGCCAGAGCAAGAGCTTTTATGTATTTAACATATTTATGCAGATCTGATGAGTGAAATGAAATAAAAGCGGCTTTTCCTATCCAGACGTGAAATGAAAACCGCATATCAATTAATGGATGGGTGCAGGATAAATTCATGCTTGGACGACTGGCTTTTAATTCCAGACGTGGAAAATGACATAAATGCGTTTGCGATGATACTGCATACAAAAGTAGTATCCTACCAAATGATTAGTAAGAAGGTAGGAAAAGAAGAAGACAAAATAAGATATTTCTCCGTTTCTTTCCATTATTACAATGCGTGTCCATATGTACATACATGCCTACCATTTGTTAAGTTGTTGTTTGGTCTTGTTATACAATGCATGAGGGAATTTTTATCTTTTGATGTATTGTGATTATGTGACTTGCATGTAATTGTAGTAATATGTAGCAGCAATAAAAAAATCGGGATTTTTACTCATGTTTTAGTCTGGATGCCAGTGAAAGTTGGCAGTTGGCACGTTCTCCAGTCATTTTTGTAGGTTTGGAGTTCTGGTAAAACGTGGAAAATTCCACGTATTATTTGACAACTTACTATCTACGTACTCATTTATTTTTTGAATGGAAGAGACAGTCATGAACGCCAACTACTTTATGACACGTGCAATTTTTTGCAATTTAACTTGACTGCTTGGGTTCAGACTCAACTGTAAAATATTTGGGGAAGGCAAATATTTGAAATTCAAGATAGGTTATAGTTACGTCATTACGTGGTCCTCCATAGAAATCTGTAAGTAACTCTATAATTTCATCATACTCCTAAGTAAAATGGAGGCGAAAAATAAATTGTAGTATTGTAAGTACAAATGAGATAGTTAAAATGAAATTAAAAAATGTTTCAACAGACAGTCAACAGTTTACCAATTAAATTGACAGTTTTCAATATTCTCCGTTAGTTTTTCATAGTAATAATTGTGGTAATGCGTGATATGATAATGATATATGAAATGTTATCTAACGGTAACCCTTACAAAACTTGATTGCAATAAAAAAATCCACATTACCTTTCGAAAAGTTCCACTAACACAATAAAGTGTGATGGGGTTGATACAAGAGTTGATAAAGGAGGTACAAAATCCAACCATTCGAATCCAATGCCAAACGAGATTATAATGTTCCATCGCATTCGGGTAGTAGTAGAACCAAATGAGGAAAACGTGAGAGGGGAAGAAACAGAGGGCAAATATGACTACAAATGAGAGAACCATTTTGGCCACCTACAAGAAAAACAAACATGAATAAAATAGCATAAGCATAAAAATCATTTATTCATTCACGTCACGACGTCATCGTCATGTCACGTCCTCACGTCTTGAATCGAGAGCTATATTTGGCTTGAAATTTGACTTTTGACAGACAAGATTTGGAAATAAAAAACAACTTTTTATTCCAACCGGAAGTTGCGCAATCCGTGTTACTTTCATGCAGCTGATTTTGATTTTATATTCCTTTTTTTTTTCACAAAAAAACTCTCTGTTTATTTATTCAAGTGAGCTCCATACACGTTCGTTATTGCTTTTGAACTCCCATTAAAAAAATATATATTTGACATGACACTAGTTGAAACTGAAAATCAATATCTTCTACATATATAAGAACATATGTGTATGACGCAGTTTGTTCAGCAAAAGGAGTGAAAGAAAAGAACAACGACAGCTATTTTGAAGGGATGTCTTGATGTGAAGTCAATAGAGACATGTATTCATTGAGATAACATATATGTGCATGTTCAAAAAGGATGTTCAAGTCAAGAGGAAATTGAAAACTGAGCATGTATTTGGAATGACATCATATCACATTGCCATGAGCTGATATGATGATGATCATGATACGATGTGATGTGAAAAGGGACTCAAAATTTTGCATAATTCGTTCGTCCTCCTCCTCCTCATCTTTTCATGCATTGCATTTTTTTTTGGAAAGGTTCAAATTCAACCCACATATTTTTTATAGAATGGAATACATTATACCTTCTTCCGTGACTGAATCTGTTTCGTTTGTCCTTGGGCTTCACCAGGCATGTTCCTCGTGGATTGAAGAAGATGATGAGCCATGATGATGTAGAATGTGGCAATAAAACACAGGGGAATGGCATAATACACCAGGAACTTGAACATTACGACCACCTATAAAAAACAAGCATAAACATATACATACATTATTATTTACTAGTGACTTGTGAAAAAAGAAACCCTATTTCCTCTACAACCAAACTCGTTGGATAGTAGATATTTAGGTGAATATTTAGATACCTAAAAAACAAATCTAAATTTGTGGTTTGGTTTGGTTGCAAGTTAGAAATGCATTTGTTTTTACACGCCTCTTTCTACTTTCATTGCAAAATAACAACGTACTTAAACCCAATAAAATGGTATCCGACAATCCGACTCAACACTCAACCCCCTTCGATCAAATTGAAAGTTATATATGAAAATCAATCTTATCTGACTACCCATCCATATATATTTTTTTTATTTACTGAATGTATAAAACTAGTGAAAACAATAGGGTTTATTTTCATCATGTGCTCATGTCGATGTCGGGTGAGAGGTAAATCCCATGAATCCACCCACTTTTCGATGAGAAACAAGGGGAAAATGTTTGGAAATTGCTTTCGCACTTTCTCTTTCGTCATTCATATAAAATCCACTAGCTTTTGCTAAGCTACTAAGCTTCCATGTTGTCTAAACAAATAGTGAAAGTACACCTTTACAACATTTCAACTGGAAGTAATAGAAAAAGCAGCATGAAATAAAATGGAGGAGGTGGTGGTCTGGTGAACCAAACCGCGTAGCTCCTCACAACTGTTGAATTGTATAATAATCATGGAGGAAACGATGGGATGATAGTGAAATACAGGTTATTTCCTGTATCTATCCACCTACTTATTTAACCTAAAGCCATTTTCCTAGAGAAACGGCATGTTTAGAACCCCTTTTTTTTCCTGTGAAAAAAAGTTTAACATCTTCAAAAGAATCTGGTCTGGTTTAGTCTGCTGCTTAATATTATACAACAACCAACAGGAAAAGGTAACCGCATTTCCGCCTATGAAATGAAATAATTTTTTTCTGGAAGTTTGAATGCAAAAAAAATCTTGTTTCCTTTTCACAAAAATGTATGCATACCCATTTATTTTTTACAAGCAACCAGCCAGCACAAATCCAGCTTAATTACTAGCTTGCTAAACTTTATACACAAGAAGCTTAATTAAATATTATATGTTTGAGAAAAGTACCTTTGGGTATGCATCTGTGAGCTCATCTGGAAATCTGCAAGAAAAAAAGTAGAGAAAGAAAGCAACTATTTAGCTTTTAATATATTACAACTTGGGTGGTCTTTTTCAGCTCATGTGTAAATACTTATGCTTGAGGCAACTTACGGGTAGCAAACTTCATAGGTGTGATTACTGCTTTTGTCTTCCACCGTCCAAATAAACGAGAAGATTAGAGAGGGCAACGCAAACAGAATTGAAATGAGCCAAATCCCTAATTACATAGAAAATACAAACAAATGTTGAGGATTAGTCAAAAAGTTCATTTACTTTCTTTTCCCTTCATTAGCAAATGTTTAGCGTTGAAACATACACAACACATTTTTAATTTCATTTTCTGTTAACGAAACGGAATTTGCTCTTTCTTGTCAAAACTCAAAACTATCAAGTTTTGTCAAGAAATACAACTTTTCCTCAACCTCTTTTCAACTTGTTTGAAAGAAAAATGAAAAGCTAAAAAGTTGAAACTTTGAAACTTTGTTTTTGTTAGTGAATTCAATTAGCAAATTCTTCTTACCAATAATGGTGATAAAAGTAACTCTGTTGGCCCTCCGTCCCGTTAGTTTCCTCATCGGGTCCACAATAGCACAGTATCTATCGGCGGACAGAGCTGTGAGCGTGAAAACACTTACTCCAATGGAAAGATCTTTGATAAATTCTGAGAATTTGCAGACAACCACCCCATATGGCCAACTTTCCACGGTGTAGACAGTGGATGTGAATGGCACACAAAAGAAGATGACCAGGATGTCTCCCACGGCTAAACTGCAAATGTACCTGCCCCCAACAGAGGTCCAAATTGACCTAATTAATATGCCATAAAGCAAGCGCTATGTATAGAAAGAGGTGAGATGAAACCAAAAATAAAAAACGGCGGGAAAAGAAAAAAAGTGAAAACAAAATTGGTGGGAAAATTGATGCAAAATTAAGGCATTCAGCTCACCATTCAAAAAATAATTTCATTTTTGGCACAAATGACATAAATTAGGGAAGTAAGAGGTAGCAAAAGAAGAAAGAGCAAGTATTTTTTCAATGCCATTAGTTGAGATTCTTCATGCAAAAGCTTGAGCAGCATGTCAAAAGAATATTTTTGGCTAATCCAAATTCCAAGTCATTACCAAAATTCAGGTCGTCAAAAAAATTGTTCTCATTTCAGGAAAATCGTGTCGTTAGGTAGAATATTAAAATATTTTCAATTTTTCTCCAAAAAGAGGAACGTACTGTACAATTTGAGAGTTATTATGGGTATGAGTATGACACGGAATTTAAGAGAGAAACACGAAAGATAAGACTGGGGAGCTGGAGCTCCTGTATGAAGACAAGAGAGCAGAAAGTAATCAGGCATGAAAGCTGAGTAAGTGGCATGGCCTTAGCTCTTCCTTTGTTCCTAGGAACTCCCTAGCTCTTCTTTCTCTGTTCTAGATAGTGTAGTTGTAGTAGCTCATCAGGTATTCATTCGGGGAACTTTTCTCTTTTTCTATTTCCTTCTTTATCCTCAAGCGCACCTTCCTTACTTACATTTATATTACTCACGCTGTTTTTAACTGTAGCACTAATGAAGCTCACATATTTACAAAGCAGGTCTCTCGGAAGGAATGAGGAACAAAGGTCTTTGGTCTTTGAATGAATGTTGAACCGATCTTCTGAAGGACTCCAGCTCCCACACGACTACGACTTTTGTGAGAGAATTCACAAGCCTTGTTTCAATTCAATGGAGAAATGTAGATGAGTTTAAACTTTGAATAGGGAAGACTGAAGACGCGATATTATTGCTTTATTTCAGTTTCTCATAAATGCAAACTAACTACTTTATAGCCAACCAAGACCAATATCTTTTTTGTTCCATTTCTCTCTCCAAAATGAATGCAAATGCAAGAATTAAGAATATTCAGGAGTGTCCCCTTTTTCGGAGAATTCTTTTTTGGGATTCTAGTCTGCTCAATTGCACACATTACTATTTACCTACTTTTTCCATTACGAGCTTCCATTTGCCTACGCAAAAAATTGTTAGATCAACTAATTTTGTTTTAATGTTTGCTTAAGCTCCGAAACTTGTGAAGAACGAAAGGTGAGCAGGTAAGTGTGGAATGGAATGGAGGAGAAAAAAATGTTCGTGCTCAATCAAACGGGACAAAAGACAAACAAAGTATGTATGTAAATTTATGACATTAGGCATTCTGAGAAAAAGTTGATTGCTCTGAAAAATAACTGTCTCTTATTGTCTCAGGGTTCATCTCATGTCTTAAAATAAAAGTTTGTTGGTAGCTATTCGGCGTGTTTTTAATTGAATTGGAGTGAGAGGGGAAATGGATACGGGGAAACGTAAAAAATGTAAAGTGGTTCGAGTTCCAGAAACAGAAAGGACAGACAGTTGTTAAATATTTACACAAATATTTTATTCTTTAAAAATGTACAACTCAGAATGAACAGCAGATTACTTCAGATACTGTAACTTACGCCCTAAGTGTAAAGTAAAAAAAATACATGGAAAAATTAGAAAGGGGGTTTTCCCAAGCAAATATATGACACAAGCAAATTGAGGACAGAACTGCGAAGGTGAAAGTGAGAATGTCAAATTTATAATTGGTTTGAAATTTTTGTGACTTACATATTCGGAACATTCCGCATGGACCTATGCTTGAGAAAGATGACAATCAAGGTCCCATTTCCAATGACTCCAATCACAAATATGATGGCAAACAAGACAGGGATAATATACGTCTCAGGTCTCAAGCTGTATGGAACATAAGCCTCGTCTGATGAAGGTGTTGCTCCCGGAGCATCCGTGAAGAAGATGGATGTGTTGACAGAGTAATTTGTTACGGCTTCAAAGAGACCTCCATGTGAGGTGCTATCACCAGCACCAGCACCAGCTATCCACCGCCCGACATCCCCACCTTGATAATTTTCCGCAAGATTTGAGTCGTTGAAAGCCACTTCATCTGAAATCAGGCTCATCATCATCGTTTGTTGTTGGGAAGCTTTGAGGATTTGCTTCTGAGATTCCATTGCTGGAGACTGGACTGAGGTGAGTTCAGCTGACTAGTAAAAGTATATTCTCTCCTGCTTTCTCTTTCTTTTAACTTTAATCAAAATAAGT
The DNA here is from genome assembly GCA_964034955.1 of Orchesella flavescens. NCBI lineage: Eukaryota > Metazoa > Arthropoda > Collembola > Entomobryomorpha > Orchesellidae > Orchesella > Orchesella flavescens. The sequence goes on along the minus strand of OZ035958.1, from coordinate 30,737,230 downwards.
TTTCACTCGAATTCTTCTTGTTTTTGTTTCGCTATTTTTTTTAGCAAGAATGTTTGCCTCGTGTTTCCTTTTTTCCTTCAGCTGTCAAAATGGAAGGAAAGAAAGAAACAAAGAAAGCGGTAGCGCAATAACTCTTTCTCTCTCGAGGGTTGTGAAACAATGGGATGATACCCACACTCCAGTCCACAAGGTGTAATTTTACTCTTGTTCCACGTGACGGGGCCAAGTTTGTCCGTATTACTGATATTTCCAAGACACGTAGTTCGTTGGCTTGGCTTAATGATGATGACGATGATTGCTAACAAAAACAAAATAATAACCTACATGTTATTTTACGTTACGGATTTGTGAGCATCTTGCAGGTAATATTTTTTCAGAGTTTTTTGTATTCCTTCAGATGAGAAGAAGAGCATATCTACAGACAACATTCCATTTCTATGTAGGGCTGTAATTCGCCTCGCCTCCTCTCTTGTTCATTTAATACTCGACAAACCCCAACAAGCTATTTCTCATTCTGCGAGATTGGATTGACACAGGAATTTTCGGCAATTTTTTCAAGAATACCATACACACACCATGCAATGCATACCCGACGTACTTTTTCTCAGTCTGGCATAAAAAATCCTATTTTGTGAAAACTATTCCTGAATTTTCGTAACACCCAAAACTACAGTAAAACAACAATGTTGAACCTTTAGTAAAAATACTGGTTCTAGGTAGAAACTGCTACCAAAAAAACGTCTACCGCACAAACTGCTACGAATAAACTTCTACCAAAATTAACGTCTACCAACAAAAACTGCTACCCACTAAAACTTCTACCATACAAAATTTGATTTGGTTTTATTTTTTATTATATCAATAACAAAGGTTATATAATTTTGTTTTTTTCTACTTAAATCTTAAGTCTAACGTTAAAACTGTAGCAATATTTTATAACGGTAACTGGGTCAAAGGTCAACGTCAAAAATATTTACTAGCAAAACATGGGTTATGATTAGTGGTCGCAACGGGTTTCTCGTTGAGATTTCGAATTCTGTTGATACATCCCGGGATTCCCGATCCGGTCCCGTTCTCTGTCTTATATGCACATTTTACATAGTGAAAATGTTACTAAACTAAAATTTGGTAACTAACAAGTGGTTTAGTTAATTATGAAGCATGTACACATAATGTTATCGAGAACACGGGAATACATGCAGGACCCGAATGTTACTAAATGAGATTGTTTCCCGGGACAAAAATGGGTTTTCTCATCCGGTTGCGACTACTAGTTATGATCTTATGATACATCAAAATGATACTATTTTTCGATAAAAATTCAACCATGCTATTATCAAAGTTCAGAAACGACCCCAGCGTGACCTATGTCTGTGACCTAAATGTTTAAATGTCAAAATTTTAGAACTTTCTCAACAGCAGCCACACTGATGAAAATATTCATAACGTTCCTAAACCAATGAACTACTCAGACACATAGCTTATGCTAACTTTATTGCAGCATAAATGCTAGATCGCGGGTTCCTATATACTCTGCCAGTTGTGAGGTTTATTAGATCTCAGCAAGCTTTCCAAAACTCGATTATGAACCAAAACACCAAAAAATATTATGTTTACTTAAATTGCTATATTTTTTTTTTTAAAAATCATGAGTAGAAGTTTTTGTCGTAGAAGTTTTTTTGTGGTAGAAGTTTTTGTCGGTAGCAGTTATTTTAGTAGCAGTTATTGTAGTAGCAGTTTGTTTGTAGCAGTTTCTACCGGATGCCAAAATACTGTCTGGAAAGTTGGGAGAATTAACATTGTGTTTTATAGTAACTGGATGTGTTTCAGCTTCGCTTCAGCTGAAAAGTTACAAAACGATTTATCGTCGAGGGGCTCAAGTTTCCTTAAGGTCGTGTAAAGTTCTTGCAACATATTTTTGTTCTATGTCGTCATCCTCATCTAGTTTTCTTTTACAAAAAGACAAATAAGTACACTCTCGTTAAAAATACTACTGATGGGAAGGCGTACTCAACCAACTAACATTTTGCAATAAAAAGAGGACCCCGCTGTTTGAAAAGAATCCGATGGGCGGATGCGGATCATTGATTTTTTTTTCTGTTTTCACTCCATTTCCCTCCCCAAAAGAACTACCCAACACGTTATTTTTTTCAGATCTAAAAATACCAAGACGGAAAATGTTTTGAGAGCGTGGGATATAAAAAACTTGTTTTTTTACTTTCTAGTTTTTATTCAAAAGTTCGTGTGAACTTTTGACTTGTTTTCTTCTTCTCTCCATGATGTTTTCCCCAAGCAGAAAAGCCACCCACCAAGATTATGTTAGTCAGTCAGTCGTCCATCTCTTTGAAACTTTTCTAGCTTATATTTTTATCAGCTTCCTGAAAACCTTTCAAGTTTCAACCCTTCATGAATGAATGGTTGGTTGATTTCTAGAGTTTTGAATGTCAATTCAATGACAAAAACTCACGTGCATAACATTAACATATGCCTTTCTTTCCTCTTTCTAAGAAAATTTGTATGTTTATTCAAATAATAATATTTTTATGGTTGGATGATGACATGACGGAAGTGGGGACGAATTTGAATACAGAAGGTTGGCGAGAGAAAGGAGCATGAAAATAATAAATATGATTCCAATTCATCATCATTACTGAGAAGGAATAAAAGATTGTAAAAAATTTAGAGCTCTCCCCGGGCTCACTAAACAAACACACACAAGCTTAAGCTTGCATTGCATACAAAAAGGAAAAATTCAACTTGACTGCGTATTTGCTTTCTCTTTTCGTTTTATACTTACCTTCTCAATTTGGTTGGGTATAGAATAGTAATGATAAAGATGAGACACACGAGAAGAGGAATTGCAGTATAGCTGCTACGACTTTAGACAAGCTAAACGAGCTAATTCTGATTTATGAAGTTTTAGTTGAAATCCTTATGAAAAAATGTTTTTTTGTTGAACTTGCACAAGTTTGATAAAAAAATCACATCATATCACGAGTTTTCACTGGTGCTGAATTAAATGCGGGCTAGGCTAGGCTCTGGTGTAAATACAACGTCAAAATTTTTATTTAGTATTCCCCTGCTGATGTCAGATTTGGTAGGTAATGGTGTTTGTCATGTCCCTCATCATCATCGCGGCTTTGACGTTTGCTAGCGGTTTGTTATCTTTCAGGAAGGATGAGGACACGAGGTGAAAGTTAAGTAGGTCAGTAGCAGTAGTTTGTACGCAGCAGCTTTCTAAACAAGTTTACAGAAATATATAGAATTTTTTTTATGGAAGGTGGTCTAAACAAAAACAAGTGGAGTTGTTGATGAATGATGAAGTGCTTTATCCAATCCAATCCAGTTATATAAAGGTCCCTGATGCTGATACGATATGATAAGATACTTTTGTGTTCACTCACTCATCACAAATCACAAGATCAAAGATGGGATGTAATCTCAAACCAGCAAACCAGCTCAAACTAAACGTTGCGGCGTTGTTAGGTGGTAAAGTGACCGCCTGCCGACTGAGTTGCTTAAATTGTTATTTATTTATTTTTATTGCGTCCTTAGGCTTTTAGCAGGGGAGCTGCTTTTAGCTAAAGCCCCAAGAATTAATGCTTATCCACGTTCCAAAACCTGAAATAACTGATTCCAGTCGACGTGAGTGAAGCACGAAACACTCAGAGTAGTCAGTAGTCTGCTTCAGGAGATTAGTTGAGAAAATGGAAAAAGTACACGTATATTTGCTGTAGATTCCTTTCGTTTGATAATTCTGCTCTTGGTTGAGGTTGGAATTCGGAGGTGGTGAAGGTAAAAGACATAATTTTTAAATGTCAGGATTTGGAAACTACTCAGAAACTTCTTTTTTCTGTTGATTTAGGGCTTTGATCCTTCGTAGTATTCTTTGAATGAACGCATCCGACTCCGATCCCAATCCCTTTGAAAAGTTTTCGGGAGGAGATTCTGTCAACTAGAAATTAAATGACAAGACAAAATGAATTATGGATAACATAGACATGAGTAAAGAAAGGTGTAGGTATCGGCAAGGGCAAGCTCATAGAAAATTTAATACATTTCTTTTCACAATTCGTGCCAAGTCAATATATATTATGTTTTCCCACATTTGACATGTGCTTTTAGCAAATACTCATCTATTTTCTACAACTACCTGTTAGTTTCAAAATGAAAAGTTAACAAACTTTTTCACTTGACCAGACCAGCAAATAAGGCACTTGAATTGAAACCAATTTTTGTTTCCTGTGCTGTCTGATACGATGCCCCAGAACAAACTACTAGCTTTATCCACCGCAGTTTTGTGGGATCATCTCAAAACTTTGAAGTAGAGTACTGGGTAGGATCAGCAATCGTAATACTTTTGACTTCGCTGAAAAAAGATACTCTCGCTTTATCCAAATCAAATCCTGCAAAACCAACATGATATAACACCATGTGTGTACATCCGCATTGTTTCGTATATTTATTGTGCTGGTCTGGTCTAGTCCAGCACAATAAATATATTGAGTGAGTGAGCCTTTCATTCATGCCCTGTTGAATTCCAAAAGATTGAGGTTCTAAAATGAGAGGAAATAAAAACTTTTTCTATCTATCTCTCTCTTGCATGATTTGATACGAAAGTCAAGTCAGTCTCAAAAAGGCGAGTAGGAAAACGTAGAAACTCAGAGTTGCTTTATCTACACATTCCATTTACTTTCTTTTTAACAAAAGCCACTATCACTTTCTCTCTCCAAAATCCATTTTCTATTATGAGTTTATGACAACATGAGTTTGAATTGAGCTATCATTTCATCCCATATCCAACAGCTACCACACCATCACCCAAGCTTCAATAAAAATCTTCCCATTCAAGTGTCTATCCATCACTTTTTCCTTTTTTGGGAAGAAAGGATGAAGGTCCAGTTGGAAGCTGGAAGGGAACCTTTTTTTCATACATATTTTCTGCGTATATTTTAAACCTATAATTCATTATTTCACATTCTTCGTATTTACTTCTTACGTAGAAACGTCTTGTCTTTCTATTCACATAACAATGCAATGCGTTCTTTCCTTCTGGCGATAGATTTCTTTTACTTTCTTACGAACACAAACAAATGGTTGATGGAATGTGGAACCTTTTGAAATTGAAGAGAGTGAATGCCCTCGTTCTTATTCTTTCCCTTGTATATTTACATTTCTACAAAATGAAAACTATTTTCGCATTTCTTCCCATTTAACTTTGAAATCATGTTGTGCGTAGCTGCCCTTTCCCAAGAAAGATTTAAAGTTAACCAATCGCACAAAAAAAATCATCATCATCATCATCAGTTGTTTACTGGTACTTTTCGTTCAGGAAGTTGGAAAACGTTGAATCGGACCTACTTTTAATCTCATCCTCGTCACTAAACTTTTCACATTGTCAACCCTCAACGAACCATAATATTTTCCCCAACAAGATGAACTTGTCTGTAAGTCTGTACCTATCTTCGTCGTATCCCATTTATCAAAAAAAGGTTCCCCTAACAAACCACCACCACTTTCCTAGCCATCCAACCATTATCTTTCTCCGTCCGGGATTAAAGACCCGGAATTCCTGTTTCTGCCTCGACAACAATAACCAACCGAAAAACATCATCTGGAAAATTTCAAAAGCAAGAGCTGAAGCTCAAAATCCCACAACAAATCATTATCCATGTCTTGACGTCTTAGCTGAATCGTCTTACGTTTCCCCATGCCAGTGAAGCTTTTCGACATTTTATTCGAGTAATCCTACTCCTACTCGTCTTATTTCTTTCTCTGCAAATCTTCCGTCTGTCTAGTTTGTGATTTTACTTTCCCTTTTTTTTCAATTGGTTTAAAGTACTTTTCTTAAAGATGAAGAAATGATGTTGACTGTTGACTTTTATACAAATAATAATATACATTTTTTTATCATCATTATTATTATTTCACTACTTGTTAAGATGATTGACTTTTTGAGGATTTTTATATAAAAAAAATAGAAATCCAACTCGCTCGCGGATCAGTCAAGTCTGTTGACTAGTTGACTCCAATAAGAAGCAGTAGAGTACGGAGTCGGAGTGTTTAGTAGCGGAAATAATGCAGTGGAATATAAAAAAAATCACAAAGTGCATAAAGGAGACTAAATTTCAAAGTAGTTTGTTGTGTAAGACGAAAGTAAATTATGTAGTTTGAGTAGACTACAAATAAAAAAAATTGTTGTGCTGCTCGTGCTCAACAAGGGAAAAGTAAGAGACGACAAAGGAAAGAAGAACGTAAGATTTTAGGTACCCTATTTATTTGTGTGTCTGGGTTTGGTCCTGGTTTCTGGCTGCCGGCAAATCTTGTTTAAAGAAGGAAGGAAAAGGAAGTAGTAGAGAGAATAAAAGGCTAAGCTTTTTATTTGAATCTCGTATCACGTCATTACACGCATCGACTAACATGCTTGCTATTAAACGCAGTGAAACAGGGAGTTTCACTAACCATCTAACAAAACATAAGTAAACTAACACACAAGAACAAGAACATGACGAAGAAAAAAACAGGATTCTGGCTGGTGGCTGGCTACAAGAGAGTTTTTAATTTATTTCGTAGAATTATGGATCTATCTCCATCCCACTTTCCAATGAGATTTGACTATTTGACCCTCAACAAGTTTTTCTCTTTGGGATGATGATCATCAATATAGGTCAGTGTACCAAATAGGGAGAAAGTGAAAGCCAAGCCAAGTCAATTCAATCCACTACAAAAAAAATAAGCTTGCAAAATCCTCAAAAACAAGAAGAAACTAAGAAGATTACCTATATTCCCTCTGCCCCTGCTTTGAAGTCATCGACATTACGTAGAGCACCTACTTTCTTGGTTTCTAGCATCTCAATTTAATTTGTTCTCCCAAAACGACAACGACACAACGGCAACAACCAACGGAACATCTAATTATGTAGACATGCACCCGTTTTGAATAAAGAAAGAACCCAATTCCCGTCTGGTTTCTTTCCTAGAATTATTAAGAGGAAAGGAAAAGAGCTGCCAAAGCAGTGGGCTTTCAAAGAACGTTTAATATTCACTCACTTTAATAATATCATCATCATCATCATCATCATTCCAGTCTCATGGAGTCCGGTTCCCTTTTTTATCACGACAGCCAACATTCACTTTATTACATGCAAAAAATATATACTTTAGTCAAACTCAAACCCACACAACACCATAGTCAACACGAGCACACTTGGGTAAGTTGTAGGCTGCGCATTTTACAAATAATTCATCACATCACGTTCCAGTTGAATGTTCGTAAAAGTGTATGCTACACACACACATCATACAAAGATGCATTGTGGAAGGATGACGTAACATACTATTATCCAGAGAGTATTCATTCTTTCATGCGATAAATGTTTCTATATATATATGCTGCTGTTGATGCTGATAATGCTCTTTCATATTTAATATCGCGTGTTCTTTGTTGGCACAAGCACAAATATTTTGGCGAACAATGTAAAATGTGTCCGAAAAAATAACTAATCTTTCCTTCCAAAAGCTATATTATGCATATTCATGCACAGGATGTGGGGATGATGCCAGTATATATTATGTAGTAGTGCGTTTCCCTAAAAGTCACTTTAATTCTGATTTGCATCTTTGAATACGCTCTACTTTGGTTGATGCTGATGATCACCACCAACAGCCTACTTTCAACTTTATTGTCAAAAAAAATTTCCCATATTATTTTCTTATTTTCATCGACGACTCGATCTAGGCATGATGATAAACTAAACTAAAATCGATGAGGCTTGGAATAATATATTGAAGGGCGTGATGATGTGATATACATAAAAAGTTCGATACAAAATATCAAAATATAATACTCCCCCTTTTCTATCCCTACTTAGCCTACATCATTGTCAAAAGATGGATCCTTACTTCATACTTTCTCCTTGAATAAGTACACCAAGAAATCACAAAAAAATTCTGGTCTATTCAACGACTTTCTTGTATCTGAGCTATTTCTGATTATTCTATTCGTCTCCTCCTCACCAAGTAAAAAAGGAGTAGTTGTCCTTAATCTCTCTATAATTTCCATATTCATGAACAGGGAATATGCAATATATATAGTTAGTACTAACGTTAGTAGTAACCATTTCCCCCTTATTTCTTTAAAGTGGGTGAGAGCAACTGAGTGAGTGAGTAACTTGAGAATTTTGAGCGTATAAAATAAATGTAATTTTTTTCTAGTACTTTAGCACCAACCACTCGCCGGTAAAAATCGAGACTATGCTACACTTGCAATTACAAAACCAAACCAAACCGCACAAGATAGACTTTTTTGAAGGAGGAAGAGAAAAGCCATTATTTTTTTGAGATCGTATTAAAAAAGCTTTTGAGTTGAAGTTGAGGGTAAATCATTGTAGCCTCAGCCAAAACCACACCACAAGCTGTCTAGTTAATACCATAGTGTAATCATCGAAATAAATACAATACGTATGTAATTTAATAGGGATTCCAATCCAAATCCAAATCCAACCCCTTGAAACATTAGAGTCCTTGAGTTACACGCTTATAGGAAGCCGCTCCTCTTCTGGTTTGGTCTCATGTGCAAGTAATTTGTCAGCAATACCCATAAAAAGCAATCAAAATTATTAATGGGTTTTGTTTTTTTCATGTCAAATTTGTGGTATGGTGGCAAGCACTAGACTTAGGTAGACCAGAACAGAATTAGAGTGGCAGTAGCAACTCAGAAGATGATGATGATAATAAATTATATTAGAGAGGAAAAAGTTTGCCGATATCTTGAAAAAATATTGGGACAAGACAAGGCAATAACACTTACGATTTGAGCAAAAGGACTCCGGAATCAAGGAACAAGGAAAAGTGTGCGGGGAGAAGCTACGTGTCACATTAAAAACAAGGTGAGAGAGAAAGATGTTTGATGTTTGATATAGGACAACCAAGTATTCATATGCGTTTCACATTACTCACTATCTCAGGAGTAAAAGTGACTTTGCAATTTGCCTAATGGATCCCTTTGTATCATTTTTTGTGATAGGAAAAAGTTATGTAAACATTTCTCTCGGTGGTGTTGTTAATAGGCTATAATTTCTGGGTTGCTATATATTATAGCTTTTATGTCAGATGAAAAAAATCTGGTGGGCATGATGTTTTCATTTCATACTCAGAAAACGAAAACTACTCTTCATTTCACTCATCATCAGAAAGGTAGGTGGTGGATGGTGATGATGATGATTGTGATTATGATGGGGAAACACAAAAAATCGTGAAACTGAACTGAAGGGTGAGTGAGCTGAGCTGAGCTGAGGTGAAATATCTTTTTTTAGGATTTGGCCTGCTGTGTAAATATTTTGAAGCGAGAAAGAGAGAGAGAGAGAGAGAGAGCAGAAACCTTAGGTTTGATAAGGGAGTGGTGGATGAAGAAGCATTAGCGGAATTGATTTGCATAAAAATGAAGTTACTCAAGTAAAATGAGTGGTGGAGTGGAGTTGGAGGTGTTCAGAACTGACAAGTCAATTAGGGACGATGTATAGTTCAAATATTTACATGGTTGCTGAGTCTCTCAAGTGTCGATTAATTTCCATATCATTTATCACACCGAACCCGAACCGGTTCATACTTGCTATACAGAAGAAGAATAATAACGATGATAACAATCTTTAAGAATGAACACGTGTCTAAGATTCACGTGGATTTATAAAAATTAAAGATTATATTAATTTATTATTAACAACTTAATCCATATTATTCATCCAGCTATACTCCTTTTGAATTCACTTCCGACATGCGCTTAGGTCCCGTTGTTGTTTTGTTCGTCTTGTCTTAATCTCTTTGTATTATTCGAAGGATATAAATTTCCATTATTCCTTGACTTTGTCAATGGTAGGTACTTATTTCTTTTTAGATTGCATAATCACGTATTATATTCCCCATTTTAATAAGCAAAGTTGTCCTATTATTATTATTTTCTGGATGATTCCAAACTTCATAAAAATATTCTTGCTTTTCCCATTTGCTAATGAGAAACGTGATCCCTGATCAAAACATGAACCATCTAGAATTTCTTATTGATATGCTTTTACTTCCATTATGTAATGACGGAAATCTATTTTTGTTTACTCAAAATAAGTAAAAAATTGGATTTTCTGTATTGAACCTTGAAGGAAGCTTAAATCGCATAAAAATGAGACTGAATGATGAAGGTCACAAATGTCAGGAGTCACAAAGGAAATCACAGACAGTTTCGGTGTAAAAAGCATTTGATTTTTATCTGAACGACAGCTCACCGGAGCAGAACTTGCGCTTGTCTCTCTTTTTTCATTGTCAGTCACACTCACTTGTAACAAGGTAGGTGAAGCATAAAAAAATAGTTTTCAATTTTTATAAATATTAAATTCAACTCAACTTTTTGACTTTGTCTTTGACATGCTTTTGTTTCGAGATGAATGAAAGTTAATGAATTCAGTGCACAATTCTGCCTCTAATTACCAACCATGAAATAATTGCCAGCAAAGAAGCTATAGCTATGTAGAATCCAAACTTCATAAATTTTCGACAGTTTGACTTGGACGTCCACCCAAAGTTTCAAGAATTTAGAAAAGTTTGACAAAAACAGAAAAGTGCCTACAGCACCGTGTAAACATAAACTTTTGTGTGAAAATGTTCTCCCAATAAATGGAACGTCGTTTCAATAAAGTTAATTTAGAGGAGAAAAATTGGGAAAGCCCAAGGGAGGCTCTTACGTCCACGCCATGCCATGCCACAACGCACGATTTCTTGCTTACTTTACTTTACAATTTACAACAAAAAAACGACCTTCAATCTTTGAAAGAAGAACAAGCTTCAAGCTGATGATGATGCCCTTGATATTTAATTTTTAAAAAGTTTCTCCATCTCACAATCACCATCATCGTCATCATCATCATCATCACACCACCGTTCAGTCAAACCCTACCAAGCCAAAACCACAGAATTGCATGAAGACGACGAAGACGGGAGAGTCTGAGAGAAAGTGGTGGAAACCCAATGCAATTAGAAATCAACAGAACTTTCCTCATTCTTCATGACAAAACGAACGTAGAAAGTAAAGATGAACATGAACAAAATGATGATGATGATGATGACGATGATGATATTTATTATATCGAACAACTTTTCTTCAATGCGGTTTTACGAATCTCTAAAAGACGAGACAGCTATTGTCTGTCATGTCTTCTTGTCTTCGCATCAACTCACTCCCTGCTCCTCATATTTATTCCTCCAACTTTCATCCTCATATTTTCATCCCCATTTTTAAAAGTCACAATATATAAAATGTTTCGTTATCCTATCATCCAGTTGGAAGCCCTTTGTTACCCCTTTACAACATACATTCATTCAAGGTAATGGATCGTTGAGGAGCTTTCTCTTGTGTGTACTGGTGTCCTGTTTCCTTTTTCCCCTGAACAGAAGAACGACAATGTCTTTCATTTGCTTGACTGCTTTCTTCATCACCCAACAAAAGAATCTCGCGATCGGAGTGAAGATATTAAAGTATAGAGTAGGTTGCGTTGTTCCCTTCCGAGATTATTTGAACACAATCATCAACAGCAGCGCAGAACAGCTGTATTTTGTATTGCTAATGGCTTTTTTTCTTTTCAAGTCAAAATGACATCATTCTTTCATATACTACGCAAAATGAGTTTTTGCCCACTCAAGTGTACAAAAAAGAGGAAACGACAACGAGAACGAGTCTCGTTTTTTTGAAAAGTGTCCTGGAATGAATGAATCACCGCAAAATTCCCAGGAACCCAAATGATTATGATTATGATCATGATTACAATATGAAAAAAGATGGTGATAATTTTTGAATGTATTAGCTTACCCCATGAAAAGCAAATGGGAAAATATTGTGGTTTCGTTTCGTTTGGTTGAGCTTATCGAACGTATATCAGCATCAGCTCATGGTTCGAGCTCATTTATGCATATCATTTATCTTTTTGCATGAACGCTTCACTGCCCTCGTACCGTATATTCATTTGAAACTAGGAGCCCGTAAAGAGCCCTTTGGCGATTACCGATTTGGCGAGATTGCATTATGGATGAAATAGAATGGTAGAGAAAGAGATGGACGGTAATAAGGACTTTAGTTGGGAAAAGCGATAATGGGATCAGAATGAAAATGAAGTGGTTTGGTTTGGTTTGGTTTTACTTGGAAATAGGATGGGAAAACGGAAAAGGAATATAGTAGAGCGGTTATCACATTGCATTTATGAAATAGAAATGAAGTCAGACAGAGACATTTACAGAGAGCTATAGTATAGCAACATCAAAAAGAGAAATAACATTATTCGAATTCGAACGCAAGTAACTGGATCGTTTCTCGCTTTTTCTTTTAGAGTTGGAGTTGAATCCGTAATGAAATTATGTGCTGAAAGAACACACAGCAATTGGAAAATTCTTTGGTTGTTTGAGTTGCCAATTTAATTGCAAAAATTTTCAAAGTAAATATAATTTTCTGTGCTGAACCGATAATTAAATCTTTTTTAAGCTGCTAAGCTCTGGGAAATATGGAGTAGTAATCACCTTTAATCCTATAAAATATAGATGATCACTTGTTAGCAAATATTTGAAGGGATATAAAGCAATAAGCTCTTTGCTTTTGCATGCATTAAATATTACGCAAGTTGGGTAAATATTCACAGGTTGACAAACTCTTACTGAAATATAAAATATTTTGCTCTGTAACAAAATCGAAATTTGCAATTCATACTCGTTACAATGGAAAACCCACATGAAATGCTGCTGAGCATCATACAAAAGCACGCTCGATCGCTACCTCAAATATAATCCTTCATAAAATTCCAATCTCTTCTTTTGATCATTTTGTTCCTGTTCGTCATATTCCAAATTCCAAGATGAGAATAGTAATATCCCAGCCTTTTTAAGGTAATGTTAGGCACATTTTATTGAAAGAGACAGTTTTGACAGTCAACATTTATGCAATAAAATATTGTTCACTGGAAATGGACAGCCAATGGCATTTTCATAGTCTTATGAAAATCTTTTATGTGTCTTGCTGATATGAAGCTGAGAGTGGCGTTGAAAATGCGGTTAATTAAGTACGGCACGTGTTCTGTTTCGTGTTTCGTTGTCTCACAAAATTCATGATGCTAATGATATATGAAATTCCTCATGTCGTTTTAGTTCACGGTAGAATCTTCTTGGAAAAATTAATACTTCAGCGGTGAAGACTTATAAACTAGCAAATATTATTAACCAAGCCATTTTAAATTAAATGAAATAGGAACCATCATAAAATTAATGCACTTCGAAATTCCATTTCAAATAAAACTTTTCACTTATTTTTTTGCTCTTTTTTAGAAACTTTTATTGTTTATTTTTGCTATTTTTATCCCTTTTATTATGTTTGTAGGAATAAGTATATACATATCTTTAGGCAATTTTCGCATTCTACAACAATGAAATAGCATTGCAAATCTAAACAATTTATGTTTCAAAAGCTTTATCTCTCAAACAAAGGGGAAAAGTACGAGGGATGACAATTATCTGTCTAATTCCAGTAATAAATCTTTCGCTTTACCAGCAAAAGTTTCTATTCTAATAAAAACCCTTTTTCATTTTATATGATATATATTTCCTACCACCTACAACCTACCTAGATTATACGATACCAATGCAATGCAGCAGCCCTATAGTCTTTTTCTCTATATATCTATCTCTCTTTCTCTCTCAATTGCAAAATTCCTAGTTTTTTTTGTGAAGGCCAAATCCCATCCGCGTTCTGTATATTATTTTGTTCAGGGATCCGAGCCTCGCTTTTGGTCCTCATTCAATTTGTCAGTGTCCTCCGTCTCCACTTTTACCAAACCTCCGTACGTATGATCATCATCATCATCAATAGGAACCTTCTGGGTTTTATCGCCACTCGACCGTATAGCACCACCACCAACACCACGGCTACCACTGGGTTCTGAATTGAATTTAAACATTTTTCGTGTGAGTAGGACACTTGCAGTAAAGTATCGAAAACAGAATCATAATAGATTATGTGTGCTGTCCATTTCCAGCCAACCCACGCCATATTTCTCCCTTTTCATTATCATCACCAAAAACCTCATCCCAATTTATCTTTGTTGGCCCTCAATATAATAGAAACTTTATATCAATTTCACCTCTTTTATCCTGCTTCCCCTCCTCTTTTTGTTGCTGCTGTTCCCTCTGCCTTTCATCATCATTCTCCAACTTTGACCAACTGGTTTTCCTCCTGTAGACCAAGGTCACGTCAAAACTATTTTCCCTTGACTTCCCCTCCTCACCTCCATCTCCTAGCTCAACTCCCAACGTATTTCCAAAGTTGATACTTTTCATCCTTGGTTGAAATAATTTTTGTAATTTTGGGAAATCAAAAGAAGCCATTGTATCATGGCTGACGAGTCTTCTACCAAGTGACCCATGTTCTTGTAAGCTCTTATCAAAAATGTTAAATAAACTGGCATCCGAGCGAACACCAACGGTTCCCCTGATAGATTTCTTTCTCAGTTTATTCCTCCCTTCCAAATATTTCTTGAGCTCTTCATCATACTCTATTAGGGGCAGGTGGTTGCCAGAAAACGTCGGATCAGCATGAGCCCCAGTTAGATCAGTACTCAACCATTTTCCATGAGGTTTCCCAAATTCGTCATTCATATGCTGAGCAAATCTATTAATTACTGACTTAGCAATTGCGGAATCCACAATGTTCTTTGCGAGCTTAATTCTCCCACGAGCGTCCCTAGTTCTCTTCCTATTCTCCATGATTTTCTCCACGTCCATTAACTCCTTATAGGGCACCCCTTCTTTACAAATAAATCTGTCTTGTTTCATCAACTCGAAGGTCTGAGTGAAGCAACATTTTAAAGCGTTCTTTGCAAAGGTAACCGCTCCAATTCTCCCATCCCCTTGGTCTTGAAGGTAGTAATCTTCCTCGCAGATTTCCTTCATTCTCAATTCATTCCAAGCTTGGAGATATTCATTCCACTGGTCCTCCTTTATTTTCTGCCATTTGGTATAAACCAAAACCATTTCATGGCGTTGACGCTCTCCCCTCAATACCTCCAGCTCCGTTTCCTCCGCTACTTCCAGTAATGCTTGTTGTGGGATCTTATCAAGAAGGCTGTCTACTATCCACTTGCTTGTGTCTTGTTTACAAGGGGAAGTCTCTGTTTGAAGGATTTTATGAAGGCCCTCAGAAAACTTGACTTTTGGCTCCGGCAACCGCGGAGCGCAGCAACTGGGCCAGTCGTCGTTCATTGATTGAAAGGCGTCCTTCTTTGTTATTATTTCGGGGTCGGTAAGAAACGGGAGGAAGCTTTGGTAACAAAGTGGATCCTTGTTGGTCCGTACAGTTGGGTCGATTGCTCCTTTTCCTGATCCATTTGAATTGCCACCTTTGTCAAGAAAACTGCGACGGAGTCGGTGCTTAAATATAATATTTTTGTTGATATCCATCGCCCTCTCACATTTTGCACGTTGGGCAACAGTAAATTGGACAGAGTTTGGGCCGCGGACGATGTGAGGATCCCACATAAGGTTGTAATATTGCTTTTTCCCAAGAGAGGAGGATGAACAGGGGTCCACACAAATCCTTTCATGATTATTTTGTTTATAATATTGAGGAAGGAACTGAGACGCCTGGTAGTGGGGTAATAATCGTTTTGAGCCGGAGCCTGGTTTCATTAAACACGCATCCGTTCCAGCTGGGATTGAGGGCCATCTGCCACAACTGCCGCCGATGTGGTGACTGTTGTTTTTTTAGAAAAATATTTTGTTAAAAATATTTGGGTTTTTACTCGTGGAATTTACCCAAATGCATAAATTATTGTGTGCAAAAGTAACAACATGTTTACGACAGGTTTGGTTGACAGAAGAGATGACGAAAATGGTTGTAAATTCCTAACATTCTAAACCTTTTAAACATTTTCATTGACAAAAAACCAACAAAGTTTTTGAAACATATGCGCCTATATGATGATTATATTTCCAAAAAATCCAGGTAAACATTAACATTTTTCCTCATGAATTATATTATGAGAGAGCATGTTTACCCACAGCTCCCGTTTATGTCATGCCTTGTCATAAGTCACAACCATTCTGAATGTTTGTGCAGCTGTGATAACCAGAACCAGAGCTGACCATCGTCAGATCAGTAAGTAAATTGAAAATTATTGAGAGAGCTGAAGCTGAGCCTGAGCTAACCTCACCATTGCCATTATCATAATCCTATTTTTGGAAGCTACATATATAATACACATACCGGGATGAGCTCTGATTTTTGTTACTCCTGGCGCCGCTCGACAACTGCTGGTAATTTCCAAAGAGAGGTGCCTCTCCTTTCTTACACTCCTGCCCAGAAAAGTATGTTGGTGATGACAAACGTTCAAGCCTTGGCAGTTGATTGCTGAATAAATCCCAATCGGCAGAGCCAGAGCCAGAGCTAGTTCTGATCATGATGATGAGGAGGAGACGCGACGGTGACAATATTATCTTCCGAAATCCAAGACTCCAAACTACTTGAGACTGTTATTTTTTTGGTGTTGATGTAGCACTTGAAGCAACTGATATGATTCGGATTTTGGAGACGAGAAAAAGAGAGCAAAAAAATGCGACACTACTGCTTCTTGCAAAGTATGGTTTAGAGATTTGGGTGGAATATTGGAAGAAGCTCATGGGAATAAATTTTTATATCCATTTACTTTCCTAACTTGGTAAAAGTCAAAGTAAAAAAATTGGGAAACAATTTGGAATGTTTCTATAGCTAAATTGAAAGTTATATACAACGATATATCATATTGGAAGCCCAAAGGTGAATGTTTCCAGTGGTGGTTCGGGTTCAATCAACCGACTTGTGATATCCAAAGCGGATAATTGTCTGGCTTCAGGCTACTTTTCTCCGTAAATCAAGTTTAAATTGTGTTGTAGTACGATAACATAACTCCAGCATTCAATTTCAGGTGGTACCAGCACCACCAGCTTTACAACTTATTTTTACACTTGTCTGAACTTGAGCTGAGCACCTGGCTTGGCTTATAGTTTGTTTGACTTTGCCTGAGAGACAGCACAGTTCATGTTTCTGACACGTTTACATACACTGTAAAAATTTGGAGAGAAACGAAAACTTAAGTGGTCTCAAGTATGCTTGTCAAAAGCTTCGCGGAAAAGTATTATATTTTTAAGGTTTCGCCGAAAAAATCATTACTCAAAATTTCCTATTTACATTAAAATGTGAAGGGTAGAGAAAAAGCGAGAAAACATTTCCATTAAATTTAATTCGTATTATTTTTGGTACATTATAAAAATTAATTCTTATTATAGAAGGTTCGGAGATAGGCTTGTTTGGCTTAAAATACATTTAATCAACAAGTGGAATTTTTTAAGTACAGAACGAGAAAAGGCCCCGAGTTGCTCATTTCATTTAATCAAATTAGCGTATTGTAAACCTTTGCTTTGCATATTTAAAAAATCCCTCACATTTGAATATTTTTTCCTAATTTATCGCTTTTTAGAAAACTAGATATTCTTCAGAAGTACAAATTCAAGAGAATTATTCAATTCGCCAAAGATGTGGAACGGAAACGGAAACATTTTCTTGTCACTTGACTTGATTTCTGAATGATTTTCCTTTCCAAGTCTGTCCTTGAACTAACAAACTATAAGAAAGTGAAAGTACAGCTACAAAGGACACGCGTGCATCATCTCTAATAAGAATTTTTTACGTAAGCCCCATTTCCCCCATATAAGCACACGAACACGAATGACGAACCATTTGTAATTAAGTCATAATAGACCTAGACGAAAAATGACAAAGACAGAGCGAGATCCCATCTAATCCGCTTTCAACCAGACTGGGAGATTATTGCATTATCAATCTTTTCTCCTAAGAAAAAACTTTGGTGTTCTTGTTCTTGCTCAAGACTCGAGATGTATGTATGACACCTGCTGTCGTCACCAACACGAAAAAGTTGTGAAGTCATTAGCCAATCCATTAGAGGCCTTGTCATCCATTCCACATCATATTCACATCATAATCGAAATCGATTTTTGCTTCCTTTTATCCTACCACCAACCGACCAAGACCTAAACCTACGTGAATCAACTCAAACCAAGAAGTTGTGCTTTCACCAACCACCATATCACGATCACAAACCGCGTCACATTTAACATTTACACAGATGGTGAAACGTAATAATTCTATTAATAATTGCAATTCAATGATCCCTCTCTCCTGCAGAGAATCTCATAAAATAAATTAACCCATGTGGCTACGATATGATATTGCAATTTGTGTTATTTTCAGCTCAAACCGCTTAATTTATAGCCAATTTTATACACAACAGGAGGACGTCCTGATCCAAACCCAATTTAATATCAAATAACATTTTGACACTCACAAGGACAAAACACAGGGCGTGCTTTAGATTGTAGATGTTGATCTTGGTCTTATGTTTTGTATTTGTAAATGATTGTGACTGAAAGGAAACTAGAATGTTGAATGTTGAATGCAGACATTTATATAAAATATATTCCTTTTAACTTTATTATTGCCTATTTTCACTTTCACCAAGACCAACTCAATTGGTAATTGCTCTATATACAAAATATAAAAATGCTAAATAAATACACATGAAAGGGAAAGTTTTTCCTCTCTGAATTTTGCATCTTGTTCTTGTGGATGTGGGTTGAAATGGGATGGGACATAACCATCATCATAAAAATGTGTTGAGAAAAGGATGATATTAGAAAATGAAACGAAACGAGCGAGTGTTTTTACAGGGGAACAAAGGGAACAGCATAGCTTTTTGACATGCAATGCAACTTCTCCTTCCTCGTTACTTTGCATTTGGGATGGAAGGGGGAAAGATGTGCATTTTTTATACTGATGGGATAGTATAGAATAGGATGCTTGTTGGATCTTCAATTCAATACAATGCAAAAATACAACTTATGTTGTAGGTTGTAGAGGATATAGGATGAAGTTGGGATATAGAATAATAATGAATGCATTTACTAGCTCTTTAGAAAAAAATGGGTTAGACAATAACTGCCATTGCATTATATTATGTATCTACCTATATGCATTGCATATATTATCCATAACTTGGTCTTGGTTGTTTCCTTCAAAATAAGTTTTAAAAGCCAAACCCTGTTCTCTTTTCTCTTCGCCAAGTACAAATATGTATATTATAGTAAAAACTCCCTGCAGAGAAGTGCCGCTGAGAGAATTGTAGTTGTGGAAAGTATGAGAGTATGAAAGTATGCCTCAAGAACGATCGTAAATGGAATGTGTAACATTTTAAAAATATTTTTTTTCTAGCTTTTATTCCTTCCCATCCATGACATCTTGACATTATATCTTACGTTATGATGGCAGGAAGACATTGTGTATTCCAATTTCCAGCAACATTTTTTTCTTCTGAAGATTGAGTGGAGAATGGCATGCCATCGCCATCGTCATGTCAGGCCAACTGCTACCGTAAAAAAGAAAACATGTGGACATATATGATGCAAATCTGACCTCATATAAAAAACGTCTGGTTTGGCGTTTGGCTAGACGATGTTGGAGATATTAAGAGAGCAAAAATGTATGTAAAACATTATCATCCAACGAAATAGCGTAGTAATATCGAACATCGAACAAAAAACTATTGATAAAGTCATTCCAGAGCATTATGAACTTGCTAAATTGCGAAATATCTAGTCTAGTCACTATAGTCGATAATAACAATGAAAATTTGAAAGCAATTCCCAATAAAAATGAACATTATTTTGGCTAGTTCATTTGCTCATTGATTGCCTTTGCATTTAAATGACTTGACCGCAGCCTTTTGTTTTTTGGGCTTCAATTCCCTGGAAAAAGTTTTGGGTACGTTGATGCTGATGATGATGATGATAACATAAAATAAAATGGATGATATTGGGTCGATTGTCGGTTCTAAAGATTAGGTATTTATGAACACACAAACAAAGCATGAATAAAGCATTAAATGAAGGAAAATCCTTTGTGGGAAATGAGAACAAAACGAAGCTTCCCAACTTCCCATTAGTTTTTGAGCTTTGGCATTGGCTTCAAGCGGTTAATTCTGATGATTTTTTGTTTGGCAACTTGGTTTTGACAATAGAGACAGACGATAAGAACTTCTTTGATTTGAGCAACTGGTGGTGTACAACCCACGTCAAGCAAATGTTAATAATAGCTGAGGGGCCGGGAAGTAGTAGTAGTCGGGTTGGTAGCCCTCCTCATATTACTTTTGTCTTTTGAGCCGAATTATTATTTGTTTCACTCACTTTGCAACTTAGAAAAACACAAGTGTCGCTCCTGGCTGAAGATTCTAGTCCTTGACTTAAATTCTGTCCTTCAGCTCACTTCCCTTAGTCTTTGTCAAAAAGCCCAAATAAAGTGGGAATGAGTGAGAGGTGGTACGGGGAAGCCTACTCTTCAAAACAAAAGTTTGACTGACATAAAGGAATATTGTTTATAAAAGGTAACCAATGATTCCAGGAAGCGAAAATAACCTTATATTATATCTATTTCATTCAAACGTTTAAATATTATTTCCTTTGTTTAAACATTGACGTTTTAGTTATACATGTTTTAAAAGTTGCAACTATTTCTTCTCTTCAGCAAAGTTTTGGGGGACAGTAGCAGGACAGTAAGGGGGGGACACGCGTGATAAATTTCCTATAATCATGTCAAAGTCTCTTGTATCCAATAAAGAGTCAAGCCAAAACCAAACCAAACCAAGGACACAACAGACCGCTCCCCATTCTACAAGCAAATTTTTTTCCTTTCCGAAAATTAGTCTCAATGGGAGGCTTCACGCTACTTGCTACTTGTTCCTGGTCTGGTCATAAAAATTTATTAAATTTTGGTGAAAGTTGGTAGTTGTAGTTGGTGCTGGTGTTCTTTTAGCAGACAACTACAGCGTTGAAAATTAGAGGAGATGAGCCTAGAGGCTCATTGACTGCTCTCCTCCTGCTTCTGAAATGTGCAAGAACAAGAAGGAGATGAGATGAGATGAAATGAAGCTTCATCTTTGACAAGAAGTTTTAGGTAGAGAGTGAAAACTCATTTGAAACTTGGAACGAAAAGTCGCGTCTTTGAGAAGCTCCGCACCACATCACATCACCTTCAAACCAAACCAAACCAAACCACACGCTATAGATATTCTTCCTTTTTACAACGCTTCACAAGTAAGTATATCCATAGATAAAGGGAGTTTAATATATGTGATGTGGCTGACAAGGTTTCGCTCTTGGCTCGTTCATTTAGTTCCCTATTACCTTTTTGGTTTTTGTGGCTTGAACTGGTGTGGTGTGGGTTTTTTTGTAACATTCTACGTAGAAAAAAAGTGATGGAAGGGGAGGGGAGGAAGAGCAGGAGAAGAAGATGGTGATGGTGATGCAATGCAATGTAATGATGAGGAAGGGAAGGACCATGTAATTTGCTTCTAAAGTAACTTTCAATTTTGTGCAGTGATATCAGCATTTTCATGACCAGTTTGAAGGGTCGTTACCAGCCTTATGTTCCGTTTTTATGGCTTGCTTAACCTTGCAAAATTCCATTCTCCCCCCCAAAAAAAGTAACACGTGCCTAGTGTGGTTTGGTTTTGCTATCATTTAGTAGCTCTTGGCTCCCACCCACATCCACATGAATGTGAAATGGGATGTAAAATATCCCAAAAGGTCTATAAATTGTTGTAATTGAGACAGCCATCAAGTTATTATTACGGGTCGTATGAAGTAGTGCATATTGCTAGTAGTAATACATGCATAATCGCTGGAATGGATATTTTTCAAGGGAAATTCTCCAAACTCTATTTTAATTCTGAAAACGTTGCATTTCTATTTGTTTTTGTTTGTGTTTTCACAAAACAACACAAACCAACTCCAAGTCCAAGTCCGATTACAATTGTTATCGTTGCAGTTTTGATAAGAATTTTGAAACAAAAACTATTTTCCCGTAGTTGAAACACTGGTGCATTTCCGCTTGTGTGCCTTTCATTTCATGGTCATATGGTTTGGATTGAGTTTACTACTTGAGGTTGAAAGTGTTAATGAGCTAACAGTGTATGTGTGTGCGCTACAACCTCATAAAATAGTTAGAGCGGTTGTAAACTACACTACAGACTGGTTTGGTTTGTTTGTTTCTTAAGTTGGCAGTTGCAAGTTCCAAAAGGGAAATTAATTTTGAGTTGAGTGAGCATTACTATTATCATCCTGTTATCATCATCAAGCTGCAATAACTTTCTGTTAATTTGTCCTCCACTAATATTTCAGAACCAGATATTTATGTACAAGAACATCCACAATCACACAATAGAATTCGAATGGAACAAAAGGTGCAGCAATGGCAGGAATAATGATTTAACTCTGCACCAGGGGCAACTTGGTACACAAAAGAGTCTGGTTTTTTTTGGTTTGACCTTTTTACTCCCAACTACTTTATATCCAGGTTGGTTTTTTTTGCAGGTTCGATTCGGATTCCATTCCATTCCACTGCCTGACCAAATTAAAGGAAGTGAGCAAGACATTTTCCACGTCAGCAGAAGAGAACATATGGGAAAAGCCAAGCCAGTCAGTATACTTTTGTACATCACATGAAGAATTAACTAGATGGTTGGAATGGACAGGACAGAAGGGAGAGGGAAGCTGTAAGTGGAAGAGGTGAAGATAGGGAGAGACGAGAAACTGACACAGAAATGCAATCTGGTTCTGGTATCTGGTCCACTTTTTTTATTGCAGCTTGGAGACTCATATAGGCCAGCTATATAGTGGTGCCACCGCCTTGGAATAGTTGGAATGTAATCTGATGGGGATGTTTGTGATGTGATGTGATGTGATATGGACAAAAATGCAACTTTTTTCTTAGGTTTTTTTTCTCGGAACAGTTATTCATGCAGAAATGCAGTGAGAACAGATGAAGAAGAAGATAAATAGACTTTGATAAAAATAAAGTGATTCATAAACTTCAAAGAAAAAGTACATTGTAGCATTTTGTAAAGTCGTTTTTTGGAGTTAAAATGATCGAGTTGAACTACCCATTTAAAGTTATGCAAGTTGAAGAAAAAATTCAATCTATTAAGAATAAGTATTCATTCATCACATCACTTTAGAAACTGTAAGGCGTCGCAATAAGGTATTTACTCAACTCCAATTAAGTCCTGTAATTTGTTATAATTCATTGTGTAGCGCATTTAATACTAATCTAGTCATTCAATTCAAAAGAAAAGCAGGGAAGAAAGGAGCCCTTTGAAGAATTTACCTACACCCACCCATATCATCTACATGCAGACTTGTTATAATCCGGAGATGAAAATGGGACTTAGCTTGAGCATTTTCTGTCACTTTGTATAGCTCCTGCAATTCATTTACTACTGGGTGAAGTTTAGAGATATATAAATGTTTTAATTAAATTTCTCACAGGATTATCATCTCAGCAGGAAGGAACGGAAGAGCAAGCAGGAAGTCGATTTCACAGTCTACAGCAGCCTTCCTCAGAACGACGAACTCATACAGAATCCAGATTACATAATGAATTCCAAATGAGAGCTCTGTTTTTCTTCTACTCAAATAGATCCCGTCTGGAAACTCTGACTAAGAATAAAGTTATTCGGAGGAAGACAAAGTGGACAAATGATTTCTTAGCGACTTCATTTGAGAATGAATAAATGAAAGGGATTTCACAGGATATTAATAATTGTTCTCTCGTTTGTGAAATGGTAGATTTATGATATATGAAAATAACACCTTAAATATTTCATCCATATGCATAAAATGACTCGAAAATATATGGATTTTCAAGACAAATGGTGGTGAATAGAATCCCTCACAAGAATAAAGTTACAGGAGAATAATAAACGACGTGTCTTCTCTTTCCCAGAGCTATTTTTACCTATCTTAATTTAGTTCCCAAGTTTTATGACTTGTTCATGGCTTTGTGGTGTGCTAATATTTCATCTTTCCTTAATTGTCCCAACTTTGTTTTTCTTAGTAATTTCATTTGGGTGTTATGTTGGTACTTGGTACTGCGTAAAAGTATCAACATCAACCTGTGTTACTTTCACAAGAATTATTTTTTCCCTCAGTCTCTCTCCTTTTTCCTCTTCTCGAATAACAGCGTGTGAAACAAAAAATTTGCAAGAAACAATGGAAATTTTGGGAGAGTGAGTGATTACTTACACAGCACGTGCCGCCTATCTACATTGGTGGTAGTTTTGGCTGACTGTGTTATTTACTGGTGAAATATTTAGTGGGTTGTAGAATTCCACGAAAAAAATTATATGTAAGCATTTACGGAATGTGCTTCATTGACTTGACGGCAGATTCTTTACCTACTTAAAAGCATAAAAGGCACGCGTTGGTTCGTTCATTCATTCATTTCATATGAAAAATATGCGGGCTGGTGAATTATTACTAGAAAGCAATCTGACAAAACTAAAATATAGGAAATGATGAACGAGTCTATTTGTTCGTTGGAAGAAAAATGAATAAAATATCTCACACACTCGCTCGCACATCCTCATTCCATTTGATCTTCCTCAGGCACGGTACAAGTACAAGGAAAAAGACTGTTTGCCAAAAAATTTGTATGCAATATGCATTCATATTTTCATGATATTCAATATTATGATGTTTGACTGTTGGTAGTGTTTGGTATTGGAAAATATAATCATATTTTGAGTCGTTCCACTGCACAATTTTAATGAAACTTGGAAAGAAAAAAAATATTCGGCTCAAGGCTTCCCTTGGAGAAATGAAGTGATGGATTATGTAACGTGATGTGCGAGCGAATCAATGTATTTCCAGCATGGTTTTTATGTGTCAAATACAACTGCACTGCCTTAGTCGTTTACTCCTCCGGTTGGCTTATCATCTCAAATTTA
The DNA here is from genome assembly GCA_964034955.1 of Orchesella flavescens. Classification (NCBI taxonomy): domain Eukaryota; kingdom Metazoa; phylum Arthropoda; class Collembola; order Entomobryomorpha; family Orchesellidae; genus Orchesella; species Orchesella flavescens. Next base: position 30,712,322 of record OZ035958.1, on the reverse strand, counting down.
TCAGGATATCAGATCAGTGAAGGGTGATTCTTCTGGTTTCTGTCGGGACCTAATCTGTCCCACTTTTGATAACGCCAAAAATGATTGTCATTATCAATGACAATTGGAATGGAAAAATGGAGTTGATATGCCATATTATGGAAAGGAATTTAAACCAAACCAGTTGCAAGTTAATCCCAGTCGAGTCTCGAACACCGAATTTCCAGGAAAAACGTCTCCAATATAGTAAAAATAATGCGTTCAAACATTTTAGCTTCTTTGGTAGGGATCATAGGCCTGGCAGCCTTGGTCTCTTCTGCATCACTACCTTTGAAACTGGGACAAACCAGAAGTCCTTATGGATCTTGCAAATCTTTCACAGACTACACACCAGTTCATTTCTTTGATGTGGAAAAGGTATAACGTTCTTATTGTAAAATTTCAAAAGATTTTTTAATACTATCGAAAGTAGGTGTGAATTCGGATTATTCGGATATAGTTTTCAGGTCAATGGTACGTTCAAGAAATGTACTATTTGAACAATGAAGAAAATGTTTCACCCCAAGACGTAGCTTGCTATACCTACAACATCTCATCGACTTCTGTTCCAAAGATTGTGAAACTGGATTATCGGTTAGGAGCGCAAAACAAAGTTAACTCAAATTTAATTAATTGGGTTTTTTTAGTTATTTTAAACTTCAATATTTAAATGGGTTCTTTTAGTTATGATATTCCCAATTTGGAACAAGAAATTGCTGGCGTTATGAACTACACAACGGAAAATGGAGTCTTGCCATTAGAATCTGTTTGGAAGATGGTTAGTGGTGACGAGCCTCAAGTTCCTGTTGAACCTTCCAGTACGAATAAAATTTTATGAAATATTTTTTTAATCATTATTTCTCCTAGATCAAACTTAAGCAGGTTTCTATTTGTATTAAAGCTCCATTAATCTGGGTTCAAACTGACTTTGACAACTGGGCAATCGCCTACGACTGCCGAAATGTGGAAACCTCCGACCAAAGTTTCAGCTTGGAAACAATGGTTCTCTACACCCGTCAACCAACCTTTGATGATCAGAAAACTTTGGACATTCTCCACCTTGTGATTGGCAATTACGGATTCTCATCACAAAATATGGGAGCAGTTGATAACTCAAATTGTTAAAAATATAATTTGGCTGATTACTTGTGTCAAGTAGTCAACTAATCAATTCTTATGATATCATCAGATAAGAATGAAAAAATAATATGGTACGAAAATAAATTTTGAGTTGACAACTTGCCACTTGAAATCTTGAAACAACAAATTCGTTTGACATTGACTTGAAGTTGATGTTGACACATATAATGTTTGGGTTGGCGTTGGACTTGGATATGGGTCACATGAGATCCCTTGAAAGCCTTTCCTTGAGACTTGCAAAACTGCACAATCAGCAAGCAGCCGAAACATTTATCCATCACGTTCTTAGGATGGAATGGAATGGAAATGCAAAGGCAATATCTGCTGTCGGGCGTCGGGTATTAATTTAATACCAGTGAAACCTGCTACCAACTGATACCACCACCATTTCCTCCAGAAAAAGAAAGAAGTAGAATCAAAAAGAGACAAACAATCAAGCAAGTAAAGCGTGTTAATGCCAGTTTACTTTACTTAGTTCTTCATTTCCATTCACTCAACCGATGAGCACGCATCTTCTAGGCTTACAACTTGATCCATTATCTATCCAACTTTTAAAAGTGTGTGTGGGCGCACTGTTTCTGTAGTTTTTTATGGATTTAGTACCATATATCATGCATTTTTGCATTAAGAGAATATATATGGAGTAGGATTCCCTTTCATGAGCTTTTACTTCTCCATTACAAGCTACAAATAGACACTACGTAGACATTCATAAAAAATTCACTTGTATTTGTATTCCCATTTATGACGTAAGCTACATACATTAAACATCAATGATCAACCAGGAGAAAAAATCCCATTTAGTTTCAAGGCCAACTTTATTGATCTTTAGAATTCATAATATACATATATGCTACTGCGTAAGGAAAGGAAAGGAACAATCACAATCAGAAATCAATTTGGTTTAAGAACAATTTCTCAAGAAATCATCAAAGCAGCACCACACCACACCAAACCATACTTCACCTCATGTCACTTTCTTTTTGCGGAACTCACACCAAGAACGAATGTAACTGTGAAGATCAATAAGGTTTCTGTTGATATAGGGCTCAGATGAAAAGTGCAAGGTTAAAAAGAATGGTTTAAGGCTACACTCAAAAAAACTGGTGTGATGTTGTAGATCATGCCATACCAAATCCAATAACATTATGTCTGCCTGGATGGTATGACACAAGATCATATTATTATCTTTTTCGGATCAGTCAGGCCGACATGCAGTGAAACAGTGCATTTTTTTTGTAGCCAGTAGAGTGCATTACAGTTTAATAAAAACATGGAACCAAATAAATTTATGGAAGTTGCGGAGGTAAAGAAAGAGCACAGACAAATTAAACTCATCAAGTGCGTCATAAAAGGATCCAGAAAATTAAGAATTAATCTGAATCATCACAAGGGATGCAAAAGCAATGTAGGCACGCGTTTGACGTTGTTATACCATTTAAAATTATGGCTCACAGATGCCTACTGCCAACTAATTGGAAGAAAATCGCTAATCTTCTTTAGGACTTACTTAACTGACTCGATTTATTTTAATCAAAGCCGGTTAGTAGAAACAGGAGCATGGAGCCCTTTAATATACTGAAAGTATTGACGTCATATTATCCAAAATCACAATCAGGAATGAAGAATGAAGAATACCTGAGTAGGTTTAGCAGGAAAGATGTCAGAAAATGATGGATTCTATATAAGTACAACACACAAGACTAAACCCATCATCTGTTGATGTCTATAACCTTCTAGCTTGACTAAATCCAAATCCCCATTGTCATTAATTTTCCCTATGTGCTTCATTTCCATTCTTCCCAATCATTTTCAGCCTTTTAGCCACACCACGACCACCTTGGTCGATTCTTGCAAATATATATTAGCAAAAGTGCAGCAGCGAAAGAAAACTAACAGTTTTAGTTGTTACGCTGGAGTGGAGTAGCTTATCAAAACACACCTTGGAGCTACACTACAAGGTACAGCTTGAGCTGTCAACGTTTTTGACATAGAGCGATGATGATGATTCACATTTCACATACTTTATTTACTTCCACCACCATCCGCTACATCCAAAACATTCACTCTTTGGGGACTCTTTTACAAACAACTTCATTCATACATATATTATCACGTAACCTCTGCACACCAAACAAAAAACATCACACACCGTTTCATTTTTGTGAATTATGGAAGAGCACGAATCAAAATATATGATGGATGCGGCATGCACTCAGCTCAACTCAAAGCTTCCGATTCATTCTTCCAGTCGCTTGGTATGGCAGTATGCAAATATTTGTGGATATTTTTTTTGGTGAGATTGTGAATTATGATTGATATCATAAACTGGGTGGTGGGTGAAGGTGATTTGCATATGCAAACAAATCAAAGCTCTCTCTCCCAATGCAAATGTAGGTGAGCAACTGAAAAACATGATGTTGAAACGCTGAAAGTATTGAAGTATCACACTGCCCCATATTCCAACTTTTAGAGGATTTTCGGTAGAACACGAGATGCATATGGGAATGATAGTGGGATTTAAAGGATATTTCTCCTAGTTTCCATAAAAATCCTCGGGATAATAATTATTTGGTTAGACTCGCTCTTGTGAGATTAATAAGATTAGCGAATGATCCTACTATGCCCAACAAAATATACGGGAATGTTTCTGACAGCGCTTTTGTACTTTGGTGTATCTATGAAAAAAGAGTCTACGTACGTAATTATAATTCAGCCCAACAAGTTCAAAGTTGCGTACGTGTACGAGTACATACAACAAGCAACGTTCAAAAAGTTTGCAAACTTGTGAAAATTCCTCAGGAAGGAAGTCACATAAGCTTGTTACTTTCATTTGGTCTTGGTCGAGGTAAGCAGAAGACTGCAAGTCGGCACGTCAATGAATTTGGTGTTGTATTACCTCAGAGCAAGAAACACTAACAAGAACAAGTTACTGGCTGGGATCAGGATCATAATGGTTGGTTACATTTACACTGTCATTGCCAACAAAAAAAAGTGCAGACGTAAAGAGAAAAACACCTTCCATTTCCTGTAAATTGTTTCGTGCGCAAATTTACTCAAACTCAACATGAAGGAAACATGGCTCTAGGGATAAAATAAAGAGTTACAAGCTGATTAAATGACAGCAACCAGCCCGAACAGAAAGAACAAAGTTTTTGGGAACATGTAGAGAGAAAAAACTGCTGACATGATGATATGATTTTGTCACCGAGCAAGTTAAAGACAAAACATGCAAGGAAAACAAGTCGTGTTTAATCCATAATAATAATATGCAATGCGCAGTGGGTGGGGAATTGATCCGCTCGGTCGGATATTCTTAATTATTTTGACATTATTATTATTATTACGAAAGTTTCAGCAAAACCATTTGCCATTCCACATTTTATGAAATATCTGAAAAACATAAAAAGATATTGACAAGGATGGCAGTCCTCATTAGTTTATTTTGATACGGATATATTTTCCTCATCAAAACATGTTTACAACATGTTTTTTTCTGTATTGATGTTGATGTCAATAAGAACATTCCAAATTTCCAAATCAAAAGAAAAATGTAAATTGAAACTTGTTTCTAAAGATGATTTTAAGGAGACAACAAATCTAGGAAAATTACATTATACGACATTGTAGCATTTCTTCTCTCACCTGGGGCAAAATGAACACGACGCATAGATCATATCTTCGATAATACGTCGCACGAGACCAATAAAAGATGAGTACTTTTTTAGAAAGCTAAATTCTTTATATATATATTATCACCTATATTTTCTTAAATGTATATTAAAACCAGCTCGTTCTATTTCGCCCCAGAAAAATTAACCAAGCCAAACCAAAACCAGCTCAGACGTCATGCATCACTAATGAAAGTAACGCTGGTAGCGTTTTGAAACAATGTTGGAAAAGTTTCCAAAAGTCTATTTCATTTGATATAGTTAAGTAAGTCACAAATATCCAGGGATGAACACAATTACATGTATTTCAATTACACGTAATTCAATTACGTAATTAATTACATTTTTTGTAATTTGTAATTGATAATTGAGCAAAAAAACCCAAAAGTAATTAAATACAGTATTTATTTGAAGGAAATTCTTGGAAATGTATTTAAATACATTAAAGTAATTAAATTACATTTTTGACATTTCTGGGCAACATTATACTCACAATAGGACTAAAAATGAAAAATCTACATTGAACACTGGACATAGGAATTGAAAATTTTAAAATTGTTACAGTGTTTGTAGTGAGCGACCTATACCCTCTTTTATAAGCATCTTTTTCAATGTTATAACAATCGATTTTCAATTTTTGGTTATGCGGTACCTGGGATTTTAATAAGCAATTGTATTTTGTATTTACAAATGTAATTAAATACTGTATTTTGTAATTGGTAATTGTAGCATTACCCAGAAACATGTAATTGAATTTAAATGTAATTGCAGCATTTGAAGTATTTGGATAATTGTAATTTGTAATTGAAAGTCAAGTAATTGTTCATCCCTGCAAATATCATATACCACAACAAACAATGTTCCAATCCAGCTGCCACCACCGTCACACCACTTTCAGCTTTGTTTCATTTGGTCCAACTAAGTTTTTTTGGGAATGATGATGATGAGGATGGTGGTGGTGGTGGTGGAAGTCGAAGAACATAGATTTTTCGTTACAAATTGTATTTTGATGAACCATAAAAACTTTCTTGTTGTTTAGCAAATAGACCCAAGTTGCATACTTGCATACTTGCCATTTTGTTTTCCTTGTTCGCTAGGGGAAGTTTTCGGAGAACAAAACCCTGAAAATTGAATGGATGGCTAAACAAGAAAGTGAATCATGTGTGCATGTGTTTTATTAAAGTGCAATGAAGACAAGTTAGGCTCGATTCCTCAAGCCAATGCCAAGCCAAGCCAAACCAGCCAGAAAAGCTGCAACTGCTAATGTAAGTATGTATTTTGCCCACACAAAAAAAGTTCAATCTTTGTCACCACTTAACACAAAACTCTACAACAAATTTTCCTCAAGAACAATACGACTTTACTCTAAAAACCCAGGTTTACCAGAAAGCAACCAAAACCAATGGTTTTATACATGTTTAAAAAGGATGATACTGATGATGATATCCTTATCGTATACCCTACAGCCTACAGACTACAGACTAGTCCGGATAAATAACCCAAAAAGGAACAAGGCTGGGAAGAAAATGGGAAAGAAAAGTGGATTCCCATTATTTTCTCCTCTCTTCCTGTTTCCTTATACGCTTATGTCACATCATAAATACGTCTATGCTTCAGTTAAACTGTTGTTTAATGTAGCTCTTGTCTTTCTTACAAACTTCTTGAAATGTGTCAACAACGCGAATGGCGAACGTATCTGATAGAGGAAGAAGAGATTGTACATTATTACCTACAGCTTACAACAACCTACTTCGACTTCTACAGGCGTGGCGAGCCTTCTGAAAAAAAACAAGGGGGAAAGTGGATCTTGAAATAAAGTTTCTTCCACTTCACTTTTTTTATGATGCAGGAAAAAAATGGTGGTGAAGTGAAGTGGTAGTAGTGACTATTTTTTTTTGGGATAATGGTAGGATTTTATCCTTAGAACGGATTGAGATTGGATCGTATGATAGTGGTTTGACTATTTTACGCAGAAAGTCTCAGGAAATGCGATGTAGAGTAAGGTAAAGTGGTGTAAAGTGCAGTTTTTTAAAATAAAAATTGTTGATCAGCAGGCTGAATCTTTACATCTTATTTTTGCCTTTTGCAGTTGAAAGATAACCTGACAAGTTCTTGGTAAAACGGATTAATACAAACAAAAATGTGGGATGGAGTGAAAAGGAAAATACAAACAGATTTAATTACAATTTCGTACGCATCTCATTTTAAGAAAATAGGCATTTGTTTATAGACACAATTCCCACTCCGCTCCGAGTTGTATTTGTATTTTTATCTTGATGAAAACAATTTCTGTTTACTTTCCAAATGATAGTAATCTACTCCGACTGTGGTCTTTGTTCAACAGTCTCTATTTGCATTAATTACATAATGTACCTGTGCGTTACCTACGACAAATGAAATCCATCTTTTTAAATCCATGCTTACAGCAGTTACAACCGCATAATGGTAGTGCTTTGATGGGCTGAAGTATTAAAATTCATTATAAACGAAACTGAATAACCTTGATAATAAATATGTTAGTTTGTCATTTGCATAATGATACGAGCTGGTTGAAGTTGGAAATGGAAAGCTTCCAGCATTATATATGGTCACGGTCACGGAATAGTAATATGCTGGATTGGATGCTTTTGAAATTGTATCAAGTTGCCTCAGTAAGCAAAAAGCAGGCATATAAACTCATAGCGTTAAAGCTTCATGAAATGAAATAAATACCTCAATAATTTCAAGTTTGCTTACCGTAAATCCAGATAATGGTGATGATGATGATGGTGATGGTTGGAGTCGTTGGAGATTAGGGATTTATTTTTATGACCAAGATCAACTCAACTAATAAAATTGATGCCGATGACAACGACAAGTCATGGAACTCAAATGGGAGCAGCTTTACCTCCATTTCTGCAGAGATTAATTTAGTCCTTCCACATGGAGTCAAAAATGTTTCAATTTTTTAATGTTATCAAGCCAATATCAAGCTAAATTTAACTTTTTTTTATATTAAAAATAGAACTAATCACCCTGACTAGACTGGTGGTACCTGGACACATTATTTAACGGACGAGAGGTCAAAGTCAATGTCAATGTCAGTAAATAAAAACCTTAAAAGTTATATCCACCTTTGTCACTAATTTTAGTAGCAAACGATTAACTAGTCAGTTTTAAATGTCCATTCACACAAATTAACTGTTAGCGGCTGGAGAAGAAGCGAGCCTGCAACTGGCAACCTGCTCTGAGGAAGGATGTTTATGGTTATGATGATGTGACAATGGTTGTAAATGTGCTATATGCAAATTTTTATTTGCTGACGATGCTCTCTATTAGATGATAAATATATTTTTCGTAAAGGGAAGGCTCTTTCGCTCTTACTCTTGGTTTTGTTCCACACGACAATGTGATATGATGTGATGTGATTTAGCTTTAAGGTAGAAGTAGTAGTACGTATTTGGTATGGTTCGCAATAAGCTTGTTCCTGCAACTCAACTCAAGATGAGACTGAGAAGCGATCCAGCTATTCTCTTGGATTTTCTTCTTGAGACCATTTCATAAACGTACTTTACGTACTCACACACGTACCAATTTTAGCATGTTCTACTCACATCCGTATCAACATCAACCTTTTGCAGGCGAATTACCTTCTACGTCTACTTCCAACTAACTTCTATGGAAAATATATTATTCACAATTTTGCTCCACGCTCACTTTTTTCACAAGAAGGGAGAAATTAAGGAGGTATTCACTATTACAATATCACAATTCACATTCAGGAAAAGTTCCTTTTTTGCAAAAAAAAAAAGGCTTCTTTTACTGACTGACTGGCTGACTAGCTGGCTACTCAATGAATCAATGAATGGGAACAAGAGTAGGAGTAACAAAGTAATGAAGAAATATAATGTGGATGATATTATACCCCTACTTAACTATAATCCAACTATATGGCAGTTATCAACAATTTATTTACTCAAGTTGGAAGTTGGAAGAAAAGTCTGAAAGCCCAAACAAGGAAAAGGGGGGCTAAAAGGCTGGGCAATGCAATGTTGGAAGAGTGAAGTGGATCGAAATTAAATTGGACGCACATTATTGCCAATATGAGCACTTCCAATAGATAAATTTTAATAGCAAATGCAAAGAAACTCTATCTGGATGGTTGCAAGTTGGAAGGAATTGAATTTCGTATGCGCGTGGAAGCAGCTTAACAACTCACATGTATGTACCAATTTATTGCAAATAATAAACATCGGTTACGGCTTCGTAAAAATATAATGTTGAGTACATTTCAGTGAGACAAAACTCATGCTTAAACACGTTAATATAGGATGTGCTGCGAGCTACAAATGCATAAAATATCCATTGATGTGAATAACTAGGAACTATGTATCTCTGCTCAATTTTTGTGTCATTATTTCGAACGCTGATTCTTGTATTGTTGGTAGAAGCATAATACAAGTCTTTCAAGAAGGTTGTTAACGTACCGGCTTGTTATTTTTAGCAAACATACTCTTTGGAATTGCTTTCAGCAAGAGCAAGACAAAAGTTCAGAAGACGAGCGTCAAGGGTAGTCAACCCACTATATTATTTCCATCTTAATCAGAATGAATGAGTTGCTAATGAAATGCTTAGTTATTATTTTTGTCACATCAATGCATTATAATTACATCAAGTGGAATACTAACAGGATTTACTAGGATGATGATGATGATGCCAGCTCAACAGATTGGTGGCTTGGCTTGGCTTGACTTTGAATGAGGCACTTCGCATGCAATGTAAAATTCTCTGACGATGAGTTGAGCGGTTTTGAATTAAGGAATGCCATCAATGATCAAAGCTAAGAGTATTATTGTTTCCCTTCCCTCCTCCACAATATTCTGAATTATTTTTCTTTTTCTGCTGCTTTTAAAGCTTGTCAAGTTGAAGGTTACAGAATGAATCCTTGAGTCTTGAGTGCCTATCTATAAATTCCATTCAACCACCCACGTAAATTAATGCGGTTTTCTGACTTAATGGGAGAAAGCTACCAACGATTAAACATGCAAATGCAAACTTATTTGCATAAGTGGGTAGGTATTATAGGCATATTTATATATATTTCCATTCATGTTTAATTTTGGTCACAAAAAGTAGTAATTCCAAACGGTACTTTTTCCACTTTCACTTTTAAAACCACCAGCAAGTTCAATCGTCAGGAAATTCTGTAGAATATCATGAATGCCCTAATTCAAAACAATATTCGGGGAAGTACGCATTAATGTATGCATGAAAAATAATGAACTGCTACTGTTGAATCTGCACATAACGAGTATTATATTTTATTCATGAAATAATTATAACTTTGGGTGAGTCCTCAAATTATGTGTAGCTGAGGCGAGTATGACAATAATAAAATACAATCTGCATAAAATAATATATCACAAATGCAATTTGCAACAAAAGTAGGTACCCCGAGCAAAAATTTTGGTATTGTATAAATGCATGTGGAACGGCACATGATTTAGAATAATTATATAAATTCATGGACCACGGACCACCGTGACAATGTCGTAAAGTTTCGGAGAAATTTAATTAGTATGATTTCTCGCTCATTTTCCCCGGAAGAAAGTACAATACTCTCGCTTTATGTAGAATTTATTGCAACATTCGTTAAGCAAAGTCATCATTGTGAAAGCAATCCTTTCTCTTTATTGGATTAATATTGAAAGTCCTAAATAAAAGTTGGTATGTTTCGCAACAAAATTTATATAAGTACTACTCAGCCCAGTTTCTCAGTATAATCAAAATCAAGTATTTAAATTTTAGAATATACATGATTTAATGATCAAAACGCCCCAGGTAGAAAAATAGTAGTTACATAAATAGAATAGAAAACATGACTAGACAAGTTTCGAGGTCATTTGAATTATAAATTATTATTATGAACACATATCCACTGCTCACATAAGCACGTTTCCAAAATTTGATGATTTCTTCGATCTTCGACAAGGAAAATCTCCGTTTTTCTATAATAAAACATATTTCTCGCTATATCAGCCCCTCTGCCAAGAATGTGTAATAGCTTCAACAAATCCTATTCCGCTTATGAAATCATGCGTTCTGTTCAGTCAAGGAAATTTTTATCAGGCGGATCACTAACAATATGATTTTTGGACTTTCTAATGCTCTCAAATTCGAATTCGTGTATTTACAAAGGGGTAGATACTTATTTCTGTGAAATTGAATTTTGAGTAAATTCGCTCAGCCGCTGCTAGAATTTGGGTAGACTTCCAAATTCTAAAAATATAGGTTTCACTTTATAATTATAAATTATAAATATATATAATGGTTTTTATATATATGATTAAGAACTACACGACAAACTTCATATATTTTATGCCATAGATATTTACACCTCTGCCTCTACCTACACAACAATTCCTTCATCATCGGCTCGCGTCACTGCATTTCGTAATTTAATTTGATTCCAATCCCTCTGAAGTGGTAGAAAAAAAAGCAAGCCAAAAATATTCAGCCTCTCTCCCTACTTTCATAGGAATCTTCGAAAAAGAAAATGTTAATAAGTTGGGAAAAACTTTTGGCTATTTTCTGCTCGTTACATTTTCTAGGTAGGTAGATAAACATACTTATGTACACCTCGTAATTTAATTTAATGGAATGAATTCCTCTTATAAAAGTTCTTGTTTCGTTTAAAGCTGAAATGGAATATATATTCAATTTAGTTTTTTATTTTGCTAATGTATCGTATCGTCTGCTACCTTCTTTGACAAAAAAAGTTACTTAAAATGATTAAATTTTGCAACTCATTCGAAAGAAGCTCCATGACTGTTGAACTATTTATTTATAAACTTGTTCGCTTTCAGTCATCTTGTTTTGCGTAGGTAGATATGTGATGTGATGTAAGATGTAGGGACACAAACATATACATAACAATTGAATGAATAATGTCCAGAAGACCTTGTACATTTGAATGATCATTTCTCCAGTAGAATGCCAATCCTCCCATTATTCTTTGGAAGAAGAGAACGAGACGAAAGAGGCCTGGCCTGATGTTTGTGCTTGCTCTTCAGAATTATTTCTTTGGACAAGATGACAATGATTATGATCATGTTTATCACATCACTGGTCTGGCCTGGTCTTGTCTGAATCTAGTAGGGAAATCTTGTTCGGCCTTGAGTGGAGTGGTGTGCTAATGATAGAAAAACAAATGGCTAGTGTTTTCCCATCTGTCTGTCTCCTCGCCTCGTTTTGATAAGACAACAAAACAATTTCTATCAAATGAAGAAAGTAAAGAAATGTGTGTTTCCGTTTCGTTTCGTTTGTTTCATCATCCACATAAAGCTGATACGATAAGGGATTTAGGGAAAGCAATTAAGCTTAGAAATGTCAACATTTATTCCTCTTCTTTTACTCTATTAGTAAACTGTCTCGACTAACTAAACTACACACATTTTCCTTCTCCCGATCCGAGTTCCATTAGCCTTCGACGCCTACTTAAAATGTATGTATGTATCTATCTATCTATTATTATCCCTATCTAGTGTTCAAGACGAAATTACGACATCCGCCAGCAGATGTACAAGAAGAAACGAGAAAGGATGATACTTTCTCCTTCATTCCATAACTACTAATTTCCCTCATGTTCATCCCAATACTTAATCTGGCTATTTCATCTAAAAGGAAGAGAGAAACTTACGAGATCACGTCAAATTTAATCACGTGAGGAGGAGAAAAGAGCATCACATCACATCACATTACATCACCGTCTGTTTACCTTTGTCCTTTCCCAATCTTCACTTACGTTTCTGTCAGCACTTCCTTCCTTCTATTTTGTGGCTTTGGTACTTTTTTGCTAAGCTGGATTGGATTGCGTTGTCGTTGTAAGTTGTTGGTTGTTGTTTTTGCAAAGGAATTAATTTTACATTTTAGCATTCTTTCGTCTTTTGTACACAAACAAATATTTAGTTTGGGATGACTATCTGGTAACTAAAGCCTTTAAAAAGTAAGTACTATTAGCATTAGCTACTCTTCCATTTATCATTCTTTTAATCAACGTCTTTCAGCTTCGTTTGGAGCTGTGGCAGAAACAGGAAGTAATATGTCGACTTCAATACACCCACAATCTAGTCAAATTTTGTGGGGTCGGGGCATTCTTGGAATTTTACGCAAAGTCGGTGTGTAAAAATATTAGCAAAGTAAAGTTATATTTATATGGAGAATGGAGTCAACGACCTCCCAAAAGTTACTTTTGCCAACTTTCACAGGTATATTTTATTTTGTGTATTTATGAAATTACGAATAATTAATTATGAATGCAGGTGCAGACAGGTAGAATAAAAGGGTGAAAATGATATCAATATTACACAATTATGTATGCGTTGCATGATGATATGATATGATAATGACCGGAAAGACACACCTTTCGGAAGAATAAAATGGCAAGTGGCATTTTAGGTTCATAAGACACGGGAAATTCGTGTTATTTTGGTATCCGATCACGTCAATATTCACTATAATGGCCGCCTGGTGCGATGCATATGCTGTGATTTGAATTATAACCAAAGCTCTAGTTAACGTGCGACATGCTTTGTAGAATTTTCGACATGGATGATAAATGTTACAAAATGCAATAATATTAATCGGATTGCATTGGGGGTATCATTCCATTAATTTACCAGCCCCCACCTACTCACACGTGCTTCCAATTCTGGGTGAAATAAATCCTACTAGATTTACGCTCTTACGTGATGTACATTTCTAAATGAAAAGTAGGAGAAACGCAGAAAAAGTGAAAGAGAGAAAGTTTCACTTTGAAGTCATTCTAATTCCATTGAATTGAATGTAATTCTTTCACACTCACACGATGTGCTTTGACTTAAACCTAAATCTCAGTGATTTCTCAATAAGTTTACCTTGAATATAAATGAATCCACAGAATGTTGAACATTCGTATCCTTACATATATACAAAATTTGTGGAGGATTAGAAATACACATGTATATCAAGTAATTAAAGGCTCAGACAGACTAATTACGAGGATCTGTATGTATCAGCATCGTCTTCATCGGATCAGAAACTTGGTATGCTCTTTTTTAATGGAAACAAAGTGTGCACAAATGGTGCACATGCTAATCCCATTAATTCATTTAATCATTTGCAGGAGTCATAACAAACGGTTGCTCATCTCATATAAGATGCAATGTTGAAAGTGATATCAAAACAATTGGGTTATTCTACGTGTTAAAATTGATGATTGTGTTATGTTGCAGAAAGGATAGCGTTAGCTGCTGCTGCTACAAATTGTTAAACTGCATAAAACATTGCTTACATGCACAAGAAACTATTGTACTTTAAATCAAGTAGTTCTTCAAAACAGCAGGACATGGAGCACAAAAAGTTCTTAAAATGGTTGAACGTTGAACTTATTACACACACACACAAATGATACATGGTTCATTAATTTTGTTCGACTTAACTAGCAAAAATAATTGCCAATATAGCAACTTATCGTTATAAAAAGAGAAGATTATTTCCATACCCTACTTTACATACCTAATTAAACTGTAAACAGGAATGTTGACACTGTCAGACCAGACTGCTCAAATCAGAAAGTTAAATTGGAGCCAGTCATAAAATTGCCTAGTTTGTTAGTCACTACACGCACGACAGAATTTTGTAAACGTCTGATGTTTGTGTAGTTAGTTCATCTTATATCACTTCTTTTTTGTGTTGACTTTTTCCTTGCTTCTACATTCTCAAATTTTATTACCCGATTCTGATTTCGTTATCCAATTCTAATAAAAAGCATTATAATTGTACGTGGAACACAGATAATTGCGTCTGCTGCCACTTAAATAAGTAGCTGATTTTGCTCTTTTCCAGACAAAATAACATTTCTACATAGCACAACTCAACACAACAAAAATACAGTAATGACTTGCTCTGAAAATGCTGAACGCATTACTTATATAATGTACATATAAGTACGCATCATGTAATAAGTTAATAAACCTATTTATTATGCGCGCTGAGCATATTATTATGCCCAGTTGGATTTGCCATAAAACGTTCAAGGAATTTTTGGAACTTCATTGGAATGGACACTGTCGAGACGCACGCGTGCACGCTAATTTAATTATTCTTGTTTGAAAGAAATATATAATGATGTTATTTGAGACTAAAAAATTGAGTGCGTCATTTCGCTTCCATGAATATCCGTTTTATATGGTCTCAAATTCCCTGATTCCCTACAAAATGTACATTTGGATTGTGAAGAATTGAAAGGTTTGTAAAAGGTTAGAGGATTACAAAACGCGCGATTGTATATTTAACAATAATGATGTTTTGGTATGAGATAGTTCATGGCATTTTTATAATAATGATTGTCGAGTTGATGCTTCGGGGCGAATCGAGCTTCTACCGAAGTCCAGTGTGAAAGGTATAATAAGTGCATACGTGAAACGAGTGAGTATAATGTAAGTATATGTTAAGACTATTGACATTTATTCTATGTAAGATTCAACCAAGAGCCAAAGACAGAATGATGGCAAAACGCGTATACGCATGGATATATATGAAATAGAGCACAAGGCACATAAATACAAGTAACATAATCAGATCATGAGTTTGGGATGTGGTTCGCTGGATTGAAGGAGAAGAAGCTGAAAAGGTAACAGTATTTCACACACACACACACTCACATACATCAATTGACAAAATGAATATCATATCTTATTAATTAACATAATTCTCTACACCACAACTTTCAGGCAAGGAGCCTAGCACATATACATGCACAAAACATCCCTCTCCGTTCATTGAAAGTCGTCCTCGACTTATACATAATTAATATTTTACCACGGGCTTTACTTTTCGCCCAAACCTAGACACATACAAATTATCATTCTTAACATCTACCTTATCAGTAACAGTATCATCTAACCTAAATTCACTACCCAGAATTTTCATTTGGTCTACGTGGACCGATTTAAACTTTTTCTTACATGGAAAGCAAGATTTAATTTTGAAATGTAGATCATCCAATTGACGAACCAATTTGTAAGGACCAGTAAACTGGTCTTGAAGTTTTGGAGACAAGTTCTTGTTATACATGTGTCTTTTAAGCATACAATATCTGCCTGCTGCGAAATCCTTAACATTAACATTTTTGTTGAACTTATCACTATACTCCTTTTGAGCACTTACAATATTGTACTTAGCAATATCTCTAACTTTATTCTTATCTACAATCTCCGAAGGAGAAAGGAAAAATTCAAAGGGTAACATAGGTTTCTTACCATATACAATCTCGTAAGGGCTAAACTTAGTACTAAAATTTACATTGGTGTTTATAGCATAAGTAACCATAGGCAAACAGACATCCCAAGCATTCCTATCTTCTACAGAGTATTTACTTAGCATTATTTCAATAATTCTATTCATACTCTCAACCAAACCTTGTGACTGATGCTGATACGGCGTGATATAAATTGGCTGACAATTGGAGACGGCTAACAAATGTTGAATGAGAGCCGATTTATTTATGGAGGCATTATCAAACTGGATGAATCGAGGGGTACCAAACCTCAGGATAATTTCTCGAATAATGAAGTTTGCCAGACTCAGTGCATTAGCATTTTTAACAGCCTGGGTCACCACGTATTTAGAAAGTGTGTCTACACCAACTATGATGTACCTATTTTCATCATTACTTCTATGGAGAGGGCCAATTACATCAATTATCCACTTGTCGAACACGGTGCCAACTTCACTTGGTCTTAAATATGCGGGTCGACCTATATTACTAGGATTTCTTTTATTACAAATCATACAGCAGTTAATATACCTAGTAAGGAGATTTCTTAAATTATGAACATAGTATCTAGACTTGATCATAGCGTAGCATTTTCTAATTCCAACGTGTCCTCTTAAAATGCTATCATGAAATTGGGAGAATATCTCACTGTTTAAATTGGTCGGTATGCATAATTTCTCTCTATTACTATGAGGACAAATGTAGTAAATAAGACCATTACAAAGTTTATAACGCTTCGTGGCGCCTTTTTTTGTGAGTTCAAGGAGAATGGGCGTAAAAAAGGAATCTTTCCTGTAACCTTCGGTTATCTTATTTTTAAAGTCATATTGATTGCTTGGCTTGTTACAATTTTCAACTTTCAAGTGATTCAAAGAGGATTCATATCCTGTACACGGCTTTGCCAAGGGAATAAGTCTACTCAAACAATCTGCATTTCCATGCAGTGACCCTTTTCTATATTTAACTGTTATGTTGGCGTCTTGCACTTCGAGCGCCCATCTTGCTATTCGCAAGTTCTTACTATTTTTAGTGCGTAACAAACTGCACAATGAATGATGGTCTGTGACCACTGTTATTTGACGTTGGTAGCAGTATTCATAAAAACGATTTAATCCAAAAATGACTCCTAAAC
The DNA here is from genome assembly GCA_964034955.1 of Orchesella flavescens. NCBI lineage: Eukaryota > Metazoa > Arthropoda > Collembola > Entomobryomorpha > Orchesellidae > Orchesella > Orchesella flavescens. The sequence continues at coordinate 30,695,065 of OZ035958.1, read as the reverse complement.
ATTCTTTTTCTGCAATGCTGTATTTTCTTTCAGCAGGGCTAAGGGCACGAGAACAGTATGCCACGACATGTTCTCTATGATTATATATTTGTGTTAACACACAACCGATACCTTCTAATGATGCATCGCAATATAAGACCACAGGTAAATCTTCACGAAATTGAGCAAGAATAGGAGCATTTATTAACTTATTTTTCAGAATTTCAAATGATATTTGGCATGCATCGCTCCATAAAAATTCAGTGTCCTTTTTAATCAAAGCTACTAAAGGTCGGCTCAAAGTGGCATAATCCTTTATAAATCTACGATAGTAGCTTGTCATGCCGAGAAATGTACGTATTTGAGCGACGTCCTGTGGACGCGGCATATTAACAATGGCTGAGACCTTTTCTGGGTCAACTTTTATACCTTCGTGAGTGAGAACATGGCCCAAAATTTTTATTTCTTGATACGCGAAGGAACATTTACTGCTTTTCAGTTTTAAACCATTCAACCTTAATTTTTCAAATGCCTGTTGTAAGTGATGGACGTGCTCGTTAAATGTTTTACTATATACCAAAATATCATCCAGATACAAGAAGCAGGATTTAAATAAAAGATTGGTAAATATTTTTCTCAATACTCTATTAAAGAATGCAGGACTGTTTTTAAGGCCTTGTGGGCAACGTAAGAATTGATAGCATCCGTCCTGTGTAATGAATGCAGTTTTGTGTCGATCTTTCTCATCGACAAAGAAATTGTAGTAGCCGTTGCTTATGTCCATTTTACTGAAATATTTGGCAGAATACAAACTATCAAAAATGTCGGCTAGCCTTGGCATTGGAAATATTTGAGTACGTGTAATTGCATTCATTGCTCGATAATCGATAACTATTCTAAAGGTATTGTCCTTTTTTCGAACTAACAAAATCGGAGAAGCGTAATCTGAGCAACTTTCTTCTATAATTCCTAACTTCAAAAACTTGCTAATGTATTCCCTTATTGTTTGCCTTTCTGTGTGACTTTTCTTGTAAGGCAACTGACTAACTGGCTCATTACTTAACATTTCAATTTTGAGCTTCTCTGGCCCTGGATACGTTCCAATGTCATCATCATCAGTTGCAAAAATCATTTTATAGTCATTTAGTAGTTTCTCGATGACCTGTTTTTCGTTCCCGGCTAACTTACAGTTTATATCAAAGTTTTGCTTATATTTATTTATTGAAGGAAGCGAGTTACCGGTCAACCTATAATTGGAATGGTGCAGTTCAACAACTGAGTGTGAACGCCCGAGTGTTATGTTGCTCTGTACCACCACTGGTCTCTCGCTACAATTTAGAATAGGAATTTTTACCATTGCCATATTAGGCAGATACATTGGTGGAATAATAACATTAAGATTTTCCATTGTTTTCTCACATGGCTCAAAATACGAGTTCCGCAACTTGTTTTTAACTTCAACAAAAGTATACTGTAAGGGAGCGAGCGTAATCTCCCTCTCTGTTGTGATTTTTTCATTTTCATTTTTGTGGAGGAAGCCACCTAAGTCGTTTTCTTCAATAGTATTTACTTCGTTTGAGCACAATTTGAAAGGAATATTGAATTTACTGAAAGAAATTTTTTTGATTGAAAAATCTATATTAATACGGAGCTGGCTCAAAATATCATTTCCTATTATTATTCTTTTGCTTTTAATAACATGGAATGGAAATGTGAAATTCGTTGGTGCTTCGTAAAATCTAAAGCGAACTAACGCCTGCTTATTACAGTTAACTTGGCCTAAAGCACTTGAAATAGTAATATTCTTAGATTTAACTAACCTAGTACCAGCAAGTTCTGGAGGAATGACGGAGATCGAAGCACCTGTGTCAATAAGACAATTGTATACTTTAGAATTAAGAACTATTTTAACCATACATAAGTTTTTGAAATTGTCGGAGTTGTCATAATCATTCAACTCGGCAGTGTTCATACACTGCATGCTATTCAGTTTCCCTGGTATGGCATAAAGTCAGGAAAGTATGATTGAGAAGAGGAATCTGGGGCATTATGAAATTCCATTTGGTTTGCTTGAAACCCAGAAGTACGTGGCTGTGCCGGAGGTGGAGGAAAATGCCCATTCCTATTGTAATATCCACCTTGAGGTGGTCCAGGAGAATATGAATTGTCAAAATAGCGACCAGGAGGGCCTCCACGCCATTGATCTGAACCACGATAATAGCCATTGTTTGGAAATCCATAATATGAATGATGATGATTGTAATTGTAATTTGGATTTCCCCTGTATGCACCCCTATTTCCTCTTGGATTACCCCTATAATTATTATTGTACCTACCACGGTAATTGTTACGATTTCCAGCATTATTGCTTCGAGTTTGTGAATTATGATTTGGATTGCTCTGTGGCTCATGTGAATTTACTTCTGAAGTGGTGGTTTTTTCTGTAGGCAAGAGGTTTAGTTTTTTTAATGCATGCATGACAGCCAACTCGATATTGTTCACTTCATCATTATTTGTGGAGGTGCCCACAATTGACTCAAATTTGGCGTGCTCAATGAGCTCCTTCAGAACATCCTCATGCTTTTTTTTACCCTTAAGAAATATCTCTTTACCTAAATTATGTGGTAAACCCTTAATTAAATGCTTAATTATGTCAGCATCAGTCATTTTAGAATCTACCTTATTACATAAGTAGACTACGTCGAAATAGTATTTGTCCGCCGGTTCCTTGGGGTCCTTCCGCCGATCCTGGAGTTGTCTTCTGTATTCTTCCGGTGTGATGAATGCTGCAAATGAGTCCTTAAGGTGCTTCTGCATGTCAGCATACGCGACAGGAGCTGATGACGTACTGCTACGAAGCTTCAATTTGTATGCCTTGAGGGGTGAACCACTGAGATGGAAGCGCAGTTGTGTCAGCTTCACATCATCCGTCCAGTTGTAGACGTGGGAGTAATTATCAAAGCGCTCAAAGAATTCACTAGTGTTGCTGCTGCCATCAAATATTTGGTTGGCCCCGGGGGGTGTATAAGTAATTGTTGCTGCCATCTTGATGAGGGGGTGTGCTGAAACTGCTCCAGACGAGACCCGTAATTTTATATTTGTGGGATGAATAGGTGGAAAAACTGGCAACGGTGGAACTTTCACAGCTTTAGCAGTCTGGTAATATCGTTTGAAGGTCTCATAAAAATCTTTGACCTGGTTTGGAGAAGTGACAGTGCTGGAAGTAGGTTTGATAGGTTCAACTTTTGTGTCTTTATCACTTTCATCAGAATCAGAGAACAATGAAGCTAATAATTTTTCGCCGAAGGTAGCACCGCCTGAACTAACCACTTTATTGGAGATTGGCTCACTGGTTGAGTTTTTAGGAAGTGGACTAGTTTCAGGTGTACGGAAAATGTCTTGTGTTTCACAAGTCACCGCACTGGTGCTAGGTTTAGGATCTGATGAAGTTGAACTAGTTAGTATAAGAGTTTCGTCGTTGGCACTGTCACCAATATTTAGCTTTGAAGTTTGAGTTACCAGCTTATTTATCTGTTTATTATCTTGCAGGAATTTATTTACGTCACGTTCTGTTGCTTTGCCTGCTGTGCGAGTTCGTCTAGGACTCAAGTCACTGTTCATAGCTTATACACGTAATCAGGAACTGTTTTTGTTTGAATATATGTTTTTTTAAAGTCACCATAGTTAACTCACAAGTAGATTATTGCACTGGAACTTTTCACAATTTATCGAGGTCACCATGTTTTGGTATGAGATAGTTCATGGCATTTTTATAATAATGATTGTCGAGTTGATGCTTCGGGGCGAATCGAGCTTCTACCGAAGTCCAGTGTGAAAGGTATAATAAGTGCATACGTGAAACGAGTGAGTATAATGTAAGTATATGTTAAGACTATTGACATTTATTCTATGTAAGATTCAACCAAGAGCCAAAGACAGAATGATGGCAAAACGCGTATACGCATGGATATATATGAAATAGAGCACAAGGCACATAAATACAAGTAACATAATCAGATCATGAGTTTGGGATGTGGTTCGCTGGATTGAAGGAGAAGAAGCTGAAAAGGTAACAGTATTTCACACACACACACACTCACATACATCAATTGACAAAATGAATATCATATCTTATTAATTAACATAATTCTCTACACCACAACTTTCAGGCAAGGAGCCTAGCACATATACATGCACAAAACAATGACTCGGATCGTTTATGCAATGCCGTTTTATTGCACGACAATATTTTTTATTTTACAATATGTAAATTGCCATTCACAGCCTTGTAGTACTATGTAAATTTTAGGCGTTGGCTTGATCTAATAAAGTGATTCCAAATATATTAAAACCGTGTCTTACTCCACTCTCTAATTGAAAAATTCTAGCTTTTAGATAATACATCAAGAAAAGCAAGTGGACTTGCAGCCAAGTTGCTAAACGCAATTTTGTTTTGTTTTTCGACGTCAAAAATGATTTATTCTTTGGTCAAGGTAGTAAGTTATCCCATAGGTTTCTTGGAACAGTGTTATTCCAATTCATTTTGTCGTAGAGTTACAAAATGGGTATAGAGTATTATAAATTGCTGAGAAGTTTACTGCATTTTGGACAAATTCTTGGATTCCCAGTTCCAGACCAGCACAAAGATACACAACATTCTTCTAGGTCCCTAATCTAATCATTAATCATGTCAGAATATCATAGAAACTTGCATTTCTTTAAAACTAGTTATAATTTCCCATTGGTTTAGAAGAATCAGGAAGGCGATCATGATGGGCTACTCCGTTTTCATGACGGCTGTCTCATTTATCTCGGTTTTGTTGACGATTGGGAATATGGGATTTGGGAATACTACTAAAAATGTTTCCGAGGAAGTTACATTGTTTGGGACAGGGATACTAATTGTCTACCAGACATCAGTAGTTGCATTGTGAGTTTCAGAAACGAGTGCATTTGGGATTTTACTCCCACGAAACTGAGTTTTGTCCTTGATATTGTAGATACGCTCACCTCCTCCTGAGCCACAAGTCTTTTGGAAATCTCCTAAAGAATTGGAGAAGCACAACGTGGCATATAATTGAAAAGGAAGAAGAACGGGGAATTTTTTCATCAGTTTTCATCAGCATATTAATCTTGTTCTCGTCAGCAATATTGGAAACAGGATTATATGATCGGGCTGTTTATCTAAATGTAGCAGGTTCATAAAATCATAACAAATTCTACATTTTTGTACTTGAAAGATAATTGTTATTTTTAATGATTTGCAAAATGTGATATTAAAGGTTCATATCAAAATGCCACCTTTCTTGAAAAATATGCTGATGTTTCCCTACATGAAACCAGAAATTTGGAGTCGATTAGAAAAAACTGGAATTCAACTTTGCTTGGAATTTGCTATGTGCTCTCCAAAATTTTAACTTTAGCAACCGACTTTTCTGACTCACTTTGCATTACACTCGCTTTTGGAATATCAACTCGACTAAAAACTATGAACGAGCACTTGAGACTTCGACTATATCATGATCATCATGAGAAAAAAGATGGAGTAAATTGGCCAAAGTTTTACAGAGATACTGTCAACTTGAGACAGCTTTCGGATCAAACTAGTCGGTTTACTTCACCTTTAATTTTGGTTTCATTAATGGTCAATGTGGTTGCAGTGGTGTCATATGTAAGACCAAGGCCAACTTAATAATTTAACTATATAATTGCCTCCAACTTGACAAAATTTAAAACAAAATTTTAGCTGGATTATGGGATCAATTTGTCGGGAAGAATTTTGAGGAGTCACTCCAGTCCAGCCTCCATTTATATTTCCTTGTGGCATTACTTAATTCGAACCATTTTAGTAATCCACTTTGCTTCAAGTGTTTACAAAAATTCGGATGAAACCTTGTCACTTATTGAAGACGCCCCAGAAGCAATCCAATCATGGCCTGTAAGTTAATAACTGATATATGAAGCCATTCCTGATAAATATAATAGGAATACGTTATTGTAGTTTCATAAACATTTTCAATTTAGTATACACAACCTATTTTGACAATGCTGAGGAGAAAGCCTATTGGGATAATTTTCTTTGACACGTTTTTCATCACTAAAAGTATTTTTATTTCGATTGTAAATTTTGTGTTCACAATTGAAATCATGATACTTCAGGCCTCGTCTTCTGGAAGGAAATTAATTAACTAATGACTTATCAATGGGTGAAAAAGAAACAAACTTTTTAAACGGGAGCTGCAACTGCATAACATATATAATTTTTGTAATCATTTTTAGGCGTTAACTAGCAAGCAAATTATTTATTTACTTTATAATCAGGTTTAAAAGTAAAGCATTATACATGTTATTTGATGTCTAACCGATTATTTCAGTAAAATAATTCAGTTGAAATATGAATGCCATTCACCATTAGTAGTTCATTCCTTTGACGCAGAAAATAGTTTTTATCTCTTTTTGAAAAATGAATTACTTCCAAAGGTGAATGGATCCGCACGTTGAAAAAGATTGTCATTGGCTCGAATATATCAGTATAGCACAAGTATTTACGATAACAATGGTCGGGGGTTTTTACAGGCTGCTCAGACTTTTACTTCGTTTTGGACTGGTTCTAGGAATTCCAGTTCCAGAACAATATGGAAATGCAAGGAAATCTAGGTGAGTGATTTTCAATCGAATAATAAACGTACGTCTTCTACTAGTCCGAGCTGCCTCTTTGAAGTACTTTTTTGCTGCTTATCAGGATTATCAACTACGTGGTTATGGGCTACTCGATATTCATGACGGTGATGTCATTGATAAAAGTTATACTATCTGCAAGAAGCTGGGCAAATGATTCTGAGGAAGTAAAAATGCTGAGTTCAGTATTGCGAATAAGTTACCATTTCTCGGTATTCGCGTTGTAAGTTTAATACGGAGTAATATTGAATATTCATATAATTTATCAAGTCTACAAGTTACCCAACCACCCAACCTTTATTTTCACTGCAGGTACATTCATCTTCTCCTAAATCGTAAATCGTTCAGGGATCTTATAAAGAGTTGGAGTTGCACAACTTGGCACATGGAAAGCGATGATCATCATCATCAATTCAAACTTTCCTCTGCATGTGTAAGCATATTAATCTTGTTCTCGTCAGCAATATTGGAAACTGGACTATATGATTGGGCTGTTCATAAGAAAGCATCAGGTCACTACAAGAATGCCACGTTCCTTCAAAAATATATTATCACCACAGTCTACGACAGCGATAATTTGGAGCCTATCAAGGAATACTGGAATTCAACATTGCTTGGAATTTTTTACGTTATTTCAAAATTTTTAACTTTAGCCACAGATTATTCAGATTCGCTTTGCATAATTTTGGCATTTGGGTTATCAGCCCGATTGAAAAGCATGAATGAGTTCTTGAGACTTCGGCTGTACCTGAAGGAAAATAATTGCAAAAACCTCGTAATAAAGAGTAATAGCCAAAGGCCTGAGAAAAAAGATTTAAAAATATACTGGACACAAATTCACAGAGACTTTGTAAATCTGAGAAAAGTTTCAGATCAAACCAGCAAGTTTATATCACCTTTAATTGCAGTTTCTTTATTGGTCAATGTTTTTGCAGTGGTTTCATATGTAAGTTAGAATCTTAAAGCTTCCATTCAAGTGTCTAGGTTCCAATTCCAATCTCCCTAATTGAACTTTAATAGGTGGACAACGGTATAAATTTGTCGGGAAGGTCAAAACGATTCCACTCTGATAACACCGCCATTTACATATCCCTTTGGCATTACTTGATTCGAGCCATTCTCGTTATCCACTTTGCCTCAGGCGTTCAGAAAGATTCGGATGAAACATTGCTAATCCTCGAGGACGCCCCAGAGTCAGTTCAATCATGGCCAGTAAGATGATTCTGATTATTATGGTCTAATTTTCCACTTTCATTTAATATTTTTTAATGAACTACTTTTGAATTTAGAATACCGAACCAATTGTAGCGATGCTGCGGAGAAAGCCAATCGGAATAATTTTCTTTGACACATTTTTAATTACAAAAAGTATGTATATTTCAATTATAAACTTTGTTTTCACAATTGAAATCATGATACTTCAAGCGTCATCCAGTGGAAAAGGCAAGTAATTTAATGAAATTAATAACAAAAAGTATTAATTCAATTAATTGATTTAATTTTAACGCAATAAAAATGAAAAAGCAGATTAAAAAGTTTTCATGAAAATGATCCGATCCAGATACATAAGAAACGCATACACATAAAAAACATTTTTTTTCCTCCAATCCCGTTCGTGTTCATCTTCACCCTTTCGCTTCTCTTGGCTTTTGTTATTTGCCTTCAACAACCTTGTGCTGTGCACTGAGCATGCTGTACTAATACATAAAATCATCTGTCTTTGCGTTTATCTTGTGTTGTTGTGTGCTGCTTTGCGGCTTCTCAACTTGGTGCTTTTGCGTTCAATTTTAATTAAGTCAATATCATTTAATCAAGTTAAAATTACTCACATTTATCTAAACACAATTAGCTTAGAAGTAGTGTGTAATCATCGTAGGAGTTATCTAGACAGGCAGTTAACAACAGTCACTGTGAACTGGAGAACCTGAACCAAGAAAACGAATCTGGAATTCATTTTTGACCTTGGAATGTACTATTGGAATTATATTTAAATGTTCTTCGAATGCACGATCTGAAATGATGTGATATGTTAGAGTATGAAAACCAGACATTGTATGATGACTGATACTCAGAAACAATAAAGTTTATTCATTCATTCATTCATTCAAGAAGATGACTTCCCTTTCAAATGGTGTCAGTATTCCTCGCTCAGTGCAACTACAGGAGGAGCTTCGACAAGCTAAAGACGAGTTGACCAAGGTCACGGAAACGCAGAAGAAGTTACAGGCCAGGAAGAGGGAACTGGACAAGAAGGTTGGGGAGTTGAAGACGGAGCTTAAACTACTTAATGAGACGGAATCATCATGGACAAAATTCGAAGGTGACTCATTCAGTTGGTCGGGAGAGTTGAAGAAGACGTTGACTTCGGTGTTTAAAATTGAAGAGTTTAGATCTTACCAAAAGGCAGCTATTAATGCGACGATGAGTGGATTGGATGTGATTTTGATAATGCCGACAGGTGAGCCAGAGCTAATTTCTGATTTATTAATCATTATTTATTGACTTGACTTGAAGTTTAAACTAACAATTATTTTTGCTTTGGTGTATTTTAGGGGGAGGAAAATCTCTCGTGTTTCAACTTCCAGCAGTATTATCTAATGGAGTTACTATTGTTGTCTCACCTCTAATTTCCTTAATGGAGGATCAACTCCAGGGGTTGAAAGCTTTGGGGATCAACAGCGCTGTTTTTAATTCGCAGACCAACAAGGATGAAACGAAGCAAATTTTTAACAACATGATTGACCCAAAATCCACCCTGAAGCTACTTTATGTAACTCCAGAAAAACTTGCAAAGAGCAAAAGACTGATGTCCCAGATGGAAAAGATGTATCGAGCTGGAAGATTTGCAAGATTGGTGATTGATGAAGTTCATTGTTGCTCTCAATGGGGTGAGAGTTTTTCTCCAATATCCTCCATTAATCATTCATTTATTTAGATTTTCAGATGAACATTTTATATGAGATTTGTTTTTGTCATATTATGTACTTGCAGGCCATGACTTTAGGAAAGACTACACGTTTCTAGGAATAATGAAAACTCAGTATCCAAAAACTCCCATTCTTGGACTCACAGCTACAGCCACTTGTCATGTCATCCTAGACGTCCAGAAAATGTTGAATACTGAAGGCTGCTTGGTTTTCAAAGACTCTTTCTTCCGTCCAAACTTGAAATATGAAGTGAGAGATGTCACCTCCAAAGAGAAGGCAGATGACATTGTTGACCTGATTAAGAAACGATTTGAAAAGCAAACTGGAATCATCTACTGCCTAACGATTAAAGACTGTGAGGACGTCTGTCAAAAAATAAGATCCCTTGGCATCAGCGCAAGACCATATCACGCTCAACTTGAACCTGAACTGAGAACTAAAGCACAACATGGATGGTATAGCGGACAGTATCAAGTGATAGTGGCAACCGTTGCCTTTGGAATGGGAATCAATAAATTGGACGTGAGATTTGTTATTCATCACTCAATGTCAAAGTCACTGGAAAACTATTACCAAGAAACTGGACGTGCGGGTCGAGATGGGGAGCCAGCCTACTGCATTTTATACTACAAATTCCAAGATGTTTTCCGTGCATCCAGTTTAATGTTCACGGAGAAAAATGGTGTTAAAAATGTGTACAACATGCTCCGTTACTCGCTAGATAAGGATAGCTGTCGGAAGGCGCAAATTGCTCAGCACTTTGGTGATTCATGGGACCCCTCACTTTGCACAGAGATGTGTGACAATTGTGATAAAAGTACTAAGAAAGTAATTCAAGTGAAGGCTTATCCCATCCTACAAGATTTGATGAAGCTGCTGACACACGCATCAGAAATTGAAGAACGGATGACAGCCCTGAAGCTAATGGACGCTTGGCTCGGCAAAGGAAATAAGAAATGTAGGGTGGACTCTGTATCTGTTCCTAAGTATGATAGAGAAGTGTGTGAGAGGATTATTGCGACGCTGATTTTAAATGGGTATTTGACAGAAGATTTCCACTTCACTCCCTACTCTACCATTAGTTATTTGGTGCCTGGAACCAAGATGTTTATGATGGATGAAAGTACAAAAACCCTTGTGTATGAAATTAAAATCAAAGTGGGTGACAGGGGCTCGTTAGTTTCAAGTTCAACCAAGAAGAGTAATGAGAAAGTGAAGCCAGTGAAGAAGAAGAGAAAGATCAGTTACAGTGAAGAGGAGGAGGATAATGAAATTGTTGAGTTGGATTCTGATTGAAGAAAACTCTATATTCGAAATTCATTTTATATCTTCTAGCAGTTTTGTACGCTTGTTAACGGGTATCTGTAAACCAACTATGTATCTCAATGCCATGTATTTTACTTTTTTACTCAATGTAGCGTAATGATTTTTTATTCAATACAATACAATATGAGAGTGTATAAATGCAATGTTTTATGCTCCAACTATTAATGTGCTGTCTTCCTATTATTACATTCAACATTTGTTTTATTCCATATCTGTTCTTGGTACTACGAGGAACTTAAAATGCTTAGTTTCGTGAATAAATCCTGGTGGTGGTTCAAAATCGGGTGTTGGCTTTTCTGGATCTGAAAGAATGTTGTATTTTTGGAAAATGCATGTAAGAACGAGAAATAATGTGTCTCTCGCCAAAGATTCTCCAAGGCACGCTCGCTTTCCAACAGAGAATGGGACGAATGCATCATGCTTCACTACTTTCTTTCCATCTTCAGAAAGAAACCTTTCCGGTCTAAAATTGTCAGGATCCCCCCAAACTTTCGGGTCATGAAGAATCGTATACAGGTTTGAAAAGACTGTTACACCTTTCGGAAGGAAGAAGCCATGGAAGACAAAGTCGTCCATCATTCTATGCATTACTCCAAGGGGAAGTACGTTGGATAACCTGAGAACCTCCAGTATAACAGCTTCAGTGTACGGTAAGCTGCAAAAAGTGTTTTAAAAATCATGCTCAATGTGTATTTTACTGTAGACAAGCATCGCAGAATTAAAATAAGTTAAGTATACGAAGCATTTTAGGTACTTGGGTCTGTCAGATACGGAAGGTTGTCGACTTGTGCCCACGACATTGTCCAATTCTTCTTGCATTTTCTTTTGTATTTCTTTATGGTAACTCAAATACAAGAGTGCCCAAGAGCATGTGCTAGATCTAACGTTTTAAGTAAGGTTAAATTAAATGGTAATTTTTACGTTAAAATGAACAAGGTACAGATAGACTTACGTTGTTTCTGAACCGGCTAAAGACGCATAGTGTAAAAACAAACATTTTGAATCATAAGTAAATTACCTGTATTTTTTAAATGTAATATATTAAATTTCATTAAAAATTCGTTGGCAATAAATCATTTACAAACCCCCAAACAACTCCATCAACAGTGCAGTCAGGTTGGCATCTACAAAAATACGGTCTAATCATTTATTGTCACCCAACGTTGCTTTGAACTGAAGTGAAATATTTTAACGTTGTTAACCTCCAGTTTCTTTATAGAAACTCGACTTCGGATCCTTTTCATTTTTCATTTCAATTAAATAATGGTCTATCAAGTCTCTAAGTAAAAGATAAGAAAAGTCTTTATGTATTTAAGTAATCAATAGGTTGCATCATAATTGGAATGGAAATGCTAATAACTAGTGTTTTACTTTGGACAGTCTGGATTTAATTTGGAAAGATGTTGTTCAACTGATTTGGCAGTTATTTTATTAAAATTTAAAACACTTTTGATATATCTCGTCCATCCGAAGAATCCTGGGGCAACATGACGCAATGAAGGAGCAAAGACTAGACCAGAAGTGACTGCATAATTAAGGGCTCTGGAACACAAAAAATTTGAGTTATTTCAAAATTAACAGAGAAGGGAGCAATTGATTAGAATAACACAGTCTGATTATCATTGTATCGACAACTGACGCAACAAGTTCTTCCAATTTTTCCAAAAGTGGTGGCATAGGCTCTGCATCCCATTCAGTTCTTTCACTGCTCACAATATTCCATAAGGCATTGATAACAACACCATTAAACAATCGTCTTCCTTCAATTGGAGCCTTACGATTTCTTTCTAAGTAACGAAGTAGGCTGTTAGCCTCTTCCAGAATGAGACATTCCATTGAAGATTTTGCAAAACCAAAGTCTCTCAACGTTCTCAAGGTAAATCTACGAAGACTTTCCCAATGTTTTCCCTCCGTGTTTGCAACACCTGTAGAATTGAATGGAGGAAATAAGGTCTCAGTTAGATTTCCTACACATTCAAAGAGTCATCAAAGAGTTTACCATAATTTCCACCAGAAGCTGCTATAAAAATGGGATTTTGACTGCGTCCACTTGACGCATTTTCCGCAAAGAGCTCTTTTAGCAATTTGTGGTCGTTGATAACTATTGTGCTTCACAACAAACCAAAAAATTAATAAATTGTCACTGTTCTCAATAGCTAGAGGATCAAAATTTGAGGTATTTTTTATTGCTATCAAGTGACTTTACTCATCCGATCCCATTTTAATGCTGTAAATAGGACCATATTTCTTTGCCCACTTGTTGAGTGTTCGTTGAGGACGACTTCCTAACTGAAGTAAGTTTCCAAGAAATGGTAACGCACGTTTCCCTGGTTCATAAATTTAGTGTATTTCATTTAATGAGAGGTTGAGAATTTAGATGAAGGAATTTCAAAAATGAAATTTTATACCTGGAGGATATCGCGTATCCTTTGTATTTCTAAAGTACAGGAAGGCCAATAGAAGAACGGCGAAGGCAAGAGCAACTTCAGAAAACCCAATGGTCAGTGCCATTTCAAATATAATATTTTATTACTACTGAATAAAAGTTTTACTTGCACTTGCTTGCAGCTCAATTCAATTTCTTTGCAAAGAACCGATTCAGGCGACGGCTTTCATGCAAATAGCTTTTGTTGAATAAGAAAAAATAGTAACTACCCAAGCGAAAGTGCATAATATGAAATGGGAAAAGAGAAAAAATATAGATAAATCCTTATCTTCAGATGATCGCTTCTCTGATGTAATTGAGGTTAGGAGTCGAGTGCCGTGGTGCTTTTTAGGGTCATTGTATCTGGAATTGAATTTGAAGGATAGCAGAATTTATTTTTATAAATAAAAAGTGATACCTTGTCTATGTACGATAGCCAATCCTAGGTTTTACATTTTACATTAATGATTAGTTTTATTGCATTAAATAAAAAACGTTGTACTGTTTAACATTCCACATTGGTAAAATGTGTTGGATAAACAAGATGACCTTCAAATTAAGTAAGCATTATGCTAGACTTTTAGCATGCAACTGCACATGCACGCGAAATATGTGAGTCATGAAGTTGCAAGGTAGTAAATATGGATATGAAGTGAATTAAACCGGTCTGAAGCAAAAAGGAAGGGTAGACAACCACAACCTATCCCAAATTTTTTGCACATGAGCACCGAATGTGGATATTAACATGCAAACTTTCTTGTCATTTGTTACGTAAACCGGACGGGATAATTGCAATCACAGCCTGCTTGATCTGCATCATATAATCATGCTTGATGACATAACCACCAAGGATCAACTATGCAGTCACACGAATCATTTGGGTACATTTTATGCTTGGGAACAGTTTACTCATCTCCAATTTAATCTCTAATGCTTTTATAAGCTTATGCCATTTTAATGGAATAATTATAATTAAATCAAAATTTATATTACTTTTTTTGAAAATATAGATAGAGAAAATAAGCTGAAAAAGAGGTACACGAGCAATTGTGAGAACTAAAAATTCAGAAATCGCAAAAGTAGAAATTGACATTGACAATTAAAGGATGTTCAATTAAATCCCAAAAACAAATTGATGCATATAACGAATGCTGAGTATGACGAATTTGAAGAGTTGGATTCTGATTTAAGTACATTATTGTTTTTATGAATTTCAGTTCTTCTACAAGTTTTGCTAGGTTTGTTAACCAATGTATTTTACTTTTGTTATACAATATAAGGAATCAAATTGATTGATTGAATATCCATATCAAGATCCATAAGTGCAACGTAACGTTCTATAGTCCAACTTGTATAAGTGTGCCGTATTCCTGTTATCACATTGTATATTTTCAATCTGAGTTTGTTCTTGGTATGACGAGAAACTTAAAAGGCTTAGGTTCAAGAACAAAGCCTGGTAGTGGTTCAAAATCGGGCGTTGGCTTTCCTGGATCTGGGAGAATGTTGTATTTTTGAAAAACGCATACAATGACGAGAAAAAATGTGTCTTTCGCCAAAGATTCTCCAAGGCACGCTCGCTTTCCAACAGAGAAAGGGACAAATGCATCATGCTTCACTACTTTTTTTCCATCCTCAGAGAGAAACCTTTCCGGTCTGAAATTGTCAGGATCTCCCCATACTTCCGGATCATGAAGAATTGTTGCCAAGTTTGATAAGACTGACACCCCTTTTGGAAAGAAGTAGCCATGGAAAACAAAATCGTCCAACATCCTATGCATTACTCCAATAGGAAGCACGCTGGATATCCTGAGAATCTCCAGTAAAACAGCTTCAGTGTATGGTAAACTGCAAAAAGTGTTTTCAAAGTTATGCTCATTGTGTAGTTTACTGTAGAAAAGTATGACACAAATTAAAATAAGATAAGTATACGAAACATGTTTGGTACTTTGGTCTGTCAGATAAGGAAGGTTGTCGACTTGTGCCTACAACACGATCCAGTTCTTCTTGCATTTTCCTCTGTATTTTTTTATGGTAGCTCAAATACAAGAGTGCCCAGGAACATGTATTAGATCTATACGGTTAAAAATTTATGAAAATTGTTTAATTTTGACAGTAAATTAAAGTACGAGCAGGAATATAATACAGACATACGTCGTTTCTGAACCACCTAAATTACCAAAAGTAAATAAAACAGTTTTAAATCCTAGAACTTATTTTTGTAGACAGCAATATTTAGATTTGTTTTTGTGTAAAATTGAAGACACAATCACTTACCCCCAAACAGCTCCAGTAAAAGTGCCCTCAGGTTTAATTCTACAAACCAATAAGATATAACAGCTTTTAAGTCTTTTATAATGTAACGAAAATTCTTTTATTTCTTTTGAAGTGATATATTTCTCAATATTTTTCACCTCCAGTCTTTTTATAGAAACTCGAGTTGGGATCCTTTTCATTTTTCATTTCAATTAAGTAATGATCAATCAAGTCTCTATGTAAAAGATGAGAAAAGTTTGTACATAAATTTATACGCAACCAAAAAGTTGCATCATACAAGGAATGGTAATGCGAATAAGTGGTGTTTTACTTTGGACAGTCTGGGTTTAATTTGGAAAGATGTTGTTCAACTGCTTTGTCAGATAAGTTATCAAAATTTTGAATGTCTTTAATGAATTTCGTCCATCCGAAGAAGCCTGGGGCAACATGTCGCAATGAAGGAGCAAAGACTAAACCTGAAGTGATGGAATGGTTAAGGCCTCTAGAATAAAGACAAGTTTCACCTATTTTAAAATCAAAAGAGATGGGAAAGAAAGGCAATCACGCAAGTTAAACTTATAATTGTCATTTACGCAACAACTTCTTCCATTTTTTCCAGAATGGGTGACATCCGCTCTGTATCCCATTCAGTTCTTTCACTACTCACAATATTCCATAAAACATTGACAACAACACCATTAAACAATCGCCTCCCTTCAATAGGAGCTCCACGATTCCTTTCCAAAAAGTGAAGCATGCTGTTAGCCTCTTCAAGAATGAGACAATCCATTGAAGATTTTGAAAAACCAAATTCTTTCAATGTTTTGAAGGCAAATCCACGCTGACGTTCCCAATGGGCTCCCTCCGTGTTTCCGACACCTGCAGAATTTGATGGAGTAAAAAACTAAGCGCTCAATTGGATTTCCTACCCATTCGTAAGGAGGATATTACAGGCATCAAATTTTCAAGGTTTTACCGTAATTTCCACCGGAAAATGTTACAAAAACAGGATTTTGAGATCGTCCAGCGGAAACATTTTCAGAGAAGAGCTCTCTCAATAATTTGTGCTCATTGATAACTATTGCGCTACAAAACAATACAAGATTTTTAAAATGTTACTCTTCTCAATTTCCCAAGGCTCAAAATTTAAGATACTTTTTTTTTCAAGTATCAAGTGACTTTACTCATCCGTTCCCATTTTGATACTGTAAATTGGCCCATATTCCTTTGCCCACTTGGTAAGTGTTTGACTAGGACTACCTCCTAACTGGAGTAAATTACCAATAAATGGCAACGCACGTGGCCCTGGTTCATAAATCGGGGGTATTTTATTTAAAGGGGAATTTGCAATGAGGTTTACATTAAAGAATAACTTCAAAAATTAAATTTATTACCTGGAGGATATCTCGGATCCTTTTTATTTCTAAAATACAGGGATGCCAACAGAAAAACGGTGAGGGCAAAAACAACTTCAATTAATTCAATGGCCAATGCCATTTTAAAGCCAATGATACTATCTATATGCTATAAACTTTATGCCAAAGTATAAATTCAGGCAAACGGCTAGAGGGTAAGTTAGTAGTAGAAGGATTTATTATTATGCTGGTTAGAGAGAGATACAACGAATGCGGTTTTGTATGCGGAGATACAAAAGTTTATATACAGCCAGTTTGGATAATTACGTAAACAGGATAAATTTAGAATGAAAAATCATTATGATTTTGAATTTAACAGGAACTAAATTATATGATACTGTACTGTTCCTTGCGTTGTAGTGATAATAAATATGGCACACGCCATTAAGTGAGTAAACAATTATTTCATGGGCGAGGAAAATGAAATAAAATTTTTAAAGAAAATAAATTGAGGAAGAAAAGTCAAATTATAAAAATGTTTTAGCCCAATTTCTTTGACGCTCCGATTCTGTCGAGTTGATTATTGACTGTTCTTCTTTAGATAAACTTCCTTGAAGAATAAAAATTTGTTACTTACTCTGCGTAAACGGGAATTTGAAATGTGATAAGAGGAAAACAAAATAGTTTAATGATACGAAAAGATATTTTTGGGTAAAATACAAAATATATAGATTTCGAAACAGCATTGCCCAAAATATATATTTCTGAGTTCAATTATTTTATAGCACAGTAGCATTGACCAAGAATATATTTTCTTAAACTTTTCTAGTGCACCCAATTCATTTTCAACAATAAATTCTTTATTTTTTTGTCTACAACATCCCTAATAGCAAAAGTGTTTGGCTGATGTAAGGCCCATCCAAGCCATGATGTCTGGCCCATTCTACATTTTGGCCACGCAGCCATACATAGGCCTGACATGAGTAAGGTTTCACACAAGGCCCATAGATTGGCCATGCAATCCTACTGTTAAAATCCCAACATGCCTTACATGGCCCATAATTCGGCCGTTTAATTTTTCATTCAAAAGAATTGATTTGATGCTTTTAAAATACACATTTGTCTGATCAATTATGCTGAAGAAAGGTAAAAATTAAACAGAAAAGAATACAGAAACATTTTTATTACAGATGACTTGTGAATGGTATACATAAGTATTTCCCTTCAAAGGGTAACATGACACACTTACGTAAAATTTGTTCACACCTTAAAATTATTTCTGTGGTACTTAACTCAACGAAACATAAACCTACATTTAAGCTATTACAAGGGTACACATCAACAGGATTAATTTTAAGGACTTGACACTTAATTAAAGGATCGTCGTTAACACCAGTTATATTCTTGGTTAAAAAACAATTATTTCCTGACTTATTAGTAATTGAAGTAATATTATACAATATATTTTTTAGTGCCTTGCAAAGTAGTATTTACAAACCCGTTTCGATTTGACTTATGTGTTTTGTGATTGTTGCACTCGTGTAAACGCTTGACAACCTGAGCTGGTTATGAACTGCACCCATTAGTTGTATTGATTCTGAGCCTTCCTCCTCCGTGTTCGGGATGACTGCATTACTGCACCTTCTATCTTCTCGACCACCGCCCCAATCTTTTACTCCGTATAACCAATTCTGAATTAGCACCTTGACCTGATCATCTGTTTCTTCTTTCCCAACAGCGTTTTCTCTTGTGATATCTGTAATATATATATAATTTTATCATTAAAATAAATACATAATGTCTACGATGGTTGAATATGGATGTTTACATGTGTATGTACGTACCAAGAATAAGAGAATGAAGCAAAGTCCCCTTCAGCTTCGTCTTGTTGAACTTGCCAGAGAAGTTCATGGATACGTTAAGATTCAGTCCAATCAGTCCTCAGTATTCCACGAAGTATGGCTTCTGTGCTTCCACCTCATATCCGTTTTAGCTGAGCAATCATATTGCGTGTGACACACGGGCTTAATCCTGGTTCGACTGCCTCCGAAAATGTCAGAGTCCTAGGTTTTCTTGCGATAGCATTGTTGAATCTCTCTGTTGTTTTTCCCGAGCCAGGGGCCAAACATAATGATGGTGTTCCAGTTCGAGCTAAAATTTGAAAAAAAAATTGGTATATTATAACTACTCGTTAATTACGTAATAATTAATTGAAAAGAGGAAAAAACATGATCACCTCAGTATGGCATCATCCACATTGCTAAACCATTTCCATATTTATACAACGACAATAAGAAACGTATTATAACTTACCTAAATATATTTGATCGTTTCCTTTTCCGTGGAACAGCTAAACTTGCTTGGAGACACTCACTTTAAAGTTGTAAATCCAATCTCAAGAATGTCCATTAACTAAATACCTCACCAACGAAACACAAAAAGCGAATTGGCACTAGTCGGTAGAAAATGGAGCAAAAAAATAGTAAAAAGCGAACACCAAAGGAAAAAGAATTTAGCTCCGTTGCTTTCCAGTCTTTTTGGGTGGAATCGAACATCCGCACAAATCGAATGACCGAAATGAAAAGGATGAGCAATGCTTTATGCATAAAACTATCCTTCTTGACAAGCAGACTGACTGCAAGCGCAGAGCAGCACGTCCTAAGCATTGACCAATCATGTTCGACTCTTGGGCATTGTTGAAAATAAAGAGCGCGACGCATAACATTCATGGGCAATGTCTGGCCCATGTCTTAGTTAAATTTGATCTTTGTTGATTTTTGCAGATTATTAGTTCTTGAAATCCATACAATTTAATTGGATGGGCCAAGTATTTTTTTACTTGCTTATTCTTTTCCCACGGATACACATCATGCCGCACATGAGCTAAGGATGGGCCAAGTAATCTATGAAGGCTTTGCTATTAGGGATGATACATTATTTTTTATAGACTGACACTTTAAAATTAGTTCAGGTTATTTTTGAAGTCAAACCAAGCTGTATTCAAGTTCTAATAATCCTGAAAATACAAACGATTTTTGTACATTTTGAATTCAAGGAAAAATGGACGGACGGGCAGGCATTTGTGGAAACTGAATAATTCAGAACTATCAGTAGAAATTGACACTGACGAAAGACTTTCAATAGATACGGGAAACATGCATTGTACATGCCTTTAATTAGTGCCTGTTCTCGGTGTTGCGAGGAACTTAAAAGGCTTAGGTTCATGAATGAAGCCTGGTGGCGGTTCAAAATCGGGCGTTGGCTTTCCTGGATCTGGGAGAATGTTGTATTTTTGAAAAACGCATACAATGACGAGAAAAAATGTGTCTTTCGCCAAAGTTTCTCCAAGGCACGCTCGCTTTCCAACAGAGAAAGGGACAAATGCATCATGCTTCACTACTTTTTTTCCATCCTCAGAGAGAAACCTTTCCGGTCTGAAATTGTTAGGATCTCCCCATACTTCCGGATCATGAAGAATTGTTGCCAAGTTTGATAAGACTGACACCCCTTTTGGAAAGAAGTAGCCATGGAAAACAAAATTTTCCAACATCCTATGCATCACTCCAATAGGAAGCACGCTGGATATCCTGAGAATCTCCAGTAAAACAGCTTCAGTGTATGGTAAACTGCAAAAAGTGTTTTCAAAGTTATGCTCATTGTGTAGTTTACTGTAGACAATTATTGAACGATTAAAAGATACGTACTTTGGTCTGTCAGATAAGGAAGGTTGTCGGCTTGAGCCCACAACTCTGTCCAGTTCTTCTTGCATTTTCTTCTGTATTTTTTGATGGTAACTCAAATACAGAAGTGTCCAGGAACATGTATTAGATCTATACGGTTACAAATCGATGAACATTATTTAATTTTTATAGATAGTAAATTAAAGTAAGCGTAGGAGTACGTATAATACGGTCATACGTCGTTTCTGAACCACCTAAATAACCAAAAGTAAATAAAACAGTTTTGAATCCTAGAATTCTTTTTTGTAGACAGCATTATTTAGATTTCCCTTTGTGTAAAAGTGAAGACACAATCACTTACCCCCAAACAACTCCATTAAAAGTGCCCTCAGGTTTAATTCTACAAACCAATACGATATAATAGTTTTTAAGTCTTTTGTAATGTAAGGAAACTTCTTTTATTTCTTTTGAAGTGATATATTTCTCAATATTTTTCACCTCCAGTCTTTTTATAGAAACTCGAGTTTGGATCCTTCTCATTTTTCATTTCAATTAAATAATGATCTATCAAGTCTCTAAGAAAAAGATAAGAAAAGTCCGTGTGCATTTAAGCTACCAAATACAAGTAATGGTAATGTGAATAAGTATAGTGTTTTACTTTGGACAGTCTGGATTTAATTTGGAAACATGTTGTTCAACTGCTTTGTCAGTTAAATTATCAACATTTTGAACAGCCTTAATAAATTTCGTCCATCCAAAGAAGCCTGGGGCAACATGACGCAATACAGGAGCAAAGAATAGACCAGAACTAGTAACTGAATTAAGGCCTCTGAAACACAAACAAATTTCATCTACTTTAAATTAAACGGGATGCTAAAGTGTCGTTAAAAGTTATAATTGAAAATTTACGCAGAAACTTCTTCCATTTTCTCCAGAATGGGTGACTTCTGCTCTGCATCCCATTCAGTTCTTTCACTGCTCACAATATTCCATAAGGCATTGACAACAACGCCATTAAACAATTGTCTTCCTTGAATAGGGCCATTACGATTCCTTTCCAAGTAGCGAAGCATGCTGTTCGCCTCTTCAAGAATGAGACAATCCATTGAAGATTTTGAAAAACCAAATTCTTTCATCGTTTTGAAGGTAAATCCAGGCTGACGTTCCCAATGAGCTCCTTCCGTGTTTGCGACACCTTAAGAATTTGATGGAGTAAAAATAATGAACTCAACTGGATTTCCTAAACATTTAGACGTGGGTATTAAAGCCATCAAATTTCCAAGAGTTTACCGTAATTTCCACCGGAAACCGCTACAAAAATAGGATTTTGACTTCGTCCACTTGAAGCGTTTTCAGAGAAGAGCTCTTTTAGTAATTTGTGGTTGTTAATTACTATTGTGCTGCACAAAAGAACACAATTTGTAAAGTTCGCTTTGGGTTAGCACCTTCACTACTTTATTGCATTCAAGTGTCTTATTAATTACTCATCCATTCCCATTTTGATGCTGTAAATTGGTCCATATTCCTTTGCCCACTTGGTAAGTGTTAGACTAGGACTACCTCCTAATTGGAGTAAATTACCAATAAATGGCAACGCTCGTGGTCCTGGTTCGTAAATTGGGGGTATTTTATTAAATGAGGAATTTACAATGAGGTTTACATGAAAGAATAAATTCAAAAATTAAATTTTATACCTGGAGGATATCTCGGATCCTTTTTATTTCTAAAATACAGGGATGCCAACAAAAAAACGATGAGGGCAAAAACAACTTCAATTAATTCAATGGCTAACGCCATTTTAAAGCCAATGATACTATCTATATGCTATATAAACTTTATGCCAAAGTATGAACTCGGGCAAACGGCTAGAGGGTAAGTTAGTAGTAGAAAGATTTATTATGATGCTGGTTAGAGAGAGATACAACGAATGAGTTTGTATGTGGAGCTACAAAAGTTTATATAGCCAGTTTGGATAATTACGTAAATAGGATAAATTTAGAAGGATAAAGCATTATGATTTTGATTTTAACCGGAACTAAGTTATACATATAGAATAACGTAACGTAAATAGTCAATATAAATAACAAAAGTCATGTAGTTAAATGTCAGTTTCAGGTACTGCACTGTTCCTTGCGTTGTGGTGATGATAATTATGGCACGAACCATGAAGTGAGTAAACCATTATTTCATGGGCGAGGAAAAGGAAATAAGATTTTTAACCTTTTCGGTGCCAATTTAATGACTTCAACTTTTCATTGACTACCGTATAAAATATCTATGAAACCTCACTTGGATCCCAGTATATTATTATATGCTATTACCCATCACAACCATGAAAACTGAGCCACCACGACCCTTGGCTCCCAATTTTTTTCCGAAGAGATTTTGAAATTTTAAGCTGATTATGATGTTAACCTAACATAGATTGATATGCAAAGCAACGTAAAACATTTTTTTGTTGAGAATCATCTTTTTAACTGCGTAGGCAAGTATAAACAGTGCACACTAACATTAACCGCCCTAGAAGGAGCCGATGTCCGGAGCCATCAGGGTCAGAATATTAACCTCATTATATAACCAAATCAAACTTGCAAGTGAAGGCAGAACTAGGAGCCTGAAGTAGAAACTAAAAACAGTTGACAGATAGTTACAAAGATTCCACCGTTCAAATTGGTTTTTAATGAAATGAGTGTAGTAGACCAGTCTGGAAGTGGATTCCCAGCTTCAGTTACATTAGCTTAATCTTATAAGAAGCCGGACACGTCAGTATCCGAGAAGCGTTCATATATAAACATTGATTGGAGTGAAAAAAGTTGACGAGAAATGCTATTTTTGCTTTAGATTGAAAATATATTTTATGAGAACGAAGTAAATACTACATATTCTTCTTCGGTAGTCATTTTCCTGCAGTTTTCTTTCGATTTGGGGGTAAAAAACATTTGTCAAGCAGTCCATTGCGCAAATATGTGAATCTACATACGTGCGGAAAGCCATTTGAGATGACATCACATTGATGTCACTGTGTGACAATGGGAGTCAAGGGAAAATTTTGATTAAGCATCTATGTGGTGTAATTGGGACTTCACGGCATGGAAACGTGAAGCATCAATGTGGTGCATTTGGGAGTATAGTAATTTTAATTGCAGTCACCACAGTGGTGTCCATTGGTAGCCAATAGTTTTGTGTAAAAAAGCACCACTGTGGTGTATTTGGCACTGAAAAGGTTAAATAAAATAAATTGAGGAAGAAGAGTCAAATTATAAAAATGTCTTAGCTCAATTTCTTTGACGCTCCAATTCAGTCTAGTTGATTATTGACTGTTCTTCTTTGGATAAACTTCCTTGAAGAATAAAAATTTGTTACTTACTCTGCGTAAACGGGAATATGAAATGTGATAAGGGGCAAACAAAATAGTTTAATGATACGAAAAGATATTTTTGGGTAAAATACAAAATATATAGATTTCGAAACAGCATTGCCCAAAAAATATATTTCTGAGTTCAATTATTTTATAGCACAGTAGCATTGATCAAGATTATATTTTCTTATACTTTTCTAGTGCACCCAATTCATTTTCAACAATAAATTCTTTATTTTTTTGTCTACAACATGATACATTATTTTTTATAGACTGACACTTTAAAATTAGTTCAGGTTATTTTTGAAGTCAAACCAAGCTGTATTCAAGTTCTAATAATCCTGAAAATACAATCGATTTTTGTACATTTTGAATTCAAGGAAAAATGGACGGACGGACAGGCATTTGTGGAAACTGAATAATGCAGAACTATCAGTAGAAATTGACACTGACGAAAGACTTTCAATAGATACGGGAAACATGCATTGTACATGCCTTTAATTAGTGCCTGTTCTCGGTGTTACGAGGAACTTAAAAGGCTTAGGTTCATGAATAAAACCTGGTGGCGGTTCAAAATCGGGAGTTGGCTTTTCTGGATCTGAAAGAATGTTGTATTTTTGGAAGATACATGCAAGGACGAGAAATGATGTGTCTATCGCCAAAGATTCTCCAAGGCACATTCGTTTTCCTACAGAGAAAGGGACAAAGGCATCATGTTTTACTACTTTCTTTCCATCTTCAGAGAGAAACCTTTCCGGTCTAAAATTGTCTGGATCCCCCCAAACTTCCGGATCATGAAGAATCGTGTACAGATTTGCTAAGACTGACACCCCTTTTGGAAAGAAATAGCCATGGAATACAAAGTCGTCCAGCATCCTATGCATTACTCCAATAGGAAGCACGCTGGATATCCTGAGAAGCTCTAGTACAACAGCTTCAGTGTATGGTAAACTGCAAAAAGGGTTTACGTCATGCTCAAGGTATTATATTTCACTGTAGAAAATTTGGCAAAATTAAAAAAATAAGAAATATTTTATGCACTTTGGTTTATCGGATAAGGAAGGTTGTCGACTTGTGCCTACAACACGATCCAGTTCTTCTTGCATTTTCCTCTGTATTTTTTTATGGTAGCTCAAATACAAGAGTGCCCAGGAACATGTATTAGATCTATACGGTTAAAAATTTATGAAAATTGTTTAATTTTGACAGTAAATTAAAGTACGAGCAGGAATATAATATGGACATACGTCGTTTCTGAACCACCTAAATTACCAAAAGTAAATAAAACAGTTTTAAATCCTAGAACTTATTTTTGTAGACAGCATTATTTCGATTTCTTTTTGTGTAAAAGTGAAGACACAATCACTTACCCCCAAACAACTCCATTAAAAGTGCCCTCAGGTTTAATTCTACAAACCAATACGATATAATAGTTTTTTAGTCTTTCATAATGTAACGAAAATTCTTTTATTTCTTTTGAAGTGATATATTTCTCAATATTTTTCACCTCCAGTCTTTTTATAGAAACTCGAGTTGGGATCCTTTTCATTTTTCATTTCAATTAAGTAGTGATCAATCAAGTCCCTACGTAAAAGATAAGAAAAGCCCGTATATACTTAAGGAAACAAAAAGTTACATCATGCAAGGAATGGTAATGCAAATAGGTAGTGTTTTACTTTGGACAGTCTGGATTTAATTTGGAAACATGTTGTTCAACTGCTTTGTCAGTTAAGTTATCAACATTTTGAATGGCCTTAATAAATTTCGTCCATCCAAAGAAGCCTGGGGCAACATGACGCAATACAGGAGCAAAGAATAGACCGGAACTAGTAACTGAATTAAGGCCTCTGAAACACAAACAAATTTCATCTACTTTAAATTAAACAAGATGGGAAAGTGTCGTTAAAAGTTATAATTGCCAATTTACGCAGAAACTTCTTCCATTTTTTCCAGAATGGGTGACTTCTGCTCTGCATCCCATTCAGCTCTTTCACTGCTCACAATATTCCATAAGGCATTGACAACAACGCCATTAAACAATTGTCTTCCTTGAATTGGGCCATTACGATTCCTTTCCAAGTAGCGAAGCATGCTGTTAGCCTCTTCAAGAATGAGACAATCCATTGAAGATTTTGAGAAACCAAATTCTTTCATCGTTTTGAAGGTAAATCCACGCTGACGTTCCCAATGAGCTCCTTCCGTGTTTGCAACACCTTTAGAATTTAATGGAGTAAAAATATAAGCTCTCAACTGGATTTCCTAAACATTCAGAGGAGGGTATTAAAGGCATCAAATTTCCAAGAGTTTACCGTAATTTCCACCGGAAACCGCTACAAAAATAGGATTTTGACTTCGTCCACTTGAAGCATTTTCAGAGAAGAGCTCTTTCAGTAATTTGTGGTTGTTAATTACTATTGTGCTGCACAAAATAACACAATTTTCAAAGTTCGCTTTGGGTTAGCACCTTCACTACTTTATTGCATTCAAGTGTCTTATTAATTACTCATCCATTCCCATTTTGATGCTGTAAATTGGTCCATATTCCTTTGCCCACTTGGTAAGTGTTAGACTAGGACTACCTCCTAATTGGAGTAAATTACCAATAAATGGCAACGCTCGTGGTCCTGGTTCGTAAATTGGTGGCATTTTATTAAATGAGGAAGTTACAATGAGGTTTACATGAACGAATAAATTCAAAAATTAAATTTTATACCTGGAGGATATCTCGGATCCTTTTTATTTCTAAAATACAGAGATAACAAAAGAAAAACGATGAGGGAAAAAACAATTTCAATTAAATCAATGGCCAGTGCCATTTTAAAGCTAACGATACTATCTATATGCTATGTAAATTATTCCAAGCTATGAATTCGGATAAACGGCTAGCTAGAGAGTAAGTTAGATTAGTAAGAAAGGTTTATTCTGACGCTGGTTAGAGAGAGATACAAAGAATGGTTTGGTATGTGGTGACACAAAAGTTTATATACGGCCAGGTCGGATACGTATATAGAAGATAAATTTAGAAGGATACCCCGTTATAATTTTGATTTTAACAGGAACTAAATTACACATATGGAATTACGTACCGTAAATAGTCAATATAAGGAAAATGAAATAAGATTTTTAAAGGAAATAAATTGAGAAAGAGAAATTGAGAAGTCAAGTTCTTACAACATACAAATAAAAATGTTTTAGCTTAATTTCTTCCACGCTCCGATTCTGTCAGGTTGATTGTTCTTCTTGAACTTCCTTGAAGAATAGAAAATTGTGACTACCATGCGTAAATTTGCATATAAAATACGATAAGACGGCAAGAAATGATACATCTGAGCGCAATTATTTCATAGCACAGTAGCATTCACCAAGAATTTATTGTGTATCCAAATTAGTTTCACTAAATTTACAGATTAATTCATTACATTTAGATTTTGGCTTTATAATAATAATGAATTCTTTATTTTTATGTTTACACTTTGAATAATTTTATATATTAATCCTCGCTTTTTCTTGGTTCGACAAGAAATTTAAAATGCTTAGTTTCATGAAGAAACCCTGGTGGTGGTTCAAAATCGGGCGTTGGCTGTTCCGGATTTGAGAGAATGTTGTATTTTTGAAAAATGCATGTAAGAACGAGAAATAATGTGTCTCTCGCCAAAGATTCTCCAGGGCACACACGCCTTCCCACAGAGAATGGGACAAATGCATCATGCTTCACTACTTTCTTTCCATCCTCAGAGAGGAACCTTTCCGGTCTGAAATTGTCAGGATCCCCCCATACTTCCGGATCATGAAGAATTGTGTACAGGTTAGGAATAACTGACACCCCTTTTGGTAAAAAATAGCCATTGAAAACAAAGTCGTCCAACATCCTACGCATTACTCCGTTGGGAAGGACATTGGATAACCTGAGAACCTCCATTATAACAGCTTCAGTGTATGGTAAGCTGCAAAAAGTGTTTTAAAAATCATGCTCATTGTGTATTTTACTGTCTGTAGAAAAGTATCGCAGAATTAAAATAAGATAAGTATACGAAGAAGTTTAGCAATACTTTAGTCTGTCAGATACGGAAGGTTGCCTGTTTGTGCCCACAACACAATCCAGTTCTTCTTGCATTTTCTTTTGTACATCTTGATGGTAGCTCAAATACAAGAGTGTCCAGGAGCAGGTGTGAGATCTAACGATTTAAGTAAGGTTGAATGAAATGGAATTTTTTAAAGTAAAATAAAGTGCAGAGTAGGGTACAGACTTACGTTGTTTCTGAACCAGCTAAATACACAAAAGTTAAAATCACACATTTTGTATCAAATTAACTATTTGTCTTTTTTCAATGTAATACATAATATATTTGATTGTATTTAAAATTCATCGTTAATAATTCATTCACATACCAGCAAACAACTCCATTAGAAGTGCACTCAGGTTTGCATCTGCAAAAATAAAATCCAATACGAGCCATTAATTATGTCACTCAGCATGTTTGTTGCTGAAAAATGAATAAGTTTTTAACCTCCGGTTTGTTTATAGAAACTCGAGTTGGGATCCTTTTCATTTTTCATCTCAATTAAGTAGTGATCTATCAAGTCCCTTAGTAAAAGATACGAAAAATCTGCATATATTTAATCGACCAAAAAGTTGCATCATAGAGGGTTGGTAATGCGAATAAATATAGTGTTTTACTTTGGAGAGTCTGGATTTAATTTGGAAAGATGTTGTTCAACTGCTTTGCCAGTTAGGATATTAAAATTTTGAATACTTTTTATCCATTTTGTCCATCCGAAGAATCCTGGGAAAATGTGACGCAATGAAGGAGCAAACACTAGACCAGAAGTGACAGCATAATTAAGGGCTCTGGAACACAAATAAATTTCACCTATTTTAAAATTAGCGTAAAAAAGGGAAAGTGACACAATGTAAAAATTCTAAACTGACGAAATAAGGTCGTCCAATTTTTCCAAAAGTGTTGGCATAGGCTTTGCATCCCACTCAGTTCTTTCACTGCTAACAATATTCCACAAGGCATTCACAACAACGCCATTAAACAATCGCCTTCCTTCAATTGGAGCCCCACGATTCCTTTCCAAGTACAGAAGCATGCTGTTGGCCTCTTCAAGAATGAGACACTCCATTGAAGATTTTGCAAAACCAAAATCTCTCAATGTTCTCAAGGTAAATCTACGCTGGCTTTCCCAGTGTTTTCCCTCAGAGTTTCCGACACCTGTAGAATTTAATGGAGTGAAAAAAGCTTCAGTTAGATTCCCTCCATATTCATAAGCAGGTTATGAAAGGCCACAAATTTTTAAAATTTTACCATAACTTCCACTAGAAGCTGCTACAAAAACTGGATTTTGACTTCGTCCAGCGGATACATTTTCAGAAAAGAGCTCCTTTAGTAATTTGTGGTCGCTGATAACTATTGTGCTTCATAAAAAAATATACAATTTTTAAATTACAACTTTTCTCATTTGCGAGAGGGTTAAGATTTAAGATATTTTTATTTTTTTCAAGTATCAAGAGTGTTTACTCATCCATTCCCATTTTGATACTGTAAATTGGTCCATATTCTTTCGCCCACTTGGTAAGTGTTTGTTGAGGACGACTTGCTAACTGAAGTAAGTTGCCAATAACTGGTAATGCCCGTGGCCCTGGTTCATAAATTGAGGGTATAGTATTTTATGTTGGATTTGGAATTTAGATAAATAAATATCGAAAATGAAATTTTATACCTGGTGGATATCTCGGATCTCTTTTATTTCTTAAGTACATATGAACGCCAATACAAGAACGGCGAAGGCAAGAGCAACTTCAGAAAACGCTATGGCTAATGCCATTTTAAATATAATATTTTAAAAAATTTACTTGCACTTGCAGCTCAAATCAATTTCTTTGCAGAGAACTGACTCAGGCGAAAGCTTTCATGCAAATAAATAACCCTTTCATGAAAAGAGAAAAAAATCGATTAATCCACATTCTTCATGATTGCATCTCTGACGTAAGAAGAGTCGAGGGGTGCTTTTTATTTTCATTATAGCTGGAGTTGAATAATATGAAGGGTAGTAGGATTTGTTTTTATACTTAAATTTTTATAAATAAAAAGCAATATCTTGTCTAGGATAGACAGTCCTATGATGAAATTCTTTCATGGTTCACCGAAGCATTTTTACATTTTACATTAATGATAGGTTTTATTGTATTAAAATGTTGCACTATACAACATTTCACATGTCACATTGGTTGGATAAACACAAATGTGTTGGATAAACAAGATCACCTTCAAATTAAGTAAGCATTATGCTAGACTTTTGGCATGCAACTACACATGCACGCGAAATAATGTGAATCATGAAGTTGCAAAGGTGCATAGTAAATGGATATAAAGTGGATTAAACCAGTTTGAAACATTAAGGAAGGGTAGACAACCAAGACCTACCATGATAATTTTTGCACGTGAGCACCGAACGTGGTTTTTTGTCACTTGTTACCTAAACCAGATGGGATAATTGCAACCACAGTCTGCTTGGTCTGCATCATATAATCAGGCTTGATGACCATAACCACATCCACCATCGAATCATTGGGTACATTTCATCTTTGGGTACATTTTCATTCAGTTTACTCATCTCTACATTAATCTCTAATGCTACTAAGTACTTATGCCATTTTAATGGAGTACTTGTAATTACAACAAAATTTATATTACCTCTTTCGACGCTAAAGATCGAGAAAATAAGCTGAAAGAGTGGTTTACGAGCAACTGTGAGAACTAAAAATTCAGAAATCGCAAGAGTAGAAATTGACATTGAAAAAGGATGTTCAATTAAATTCCAAAGCAAATTGATGCATATAACGAATAACGTATGACGAATCTGAAGAGTTAGATTCTGATCGAAGTACATTGGCTTGTTAACCAATGTATTTTATCTTTGTTATACAATATAAGGATTTAAATTGATTGATTAAATATCCGTATGCAGATTTATAAGTGTAACGTAACGTTCTGTACTCCAACTTGTATGAGCGTGATGTATGCATGTTATCACATTTTCAATCCGAGTCTGTTCTTGGTGTGACGAGGAACTTAAAAGGCTTAGGTTCATGAACAAAGCCTGGTAGCGGTTCAAAATCAGGTTTTGGCTTTTCTGGATCCGAAAGAATGTTGTATTTTTGGAAAATGCATGTAAGGACGAGAAATAATGTGTCTCTCGCTAAAGATTCTCCAAGGCACGCTCGCTTTCCAACAGAGAAAGGGACAAAGGCATCATGCTTCACTACTTTCTTTCCATCCTCAGAGAGAAACCTTTCCGGTCTAAAATTGTCAGGGTCCCCCCAGACTTCCAGGTCATGAAGAATCGTATACAAGTTTGATAAGACTGTCACCCCTTTTGGGAAGAAGTAGCCATGGAATACAAAATCGTCCAACATCCTACGCATTACTCCAAGCGGTAGTGCGTTGGATAATCTGAGAACCTCCATTATAACAGCTTCAGTGTATGGTAGGCTGCAAAAAGTGTTTTCAAAGTTATGCACATTGTGTAGTTTACTGTAGAAAAGTATAACACAAATTAGAAGAATATTTTATGCACTTTGGTCTATCGGATAAGAAAGGTTGTCGACTTGTGCCCACAACAATATCCAGTTCATCTTGCATTTGCTTTTGTATTTTTGGATGGTAGCTTAAATACAAGAGTGCCCAGGAACTTGTATGAGATCTATACGGTTAAGAATTCATGAAAATTATTTAATTTTCACAGTAAATTAAAGACGAATGGGAGTATAATACGGACATACGTCGTTTCTGAACCACCTGAATAACCAAAAGTAAATAATTAAAAGTATCTTTGCAGAAAGCATTATTTCGATTATTTTTTATGTAAAAGTGAAGACACAATCACTTACCCGAAAACAACTCCAGTAAAAGTGCCCTCAGGTTTAATTCTACAAACCCATACGGTGTAACAGTTCTTTAAGTCATTTCTAATGTAACGAAAATTCTTTTTTTTTTTTGAAGTCATATATTTTTCAATATTTTTCACCTCCGGTTTGTTTATAGAAACTCGAGTTGGGGTCCTTCTCATTTTTCATTATTTCGATCAAGTAATGATCTATCACGTCTCTAAGTAAAAGATAGGTAAAGGCCGTGTGCATTTAAGCAACCAAATCCATGGAATGCTAATGGGAATAAGTAGTGTTTTACTTTGGACAGTCTGGATTTAATTTGGAAACATGTTGTTCAACTGCTTGGTCAGTTATGGTATTGAAATTTTGAATGGCTTTAATTAATTTCGTCCATCCGAAGAATCCTGGAGCAACATGACGTAATGAAGGAGCAAAGACAAGTCCAGAATTAGTAACATGATTAAAGCCTCTGGAACAAAAACAAGTTTCACCTAATTTAAAATCAAAGGAGATGGAAAAGTGTCAATTAACGCAAGTTAAAAGTAATAATTGCCCATTTACAACATAGCCCCTTCCATTTTCTCCAGAATGGGTGGCATCCGCTCTGAATCCCAGTCAGTTCTTTCACTGCTCACAATATTCCATAAGGCATTGACAACCACACCATTAAACAATCGCCTCCCTTCAATTGGAGCTCCACGATTCCTTTCCAAGTAGCGAAGCATGCTGTTGGCTTCTTCAAGAATGAGATAATCCATAGAAGATTTTGCAAATCCAAAATCTCTCAACATTCTCAAGGCAAATCTACGCTGACTTTCCCAGTGCGCTCCTTCGGTATTTATTACACCTAAAAAATTAAATTGAGAGCAAAAAGGGCATTTATATTGCCTACACATGCATTCAATAGGGAGGCCAAGGTCTCTAGGAAACAAGCTTCTATAAAGACTATAAAAGGCATCCAATTTTCAAGGGTTTACCGTGATTTCCATCAGTAATTGATATGAAAACGGGATTTTGACTTCGTCCACTTGAAGCATTTTCAGCAAAGAGTTCCTGCAGTAATTTGTGGTCGTTGATAACTATTGTGCTGCACAACAAAATATTTTTTTAAATTGCCACCGTTCGCATTTACATCGTATTTTTATTGCATTCAAGTGTCTTATTAATTACTCATCCATTCCCATTTTGATGCTGTAAATTGGTCCATATTCCTTTGCCCACTTGGTAAGTGTTAGATGAGGACGACTTCCTAACTGGAGTAAGTTTCCAAGAAATGGTAGCGCACGTGGCCCTAGTTCACAAATTGGGGGCCTTTCATTAAGTAAGGATTTGGGGATTAAAATGAAAGAATTAATGTAAGAATCAGATTTTGTACCTGGAGGATATCTAGGATCCTTTTTATTTCTAAAGTACAGGGATGCCAACAGAAGAACTGCGAAGGCAAGAACAATTTGAGTAAATTCAATGGCCAACGCCATTTTAATGACTTTATTCCAAAGTATGAATTCGGGTAAAAAGGCTCAAGAGTAAGTTATTAGTATTTAGTAGAAAGATGAGAAAGATTTATTATAATTCTGGTTAGCGAGAGAGAGATACAAAGAATGGTTTGGTATGTGGTGATACAAAAGTTTATATACGACCAGGTCGGATACGCATGGAGGATAAATTTAGAAGGATAACCCGTTATGAATTTGATTTTAACCGGAACTAAATTATACATATGGAATAACGTAACGTAAATAGTCAATATAAATAACAAAAGTCATGTAGTTAAATGTCAGTTTCAGGTACTGTACTGTTCCTTGCATTGTGGTGATGATAATTATGGCACGAACCATGAAGAGATTAATCCATTTTATTATGGGTGAGGAAAATGAAATAAGATTTTTAAAGAAAATAAATTGAGGAAGAAGAGCAAATTCTTATAATACATACGAATAAAAAAATTTTCGAGTTGATTATTGATTGCTCTTCTTCAGATAAAATTCCTTGAAGAATAAAAATTTGTTACTACCCTTGCGTAAACGGGCATATGAAATGCGATAAGAGGCAAGCGAAATAGTTTACGGGTAAGAAAAGATGTTTTGGGCAATATGCGAAATATACGTACTATATCTGAGCTGAATTATTACGTAGCTGAGTATTCAGCGAAGTAATGGTTTTACTAAGTTCGTCTGTCTGTCCGTCTGTCTGTCCGTGCGCACTCTCCTGGTCACATACATTGACCGATTTGGACCAAATTTGGTACACAGGTAGTACTACTCAAGAGGACCTCTGGGAATACTTTTCAGCCAAATCGGTCAAACGGTTCAAAAGTTATAGGCGTTAGAGTTC
Source organism: Orchesella flavescens (assembly GCA_964034955.1). Taxonomy (NCBI): domain Eukaryota; kingdom Metazoa; phylum Arthropoda; class Collembola; order Entomobryomorpha; family Orchesellidae; genus Orchesella; species Orchesella flavescens. Next base: position 30,660,856 of record OZ035958.1, on the reverse strand, counting down.
AGAAACTCATCGATTTGGCTGAAACGTATACGTATACGTAAGAATTGCATAGTATCCGTATGGGTGTTCTTGTGTATAAATTCGGAATCAGGTGGTTGTACATAAACCATGGAATGAATGCTTTCACTATACGTTGGGAGAGGATCGCGAAGGTGGGTTTAGAGAGAGAGAGAGAGAGTGAGAGGTGGTGGAGGAGATTTGGTGGACATGGGAGGAGGGGGTTGGAGTTGCTCACTGAACGCTCACCTCAGCTACGTCTCTGGCCTGCTTACTAGCAGTTTATTTTACAATACATTAGTATTGTCTAAGAAATCATTTTCACTAATCGTAAGTTTACATAATTCATTACATTTAAGTTTTGCTAACACAATAAAGGTAAATTCTTTATTTTGATGTTTACAACATGATGAATTATCCTTTTAAACGCCGACACTTTAAAACTCTTTTAAAACTACATATTTTTTAAGACAATCCAAGCCGTATTCAAGTTCTAAAGTCCGGCAAATTCAAATAGTGTTCTTGTACATTTTGCATTGAGAAAAAGTAAACGGACATTTGTGGAAACTAAAGAATTCAGAAATATCAGTAGAAATTGACATTTACGAAGGATGTTCAATATAGAGGAAACATGGTATACCTACTTTTACTCCGAGTTTGTTCTGGGTGTGACGAGGAACTTAAAAGGCTTAGGTTCACGAATAAAGCCTGGTGGTGGTTCAAAATCGGGCGTTGGCTTTTCTGGATCTGAAAGAATGTTGTATTTTTGGAAAATGCATACAATGACGAGAAATAATGTGTCTTTCGCCAAAGATTCTCCAAGGCACGCTCGCTTTCCAACAGAGAAAGGGACAAATGCGTCATGCCTCACTACTTTCCTTCCATCCTCAGAGAGAAACCTTTCCGGTCTAAAATTGTCAGGATCCCCCCATACTTCTGGGTCATGAAGAATCGTATACAAATTAGATAAAATTGTCACCCCTTTGGGAAGAAAGAAGCCACGGAAAACCAAGTCATCCAACATCCTATGCATTATTCCAGTAGGAAGTACGTTGGACAACCTGAGAACCTCCAGTAAAACAGCTTCAGTGTATGGTAAGCTGCAAAAAATGTTTTAAAAGCCATGCTCATTATGCTTTTTACTGTAGAAAAGTTTTGACCGAGTTATAAGGAGCATGTTAGGTACTTTGGTCTGTCAGATACGGAAGGCTGTCGGCTTGTGGGCACAACTCTGTCCAGTTCTTCTTGCACTTTCTTTTGTATTTTTTGATGGTAGCTCAAATACAGAAGTGTCCAGGAACATGTATGAGATCTGTACGGTTGAATCTTTTTAAAATTAATAATTTTCATAGTAAAATGGAGTGGGAGTATAATTAGAACTTACGTTGTTTCTGAACCAGCTATATAACCAAAAGCAAATAAAGTAAATCGTTTAAAGTTTTTGTAGGTATAGCATTTAGATTTATTTTTGCAGAAGGTGGTTCAAATACCTGCAAACAGCTCAAGTAAAAGTGCCCTCAGGTTTGCATCTACAAACATATATAATATTAGGACATATTTGTAATGTAAGGTTAAATATCTTTGTTTCTTTTAAGTGCAATAGTAAAATATTTTTAACCTCCGGTTTCCTTATAAAAACTGGAATTCGGATTCTTTTCATTTTTCATTTCAATCAAGTAATGATCTATCACGTCCCTAAAAAAAATTAAATATATTAACAAGTATCCATTAAGTTGCACACAGGAAATTTTTACCTTGGGGAGTCTGGATTCAGCTTGGAAATATGTTGTTCAACTGCTTTGTCAGTTATGTTTCCAACATTTTGAATGTCTTTTATCAACCTTGTCCATCCAAAGAAGCCTGGGGCAACATGACGCAATGAAGGAGCAAAGATTAGGCCAGAAGTACTTGCATAATTAAGGGCTCTGGAACACACACCAATTTCATCCAATTTAGCCAAAGCGAAGGGAGAGTCAAGCAACGCAAGTTATTATTTGCTAATTTACGCTGCAAGTTCTTCCATTTCTTCCAGAATGGGTGGCATACGCTCTGCATCCCATTCAGTTCTTTCACTGCTCACAATACTCCATAAAGCATTGATAACAACACCATTAAACAATCGTCTTCCTTCAATTGGAGCCTTACGATACCTTTCTAAGTAGCGAAGTAGGCTGTTGGCTTCTTCAAGAATGAGACATTCCATTGAAGATTTTGAAAAACCAAATTCTTTCAACGTTCTTAAAGTAAATCTACGCTGACTTTCCCAATGGGCTCCTTCCGTGTTTGCAACACCTTTAGAATTAAAAGAGGAGAAATGAGGGCCTTGTTATAGATTTCCTACAAATTCGAAAGCACCCTATTTTCAAGGATTTACCATGATTTCCACCAGAAAGTGCTATGAAAACTGGATTTTGACTTCTTCCACTTGACACATTTTCAGCAAAGAGCTCCTTTAATAATTTGTGGTCGTTGATAACTATTGTGCTGCACAAAAGAATATACAATTCTTAATTTGTCACTGTTCTCAATTGCGAGATGGTTAGGATTTGATGAATTTTTATTTCATTCAAGTGTTTTTACTCATCCATTCCCATTTTGATACTGTAAATTGGACCATATTCCTTTGCCCACTTGGTAAGTGTTTGTTGAGGACGACTTCCGATTTGTAATATGTTACCAATAAATGGCAACGCGCGAGGCCCTAGTTCATAATTCGATTGTATTTCATTTAATTGAGCATTTAGATAAATAACTATCAATAATTTAATTTCATACCTGGAGGATATCTCGGATCTCTTTTATTTCTTAAGTACATGAACGCCAATACAAGAACGGTGAAGGCAAGAGCTACTTCAGAAAACGCAATGGCGAGTGCCATTTTAAATATAATATTTTATTACTACTGAATAAAAGGTTTACTTGCACTTGCAGCTCAATTCAATTTCTTTACAGAGAACCGATTCAGGCGACGGCTTTCATGCAAATAGCTTTTGTTGAATAAGAAAAAATAGTAACTACCCAAGCGAAAGTGCATAATATGAAATGGGAAAAGAGAAAAATATAGATAAATCCTTATCTTCAGATGATTGCTTCTCCGATGTAATTGAGGTTAGGACTCGAGTGGAGCTTTTTAGGGCCATTGTAGCTGGAACTAAATATGAAGGTTAGCAGGATTTATTTTTATACATAAATTTTTATAAATAAAATATGATATCTTGTCCACGATTGGCAATCCTAGGAGGAAATTTTTGTCACGGTTTATCCGAAGCATTTTTACATTTTACATTAGTGATATGTTTTATTGCATTAAATAAAAATTGTTGTACAGCATAACATTTCACATTGTTAAAATGCTTTGGATTAGGATTAAAAAGGTCACCTTCAAACTAAGTACGCATTATATTATGCTAAACTTTTAGTATGCAACTGCACGTGCACTCGAAATGATGTGAATCACGAAGTTGCAAGGTGCATAGGAAATGCATATAAAGTGAATTAAACCGGTCTGAAGCAAAATGGAAGGGTAGACAACCACAACGTATCCTAAATTTTTTGCGCATCAACATGATCACCGAATGTGGATATTAACATGCACACTTTTTTGTAATTTGTTACCTAAATCAGATATGGGATAATTGCAATCACAGCGTGCTTGGTCTGCATCGTATAATCATGCTTGATGACCATAACCACCAAGGATCAACTACACGTCACAAGATTTATTAAGTACATTTCATCATTGGGAAAAGTTTACTCATCTCTAATTTAATCTCTAATGCTACTTTAAACTTATTCCATTTTAATGGAATAATTGTAATTACATCAAAATTTATATTACCTCTTTCGAACCTGAAGATCGAGAAAATAAGCTGAAAGAGAGAAAGAGTAAATGAGCAATTGTGAGAACTAAAAATTCAGAAATCGTAAAAGTATAAATTGGCATTGACAAAAGATGTTCAATTAAATCTCGAACACATTGATGCACATAGCCAATGCTGAGTATGAAGAATTTGAGGAGTTAGAATCTGATTAAAGTTCATTATTTTATAAATTAATTTTAGTTATTCTACAAGTTTTGCACGCGCCTTTGCAGTCCTATAAATGTGCTGTGTTGCTGCTATCACATTGTATATTTTTAATCCGAGTTTGTTCTTGGTGTTACGAGGAACTTAAAATGCTTAGGTTCATGAATAAGTCCTTGCTTGTTCGGCTCAAAATCGGGGGTTGGCTTTTCTGGATCTGAAAGAATGTTGTATTTTTGAAAAATGCATGTAAGAACGAGAAATAATGTGTCTTTCGCCAAAGATTATCCAAGGCACACTCGTTTTCCAACAGAGAATGTAACGAAGGCATCATGCTTCACTACTTTCTTTCCATCCTCAGAGAGAAATCTTTCCGGTCTGAAATTGTCAGGATCCCCCCATACTTCCGGGTCATGAAGAATCGTATACAGGCTTGCTAAGACTAACACCCCTTTTGGAAAGAAATGGCCATGGAAAACAAAGTCGTCCAGCATCCTATGCATTGGTGCAATAGGAAGTACGTTGGATAACCTGAGCACCTCCAATATAACAGCTTCGGTGTATGGCAAGCTAGAAAAAGTGTTTAAGTCATGCTCATTGTGGTTTAACGTATAAAATTATGACAGAAATTAAAAGAATATAAGTATAAAAAACACGTTTTTACTTTGGTCTATCAGATACGGAAGGTTGTCGACTTGTGCCAACAACTCTGTCCAGTTCCTCTTGCATTTTCTTTTGTATTTTTTGATGGTAGCTCAAATACAAAAGAGCCCATGAACACGTATGAGATCTATACGGTTCAAACTTTAAAAAATTAAGAATTTTAACAGTAAATTAAAAAAGCAAAATACGGACTTACGTTGTTTCTGAACCAGCTATATAACCAGAAGGAAGTAAAGGCATTTTGAATCATAAAAAGTTTTTGTTTACGGATATCATTTAGATTTCTTTTTGCAAACGTTGAATTACATACCCGCAAACAACTCCAGTAAAAGTGAGCTCAGGTTTGCATCTACAAAAAAATATAACTATACGAGCTATTTACAATGTAAGTTTAAGCATCGGTGTTTCTTTTAACGTGAAAATTTAAATATTTTTAACCTCCAGTTTCCTTATAGAAACTTGAGTTCGGATCCTTTTCGTTTTTCATTTCAATTAAATAATGGTCTATCAAGTCCCTAAGTGAAAGATCAGAAAAGTCTGTATATATTTAAGCAACCAAAAAGTTGCATCATACACGAATGGTAAAGCAAATAGGTAGTGTTTTACTTTGGACAGTCTGGATCTAATTTGGAACGATGTTGTTCAATTGATTTGGCAGTTATGTTACCAACAGTTTGAATACCTTCTATAAATTTCGTCCATCCGAAAAAGCCTGGGGCAACATGACGCAATAAAGGAGCAAAGAATAGGCCAGAATTAGTAACATTACTAAGGAGTCTGAAACACAAATAAAAAATATATACTTTGCAACTAAAAGAGATGGGATAATGCAAGTTAAAAGTTATAATTGTCATTTACACAGCAAGATCTCCCATTTTTTCCAGAATGAGTGGCATACGCTCTGAATCCCAGTCAGTTCTTTCACTGCTCACAATATTCCACAATGCATTGACAACAACACCATTAAACAATCGTCTTCCTTCAATTGGAGCTCCACGATTTCTTTCTAAGTAGCGAAGCAGGCTGTTGGCTTCATCAAGAATGAGACATTCCATTGAAGATTTTGAGAAACCAAATTCTTTCAACGTTTTCAAGGTAAATCCATACTGTCTTTCCCAGTGAGCACCCTCAGTGTTTGTGACACCTTTAGAATTTGATGGAGTAAAAATATAAGTGCTGAGTAGGATTTCCTACACATTCAAAGGAAGGCTATAAAAATCATCATTTACCGTAATTCCCACCAGAAAGTGCTAACAAAACGGGATTTTGACTTCGTCCACTTGAAACATTTTCAGCAAAGAGCTCCTTCAGTAATTTGTGGTCGTTGATAACTATTGTGCTGCACAACAAAATATTCTATTTTAAATTGTCACTGTATTTATTATTGCATTCCAGTTTTATTTTTTACTCATTCGTTCCCATTTTGATGCTGTAAATTGGCCCATATTTCTTTGCCCATTTGCTAAGTGTTAAATGAGGACGACTTCCTAGCTGAAGTAAGTTACCAATGAATGGCAACGCCCTTGGCCCTAGTTTATAAATTGGGTGAAGTTCCATGAGTGATTGGGAATTTAGATATATAACTAGCAAAATTAAATTGATACCTGGAGGATATCTCGGATCCTTTTTATTCCTAAAATACAGGAATGTCAAAAGAAGAACGATGAAGGCAAGAACAATTTCAAGAAATGTAATGGACAATGCCATTTTAAATATGAAGATATCTATATGGTATAGACCTTATGCCAAAGTATGAATTCGGGTAAATGGCTAGTAGTATAAAGATTTATTATGATGCTGGTTAGAGAGAGGTACACTGAATGGTTAGTATGTGGAGACACAAAAGTTTATATACAGCCAGTTTAGACGCATAGAGGATAAATTTAGAAGGATAAAAACCAATATGATTTTAACAGGAAATTATACGCATGGAAATACGTAACCTAACACAAATGGCAGGCAACCAAAAGTGATATAGTTAAATATCAGTTTCCATATCATTACCTGTTTCCTTGTGGTGTGATGATAATGATGACACTTCACTATATACATTCAGCTGGTTTCATAAACTGAATGAGTAAATCTTTTTCTCATGTGCAAGGAAAATGAAATAAATTTTTTGAAGAATTTAAAGTTCTTGTGAAATATATATATAAATAAGAATAATTTAAATAGTTAAATTTCTTTGACGCTCCAATTCTTTACAGTTTATTCAAATAATCTTTCTTGAATAAGAAGTTGTTACTATCAATCGTAGACGTGCATATGAAATACGATAAAAACAAAACTACTTTAAAGATCTTTTTAATTTTTTTAAAGAACTACATGTTTTTGCATTAAAAAACTATATTCCAGTTCTAAAACTCCTGCAAATCCAAAACGTGTTCTTGTACATTTTGCCTTGAGGAAAATTCAACGGACATTTGTGGGAACTGAAGAATTCTGGAATATCGGTGGAAATTGACATTGACGAAGGACGTTCAAGATAAAGGAAACATGGTATGCCTACTTTTAATTAGTGCCTGTTCTTGGTGTGACGAGAAACTTAAAATTCTTTGTTTCGTGAACAAAGCCTGGTGGTGGTTCAAAATCGGGTGTTGGCTTTTCTGGATCTGGGAGAATGTTGTATTTTTGAAAAATGCATGTAAGAACGAGAAATAATGTGTCTCTCGCCAAAGATTCTCCAATGCACACTCGTTTTCCAACAGAGAATGGGACAAAGGCATCATGCTTCACTACTTTCTTTCCATCCTCAGAGAGAAACCTCTCCGGTCTAAAATTGTCAGGATCCCCCCACACTTCTGGGTCATGAAGAATGGTATACAAGTTAGAGATAACTGTCACCCCTTTGGGAAGGAAGAAGCCATGGAAAACAAAGTCGTCCAACATCCTATGCATTACTCCCATGGGAAGCACGTTGGATAACCTGAGAACCTCCAGTATAACAGCTTCCGTGTATGGTAAGCTGCGAAAAGTGTTTTAAAAATCATGCTCATTGTAGTTTACTGCAGAAAGTTATGGCACAAATTAAAACAAGATAAGTATAAGAAACATGTTGTTAGGTACTTGGGTCTGTCAGATACGGAAGGTTGTCGACTTGTGCCCACAACTCTGTCCAGTTCTTCTTGCATTTTCCTTTGTACATCTTGATGGTAGCTCAAATACAGAAGTGCCCAAGAAGAGGTATGAGATCTATACGGTTAACAATTTATTTAATTTTTACAATAAACTAAAGTAAGTACAAGTGAAGTAATACAATATAAACTTACGTTGTTTCTGAACCAGCTAAATTTCCAAATGTAAAAAGGATTATTTGATATTTAAAAAAAATTACTCAATATTTGCTTAATTTCATTTTGATGCAATATTAGATTGCATTTAGCATTAGTTGTTTGATATATACCTCCAAACAATTCCAGTAAAAGAGCCCTCAGGTTTGTATCTACAAATACAATTCAATATGAGTCATTTATTTTAGGTGAATATGCTGCTTAGAATTTTTGTAAGCGATTTTAACCTCCGGTTTCCTTATAAAAACTTGAATTCGATTTCTTTTCATTTCTTATTTCAATCAAGTAATAATCTATCAAGTCCCTAGGTTAAAAATAAGAAAATATCACTATATATTAGCCAACCACAAAATTGTATATTATGTATATGAATGGTAGTGTCGTGTAGGGCATTACTTTAGGCAGTCTGGATTTAGTATAGAAACATGTTTTTCAACTGCTGCATTAATTATCTTTCTAGCATCCTCAATACCATTTATCCATTTTGTCCATCCGAAGAAGCCTGGGGCAACGTAACGCAATGAAGGAGCAAAGAACAGACCAGAACTGCAGGCATAATCAAGAGATCTGGAAACGAAAGCAAAGAAATCAGATTTTTAACTAAATAGGAGGGAAAGAGCGAAAACTAGGTTCATATTGATAACTGACGCTGCAAGTTCTTCCACTTTTTCCAAAAGTGGTGGCCTACGCTCTGCATCCCAGTCAGTTCTTTCACTGCTTACAATATTCCATAAAGCATTCACAACAACACCATTAAACAATCGCCTTCCTTCAATTGGAGCTCCACGATTTCTTTCCAAGTAGCGAAGCATGCTGTTGGCCTCTTCAAGAATGAGACATTCCATTGAAGATTTTGCGAATCCAAATTCTCTCAGCGTTCTCAAAGTAAATCTACGCTGGCTTTCCCAATGAGCTCCTTCTGTGTTTAGGACACCTTTAGAATTGAATGGAGGGAAATCAGAGTTAGTTAGATTCCCTCCATAGTCAAAATTAGGTTAAGAAAGTCCTCAAATTTCCAAGAGTTTACCATAATTTCCACCAGAAGTTGCTATAAAAACTGGGTTTTGACTTCGTCCACTTGAAACATATTCCCCGAAGAGTTCCTTTAGTAATTTGTGGTCACTTATAATTATTGTGCTACACACAAAGGTACAAATTCTAAAGTTTGCTGTGCCTTATTATGATTGAGTTATTTGTATTTTGTTGCTGATAAATGACTTTACTCATCCGTTCCCATTTTGATGCTGTAAATAGGACCATATTCCTTTGCCCATTTGGTAAGTGTTTGATGAGGACGACTTCCTAACTGGAGTAAATTACCAATCAATGGCAACGCGCGTGGTCCTGGTTCATAAATTATATGTATTTCACAATAAGGTTCACATGAGAGAATAAAGATTAAAAATAAATTTATTACCTGGAGGATATCTTGGATCCTTTTTATTTCTAAAGTACAGGGAAGCCAACACAAGAACGGCGAAGGCAAGAAGAACTTCACTAAATCCAATGGAAAATGACATTTTAAATACAACACTGCTGTCAAGTTTTTAGCTTAATTTATATGCAGCTCCGATTCAGTGGAGTAGAAACTTTTCGTGTAGATAAATTTTGTTGGATATAATTTTCTACTAAGCGTAAACGTGCATATAAAATGCACCAAAAGACAAAATATAGTTTCCAATTAACACCTAAATCCAGAATTTTCAGGCTTCAGGATGGTTGTTTATAATTCAGATGCATAGATGAATGTGAATGCTTGTAAGCTTGTATTATTGTACATGTGTTTAAAAAGATGTGTTATCTCAATCATACCAAAAGCCTATGTGGAAGATACACAGTATATATAATACATTATATCAATCAGGGTTTCCCTGTACTTTTTTGTATACCTTTAGCTTTCAATAATGGTCAAATGTATGCTTGATTTAGTGATTATGATTGCAGATTGCACTCACACTCGTCAGTCACACTCATCGGTGCTCATGTAAACAAAAAACACTTCTTTAATGTTGAATGTTGCAGTCAGTTTTATTTCAATTCATTTTGTGTTCACTATGGAACATGCATTCGAGTTCAGTTGCTTTCTAAACGCTTTGCAAAATGCTTTAAATTCAAGGTCATTTGTCATATTGTTTTTATATCAAAACAAGAATATGAATGTTAGTTTTTGCAAGTCATCATTGATGACGGACGATGCTGACCATAACCACCATCAATCGTATACAGAAACACGAATGGTTGGTAGTTATGAATTATCATGTAAGAGAATTATGCACGGTAAAGCCAACTTCAAACATCAGTACGTCATGCATATATATATTCATGTATTATCAGGTGTCAACAGCATGTTTTAGTTTGACAAAAACATTCAGATGTGTTAGTGTTTTTTATGTCGCTTTAGTTTGGAGGGATATCAAAGTTCAAGTACAACTAGTTTTCCGCCGAAAAATCCGCAAAAATAGTTTTTGTAAATTTTGGGTAGAAAGTCGAAAGTAGAAATCGACGTTGCCAAAAGACGTTCAATAGAGAGAGGAAAAATGATGTTACTTCTAACCCAATGCTGAACATGAAGTTGTAGAATTGGATTTTAATTAAACTAACCTTCATATTCAAAATTATTATTAGTTTTGTTCCACGAATTTTGTACACTTTGTTAACGTGTAGTTGTAAATTTATTTAATGCATTTTATATTTTTACTCAATATATATTAAAAGGATTTAATTTAATATTTATGAGGGTTCATTAATGTAACGTTCACTCCAGCGTACATAAAAATGTGCTGTTTTTCTGTTATCTCATTCAGCATTTTTAAACCATGCCAGCTAAGCTGTTCTTGGTACGGCGAGAAACTTAAAAGGCTTAGGTTCAAGAACAAAGCCTGGTAGTGGTTCAAAATCGGGCGTTGGCTTTGCTGGATCGGGAAGAATGTTGTATTTTTGGAAAATGCATGCAAGGACGAGAAACAATGTGTCCTTTGCCAAAGATTCTCCAATGCACACTCGCTTTCCAACAGAGAATGGGACAAATGCATCATGTTTTACTACTTTCTTCCCATCTTCAGAGAGAAACCTTTCCGGCCTGAAATTGTCAGGATCCCCCCATACTTCTAGGTCATGAAGAATCGTGTGCAGGTTTGGTAAGACTGACGCCCCTTTTGGAAAGAAATAGCCATGGAAAATAAAGTCGTCCAACATTCTATGCAATGGTGACATAGGAATTACGTTGGATAACCTGAGAACCTCCAGTAAAACAGCTTCAGTGTATGGTAAGCTGCAAAAAGTGTTTTAAAAGTTATTCTCATTGTGTAGTTTACTGTAGAAAAGCATGACACAAATTAAAATAAGATAAAAAGTTTGGTACTTTGGTCTATCAGATAAGAAAGGTTGTCGGCTTGAGCCCACAACTCTGTCCAGTTCTTCTTGCATTTTCTTTTGTATTTTTTGGTGGTAGCTCAAATACAGTAGTGTCCAGGAACATGTATGAGATCTATACAGTTTAAAATTTATGAAAATTATTTAGTTTTCACAGTAAAATGGATTGGACGTACAATACGAACTTACGTTGTTTCTGAACCAGCTATATAACCAAAAGTAAATAAATAAAGGCATTTTGAATCATAGAAAGGTTTGGTAGATAACATATATAGATTTCTTTTTGTATAAAAGTGAAGACACAATCGCTTACCCGAAAACAACTCCATTAAAAGAGCCCTCAGGTTTAACTCTGCAAACCAATACAATATAGGCCGTTTTTAAGTCGTTCATAATGTATGGAAAATTCTTTTGTTTCTTTTGAAGTGACATATTTTTCTACATTCTTCACCTCCGATTTGTTTATAGAAACTCGAGTTGGGATCCTTTTCATTTTTCATTTCAATTAAGTAATGGTCTATCAAGTCTCTAAGAAAATGATGAGAAAAGTCCGTGCGCATTTATAAGCAGCCAAAAACTTACATCATACAAAAGGAAGGGTAACGAATAAGCAGTGTTTTACTTTGGACAGTCTGGATCTAATTTGGAAAGATGTTGTTCAACTGCTTTGTCCGATATGATATCAACATTTTGTATGCCTTTAATAAATTTCGTCCACCCGAAGAAGCCTGGGGCAACATGACGTAATGAAGGAGCAAAGACTAGACCAGAAGTAAAAACGTAATTAAGACCTCTGGAACAAAAACAAATTTCGCCTATTTTAAAATTAAAAGATGGAAAACTGTCAAATAACGAAAGTTAAAAGTTATAGTAGTCAATTTACGCAACAAGCTCCTCCATTTTTTCCAGAATGGGTGGTGTTGGCTCTGTATCCCATTCGGTTCTTTCACTACTCACAATACCCCATAAAGAATTGATAACCACCCCATTAAACAATCGCCTTCCTTCAATTGGAGCTCCGCGATTCCTTTCCAAGTAGCGAAGCATGCTGTTGGTTTCTTCAAGAATGAGGCATTCCATTGAAGATTTTGAGAAACCAAATTCTTTCAACGTTTTGAAGGCAAATCCACGCTGACTTTCCCAATGCTCACCCTCCGTATTTGCGACACCTTTAGAATTAGATGATGTATAAATATAAACGCTCAATTGGATTTCCTCACATTAAAATTTTCCAAGGGTTTACGGGTTTACCGTGATTTCCACCGGAAAATGTTACAAAAATAGGATTTTGACATCGTCCAGTGGAAACTTTTTCTGAGAAGAGCTCTCTCAGTAATTTGCAGTCGTTGATAACTATTGTGCTGCACAACAAATATACAATTCTTAATTTGTCGCTGTTCTCAATCGCTAGAGAATTAAAATTTGAGGTATTTTTATTGCATTCCAGTGACTTTACTCATCCGATCCCATTTTTATGCTGTAAATTGGTCCATATTCCTTCGCCCACTTGGTAAGTGTTAGATGAGGACAACTTCCTAACTGGAATATATTACCAATAAATGGCAACGCGCGTGGTCCTGGTTCGTAAATTGGTGGCATTTTATTAAATGAGGAAGTTACAATGAGGTTTACATGAACGAATAAAGGTTAAAAATCAATTTATTACCTGGAGGATATCTCGGATCCTTTTTATTTCTAAAATACAGGAATGCCAACAGAAAAAGGATGAGGGCAAAAATAACTTCAATTGATTCAATGGCCAATCCCATTTTAAAGCCAACGATACTATCTATATGCTATGTAAACTTTATGCCAAAGTATGAATTCGGGTAATCGGCTAGCTAGAGAGTAAGTTAGATTAGTAAGAAAGGTTTATTATGATGCTGGTTAGAGAGAGATACAATAAATGGCTTGGTATGTGAAGACACAAAAGTTTATATGCAGCCAGTGCGGATAATTATGTAAAGAGGATAAATTTAGAAGGATAACCCTTTATGATTTTGATTTTAACAGGAACTAAATTATATGGAATTACGTAACACAAATAGTCAATATGAATAACAAAAGCCATATAGTTTCACGTACTGCACTGTTGACTGTTCCTTGTGATGATAATTATGGCACACACCATTTTTCATGAACGAAGAAAATGAAATAGTATTGTTAAAGAAAATAAATTGAGGAAAAAGAGTCAAATTCTTATAATATACAAATAAAATGTTTTAGCTCAATTTCTTTGACGCTCCAATTCAGTCGAGTTGATTATTGACTGTTCTTCTTTAGATAAACTTCCTTGAAGAATAAAGATTTGTTACTACCCTGCGTAAATGGGCATGTGAAATGCGATAAGAGGCAAAAAAATATTTGCTTATAAGAAAATATATTTTTTGGTAATACATGAAATATATAGGTTTTGAAACAGCATTGCTTTATTTTTACAACATGATGAATTATTTTTTTATAAGCCGACACCTTAAAATTATTTTAGAAGTCAAGTCAAGCTTCTAGAAGTCCTGCAAATACAAAGGTTTTTTGTACATTTTGGAAATGTACAAATGTAGGGAAAAATGGACGGGCATTCGAGGGAACTGAATAATTCAGAAATATCAGTACAAATTGACATTGATGAAGGACGTTCAAGATAAAGGAAACATGGTATGCCTACTTTTAATTAGTGCCTGTTCTTGGTGTGACGAGAAACTTAAAATTCTTTGTTTCGTGAACAAATCCTGGTGGTGGTTCAAAATCGGGTGTTGGCTTTTCCGGATCTGAGAGAATGTTGTATTTTTGAAAAATGCATGTAAGAACGAGAAATAATGTGTCTTTCGCCAAAGATTCTCCAATGCACACTCGCTTTCCAACAGAGAATGGGACAAAGGCATCATGCTTCACTACTTTCTTTCCATCCTCAGAGAGAAATCTTTCCGGTCTAAAATTGTCAGGATCCCCCCACACTTCCGGGTCATGAAGAATTGTATACAAGTTAGAGATAACTGTCACCCCTTTGGGAAGAAAGAAGCCATGGAAAACAAAGTCGTCCAACATCCTATGCATTATTCCAGTAGGAAGTACGTTAGATAACCTGAGAACCTCCAATATAACAGCTTCAGTGTATGGTAAGCTGCAAAAAAGTGTTTTTAAAGGTCATACTAGAGATTTTCTAATGCAAAAAATTATGACAGAAATTAAAAGAATATAAGTATAAAAAACACGTTTTTACTTTGGTCTGTCAGATACGGAAGGTTGTCGACTTGTACCCACAACTCTGTCCAGTTCTTGTTGAATTTTCTTCTGAATGTTTTGATGGTAGCTCATATATAGGAGTGTCCAGGAACATGTATGAGACCTATACGGTGCAAATTAATAGTTTTCACAGTAAAGCGACGTACGGGTGGGTGCATAATACGAACTTACGTTGTTTCTGAACCAGCTGTATAACCAAAAGGAAAATCAGACATTTGAATCATACATATAAAGTTTTTTGTAGCATCTAGATTTCTTTTTGCAAATGTTGGTTCAAATACCTGCAAACAACTCCAGTAAAAGTGACCTCAAGTTTGCATCTACAAACAAACAAATGTAATAGTACGAGTCATTCATAATGTTCTGGTAAATATCTTTGGTTCGTTAAAGTGAAAGATTTAATGTTTTTAACCTCCGGTTTCCTTATAGAAACTCGAATTCGGATTCTTTTCATTTTTCATTTCAATCAAGTAATGATCTATCACGTCCCTAAGAAAAAATCAAATATATTAACAGCTATCCATAAAGTTGCACAAAGGAAATGTAATGCATTACCTTGGGGAGTCTGGATTTAGCTTGGAAATATGTTGTTCAACTGCTTCGTCAGTTATGTTTCCAATATTTAGAATACCTTTTATCAACCCTGTCCATCCAAAGAAGCCTGGGGCAACATGACGCAATGAAGGGGCAAAGATTAGGCCAGAAGTACTTGCATAATTCAGGGCTCTGGAATACCAACAAATTTCATTCAATTTAGTTAAAGTAAAGAGAGAGTCAAACAGCGTAAGTTATGATTGCCAATTTACGCTGTAAGTTCCTCCATTTTTTCCAGAATGGGTGGCATAGGCTCTGCATCCCAGTCAGTTCTTTCACTGCTCACAATACTCCATAAAGCATTGATAACAACCCCATTAAACAATCGCCTCCCTTCAATTGGAGCCCCACGTTTCCTTTCCAAGTAGCGAAGCATGCTGTTTGCCTCTTCAAGAATGAGACATTCCATTGAAGATTTTGAGAAACCAAATTCTTTCAACGTTCTCAAGGCAAATCTACGCTGGCTTTCCCAAAGCTTTCCCTCCGTATTTGCGACACCTTTAGAATCGAATGAAGACAAACAAACGGCCATATTATAGATTTCCATGACGGATATAAAGTATAAAGGCATCCAATTTTCAAGGGTTTACCATAATTTCCACCAGAAAGTGCTATGAAAACCGGATTTTGACTTCGTCCACTTGCAACATTTTCAGAAAAGAGCTCCTTTAATAATTTGTGGTCGTTGATAACTATTGTGCTGCACAAAAGAATATACAATTCTTAATTTGTCACTGTTCTCAATTACCAGATGGTTAAGATTTGATAAATCTTTATTGCATTTAAGTGTCTTTACTCATCCATTCCCATTTTGATACTGTAAATCGGACCATATTCCTTTGCCCATTTGGTAAGTGTTTGTTGAGGACGACTTCCAATCTGGAGTAAGTTACCAACGAATGGCAACGCACGTGGTCCTGGTTCATAAATTGAGTATTGAGTGTATATTTCATTTAATGAGAGATTGAGAATTAGATGAATGAATATAAAAAATAAAATTTTATACCTGGAGGATATCGCGTATCCTTTGTATTTCTAAAGTATAGGAAGGCCAATAGAAGAACGGCGAAGGCAAGAATAATTTCAGAAAATGCAATGGCGAATTCCATTTTAAATACGATAGTATTTTTATATTAAAAGTAAAAATTTCACTTTTAATTCTTGTGCTTTCTTGCGGATGGATTTTGTTTAAGAATAAAAATATTTTTTTCTCCTAAGCAAACGCGTATGTGATAATGAAATGCCTGAAAGAGACAGGTATAAATCAATAAAGTTCTTCGGATGATATTGCTTTTGATTCTGGTGTAAAGCTGGCCAGTATTGGTAAAATGTGTTCATGTTTTACTAGTATTATTATATTATGATTGCAAAGAGCATTTATCATCGCGCCATTCCATCATGCATGTAAGTAACCGTGTCTTGGATACGTAAAAATGTAACAAAACAACATTGCGTGTGAACACGTTCGGTATACTCATCTACATTAAAATACTGCAGATTTTGGCATCCGACCCTTCTATAGTGTTTCAGTCAGTTTTTATTATACATTTCTACTTCATACTTCATACTCAACATTATTTGCAGGCAGTTGTATTATACTACAAACCTTATAGCATACATATAACGCCTAGTTTGAAGGTGACCTTGTGTTTCATCAAAACAAACAGAAATATGGATGCTATACATTATCAAGTGTTGCAGTCATCATCATCATTGCTTTTGTCCAAAACCATTAACATCAACACGCATCACTCGGATCAGCCATGCAGGAACACGAATAATTGGTCATATAAATTAAAAATACTTAAAAACATCACACATTGTGTATGATTTAATGCAAATTGTTGCTACAATAAAGAAAATCTAATTATGTTATTTTCTCTCTTGCCCTACAAAATATTCTTGAGGCAAAATTATATTATACTTTTATCAATTACGAATTGATTACCGTCAACATTTAATGCTATTGACTATGCATATTTAAGCCACAAATTATCATTTCCATGAAACTGGGGATGCATCTCGTCGTAGTTCCTGATCCGATTCCATGCAAAGTTTTTAATACTTTGATTGACATTTTGACATTGACTTGACTATGCCAAATTTATGCATTCCTTATCATAAGCAAACTAAATCATAATATATTCAAGCATAAAACATTTGGGATTAGCCAAAATGTATGTGATTTTTATCACGCTTGTGAAATTAAATTTCTGAAACGTATAATCATGGAGTCTTTAGTCCATTCTTTTTTATTTTCCCTTATTTTCAGTGGCTTTGAAATCGATTGTCAACTGAGTCTTGGTAGACTGCCGCAGCAAGCTTTTCCTTATGCTTATCCACTGTGGCCGTTAAATCAACATGCAGGAATTCCATCGCTCCCACATTTAGGTGGATCACCAGCACCACCATTCCCTGATTTTTACCCATGGCATTTCCCTCCCCAGATAGTTTACCAGACCAAACCAAAAGTTGTGCCTGCTCCAAATTTTCTTTTGCCTCAAGGACAGTCCCCGCAGGAACTAATCAATTTGGGTTCTCAATCACCCTCGACACCTCCATGTGCTACGATTATTACGACATCCAACTGTCTTTTGAGAGTCCCTGATGACGGGTTTCATAATGATGTTCAGGAACGAAGCTTTGTATTTGCCTCTGGTCTCATAAAAGAGCAATGTTCTTTGACGGTTAAAGATTGTTCGGGATCTTACTTTACATCATCAAATTATTTAGTAAATCAGTTAATAATAATATTACTATTCGCAGGTTATGATAATAATACATAAATTGGTTAATTGACAAAATTTTAATTGTTAGCTTTCACCAGGTGGCTCCTGTGTTACAGCATCATCCGTTTGCTGCGAATGCTTGGGTTGTGCAAGAGGAAACTTTCAACTATATGAGAATTCCTGTGCCATTTTATTTGAAAATGTGAAATGCTCAACTTGCAGTGGTTTCAGGCTTGAAATTGCTGATGGGGATATGGTGTCTGTCATGAATCCTTTGGTAGATGATAAAGTGTCATCAATTTATGTTTTGCCAAATTGCGAATTGAATGTTTTTACGAGGACTGATTTTCAAGGAGATGAAGCTAGTGCCCAAGGATCTTTTGACGACCTCCCTTATGTTCGTTATTAACTAACATACATTATGAATAATTAAAATATATACATGAATATCACAAAAAAAATTGCATGATTTGGCATTCTAAAAACTCTTTGGGTTTACTGTTTACAGGACTGGAATGATCAAATTTCTTCATACAAATGCAGATGTCCAACAAAAACTAGCCCTGTTCCAACTCCAACCTCTCAAACTCAAGGAACATTTAGTCGGATTCCGATTGAAGCAACCGTTCAGAGTACTCAAGTATCTACAAGTGTGCAACCTACAATCATTGCCTCCAGCACCACAACTAAACGTCCAACTACTTTTACACTAGACTTTGGAAGTACAACTACATCTACGCCCCGACCTTAACTTCCGTGGTCTACACCTAAACCTGAAATAAGAACCACGTCTCAAATCACACAAAAAACTGAAAATCCTACCTATTAAATTTTAGTGTAGTATATAATACAATATATAATAGAGAGTAAGGTTGTAAGGTGCGAATATATAGAATTGTCGATTGAAATGTAGAAAGTGGAGTTACATCTATAGGAATTTTCTTTGGCTTGTAATACACATTCATTTTTTATATTTTGTACTTTGACAACAATTTATGATCGATAAAGTAAACACAATAATCTTATGGCTGAACAAATATAGAATGTGATGTGTACCTCTATATAGATAACAAAATTCCAAACATATTGATATTGATGATACATATTATAAAGCTCTTCCATCTTTTCCAGTACAACCTCGTTCATTATATAGATAACACTTTTCATGCTTTAGCTACGTGCACGTCAACCTCCACACACATGCTTCTGAATTATAATTTATTCATAAATAAAACTCCGAAATTAATTAAAATTTTAAAATGATGGCCTACATCAATTATTTGTCACTATGCATTTTGACCATTTTTTACTTGACGAGTTGGAGTTGTGCCTTGAGCTTGAGCATTCCTTCTAATACTATTCTTCAAGAAGATCCAGCTGTCACAAAATTTAGGACTTATCTGAGATTTGAGACTGCTCATCCAAATCCTGACGCCGGATATGGTGAGAAACTTTAAATGTATTCTAGTATTTTTTTAATTAATTTGCAGCAATTGAAGCAAAAAGGAGTATTTTTATCAATATAATATTTTCCATCAGAACTAGCGATCCCGTGGCTTCAACAATACGCAGAAGAGCTAGGGATGGATTTTAATCGTACTGAACTTGGTGACACGAAACGGTTTGCTGTTTGGATGACGTGGAATGGAAGCGACCCATCCTTGAAGTCAGTTTTGCTGAATTCGCATATGGATGTTGTAGCGGCAGATCCAGTAGTTCTAAATTAGTTTTTGCAGTCAACAATCAAACTGAATTTTATTAGTTGAATCAATGTTTTTTGGAACATTTTCCATTTAGGAAAAGTGGACTCATCACCCTTTTGAAGCTTATAAAGATGACGCAGGTAATATATTCGGACGTGGAACAAATGACATGAAACATGTGACAATTGCTGAGCTGGAAGCTATTCGTAGATTGAAAACTTCTGGATTTCAACCACTGCGGACAATTCATTTGTTAGTATTGCCAGGTACTAATTTTATAAATCATGCTACTTTGTAATAATTAACTACACAATTTCTATGTCCCCCACCTAATTATCAATCTAAAGATGAAGAAATAAGCTCAGAGGGAGGCGCACGAGCATTTGTGGAAACAGAAGAATTCCGAAATCTCAACGTAGGAATTGACATTGATGAAGGACGTTCAATAGATAGCGAAAATATGGTGCATGTAACTTACGCTGAGAAATCCATTTGGCGTAAGTAGTAGCAAGTCATATTGTGCTTCACAGGACAACGAAAAAATAATTTTGAAATCGCTTATTTTGTATATAAATTTAGAATTCAACATAACTGCTCGAGGAGCAGCAGGTCATGCATCTACCCTACCTGAGTACACTGCTGGTCAGAGACTTCAAGTGGTCATTGACAAGCTGTTGGCTTATCGTGAATCTGAACTCCAAAAGCTTCAAAATCCTAACGTCACCAGTGACCAACTGACATCCTTGAACTTAGTTCGACTTGGGGTAACTTAAGATGCTCACGTTGTTACTTGTGTATCAGTAATTTTCAGTTGACTTAGGTAGTTGACTTGTTCGTAAATTGCGTATACTTTTGTATTCAGGGTGGCACGGGTGACAACATCATTCCGAACGAATTATGGGCATCCTTCGACATGCGGATTAAGACAACACCAACTTGGAATTACACAGACGCTGAAAACATGATTTTGAACATTGTTCAAGAGGCCAGTTTGGGCTCTAGTCCTAATGAGGTGACAGTGAACTTCCTCATAAAAGCTGTGGATAATGGACAAACTGCTGCAGACGATTCAAACATTTGGTGGACTGTAGTACAAGATAGTTGTCACGAAATGTATGAGAAAAAACACAATAACTTTCGAAAACATGTAATTTTATTAGTTTTTTATTATCTAGTTTGAATTTTCCAGGAACATTACCTGTCCAGCGATTGTGCACAGTGGTGTCACGGATGGAAAGTATGTTCGCAACAAGAATATTCCCGTATTTGGAATTTCGCCGTTTCCAAACACTCCCAGCACAGCCCATCAAGATAATGAAGTTATTAACGAACTAAATTTCCTGAAAGGGATAGACAGATACGTGACTTTGATTCGGAACTTAGCCATTGTACCACCAAATTTACATCCATGAATTATTATAAACTAAATTGAAAATAAAAATAAATCAAAGCAAAAAGAAAATAACAGATAATGAACAAATTAAATTATAATTAATCAATATTTCATTGTTATATAGCAAGTTTTTTTATTGCATCACAGAAGACAGAAAAAATCCAAATAATATACTTTCTCTGTTACACATCAATGAGCTAAAAAATTTCAATTTCATGGAAAGTTCTCCAAAACTTCCGAAATACAAGTTTATAAGCTGGCTCTTATCTTATCGGCTTCACGACATATACATACAGCCTGAATAAAAATGATCTGCATGTTACACCACAGACAACTTAATAATTTGTGATTTATGCGAAGTAACTTATATCAGTTTTAAGTGTTTCTGATTCCGATCCGATCTAGTCAGAGAGGGAAGCTTTGATAAGAGCAAGAACAAGGAATGATATATTGGTTAACGACTGCAATTAATCCAAAAGATTTTGATACTTCAAACTTTCACAGGGATAGCTTCAACCTAGCTCACAACTCAATAGAAGAAGCAAATACTTTCTTTCTAACTTTTGCAGCGTGTACACAGTTCATTTTTAATTTTGGTCAAAAAATATTAGCAACCACCTACAAAATGGGTTCTACAAATTTTTCATCAGTAATTTTGGCCATTGTATACTTATCAAGTTGTGCCGTTAGCTTTCCTTCTATCTCTCAAGAAGACCCGGCCGTCACAAAATTTAGAACTTACCTGAGATTTGAGTCTGCTCATCCAAATCCGGAATCTGGATATGGTATGGATTTTGGAAATTAACTGCCACTTAATATTTTTTTATAATTGTTAATATGTAATTGCCACATAAGATTCTTAACAATATTTGGTATTGCATTTTACATCAGATCAAGCAATTCCTTGGCTGCGACAATACGCAGAAGAGCTTGGTTTAGATTTCAATATTATTCCACTTGAGCGTCCTAACCGTTTCGCTCTGTGGATGACATGGATGGGAACTGACCCTTCCTTAAAGTCAGTTTTGTTGAATTCACACATGGATGTTGTAGCTGCAGAGCCAGTAATTATTAATTATTTTAAAATTGAATGCCATCACCCCAAAAGAAAATCAGTAATTCAAAATGGTTGGTGTATGTGCATTTAGGAAAAGTGGGAGCATCACCCATATGAAGCTTATAAAGATGACGAAGGTAACATATTCGGTCGTGGAACAATTGACATGAAAAGTGCGACCATTGCTGAACTCGAAGCCATTCGTAGATTGAAAGATTCTGGATTTCAACCACTGCGGACAATTCATCTGTTAGTATTACCAGGTACAAAAGTAATCAATACTATATAATAATTAATAACTACATACAATTCATTTTTATTAATACCAAATAAATTATGCTTTCAAAGAGGAGGAACTTGGTGGACTGAATGGAGCAGGATATTTTGTGGAAACGGAGGAGTTTAGAAATCTCAACGTGGGAATCGACATTGACGAAGGATTTCCGGTCGATAGTGAAGACACAATGCATGTAACCTATGCTGAGAAATCTTCTTGGAGTAAGTCAAGGCATGGAGGTTGAAATATTTAATTGTTTTATGATTCTAAAGTTAACTTATTGAAATTGATTTAGAATTTAACGTAACTGCTCGAGGGGCAGCAGCTCACGCATCTACCCTACCTGAATACACTGCTGGTCAGAGACTTCAAGTGGTCATTGACAAGCTATTAGCTTATCGTGAATCTGAATTACAAAAGCTTCAAAATCCTAATGTTACCGTTGAACAAATCACATCCTTGAACCTAGTTCGACTTGGGGTAACTCGCTAACCTCATGCTTTTATTTGTTTATCAGTAATTATCAGTTGTCGAGTTGTCCTAGGTAGTTATTGGCAAGTTCCGTAAACTTTTCTATTCAGGGTGGAACAGGTGACAACATAATTCCTAACGAACTCTGGGCATCCTTCGACATGAGGGTTTGGACAACACCAACCTGGAACTACACAGACGTTGATAACATGATCATGAACATTCTTCAAGAGGCAAGCTTGGGCTCCATCCCTAATGAGGTGACGGTGAATTTCCTCATAAAATCTGTGGATAATGGACAAACTGCTGCTGACGATTCAAACATTTGGTGGACTGTGGTACAGGATAGCTGTCGAGAACTGTAACATATATATGATTTATGATACTATACTAAAACTGGATAAAGCGAATTAAATATTAATCCCATTAGTAAACCTTCTCCATTTTTATTTAACCGTCTCGTTTGCATGTTTCCAGAAATCTCACTTGTCCAGCTAACGTGTTCAGTGCTGCAACGGATGGAAAGTATATTCGCAACAAGAATATTCCCGTGTTTGGAATTAATCCCTTTCCAAGCACTCCCAATACGGCTCATCAAGATAATGAACTCATTAACGAAGTCAATTTTCTCAAAGGAATAGATAGATACATGGCATTGATTAGAAAATTGGCCGTTGTGCCTGGAAATTTGTATCCATAATTTATAGTTTTGGGTGAAATCAAATAAATTGATGCAGCCAAAACAAAATATTTTATTTTTCACTTTATTTCATCGCATCACAAAAGACTGACTTCATTCTTTCACCTTTGCGCAGAGAAATTTCAAAAGTGACGTAAATGGGATATAAAGCACATATTTTAAGAAATCATTACTACAGCGCTTCGTATCGTAGATGGATTACGATTACATATTGTAACAAAAGTTTTCATTTTATTATCCTTTTCTTATCATATAATTTATTTATTGCTCGAGTTGAAATTGAAGCGCCATTATACCCTCAATCCCTCAGTGTCTCAGTATTTAATGAAACAAATCCAGAAAATTTCATGTCAATTAAATTACATTGGACCGAATCAGAGCTGAGCCTGAGAGAAATCCCACGCTAAATCAAAGTTCTGTCATCTTCATTCATTCATAATTTCAGAAGCTCCATCAAATGCAAATGCTATAAAAATGTTTCATGTGTCATGGATTAAATCCATTTCTGATGAGTAAAAGTTGAGAAGATGAGGACTGACGATAAGATAGATGAATGGACGTTTGCAAATTCACACTTCCACACTACTACACCTGTAATTTTACTCTCGTTTGGCAAGTCCATATGATGGTGGTATCTCTTCGTATTCAGTATTTCTTAAATAGTTCAGAAAAAGTATATAGGAAATAGAATACAACAAAATTTATACACAATGGTTTTCACTAATATTTCACTAATAATTAAGACTTTCGCAATTTTGTGCTTATTAAATGGCGCCCTTTGCCTTCCTTGCAATTCTACACTTCAGGAAAATCCGGAAGTTACCAAGTTAAGGACCTACCTTAGATTTCAGTCTGCTCATCCAAACCCCGACAGTGGATATGGTATTGAATTTTGTAATTTCTTCATTAATTAACTATCGATTAATATGATTTACATTATCATACGCATTTTTTCTATCAGAACAAGCAATTCCATGGCTAAAAGAATACTCCGAAGAGCTTGGGTTAGCTTTCACATATCTTGACCTTGGCGAACCCAATCGTTTCGCCTTGTGGATGACATGGAATGGTAGTGATCCTTCATTGAAGTCAATTTTGCTGAATTCACATGTGGATGTTGTCGCTGCTGATCCAGTAATTAAAAATTATTTTCATTAAAAAGTCAAACTGTTTTCAAGTTCTGTAAGTCATAAAACTAAACAAATGGGTTTTGCAACTTTTGCATTTATTTAGGAAAAATGGGAACATCATCCATATGAAGCGCATAAAGATGACAAGGGTAACATATTCGGGCGTGGAGCAAATGACATGAAAGTTGCGACAATTGCTGAGCTAGAAGCTATCCGTCGACTGAAAGCTTCTGGATTTCAACCGCTGCGAACCATTCATTTGTTGGTATTGCCAGGTACTCAAAAAATTAATACCACAATATTTATACACAATTCAATTTATATTACAATTTACAAGATAATAAATTATGCATCCAAAGATGAAGAAATTGGTGGAGCAAGAGGCGCACGAGCATTTGTGGAAACAGAAGAATTTAAGAATCTCAACGTAGGAATTGATATTGATGAAGGGTTTCCAGTTGATAGTGAAAACATCGTGCATATAACATATGCTGAGAAATCCCTTTGGCGTAAGTCCACGCTTCTACTTGTAATATTTAGTAGAAAGAGTGACACCAAGTTAAACTTTATTTCTTCCTTGTGTCCTATTTTAGAATTTAACATAACTGCTCGAGGGACGGCTGCTCACGCATCTACCCTACCCGAGTACACTGCTGGTCAGAGACTTCAAGTGGTCATTGACAAGCTGTTGGCTTATCGGGAATCTGAATTACAAAAGCTTCAAAATCCTAATGTGACCATTGAACAGATTACCTCATTGAACCTAGTCAGACTTGGGGTAACTTGAGAAGCTAGCAATATACATAGAATAGACGTGTAATTGTTTATTGATTGATAGTAATTTAAAAACTATTCAATTTAGGGTGGAACAGCTAACAACATCATTCCAAATGAATTATGGGCATCCTTTGACATGAGGGTTCGAGTAACACCAACTTGGAATTACACAGACGCTGAAAACATGATTTTGGAAATTGTGGAAGAAGCTAGATTGGGCTCCAGTCCAAACGAAGTTACAGTAAACTTCATTTTTCGAAATACATTCAATGGAGAAACAACTGCAGATGATTCAAACATTTGGTGGACGGTAGTACAGGAAAGTTGTCGTGAACTGTAAGAGCTGCAAATAGAATACGCTTTTAGGTTTATCTTCGTGATTAGATGCAAATGTCAACTTACCACATTTTATGTAATGATATTTAGAAATCTGACGTGTCCACCAAACGTGCTCAGTGCAGGAACGGATGGGGCTAGCGTAAGAAAAGCAGGCATTCCTGTGTTTGGAATTTCCCCGTTTCCAAACACTCCCAATACAGCCCACCAAGATAATGAAGTCATCAACCAAGAAAATTTCCTCAAAGGGATTGATAGATACGTAACTTTGATACGAAATTTAGCTCTCGTGCCAGGAAATTTACATCCATAATCAATAAATAATTAATTTATTGCAACAAGTTTATTTACTCTTTCCGCAACACTGAAATAAAAGTGTAAAACTGAACTGTTATTTTATGAACTTCTCCATCTCCATCTGTTACAACCTGGCTGTTTACCTCTCTCCTTTTACATTTAATTATTGCATGACTTATAAATTCAATGGAAAATATAACTAAAGCCACTGCATAGCATGAAACAAGGACTTGAAGTATCCAGTTCCGGATCCCAAGATTCCTTTCCTTGTATTGCTGAGTGAAGCTAGACTCTCTTGGATTGTAAAGTTGGTAGTATTTCGAGTGAGGGTCTACTTTCTTACCTAACCCTTTCCCTTTGGAAGTATAGGAAAGTTTTCGCTGACGCTGGAAGAAAGTTCGCATTCCAGATTCAATTTGCCATGATGCAACCCTATTCATAATATCTAAAAGGTATAAATTTAAGGTGTAAAATATGTAGATGCTAGACACTTGTTGTTTGGTTGATGAAATTGTTGGTAAACGTACCTAGCAGCTCAGGAAAGAGTTTTGAAATGCCAAGAGCCCCTTTCACAGACATCAGCCCATTATCGTTATCTGAATATGAAAATAATTGTTCTCCATTTGCCCCAGTAAGAAAAAGTCTTCCAAACGTGTCAAAGAAAGTACCCCAACCAATACATGCACTTTGAGGCTTCAAGACTTCTTTATAACACTGAAAACCACCCATGCAAATTAATTAGGATGGGTGTAAAATCCCGTTAAAAAATGTGTAAGCTCACAGCTCACCTTATCATCAATGAAGCTATATTTCCTCCATTCCCTTTTAATCTTCTTCCCCACCACCGTCTGCCAAGTGGGTAACGGTTCTTCATTCGCAACAAACATCACATTCTTCCTGTAATCCGACCACGCCAACTCCTCAAAGGTTCTTGGAGGCTGCTCAACTCGTGGTGTAATAATTTCTGAGATGATCTTCGACTTATACCCACAACTCAGAATGATTATGCTCAAAAACCAGACGGAGAGGGCCAACTTTGTTTTCTTTGTATTGCTTAAAACCTTATAAGAATGGATTCTCAACTGTTGATCCACAGCGAGCTTCACCATCGAGTTTATAAAAGTCCATGTGACAAAAATCATTTCCGGTATGGTAAGAACCCTCTTTGTTTTGACGCTAAGGTGGAGGATAGCACTGGAAGCGGTGAAAATTAGGGAAACTCCAATAGCTAACCAAAGTGAAGGAGAGAAAGGCTCGATTAAGATGAACAAGGAATTGGAGGCTTTAGTTTTTGGAGGGGCTGTAATAAACATGAGGTTATCGTAGTATATCACTGTTGAATAGTATATTAGTTGGGTGCTTGTTGCTTGCTCTCGAACAGTGCAAATGTGACTTTTGCCAGCGATTAGAGGAACCACATACAAGTCTTCTTTGGAACCTGTTTGCTGAACGGAATTAACTTGAAGTGTTGCATTGAGGAGGAGACCAACGTCGTAGAAAATGTTGGCAGTGTAGCTCATCCAAATGTTTCTTTTTTGGAAGTTTGCAAATGCCAATATTTCCAGTTTGGTCACTTGGATTATGAGAGATTTCCTGTGCCAATTGGTCTCTTGGCAGAATCGACAGTGGAGTGAAAACTGGAATGGAATCTTCATAAAGGAAATTTTACTCTGGTCCTGGTGGAAAGTCATGAAAATTATTAGTTGAGGCAAATGCTTCAGAGTCTTGGCTTTGGCTATGCTCTTTTTCTTCTCTTGACCTTGATCTTCTTGATGCCCAAACAAAATGTAGTAGCTGCGGAAAATGTGCTTAAAGTGAGAAGCACGATAGTCCTCAACATCATCACTTATTGCTGAGTGGTCACTAATAACTATTTGGCAGTATGGATGAAATTTGTAGCTTATGCCTATGCCATTTCGACCTTGTTCCTCCAGCGAAAGATGCTTTGCATGACTTGTTGCAATCGTGTAAAAGGTGAGATGCTGAGAGCGCATTATTCCGGAAACGATACAGTCTTCAAATAACCCATTTGGTAATTCAGCAATGGGATAAATTAACGCTAATGAACAACCGGAAACCTTAGTTTTGTGGGCTAGCAGCATATGATTTAATGTGTAGTTGAATAACCACTCCAAAACTAAAACTAATGAGCTACTATCACCGTTGCCACATAGGGGCATTTTGAGAAAAAAAATAATGGAGAAAGTTTCTTTGACCGAGAAGTAAACTTGGATTCACCTGTGAAGACCAACGAAGATGAACTACGACCACACATACGACTGGCTATTTCATTAAAGAAAAATCAGACAATCAAAATAATACATTTGAAAATTAAGATGAATAGTGAATGAAGACGAAACGACGAAAGAGGCTTGTAGAATGTAGACGTAGATAGCTGGATAAGACAAAAGGCAATTAATGTACATTAAGGTAGGTTGAATGACAGTATATGCTGATGTACGCTTGTACTCGATAGTGTCACGATTATTAAACCGCAATTGTTACACAAATGTTTTATCCTGTCATGTCATTATCCATTTGGTTCATTTCATTCTTTGCATAATCGATGAACAAAATAGAGTACTTATGAACAAAGAAAAATATCATCATCATCGTTTATCTTTGGAATGCGCTGAAGGACAGAACAAGGGTCATCTCCCCTTCCCTTTTGTCTTTTTTATTTAGATGTCAAATTTATCAAGTAAATTTGAACCTACGCCTGCTATTATCTGATCTAATATTTCTTACCCAAAATTTTACTAACCATTATTTTATTGTGTTAATTAATCCCAGCTCAGAATAGAATAGTGGAAAGTTAGTTTCAAATTGCGAAACATTTCAGTTAGCATACAATGTCTTCTCTTAAGACAAGCTAGACAAGACAACCATACAGGTATGCAAATTATATATACATACATACTTATACGCGTAGAATGAGTCATAGTCATTTTATACACAAAATCATGTACCTTGCCAAAACACCTAAGAAAAGCCTCTATATGCCAGCAACACCAACATCAATTCATTACATTTTATCCATATTGAACTCAACATCACGCAGTTTGAGTTGACACAGCATATCCTTTAGAGAACGGAGCTTAGGATAAAAATGATACTGATGATGATGATGATGAAAAAATATATTGTGGCTTGGGGTTTGTGTTGTGCATAAGAATTAAGAATATCTTATCCGATGCGATGTACCTAAAAATTGCTTATATGTATAAAATGCATAGCGAAATGTTTGCTGTGTTGAATGCTCAGAAAAAGAGAGGAGCGAACAGCAGGCAAACATTTTTTCTTGTTTTTGACTCAACTCCACTACTCTCTTCTAATGAAAATCCCCTTCTCTTCTCGATGAGCTGGGCATCGCGAGATTTTATCCGGACTTTTGTATGGCTGCGCGATGACGTCAGACTCAGCTTCCCAAGTCTCATTTGCCTTCTCCCGTCTCAGCCTTTTTCAGTGGGAAATTTCATTGCTCCCTCTTGCCCTCATCTAAACTCTACATAAACTCCATAAAAACATTACAAGAAAACTGCTCAGGATCAGTGCTTTTTCTTTCCCATTTTTCAGTGCATTCGCATCCTCCTCCGCCCACGGGACAAAAGTGCTTTTAAACTTTTAAAACATTTTGTGAACATGCATTATCATCAACTCACCTAAAACACAAAGTTGTTACCAAACAAAACCACAAGAAAAAATTATTCCCCGGTGGTGGTGGTAGTTGAGGTTGTTTACATTGGCCTGGCTTGAGTTGAAGGTAGAATTTGTCAAATGTTAATGAACAAAAGATAATTATTCACTTTTATGCTAATTGCGTTGATAAGAATGAGGAGCTAATGAGGATGGTTGTGAAAGGGGTGGGATGATTATGATTTTTCACTTGTGGATTGTACCCATTTATGCATATTTTTAAGGGCAGCCAAGGCTTAATGTTCTTCTAAAGGACAGCTGATCAATGGAAATTTTAATTCTCAATTATGCTAAACAATTGTGGCATATGGAGTGACAATGGTTAAAATAATGTGGATCTTTTGTTTTATTGTATGCAGATTTCATTAGAATTGAGCATCAAAGTTGAAGAAGAAGCATCAAATCAAATCAAAGCATCTCATCTGGATTGAAGATAAGCCACCCTTTCCAATGTTGAATTAGTTGAATGTCAAATGCTGATTGATGATCATGATTGAGTGTCGAAAAAAGTATTTGAGTTGGTGAATGGAGTTGTCCCCTCGATTCTTTTGCTAGTTGATTGTCTTTTTTTGTACTACATTTTTCTCTCTACAATTCAGTATTAAAATCAAAGACAACTTCCAGGAAAAAGTACCAAAACTAGAGTATTCAGTGTAAACAAACTGAAATGACTGGAGAAGAGGACTCCGAAGTTGTGCTAAATAATAATTCTAGTTGTACTCAAATATCATCACAGCAAAAGAGTCAAAAGCGAAAAGACGATACCGGTAGCAATACTAGCAATGGCAGTTCACTTAGCTCACAATCAGATGAAATCAATAGGCAAATTGGTGGTGTCCAGGGTAGGGCTGCGGAGTTGGTCAGTGAGGTATCCTCCTTGTCTGGAGAGCCACTAGCGTCGTTGGGACATCATCCAAGCAAGAATTCTGTATTCAGTGAAAACGACGCTGACATTATTTCCACAACTGCGCTTAGTAACTCCCCATCAGTGGACTCTAACTCTGAAGTTTTTGTTAGTGGTGCTTCTACATCAACATCTGCACATTGTGGGAACGGCGACTCATCTCTCATTATTGGAGGTGGGGCTCATGGGCTCGAAAATAGTGGTACGCCAACTGGCCACAGTCACCTCTCTGATGCTCAAGCACATGATGATCCAGATCACGTAGTTTTACCTGACAGTGATCTGGCTAGTGCCAATCTTGATCAAATGGTTCAAGTGTATCATCAGCTACAAAGTTACATTCAGAAACTTAAAGGTAACTTTCAAAAACATTTTGAGATATAGTATTAACTGTATATTGTCAATTGTGTTGTGGAGTCATTCATAGTGGAGCGGTAGTAAGTAACGCTAAAATATTGTAAAGCTGTCATGTCATTATTGTCAAACTTATGAACATTCTTTCGTGTTATGCAGCTTCTGTCTGTTGCTTAAAAATGTTGACCGTGTTGTGTTTTACTTATCAAAGCGGAGAGTATTATTAGTGTTAATTGTAAGCCTGGGAGATTATTGGAAATACTTTTCATTCCACGTTGTTGACTGGTTGAGATAAATTCTGTGAATGTTTTGTATTTGATATTAAAAGACTATATATATGGTTATTTCAGGAGAAAACCAAGGCCTGAAGGATTCAGAAGAGAAATTGCGACTTCAACAAAGTGAAGCATCTCGTCGAGAAAATATTCTTGTAATGAGATTAGCCACGAAAGAGCAAGAGATGCATGACTATGCTGCCCAAATCAGTGAACTCAAGAGTTCAATGATTCCGTCAACTAGTTCACTAAAAAATTCACTGCTTGATCCTGCAGTGAATTTTGTCATTCAAAAAATGAAGAAAGAACTGACTGAAACCAAAAAGAAGTTAGAGGATACCCAAAATGACTTAAATGCTTGGAAATTTACTGCTGACAGGTATTATCATTGTGCTCGGAACAAACATGAACTAAGCACCCTGGATCATAGCCTTTTGTGCATACATTTTACAAAGTTGAAAATTATAGTGTGAGCCAAAGCTAATGACAGCCTCTTTTTACTTTTTAGCAATACTGGGAAACGACTGATGGCCAAATGCCGTATGCTTTATCAAGAAAACGAAGATTTAGGTAAAATGATCACAAGTGGACGCTTAGCCAAATTGGAGAGCGATCTTGCTCTTCAGAAATCTCTTACAGAGGAAATGAAGAAAGGACAATCTGGTAGGAAATACGTGTATCATTATCCTTGTATTGTGTCTTTTAATGCTATTGTTTCCTTGCTCATTTTCACACGTTTTACTTTTTTTTGTATTTCAAGAAATGGACGACCTAGTTCAAGAACTCGATGAAGATGTTGAAGGAATGCAGAGTACGATTTTCTTTCTGCAACAGCAACTAAGAGAGAAAATAACTAGCAATACCGCAAACTCTTCTTCATCAAGTCAAAGTAGTGAACTCTTAGTAAATATTGCCGAGTTGTGCACCCAGTGTCGTGCAGCTCAGGAGAAGAAGCAAAAACTTAATCAAACATCTCAATCTCATGCCAATTCTTCAGATGACAAAGTGGTTAAAATGGAGGTTGATAATTCCATCGACGAAGAAAATAGTAGAACTTTAGATAGCTCTAACTCATCTGATAATGAGAGGACGTTTCTTAATGGCGAGTCTGATTTGTACTCCCCTGACCGTGAACAAATGGAGCAGGCAAAGCTTGTCGATAAAAGGACTAGAGTAACTAGGCTCTCCCTAGTTTCGAAACAACCTCAACAAGTGAATTTGAACGCAGAGAGTACTTCTGAGAGTAGCAATACGAATAGCGTAGGCTTGTCCGTGCATACCACGACCACGCAGTGTAACGCATTAGATGGGAGTAACAACAGTAACAACACTAAACGCAAAACAACTGCATCATCATCTCTTCTCTCAACAACGGACGGAAACGACAAAGCAAGTGATGAAGAATCCCCAGAATCGGACAACATGGTCAAACCTCCTTCAACAAAAAGGACAAAACTTAATAGTGGTAATCGTAGTGTTAATAATGTTGGTCAGTTGCAAATTTCTGTTGAAGAACCAAGAACAGCAGGGCAGACAGTGCCCACATCCTCCAGAAATCGTAATGGCGCAGTTGATCATTCATAAAAAGGTGTGCGCGTATTTGACCTGACCTTGATGATGATTCGAATTTTAGGTGTCACTTACTACTACTTCACTTGTTCTCTAATCAATCATGCAAAAAGTCAGGTTGTTGAACTGGAGAAAGTTTTTTGCATAATACTATACCCATATATCCTATCCTTAAAATGGCACAAATCTATAAAAAAAACTCTTTTAAATATGATGGTAAGAAGACAGGAAGTGGTGATGTGTGAATTTTGTTGAAACATACATACATGATGTACTACTAACTTTACTTAAAGTAACAACAACTATATAATGCAGAAAATACCTAAAAACCATCGTAATTTTTATTTCAAGAATATGAAGATTGTTCAGCAGTTCAGCTCAGCCTAAGAATAGTGTAGAAAAGCCGTGTGGTCGAGTAAGTTTACAACTCGTTTAAAAAAACTATATTGTTGCATTAATGTTGACTATATTATCGTATATGAAATGCTTTGAGTGTTCATCATCAAGTTCATTGAAACTTTGAAACTGTTGTACTGAATAACTAGAACATTCATGTCTACAATCTTAAAAGTAGTCTGTCTTGGCGTTCATCTCTAGGAATTATAACTTTACAGGTACAAGTGACAAGTAATTACGTAGATCAATAGACAATTTACTAGAAAAGACGATTTAAATCGTACCACTATATGCATTTACTGTCTTTATCATTTAGGTTCTTCGTGTTTTGAGCTATTACAGCCACTTCTCGAAGCCCAGACACAAGGGTAATTGTTGTAATATATAAACCCAATAACAGAGTTCACATTCTTCATCCTGATTTGTAGACGGGGTGTTGCTAGAGTTAGTTTCGTTAAGGTTAAACTTTAAATTGTAAAAAAGATTGCCATTTTGTATAAGCAAAAATGAAAATACTTTAACTATTATTATTAATATTATTAATATAAATTGTATTATATAAAGGTAAAAACATTTTTACATCAAGTACAGAAGAATCAATATTATTTTACTGTTACTGATAGATAAGGTGTTAACTGTTAACCCACTGGTTTTTATTACTTCAGCAAAATCCAGTTGTTGTGATTGGAACAAGTAGCATTTACTGATGACTGTTAATTAATAGTGGTAATAAGGATTCGATTCAAGCTTTTTATTTCCGTTTTAAGTTAAACTTACACGTGAGCAATGTAATGTGGGTTCATGAAAAATGATGTTGTATTGTCGATGGTCAAATGTGTGTTAAGTCTTAAGTCTGCAAAGTAGTAGGATCTATAATTATTTACGTAGATTGAAAGTAGTAGTGACTTGGTGTATTCTTGTTCAAAGAAAAAAGGTTTCATATTTAAGTATTGAACTTGATAATATATAAACTATAGACAGTGCAGTACAGATATAATTTATGGTAGAATAGTAGCTGACAGAGAAAACCACTATTTTAGAACTTGTCATAGGTTTCGCAAAGAATTGCATACAATGGTAAAAGCTTTCTCCGTTTAATTACAGAGAAACACCTTATCATTTTTTATGTAATTCTTTGTGAAAATTTATGTTATGTATTTGCAAACTACAGCCTAACTTGAAGCAATATACTCGTTCAAAATTCTATCAATGGTTCTTTTTGTTGTGAATGACTTGTTTTGTTGGTGCAAACCTTTTTTAAAAACTTTATGCTCTTTGTTACTTCAATTTTGACATTTACTCCGTTTAGTACTAATATTAATTGTACTAATTGACTTGTGTGTGGTTTGATGATTTAATGTTAACCAGTTGTATTGTATTGTATGAGAATGGACCAATATTGCCTCCTCCCATTACGACTACTGCAAGCTTGCATTCTCGTGAAATTGTAGTATTGCAGGATAAAAATACATAGCATTAATTTAAAATAGGTGTGTTTCTTCGTAGTCGAAACTCTAGATCAAAGACATTAGTTGATTAGTTGCTTTTGAATAGCGTTTACCTTATCAGCAGCAAAATATATCCAACGGTTTCTACCCCGTTGTTTTGTTCCGTCATTTAATTATTGTAAAAATGTTATGTAGTTTTAATAATCAGTACAGTATACAGTAGTAGATGTTTGTAACACACAATGACAAGATAAGATGAAGAGATGAAACAAAAAAAAAACAGAGAAAATAATTTTTAGGAAAGGAATGAAAACTTTCAATATTTATACAAATACAAACCATTTTGTGTCATACGATCGATCACTGTTGACTGTCTTTAAACGAAACACATTTTTTATACTTCCCCAATTGCACGTTGTTGTAGTACTATACTATAAAAAATATGGAAGATGACAATTTAGTAACTAGTGTTGTGTACTAGAGCGGAAGGGAAGAAGAGTAACTAATTTTTCAGTTCACAAAGATGATAGAACTATGAATGAAACATGAAACTATGCAGAGAAACATTAATATTAAGTTAAGTGTATAGTGTACAGCACATTTGTATTATGTGTGTAAAACTAAAACCAAAAGTCCAGTAATTACCACGTTAACTTTCATTCGCATGTTCATTTTAATTTTACAACTGGTTGTTCATTATATATTCATATCATCATCAGTATATAAGTTCAGTTTGATTGATGTAATAATTGTGTATAATTATATAGGAATGACAGAAATTATTGAGTCCATCTTACTGTGAATGTGAACTCAATCTCAAGTTTAAAAAACACGGTCACCTACATATTATTATTATTATCCTAATAATCTATGGGTTTACTTCATTTACTTATTATCCACAAATTATTGTATCGTATATCACTACAAAGTAATAATGTGTGTCGGTTCGGTATCGGTGTTGGTGATAAATATGATGATGATGATGATGATCAAAATGGTCAGACAAAAAAGAGTATAAAAATAATATGTTTGAAACATTTAAATAAAAATGATAATATGTGTGCATAATAATTTGTAATACAATATACATACAGCAGACTATGACTTTAGAAGAGTACACAACATTTATTGTTAATAATAATTTTTTGGTTTTTGTATATATAACATTATATTGTCAACCTGTATCAAAGAAAGTCTACAGACATACATACAATAATTGTATATTTAATATTTACTTGTTAATTATGATATTCACGTACATTGTGTTAAATCATCAATATTATTATTGTGCTCAGACTACCAATAAATACTTTTTGTTGAAAATTATCGAACATAACTAACGTTTACACAATGCAATGGTCTGATGGTATAATGTGGTGGTTGGTGGTGTTTGCCTATCTTTCGTCATAAATTTTCGGAGGAGGGAGGAGGACTAAACTTAAATGAATTGTATTATTGTGAATGAACTATGGGCTTTGAATTAGAAGTACAGTAATTGCTTATGCATTATTGTAGGCGCTGTAGGAGTAGTAGTACTCCATGACATAAAAAGTAATTAATTCAGAAGAGTCTTTGACAGCTTCTCTTGCCTATTGACAACCAATCATGCAAATACGTAAGTGTACGTTTTGGAAGAAAATTATCTGTTTTTTACAAGTTTCACACATCATCATGGGTGCAGAATCTTTTGTAACGTTGTAACCAGGTTACAGGAAGGAAAGGAGGAAGAAAAAGAGGGGGAGAGGAAGGAAGGGGAGGAGGGAAAAAAAGAGGGGGTGAAAAGGAAGGGAAGGAAAAAGAGGGGGGAAGGGAAGAAAAAAGAGGAGGAAGGGAAGAAAATAGAGGAGGGAAGGGAAGAAAAAAGAGGAGGGAAGGGAAGGAAAAAGAGGAGGAAGGGAAGAAAAATAGGAGGGAAGGGGAAAATGCTGGAAGGAAGTTTAGGTTATTGTCACTTTCTAAGGTTAGACAGCCAGCAATCCAGAGTGCAATTTTGCAGTCCATGGTAAGAAATAAGGTATTTTATGTCGTTTTGGAGTGTAAATTTGCATTCGTTTTAAAACAATACTTGTTGAAATTTGCTCAACTATATACGCACTTTAGTGGTTGGGAAATTAAAACTCTGCAAGTGAATTTTTTTGCCAAGCGAGTCAAAATTTCACTTTGTACAATTTGAGCTTTTGATTTCAAAGCCATTTTTCGACAAACTTCGAAAATGGAGAATTAAAACGTCGTAAAAATAAGAGACTGACTTAAAAATAGTTCGGTATTAACCAGAATTATTTCCAAATTTTTCTTTCCATTTGGCAGTTTTACACTCAATTTCCACTTCAGAATCCAGAACGACAAAAACACCTTATTTGTGAACATTGAGTGCAAATTATAACGCTGATCGCTGACTGCAACGGACAGCAATCCATACTGGCCAATTTGAAATTTTGCAGGCTTCCTCAATCGTAAATTTTGTGGTATTTCTGGTCATTTAGGTTTGCTGTACGAAGCAAAATTTCCGATTGAAAAGTTTAAGTAATTTAGGATGTGTGCAGAAATACAATAAATATTTGTAATCTGCCCAGTAATACAATAAAATTTACGATTTAGACAACCCTACAAAATTTCAAATCGTGAGCTGTAACCCGTCCTGAAACATGTCCTTTTTTTTAAAAAAAATCACGTTGTACAAGTAGTTGTAAAGTGGAAATTGGAACAAATACGTATTATCTTATGGTAAATTAGAGACCACGTGGGGGGGTCTGGGGGGCGCAGCCCCCCAGCTTTCCGAAAGGCAAAAATATCCAGAGGAAGTTTTGGGTCTGGTTACAGGAAGATTTTTTATGCTTAAAAGATTCTGCACCCATGCACATCATCTTCAGCTCATGCCGTGGTGCTCATCATGATGTGCATTTTATGCTATGTACGGTTGGAATGACAGGTTACTATTGATTTTTCGACAGTTTCTTTTTTGTTCGCAAACTAAGTGCTAAAAACTCAATTGTTTGAGAGAGAATCGATAATCATAATCATCATCACCATCTTCTTTTTTTGGGGGCGAAGAAGACTTATTTCTTTGTTCTGTTATGTTATGTAATTAAAAGATTATCTATCACCAGCCAGAGAGCAGACTAGGCTAGACCAATGCCAATGCATGATGAGGTGCATTTTTACTTTGCATGCCAAAGTATTACCCAATATTGCAAAATCCATCTATAGACTTACTCAGTCATAGTAGTTGCTTGGGTTGACTTGGCTTACCCATATTTTCCATATTATATTATTTTGCTGTAAATAATTATGATTACACCCAAAAAAATGCATTCACTACTCCACTCCACTGCAATTTACTTTTGGGGGTTGTGTTGGTTTGGTGGGCTGCAACTTGAATTACTTGGTTTGATGCATAATACATAATATATTATCTAATATTATTATTTTTTCATGAATTTGAATCATCTTCATTATCAGTTCACCCATCCGAACATCACGAAGAAAGCATGTAAACGTCATTTGAGTAGCGACTCTTCGTAAAATAAAAGTGTTGCGTGGTTAATGCTGATGATGATAACTACTAAAGTAAGTAGTTGATAGTAGTTGTAGTAAAGTAGTAACAAGCTACTTTCGATTTCAGTTTTCCACCAAAATTCTGACTTAGCAGCCATTCAACCAACATGACATGACACATTTGAAGACAATGCATATATCATTTGATATCTTGTAGTTTTAGGGTAAAAAATGAGTTATAGTGACATATCACGAGTCGTGATGTGATATGATATGATGATGGGATGACTGAGTCAAAAGTAGTAGTAGAAGCTCTTCGGTGGTGGTATGGTGGTGAAGTAAAGTGATGAAATAATGGCAACCCAGACCTTTCCATTTAATTGTGGTAATTCTAATTCTCACGTGAAAATGTCAAATTTTTGTGGAAAAGGTCATAAAAGACTACATTACAATAATATTACATACATGGGCTTTGTTCTCACCTCACCTCACTATATCCATATCCAATCAATTCCAATTTTCAATATTAATGTAGAAATGTGTAACTAAATTACCTATTAAGCAATGACTCGAACGAACGAAGTGATGAGCAGAATACAAATAGTGGATATTTTTGGCATTTTGTGGAAGTGCTAATAGCTGCAGGTGCAATAATGACCTCAACCCAACCAGTATATTCATGATGAGTGTGTGAGTTTTTTGTGTAGTATAATGTCACTTTTGGGGTAAAATTGGAAATTTTATTGATAGCTTAATGATTAGCATCATAACCCAAACTTTAGATAATTTTTTGGATGCTTTGATGAATGCTAAACAGGTTTAATTGCAGAGACCCCAAAAAATCAAGTTCACAAACTTACTTTTCCCCATAATCTGACGGATGTGACTGAAAGGAATGGCATCTGCATGATTCTGGCTAGAATTGGAAATAGGATAGGACAAGTGACCCTAACCTATAAAACTTATAGTCAGCAGTAGTAGATAATATTCCCAGTCGTAAAAATGAATGCGTATTTAATTTCACTAGAAGAATTTTTTTAGTTATGATTTATTACTACATTTTTTAAAAACTCAGCATCAGCATCAAAGCAACAAGTGTTGTAGTTGTAATGTAATCAAATGACCATTGTTGTTAAAGTTGAAAT
This sequence comes from Orchesella flavescens, assembly GCA_964034955.1. Lineage (NCBI taxonomy): Eukaryota > Metazoa > Arthropoda > Collembola > Entomobryomorpha > Orchesellidae > Orchesella > Orchesella flavescens. The sequence continues at coordinate 30,621,523 of OZ035958.1, read as the reverse complement.
GTTGGAAATATGCTGCTATTATTATGACCTTCAACCTTGTAATAAAGGGATGTGTGAATTGAATGGAAACTCAACATTATTTTTATTTCATGTATCGTATACTCCCTTGAAATAGCCATCAACACCTTTTAATGTTCACGTGTAGTTCAACCTTTTTTTCAAAGAATAAAAAAAAGTGGTCGTTGTTCAATGTTCGTGTATCATGCTTCTTTTTTGATAAATCAGCAGTAGTTAGTTTGCAGATTAGTTGTTTATGCCGTTTTCGTGATTTTCAAATATTCTTTTTCATTGTCGTTACTCGATAACTCGATATTGGGACGATACAACGACCCTTTGTATTGAAAATTGAATGAAAAGAGGCTGGCTCGCTGGCTGTTAAATCCCCAATAATATTAATATTAGTGATGATCATGATCATCATGCTTAGGCACTCTTCATTTCATTGATCACCACAACCACATCACATTATACAAGGCTAAAAGCTCCATCATGCACACCATCTTATATAAACTTGTCTTCATCTTCATGTTTTGTCAGTTCATTACCACCGCATCTCAGTTTTTAACCGAAGAACCAATATTTCATTCTTATCACCTTTATACATCTCACATCGTAGAGATATCGTCTTCATCATCATCAGCATCTCACATCACATCATCAGTTGAAGTAATGAAAACGTTGATCATCATCACCATCATCATCATTTTAACCTGTCTACAGTTCGTTCCTTGCTCATTTCTCATTGTTACCTGCAATAAATATAAATGATACTTGGTGGTGGTGACTGAGTGAGTTGACACAGGCTTTGAAAACAGGGAAAAAATTGATGGTGATTTGCAATGGAGATGTTGATGTTGATATTAAAGTGTGAAGGTTGACGATCATCATCATCATCATTCTAGATTTATAGCGAAATGATGTTGTTGTAGTTGTAGTGTTATCTCAATAAATGTTAAGCTCATGGTTAAAAAGAATGCATTAGGATGGATGTGGAGTGGAATGGAAATGGAATATAAATATGCATTTTTGCTGGGAATTGATAGGAAGATAAGGGCAAAATTACAAAATACGTAAATACATTTCCATGTGTTATTTTACCTTGTGTAAAATTCACAAATTAAGTAATGTTACGTGTTCTCCAATGTTTGGAAAAAAATTAAGGGTAATTTATTACTCTCGCATGCACTTTTATTTACGACCTATATGTTTAAAATGCAATGTAGTCGTACGTCGGCAGTGTAATGGAATCACAATCACGCGATTCCGTATGTATTCATCTTAATGCATGTCTTTTTGGTTGAACTTTCAAATGAATAATTGTCATTTCATACTAGTACTATGGTGTCTATTAAGAAAAGTTTTGAAGATTCACCATTTGATGTGTGCTAGAGAGGAGATAGATAGAGATAAAAAGTGTATGAATATGAATAGAATATAGATGCCTTTTTAAAGTGATGGTATTGATGGTCCTTTGTGAAGCCAAGCCAAGGTAGCCATTAATTTCCTTATGTGACACTCGCTCCGCACGGCACGTTGTATATTTTTAGTGAGTTGGTTGATCACGAACGAAACCAATAATGCCGCATTCTTTATCTTGCATCAATCCTCACAACACAACAGAACCGCAACGATTGAAAACGATATATATTATTGCAAAGAAATTTAAGAAGGATATGATATGATGATGATATGATATTAGGCTTGATTTGATTTGATATAATGATAATATTGTAGTCTATGAAATGATAGATCAAATTACGTCCTGCTCCGCTCGAGCTCTTTAAAACATTTTTGTTTTTAACTTGTTTTTTCTTCACATAAAAGAAAGAATCATTCCAATTTTCTAGCCATTTTGCTCATGCAGTCCACTATTGCCTGTGATTGATAACTCCTTTTATCTCAAGAGATGACGAGTAGCCTTCCATTTCCATCCAAAAAGGAATCCGCGGCGGTCGTCGGTGCGGCAAAACTTCTTAAGAGCAAGACGTACCTATTAAGAAATACCTATGAAAAAAATTGATTAATCTTCACATGAAATCATGCAATCAACTTGTTTATTTCCTAGATCCTCTAGATTCCTTTATCCAAACCATTTAGTACTTACAAGTTCATGCTAAACTTGAAATGATGATGATGATGAAGGAATGAGCTAGTTTAGCTCTCATGCTCGAAGAGGATGATGCTCGCAGTTCACACTGAACTGATTTATTTTAGAAAAAAGGTGACATTGAATTTTGAGCACTGAATGAAGCAGCTGACTGAAGCAATAAATACTTCAGTTTATTAATGATGATAATCATCATAACAGGCATAAATCTTATGGACTTGATACTTTTTTCTGGTTATTGGCAGCTAACCTTAATTTTTTGAAAAATTTTCATACTTGAAGCGACGAGATGTGATGATGATGATGCTAGTCATGATCATGAGACTCGAGAGTTTTTCCTGGAGGTTGAAAATAGGAGGATATGGAATGGATGATACCTTCTTCTCAACATGGGGCATGATGATCATGAGAATTATTCATTCTGGTTCATTTATTGATGCATATATAAAATGAAGAAAAAAAATTGTATTGAGTAAAAAGTAAAAATCTTCCCAGTCAATTTCCACAAAGCGAAGGCCAACATAGATAGGGATGTGCATAGAGGCACATGTTTGATGTTTGTAAAGAAAATGAATCAACCGCACACGCTGAAACTAGTCATTATCCACTTGTCGTAATGTCTACCTCATTTGCAAATGAAGATGCGCTTGCTTCTAGCAACAAAAGAAATGCAATGGCCATCCACGTTTCCTTTTCATGCTTGATGTTACCTAACATCTTCGCCATTTCTGGATACCTACCAAAAAGTACCAAAGCCCCAAATTCTAGTTAATATGGTTGGTACTTAACAGTAAGTGGTCTAGATTGAATGGAGCTATCACTCTCGAAAATGTCCATAACTATCATAATAAGACACATTTATGTGTATATTTGACTGAAAAAAATACACAGGGTATAAATCAAAATGAAATGAATGACTTCCTGAAAGATGTTCAAGAGAGATGCTCACAAAAAATTTAAACGATCAAAGTGATGATCTACACAAGAGACTGCACGGACGGAATAGGAGATGATGCAGAAAAAAAAACATTTTGCAAAAACGAATCAAATTTCGCTCACCAAACCATCTCCTGCTGAGAGAGGAGGCTTCATCGTCTTTTTTGTGTTTGACACTTTTTCGCAAACCAGGAAAAATGAAATCATACAAAAATCCTCATTAATTATATATATCTCATCAAATCTGCATGATGAGTTTGGATGTTGAAGTTGACGAAGAATAATATGCATAGGAAAATGGATAGGATAGAAAGAACCAAAGAACAGATCGAAGTAGTTCCATTTATAGTCAAGATGATGAGGATTTGATTTGAATATACATTGCATCGTCACCAACCAAACCAAACCACCTAGATTTCATTTCTGGATTCACGAACTGCAACCCAAACGTGACCTTTTCATGTGCTTAACTTCCACTAATAAATCCCTGTAAACCCTGACTCCCCTCCTTTATGCTGAGTAATCACTGTAATTGTAATGAGAGAGTGAGCATCCCTGTAATTATTCTGAGGTTAATTACACGATTCATTTCTTGGATGAAAAAACACTCTTTTGTATTCCATTCCAATCCCAATCCAATCCACTAGCTAGTAGAAAAATTCACAAAAATGTAAAAGATTAATTTGGATGTTTGTGCATGCTTTTGGCTTTGGCTTTGGATTTTGGCTTGACTTGGCTTGGCAAATGCAAAACCCCCAAGGAAGAATTAAGGATGAGGTCAACTACTAAAAAGAATATAAAAAAGCTTCCATCAGTCCATCACAAAACACAATCATCATCATTCCAACAAACTGATAGTGAATAAATGTGTTTGTGTTTATTTTTATAATGCAATTCTTCTTCATTAACCCAAACGCGAAATAAGAAAACTCCCAAACCAATTGCAATTTACTTTGGAACCGTGATGTGACGTGATCATCATGATATGATGATGTCAATTGAGCAAAGAAACGTACGTATGTAAATACATTACGTGGAATTCATCTTTAATCGTGAAATCATGAAAAATTATTGAGAAGATAAAGATTGGGTTGGACTTGGAATATTTATTTGCTTAAACTGCTTAAGATACACGATGCATACTTTCAAATAATGCATTTTTAACTTTTAACTAATGAGAAACTTGCCGAATGTCGAGCCTATCATGACATTGATTTTGATTTTTGTACATTGTTTTTATTTTTACGAGCACAAAAAAGTGGGCATGAAATGAATCATGGTGAAAATGAGACAGCTTTAGCTACAAACTATAAAGGTTTGATGATTTAACTTTTTAGATTTTTAGAAGCTTGTAAAAAATGCAGATCTGCAGATGATGAAAAATGACACGTAACCCTTGAGTTTTGACTTTGGCTTTTCTAAATCATTCAATGTCGCTTTCAATGTGCTCTCCTCTTCTGATTAACAAAGAAGCATCAAATCAAATCATCTTGAACATTGAACATGTCTTGTTATATAACAAAGAATGTTTGAATTTTACAACCAAATTTTTTACATGTATTTCATGCTCATTTGCCACAATTTTATGGATATTTGTTGTTTACGAGGATCCTGAGGAAAAGTAGAGAAATCAGAGCAGAGATTAGGATCAGCAAAGTCAGCAAGGGACCGCAGATTCATTTGATTATCTATCGTAAAAATGTTAAGTGTCGATCGTATATTAAGTAAAAATGAAATGAAGGCAACGTTTATGTTCACAACTTTGTAAAATTTCTCTTTGTTCAATTGTGGAAGGCCATACGAAATGATACAAACAATTACTCTGTTTCTGTTTTGATTTTTGACTCTCATCTCATCTCCTCCAATCCAATTTGTTCGTTTCCTTCTTGAGCTTATAGCAAAAAAGGAAATCATCATCGTAAATCTTAAAAAATCCCAGTCAAGAATCTCCTCCGAGAGTCTTGTCATGAACTCATGTAAATTATCACCAAGTTGGACTTGGACTTGGATTTATAGAATTGTTGACCAGACCAGAAGCAACCTATAGTAAAAACTCTCAGTAAATTATGATGAGTGACAAGACAAGTTGGCTAAAATAAAGTAGAGATTTTAACTACTCCCTTGAAATTATTGATTATATATAGAGCTTATAGGATTATGAGCAGGTACAACAAAGGAAATGAAACTACTCAACTACTACCAGTCTTTTGATTACCGTATTGTTATGTTTGTGTATTCGTGATATGATGTGATCTCTGGATTTGATCATTTTTTTTTCTCAGCAGTCTTAATGGTCACTAATACTTTGCTCCTGTGGAGAGCTTTGTCCAAAGAATCGTGCACAACGTACCTCCCTTTCATTCCTAATCCAATAAAAAGTAGAGCAACAGCTAGCTGCTGCCGATAAGTTGAATGTTGAAGTTGAGTAGGTAAAGCAAAACACATGAAGAAATGAAATGAAGCTATCAAAGAATTTTTATTGACATGCTCTCCCACAAATTACTTACAAATGGATGGTGCTTATAGTGCTTACTGCTTTTTTTCCAGTGAAACATTATTTGTCTAATATTATTTACATAAATTATCCTTTTTTATGAGATGATACAGCCTTGCTTTTGCTTACTTCTTGGAAAACAAAACAAAAAAACAAGACTGTTCTACGTTCTGTAATGTGTAAGGCACAAGCAAGTGCAAGGGTCTGTATCTGTAGGACTTTACCACAGCCACCTTCGCAATTCTTTTTAGGATCCTTAACATGGAGGGGTCCTACAGCTTAATGAGCTCATAATGAGCAATACGCACCCCCAGGCTCACAGCTTCTTCTTTGTATTTTCTTTTTTTTTTGCATAGAGGAATCATTACCATTATTATTATTATTGGGAATGGATGATACAAATTAGGATACATAATAATATAATAGGAATGCACCCTATCTCCTTTACTACTACTTAATACCTATTGTTTTTACCTTTAACAATGCAACCTCCTCTATCCATTTTTTTGAAGATGACCGCAAGGCTGCCTATAGAGAGTACTTACGATTAGAGTCCCAATCTCAAAAATAATATAGCATGACGACTAGACTCTGGTTGAGGAGGATGACGATGACGACTGACGAGCCAACAGCCAACAAGAAAAATCAACCAACAAAATTCTTCATGCCTTGTGGCTTCGCACTAACAATATGATTAGCAAATTGGCACATGTGTAATATCGATCTCTTCTCGCTGTTTGGTGATCATGTTATGTTGGTGTTGGAGTTGGATGCGTTTATTATGCAAAATAATATGCATAATAACCAAATCCAAACGCCAAACCAAGCCACCATGTTCTAATAATAGGAATATAAATGAATATATATTTATATGTACATAATATATGCCACTTCCATTCCATTCACGACTTGATGCCGCATCGTAATCTCAAACGAAGACAAACTTTCTCAAACCCTACTAAAACCGTTCTTAATGGTTATGGTTGTCATATAATGCCCAAATAATATGTTATGTTATGTTATGTGAGAGCACAAAGGAGAGCTTATTGTTGAGGAGGATGGATATAATATAGGCACTTGTCTTTGGCTTCCAATTCTTCAAACTCATCCATATATACATTTTTGCACATTATGCAAATGAAAACCAAAAAGTTCTATTAGCATTAGCATCATCTACCGTTATCGTTATGTCATGTGCGTTACGTAACTTCCATTCCAACGTTGATGCGTAGATACTTAAGTCATTTATGAATTCACAGAAGAAGAAATGTTTTGTGTTTGTCGTTGACTAAAGAGTTCAAAATCTATTTACTTTTGTTAGCGTTTGTCACACTCGAACTCGTAGTAAATATGACGAAGACGTAGTGGTGTAGTATTTGTTTGTTATCCTATGATTACTCAATTTCTCAATTACCTTTGAAAATTTTAATATGCAAATATGATCCGTCATGAAAAGTGACACTCGAATATTAAGACTTGTGATGATCATGATGGTGGAGTTGTCGTTCGCGTTGTTAGATTATAGTTGTGTTGGTATTTAAAGGATGACGGAGCAAATTATTCACAACTCAGATTGATTGCATTATTGATGTCAATGTAATAATAAAACAGTAAATAATATATTATGTGTAATGTAAATGAGGAAGGTTTAGGTACCTACCTACAACAAGATTTAAGTTTGAGTGATTGATTGTTTTGCAAGCATAATATATTATGTAAATAATAAATGTGATTGTAATGTAATGGTTGTAGTTTATAAGCATCAAGTTAACACTGGGATTAATTTCTTCAAGATTCGATTTCGTTGCTGGTGGTATGGTATGAAAATTAAAATGAAATTTTCAATGCTTTTATAAGTTTATAACCATGATCAGGAAGGACACATTTAGATTAAATTTAAGCATTCAAATCATATGTAGAACAGAAAGGAGCTCATCAATCCCTTTTTGATTACTACAGAAAAGTGATCTCTGGATGCATTGCATCCGCATATGTGATAACTGAGCCTGTAATTTTATACGCAAATCGGATACCAAATCTTCAGGAACTGTTCTGTTATGTTAATGGTTTGGATATGATCATATCAAATTGCTTGAACAAATTGAAATTTAATGGTTGTTTGGAGAATTCAAAATGAAATTACTATTAACCTCAAGCCGAAGCACGCCTTCTTCTACCTGGTTTGGTTTGGATTGTTTGTGCAGCATGAAGTGCATACAAACATTATATTAGTTACACATGGGATACATACCTACAAATACAAGCTAAGAAACTAGTAATATTATGCAGAATAATATATAGCATTTTGCTATGCAATCATAATCACAATCACTGCCACATGGAACAATCTTATGGTTTGCATACAAAGGTATGATGTGATGATGAGATTGCATTGCATTACATTACATCGATGAAAACTGCGACATGCATGCAATGGCAATAATATGTAATAAGCAATGCGAAGATATATCGCATCCTTAACATTATAGGTACCTGTGTGCAAGAATAACTTGGTTGGGGTTTTGGTGTTTGGTTGGTACAATACACAACAATCACAATCACAATACAATGCAGAAGCAAGAAGGAAAGACGCACACTTTACTTACATTCACACGTTAAAATCTCATTTATCAATATCAACAAGAACAACATAACACCAACACCAAGACCATCAGCAAAATAACTACGAATACCATTTGCAATCTCCTCAAGTCCAGCAGTCAAGCATGTGGCTTGCTTGGCTTTACGTGTTTCTAAATGTGTGTGTCCTCATCATCTCCTCATCATCATCATCATCTTTCTCACAAAATGTATTTTTTAGTGTAGATCGATTGTTCTTCCATTAATATTCTGACAATGTAATGTAATACAAATACAATGTAAGCTTTTATGTTTATACAAAAAAAAGTGCCCATTTTCTAAGTGATTTCCCTTTCATTTTTCCAATAATTTTCGTATTAAAATTTTTTTAAAAACATTTTCTATCTAATGTTTTTATCGTTGATTGTTGATCGTTGGTAAAAAGTTGGTGTTGGTTGGAGTCTTCAAAATCTTGTTGAGTGAGAATATTATTATGTTGTATGTTTCTTCCTATTATTTTACTGACGACTGAAGGCGATAGACGATCCCTCCAAACAAGAGATAAAAATGAAAAGAATTCAAAATCGTCTTGTAACTTTGTAACAAAGTAAAGACAATGATGATAATTGTCATTTAAATATATAGGAAACGGAAAGAGAAGATTATTGTTGAGTCCTAAAAGTCAAAAGTCAACTTTTATCTTTGAGATCTTGCTGTGAAAAATCAAGAATCATTCATGTGTATAATAACCATTGTATTGTTATGGCATTGTAGTGCTTTTAATTGATTGACTTGCTTTGAAAAGAAGAAGAGACTTTTTTATTGGTTGTTCCCCGAAGTACTTGTATAAAAAACATTCTGTAGATAAATTATGTACGCATGAGTACAACCGTGTGCACACCTTTGCAGCTTCAAAATTTTAAGAAACGATTAGTTCTGAAGGAGGAGGGATAGAGAGACGTGATTATTCTTCCGTATTTCCAAGAGAGTTATCTTCCTTTTATCCTCAACTCAACATCCTCTTTTTTACGAGAGGAAGAAGGATAGGAACAAGAAGAAAAAGAGACGACGTAACAATTTTATTGAAAAACAAAAACAAGCATGATATCATGTTACACGCGCTGTTATTGTTATTGCTGAGTTGACTTCTTCTTGAGTCCAGTTTTTTTTTTCAACAACATTTTTTACGTGTTTGAAAACCTGTTGCGTTGTGTTGCACCATCCTCATCATTGGCAGCCAATATCAATTTAGCTGTGCTGAAAGTGAATCCGAGTTTTTCTACACGTAATCTGCATACAATACAATTGACTCTACTCATCAAACAGGGATGTTGTAATATCCAAACTTAAACTCAACATCTGTCAAAGAGTTTGTCTTCTTTTGGAGAGAAGGAATTGGAGAAGAAGAGCTATTGATACTATTACCATCATTACATAAGTGAATGTGAGTCGGAGTGTCGAGTAAAGTAAAAACGCATTGTGCAAATAAAATAACAGTTTAAAAAACTGCATTCCAATCTTGTCAGCAAAACAATAATATTTTTTTCTTAAGCATTGCATTGTTGATACTGACATAGTGACTGAGAGAAGAGCTTTGTTGTCTTGTATATATTGTATATTATTTGGTGTGAAGACGTTTTAAAGTATCATCATATCATCGTCCTCATGCCAAAGAAGTTTTCTCCTCTCTCCAACAATCCTCATCTCATCATCATCATCAGCTTTAGTAAGAGAAATAGACAAAGAGGACTGCACGTGTGTGTGGGTTGAATCAATGTGTCAATCTCCTGCGGCGAAGTCGGCATGAACGACGGATTGACGGATTCCCTTCTGAACCTTATAAGTCGCTCTTGTCTTCGAGACTTTGAAGAGATTTCATTGTTGGTTGAGCAGATAACGTTTCAAAAGACGGACAATATTTCAAAGGAGTTGCGTTTGGTTGGGATTGAGAGGCTGAGTTTTTAAACGGAACAATTTGAACAAATAATACAAAATATTATGAACGTAACTTTTACTTTTGTCGACTGTTCACATTCAATCAGATGAATTCCAAATAATGTGCATCTGAGATAAGCTGCTGCGAAAGTGTGCAGCAAAAATTAAATCTTTGGTAAACATTTGCTTTTGGAATTTTTCTGCAAATTTAAAAAGGTTACTGTGGATTTGTGCCATTATATTATCATATTTTGTTTATGAAGTGCCAATAATACCAACTCAAAAATTAGAAAATCAACCTTGACTTCAAGTGTTCAAGTTGATCATAACTTATTCAAAAAAAAGAGGAAAAAACAACAAGTTGCCTATTCCAGCATAGACAAATACATCCCAAAAAACCGGTAGGTACACAAGACTTCACTTGAGTGTGAAAAATTATCACATAATAATTACCGTAGCATTGTATACATGACTCATGTCTTTTATGTCTTGATTACCATAATATTTTCATAATCTTCATAAATCTCTAAACAATCACTCTTTTGCTGATTGCACAAGACCCCGGACTAATAAGCTATGGCTATCGTAGCGTAGCCGTGACCTTTACTTTTTACGATTTACAACGTCAAACGGAGTAAAAAGTGTCAAATCTCAACATCACTTGTTAAGCTCAACTTGCCAAAAAAAGTTGAATTTTCTTCCAAGAAAATTGCAGTCTAAACTTTTAAACATGCACAAAAAACCCAAAGACAATAAAAATTACGTAACGTAAGCCAAACCAAATGGTAAAAATGGTAGTAGACAAAAAATAAATCTACAGAGCGCTGAAAGTATCTTGTTCATTCTAATTTACGACTAAGTTGTCCGTCTAAAATACTAGAAATTTGTTGACCTTTGGCACCAACACCAAGCGGCCGTTTTTCAATTAAATTTTGTGCCACTGTTAAATGCTTGAATGGTCATAAGAAAAAGAAAAGAGTTTGACTTTACCCCCAAAAGATATAGTCGTGCCTCACCTCCTTGTACGCTGTTTTCTGTATTTATGGATTGATTATCATTTTTATGACATGACGTAACTAATCATCCCTCCTCTTCATCTTCATCATATTTTCATCAAACAAAAAAACTCTACAAATTTAATTACTTTGGTTAAGATGATGATGGCTGACTGATTAAGAATTCACTGTCATGAAATTCATGAGATTCCAATAATTTTTTCCCAAAATAAGTAAAAATCATTTGTATACATATAAATGCATGACTATAACCAAAAAACCACCTAGATGCAACTAACTTGCAACCAATTTGTAAACTGAAAATATAAGATGGTGTGTGGTATGGTGGTGTCGTGGAGGCTTGTCTTGTTGTGTTGTGACAAGAATATCCCTTCAAGTCAAGTGCATAACACTTTTTTACTCAAGTTTGTTTATAAAAAGCATCCCTCTCCATCTTCACTTTATAGACTTTTATGCAATTTCACAAAATAATAAAAAGTTGAAGCCTTTATAAGGCACTTTTTAATGTATGCACCTGCATCGGCAAATTAACTGACAACAACGACAACGGCATATAAAACTTGCATCCCATTGCATTGGATTGGTTTGGAGAGTAAATTTTTTTTCGTCTCGAAATAAAAAGGACCTTCAAATCATCAAACAAACCCAAAAACTCTAATCGCAATCTCACAAACACGACAAAAGAATCATGTAATAATAGTGGATTTGATAGTAAAAGAAATTATATTATTTCGCAAAATAAAAAAAAGTCCAACAGGACAGGAGAATACTCTCCACCAGACCACTGAAAAATAATCATGATCGAAGAAGAATTAAGAAGAATTGCCGTTGTACGTTTGACGTTGTACTAGCATAGCGTGCCATCATTATCATCATCATCAATTTTAGTAATAGAATACAAGAAAACATGCACTAACTACTCCACTATTCCACTCATCATCAATCGTCACTTTTTTTGGAATCCTCCATTTTCATTATCCAAATCCAACCAAGTTTTGATAAAAAGGGGGAAAACGTTGAAAAAAAAGTGTCAAATAAATCTTTGTGTAAACAACCTCGACACATTGCCACAATTAACTAGGATGATAATATATAATGTTACAACCTTACAGAGTATAGAGTACAGTCAGTCAGGGAGACATATTTAACTGCATAAAAATAATAGTTAGCAAGTGCATTCTTACAAGGGAGTAATGATAATGAATAGTTAAGGATGATGATTAGAGTAGTCATTGTCACTCGCCTGTAATTTTCCTTAACTATTATTGTCCTCTGATTATATTACTGACTTTTGTTGTTGTTGACCATTGCATTGTAGTTAAGTTAGTTTGCAATGTGGTTATCGTGAACATCATTATGAGGGTTGATGCTGATATATAATATATATAAGTGCAGCAGCTTTTGCAATAGAGGTTTTTGTACAGATACAAAAATCTGTCATCAGAACATTTGTCAACATCAACTGGGGCTGTGCTGCGTTAGGTCACTTACAAATGATAACATTGAGACAAGGTGCTTCCAAAAAACTACCTCACAAAAAGTCTTGATTTGACTTAAAACTGAAGACTAAACCTAACTAAGCCTTGTTGATTGTTGAGTATTGTGTAATGTAGAATTGTAATATTTTGATAATCCTTTTGTTTATATAAACATCATCATGATTTTTATTTTCTCAAGAAATACGATTACGAACAAGGACCCAAGTCAAATTAGAGATTATATTTTGAGTGAGCTTTTGTTGCTTGTAATAAAATAAAATCAGTAGCAAATAAATTCAGCCTCATTATTTTCCCCCTGGAATATTGAAAAGAAAAAGGTAGGCTGATTTATTTTGATACGTTTAGTTTAGTTGCACAAAAGGCTAGCCGCATTGTTAGTGAAAAACTGCTTCGTAATTCTTAATGTCAATGCAAACCTTGTTTAAAAGAGACCTCCATGTTAATAATATCTGGTGAGAGCAATCAAAACTCACTGTTATTACCTACACACTTATTTATTCACTTTAGCTTAACAAACTTGGCAAATCAAGAGCAAAAAGGGTTTTTTTTTGGCAGCAGTTGACACAAATTCTTTTGGAGTAAAGAGTAAATTTTGTGATAAAAGTCCATTTCATTCAATTTTCATTTCATGCTCATGTTTTTCCTTAGATTATTATACATTGTTGAGTTTTATGACTATGACATGGGAGATCACAACACAACAATACAGAATGAGTGAGTGAGTTAGTGAGTGAGTGAAGTGAGCAGACATATTATTTTTTGGCATCGATTTCATCATTCACATTGTGCTCAAATGTCCAACATCAACATTAACATCCTCCGCACTTTGCTCTTGCCGATCATATCATATCATCCAATCCTTTTGTCATCAGATCATATCAGGGGGCTCATCAGCACAGTTCATAATTTTCCTAGAAAAGAAAATTGCTGCTAATTTTCAATTTGACCAAATGAAATGGGGGAGAGCAAAAACACTTCTAAAGAACTCAAAGAGATGGAGGATTTTGTGGTACCTATTCATACAAACATTTTGGATGATGATTCATTCATTGATTTTGTAGATGCAATTTTATATTTTCTAAAGAAATACTCTCAATACAATATTTCCAGCTATTTTGGATACTAAACGGCAATGAAGCAACGAGTGATCCAGTGATCTAAATGATTTAATATAAAATTAAAAGTTTAAAAAAATTTATACCGCCGTTCAACTTACACACAATTCTCAATAATTGTTTTCTGCGATTTCTTTTCTTTGTTAGATGATTAATTATTCAAGTGAATTTACTTATTCCACTCATCCAACTACCAACCAGCATCGTCACTCCATCGTTTATAATTACAGAGACCGAGATCTAGCCAAATGTCACGTTCTTGATTTATTGCCAGCACCTTCAAAAAGCATTTTAATCGGTCAGTAGCATGAGCATGTCGTAGAACTACTACTACTTGGGCTGCTTCATTTTACTCAAACTCGAACTCGAGTCCGAGCTAGCTACGCAGTTGGTAATTTTTGCTGACAATTATCATATACCTACGCACATTTATCTCTAGCACGTTAAACGTTTTGTAGTTACTTACTCAAGTATCCACTTCATTCATCGACTCGGCCCTTCGTGAATGAATTAGCTTCAACAGCAGCAGGGGCAGGAGGCACAATTCAATACAATGAAATGTGTCGTAATTAACTCAAGTGCGGTAGCCAAAGCCAAAGCCAAGCCACTGAAGCCACCCAACGAGAAGCCCTACCCTTACTCTTGGGGCCCTTGTTGTAGTAGTTGTAGTTGTAATATGCAAATAAATAGTAGATGAAATAATTATGCAAAACCACAATGCATTTGCATTTAATGTCTGAGATTGCGTGCGATATGATATCAACTCAAGAAATTATTAATGTCGTTTTTGAAAACGAGGAGTCAAACTCACAACACAATGAACAATATGGATATCTCTCAGCTTCAGTGTTGAGACACGCATTCATAATGTGATACAACCATTGTTTTTATCTGATTTGTGACAAAAGTCATAAAAAAAGCCAACCTCTTTAACACATTCTTTGGATGATAAATTTCTCACCTGGAGCGGTGTGTCGCGTAAGTTGAGATCCTTCAGAAAATTCATATTTGGTATACCTATGTCAACGTCATTCCATTCCATTCCATTCTACTATTCCACTATGATTTTCACACTTGTTGGCTATTTTGAATATGTCAAAATGATAAGATAGTGGCGACAGCCACGTGTGAAATGACGTGGACATGACATAACATGCTGTATATTACGAAGGAATACTATAATTTTTCCCATTTGGTTTCAGTAGCTGTCACATAACTCTCCTATCGCCTACACACAATCTTATTCACAAGTTGCTCTGATTCTGATTCTGCGATTCCTTCCAGAACGAGTGGTGTGGTTGGTCATTGAGTCGTTGCTCATAAAAAAAGGCAGAGATTCTAGACATCCTTCGCGATTTTTTTTACATGCATAAACCATGTAACAAAAAGAAAAGCTGACAATTTCCTGTTGGTCTTCCTTGAAAATATTCTCAAGTGGATTGGCTTGGCTTTGGCTTTGGCTTGGCTGAGGATGATGACGAAATTGGATCAATAAATAAATAATTATTATTGATCAGAAGCAGCAGATAAGATGTTATAGTGGAATCATAGCCACATGACGTCGTGTCCTGCTACTCAAATTTATAACAAGGTGTTACTCTGATAATTATATCTTTCAATAAAAAAATAATAATAACTGAAAAACTAATGCGTTATCCACTTTTGATCGATATGTTCATGGGAATTTGATCAAAATTAGGTGGCAACTTATTTGGAGGATTTTGTTTCAGATAATTTTTTGAGAAATAAATTAAACTAAATTGAATGAGTGACCTCTACTTTGCAAGTTCTCGTAATTAATTATTATTCTGTTGAGCTTCTAATCTGATCAATCTAAGGCAAAAAAATAAGTGCGTACGAGAAGGAGAAGAGAGATAATAAGATAAAAGGGAAGGTGATATGATCAGAATAAATATGCATAATTGATTGGGGGCATAAATAATAATGGGAAAGAGAGTCCCAGCCAGTGACGGACGATGCGATGAGACGAAGAAAAATTATGAGGTCAAACTTTTTTAATGCAAGTACATTGGTAGAAAATGCAGTAGCTAAATCGTAAATCTTCAGAAACTGATATAAATTCGATCAATCAATAACTTTGACCCGCCTTTAGACCAATGCTATACAACATCAGATCAGAACAGAACTATTTTTAAATTTGATCTCGTGAGATTTGATATAGGGAAGGAATTCAAGTATTCAAGGTATAAAAGTCAAAAGTAAAATCTGTTCTGGTGATATGATATACCTATGGGCGGGCTACAATTTAGTTACCTACCAGACCACCGCGCATTGCATATTTCAGAACATGATGATGACGATGATGATGATGACGAGACACATTTTTTGACACGAAAAAAATGGCAAATATCTTATTTGCATTAACACATGAAATCGTATTCGTAGTAATTCGTACAGCAAAGATATTTACCAACAATGAGTGTGCAGATTATTATGGAGGAGAAAAAAAAACTGAAAGAAAATGCACTGCACTTGGTCTTGTACTTGTGCTCTTTTTTATGCAATATCTTTAACTATAACATATAGTTATGCAGTTAGTAGTGTACATCATACAGCGTACTATCGTACATGGAGCAAAAGAGCTTTTCAAGACTAATTAAGAAGAACCAACAGACAATTATTATGATTAGTCAAAATTTCTTTCGGTTGTTGTGTCGTTGTGTTAATAGCTTATGGAATAATATTATGAAGTATGTAATATACTGTTTTTGCTTACAATCTCCTCTTCTTTGTAAACGTATGGTATGGGATAATATAATATTTGAAGAGAGTATAGTGACAAGTGATTTGTATTGATTGAATTGAAGGTGGACAAGAAAACCAAAACCAATCTGGTTTAAAAACAATGGGAGAATAATATAGGTAGTCGTCTTTATCTTCAATGTATCATCCATCAAACTAGATCACCAGCCGTCAAAAGAGTCAGACAGTCTAGCAAACTGAAATGTACCGCATAAATAAGCAAAAGCTTATATTTTTTCAATCCACAGCGTAGCACAGCGTCTCCATCTTCATCTCCATCCACATTACATTACATTCATTACGTTATGTCAACTGCTTTACCACACTTTAAATTGGTCTTGGTAATTTCAGAACTTTTTTCCTCCAATTAACAATTACTTTTCGGCAATTTATATTATTACCATAATATATTAATAATATAATGCCCTACTAACTGCGTCCAATACAAATATATTAAAAGTAATATTAGGCACAAACAACAAATGAGTTTTTTTACTATGATGAATATTATTGCCGTAATTTACAAGAGGGTTAGCGCAATTATCAGTCAGTCAGAAATAGGATTAGAGTTTCTTTTTAAAAAAAATGAATTCGTTCAAGTTATTAACCAGACAACTGCTGCTGCAACTACTGCTACTACATAATTATTATAAACATGAGCTTTGGCAATGTTGTAACTTGTGATTCATGGGCGTTTTCCTGGTTGAACGGCAGAACAGAGAGCCGAGTGGTTTGGTTTGATGGCTTGGTTATGTCGAATGTGGTGGTAAATTAATTACAGGTAATTTTCTCACATTTTTAACTCGTCTTGATTTGTTTTCGAGCTATTATTGATGTACTAATATTCATTAGTCAACCCAAAGCCAAGCCAAGCCAGGTACGTAAGGAACCTTTTAAGCGCAAGAGACCCTATTTCATTTGGTAGTGTTGTAACCTGATTTGATTGAAAAGCTAAAAAAACAGTAGTTGTCGTAGTTGTTATTGTTTTTGGTTTTTATATACATACGTTTTCGTCTGATGCTGGTCTGGTACCAAACCAACACCTGTCGGCAACACATATCCCTACCAAACTGTACTACTGTCATACGGAATAATTAAATTGGGCTGTGGCCTACTCCCCCTGCCACACATGCGAATTTCCATTGTGTTGTTATCGATTTCAAACGTATTCGTTTTAACTGTAAATTTCATTAGCTTCTTTAGCTCTCTTTCAAGCTGATTATGATTACGAGATTGTGAGCACGATTCTATATGAAAGCACATGCATGGTTCTTAGTTCTTTCCACTTGATTTCCCTTCCTTTGTCATGTCAGGTCACAGATAACGAGATTAGCAACGGTTATTCAACTTAATCGGTCCAATTTCCGTCAACACGTTTCCTAATCCAGTTAATTATTATTTGTTTGTTCCATTACCACTACAACTACTACCCAAGGGGACTAGAAATACTAGAATTATTGTAAGCAACAAGCTTGTTAATGCCATCAAATCAAGCACCAACATACCACCACGCTGTTTTTGGCTAACAATGACTCATTGCGTAATCAACGATTCTCTCCTTTATGCAAAACTGCCATCAAACAACCAACAATGTGTAATTCGTCACGCAGAAAAAGTGTTTGAGTTTAGTCTGAAGGGATTGAGATTCTGATACTGCGATTTTTTTGATTGTGAATTAAATTTGCATCCATGCATGAATATTTAAGGGCCTAAGCAAAAACAAGCCAAGAATAAGACCATGAAGTAAAATGAAATGCATATAGGATTTGGCTTTATAACCATGCATTCTCTCTACTCTTGACTTGACTCTCTACGTCATTTAACGCAGTTATCAGCAGGGTTCGCTCGCAGGAACATGAATTATGTAAGAGGATTACATATTATTATACATTCAGTTTAGGATAATATAATGCCCAATCTTATTAAATATAAGATGATGTTGGTGGTGGTGTTTTATTCTATTCTGGTGGGAGGATGGATGTAATTCATGACATTTACGGAACAACCTACAATATTATAATAACAGCTACATATTATTCAGGGGCTGACAAAATGCTCACATCCAACATCCAACATCCGTTTATCCAATCCAATCACAATCATGCACATTCAATTCAATCTCTCTCAATCTGAATGGAAGTTGTAAGATGATGTTGAGATTTAAGAGAAAGAGGTGCGCCTGAATTAGCAAAATAAGTAGATGTATATGCATAAACAGAAACGGTTATAATGAAAATTGACAAGAGCAAGTGAAGTAGAGTGGGTTAAAAATATACTGCATAATAGTGCACAGGACAGGAAATAAACTGACCTTGGAAACTCTCTCAACTCAACTCAAGTGCGCCCATATAACTCTTATTACAGCTTGGTACAATAAATCACTTAAACACTTTGCAAAAACTTTAGCCTCACAGCAATATTGTGAGTGAGCAGTGTCATTTTCTCCATTGCATCTTTGACTTCATTCAACATTCAAAGAATCATTTATGTTTAAGAGGCACTTTGTAATCTTTGTATGATGGAAGGTTAGCGGATGTTGGATGTTGTCATCCATTTCTTTAAAAGGTTCAAGATTAGTGTTCTTCGTTGTACCTCTACTTCTACGTCATTACGATGGATATAATGCTATTATTATTATTATTGTTTTTTAAATTGTATTTAAGGTATGGAGTTCTAAAGGTCATCATCAGAGAGATACATATATTTATTGTTGTCCATGCTCAATGCTCATGATTCTTTTGCATATGCATTTATGCAGCTGCCAACTGCATTGAGATTATTTTTTTGCACGAAGGAACGAACGGGACGCTGCTGTTTTTATGCAGTTCTTTTGTTTTAACATGTTTTTCAGTCGTTGTCGTAGTCGTGGTCTTCTTATCAATTTTATATCTGCTAGCATCAGCAGCAGCAGCTTTGACTTCGACCACGACCACCAACAGCAGCATGTTCCTTCTGTGACATTCAAATTCAATTCGATTATATTGGACCAGCATCATAGAAAACAGCTGCAGCATGAAATTGCAATTGCAAGATAATATATTATTGTATTAGAAGCGTGCATAATATAATATATGCATAACGTTTCTACTAATTGTAAAGCAACAAGTTTTATTTGTACATTTTCTGAGGATCATGATGACGACGATGATTTAGGGGAATACAAAAATATTATCAAGTGGTGTTTGTTTGCATGGTGTATATGGCACCAAGAAATGAAGCAGACCAATTATTTTGGAAGGTCATGGAATGTAGGAAAAAACTACAAAAATATATATAAGGTGTCCTTCCTTTCATTAAGCAAGCTAGCTGATGATGAAAATAGACGCCAAATGTTTAGTAGTGGTACTACTTGTGCATGAACTTAGGAACAACTGGTGCCTTCACTCACGACGATGCTAGATGTTATGCATGCATCAAAGAAAAATGACAAGTTCTTGATTTGTTATCACACTCATGCATTATTTCATTCTGCACGCGGACGTATTTAATATGATTCTTGATGATTCTTCCCTGTTATTGGAGTGAAGTTGGAGTTGGATTGACAGGAGATCACGTCACGCTAGATCATTTGGTTTGGAGTATCACATTGCCCCACATAGATTAAGGATGACTCACCAGCTCACAACACAAGACTGATTTATGTGAGGTGCTGAAAAATTAAGTTTTTTTTATATTTCTTTTGAAAAATATCAGCAATCAATCTCCAACTACTCAATCTTCTCCTGACATATCGTTTAAAACGCGTATTTTTTATTCTCAAGATCAACTTGCAATCGAATTGATGTGTTTATGAGGAAAAAATATGGCGTATGCATATATACCTAACTGAGTGAGATGAGATGAGACAAGGTGAAATGGAACACTCCATTTTCGCAAGTAGCATCATCATCATCATCAGCAGCAGCATCCTGATAGATTTATGGATGTGCGTGTGCAATTTTTGTAGCAGGTGCCATAAATGATGTAAATAGATTGATTTTTTGGGAGACGGAACATTTTTCAAGAAAACTGTTCATATGTGAGGAGCATCAGTTGAATAATATTATTTGAGTTGGATGTTGGAAACTACAAACTACAAGAAAGGAGCCGCAACCTGTGATTGTCGGCGATCGGCAGAGATTTTGTATTCTAATTTGTACATGATTTTATGTCAATAGTCGATGTGCTAAGGTGCCGAGCCGATACGATTATGGGATGTTATGAACAATGACATTGACTTGACTGTAGGCTGCTCCTGGAGTGGCACTATCTTGCGTAGGAAAGGACATCTCATCATCATACCATCACAGCATCATTGTTTCATAATAATCTGCAATTACCATTTCCATTGTATTGTTATGTGATTGACTATTGTATTGTGTTGAATCAGTCTGGAATAATAAGTCGTTTTCGTTTTCCTTTTAGATTAGGACCATTTCAAAATTCCGCTATAGGTATATTATATACATGGTATATACATAATATCCGTGCTTTGTTTTAGGATTTAGCTCAAGCGTTACCTTTTTGCCCTAAATCTAGCATGTTTAGTAAAATATACTTGGGGATGTGATGATGATGATGATGACCGACCTCGAGCCTATGACTTGGTCGATGTCGATACAGTTCAGCAGATCGTGAAATCGTTTTGCTTGTGTTATCCTAAGTGCTAACGGATGCTCATGAATATGATGATATGATTCATCATACTTACATACATATTATCATCTCCTTGTTTACCTGCATCTTTTCAATATACATACACTTTTATTCCATTCTGATAATTTTAATTTAGCTCCTAAAATGTATGCGTAAACTTGGAATTTACTTGGAATCCAGTTTTCTGTTTGGCCAAAAAGCACATTTTTACAAATTATCATGTCAAATGTCACCAGCATACTGTGTAGGAATGCAGTGGGCTGTTTTTATTTAAAAAATGGGGAATGTGGATTAGACACCATCAGACTCTTGGCGAGTCACAGTAGCAGAAATTTTAATGACTATTTTATTGCGGACAAAGTTGATTTTGATGTAATATTTTATGGCTCATTATTACAAGGGTTTTATGATAGGTAGTTTACATTCCGTATGAATATGAATGTCTGAATGTATACATAAAAAATCAAAGTGAATTTGCTGCCTTTGATTTTACCCTTTGTATTTTTCTTCCGTATGGTTTTTTCAATTATTGAGCTACTTGTTTACAGTTCCAGCCGAATGGGAGTTTGTACGTCGAAAAATAATTTTATAAACTTTAGTAATATACACATTTACATAGATCCAAATGATCCAACGGGAAGCGTGCGAAACAAGTTCATTTAAAAAGTAAATAATATAACATGTTTAAACGTTTACAATTTTTTACACTAAATTTTGTAATACTTTTAAGCAATGTAGATCGGAAATAATTTCTTTATGTGTGGGATTCTTATTCGTACCACTACTCACTACGACATTGAAAAACAGAAGTGAGAGTTACATTTACACACTGCTGTGATCAGCTTTAATTTGTAATTTCGATGATATGATGGCCCATCCTATGTTAATTAAAACGAGGCAAGTACATTCATGCAGATTAGAAACAATGGCAAATCCACAAAATCGACCTTATGTGTTCATTCAGGCATATGTCAATTGCCTACCAAAAAAAACTTTTCATTCGAAGAAGTTCATTGGGAATGACAATAAGTAATCGGAATGGTTGATGTTGATAGGTAAAATGGCAAAAGAATCTCAACATCAACACAATGGCACGCCATATCTGCACCAAAGCCAAACCACAACACAATCAATACAAAAGCAGAATATATTTGTATATATATTCCTTTTGCAGACAAGAACGAGACTTCATTTTCATTCTTTCTTTCTCTCCCTATTACGTAGTATCCTTCTCATCTTGCAAATAACCTTTAATCGCCCTAAATATAAAAAATTAGGGACAGCTACAGCGCAGAAGAGTGTTGTGTTCTTGTTAAGCCCATTGTACAAAATATCATCATGTTTGCTGAGCTGATTTGCGATTTATTGGTTCGTCGTGGGATGTCCTGCTGCTGTCAGATTGGACTTTGGAGTGAATATGAGGCAAAGTCCGTCATGCCACTCAAAAAAGGGGACTATCTTCCCCTTTTGTCTTTAACTTCTAGTGACGAAGGACCTTTGGTTTTGGTGATATGAGGCAGCTGCTTGCTGTTGCTCTTGTTTTTAACCAAAATAAATTATCATCAAAATACGAACATACCATGCCTACTTTTAAACGGCAGCTTAAAAAAATGAGTATTATATTATAATATAATATCCTATTATTTTTATGCATATTATTATGCATCCATGATGTCATTCCAACCAAACTGCGATTGCATCCATATCCATCCATCCAGTCTTGTCAACTTGGGTGTCAATCAAAACAGTTTGAAAATTAATTTTTACCTCATATATTTTTCAATGGAATCTGTGCCATCCATTTCATTACCAATAAATTATTTTCTGTGTTTTTGTCAAAGACAAGAATCTGACCATGAAATTTTGGTAACGTCTCCCTCTCCTGATGTAGGGTAGCATTCTTCATTATATTGAATTCTTATGTACTTTTTGGTCATCCTTCCATCTCTTCATCGATGTCAATTGAAAAGAAAAAACCCAGAGCCAAAGCCAACAGGCATCTAATATATTATTTCATATCTACATCCACCTACCTCCATTCATTGAAAATTTTATCCAATTGACATCTGAACAATGAAATGAAAAAGAGAATTAAATTGAAATGGAATGAATGACATGCACAGCACATCTAGTATACCAACCGCTGCTACTTATTACGGCGAGTAATTAAAAAGATGCAGAGAGTAGCAAATGACACGTAGGAATATGCAAATAAAAAATAAATGCTTGTACAAAATTATTATGAGATTTGATAACCAAGAGAGAGAGAGAGACCTCCTCGTACCTATCTAGTGCGTCTCCCCATCGTGTTTTGAGGTTGAACCCAAAACTGGTCATATTCATATAATAATAAAAAGTAAAAATCCCCTCTCATAAAAATGTAATAATTATTATTCCCTTTTTGAATGCAGTAATTATTTCATAAGAAAGTCAAGTCAAAAGTGCGAGTTTTCATTTGGACATGTCAACTACTAACTCGAAGTCCAAGTCGAATTCGTGAAAAATAAACTCATCAAAATGATGACTACTCTTCTGACAAGTAAACATGCGTGCTTGCTGCTTACTCATAAACACCAAGTAGGTAGGCATTTCATACTGTATTTTTTAATATGTAGCCCAAATAAAGAAGAAAAAATATTAGAATAAAAGATTATGCGTGTTGATGTTGATGTTGACGACTTTTAAACAACTTAGTTTGTTAGTTTGTCATCTTGCTCATTGCTCATGATATACTAACTTGACCAAGTGACTTTTGATTGAAATATTTTTGTCTGTGACTCTGACTTTGCATTTTTGTTGAGATCTTATCATCATCAACATTCAACGTCTTTCTTTCTTGTGGGAACTCGAACTCCGTGATGCATATCGCACGCAAATCTTGAAATAAACAGAAAAAAACTATTCAATTGGGTCACCAGATACCCAGAACGAACTTTACGCACGTACGTGCAAAGCCAAGAAAGCCGGAATCTTAGCTGCTGCTGCTGCTGCTAGACCCCCATTCAGCACTTCAGCAGCTCAGCAGAGATTATTGCTGAACGTTGATGATTGAGTCATTAACAATGTCTGCTAATATAACCTGCCCTCCATACATATATAGTTACGTAATCATAATTACCCTTTTTGCACAGTCGAACATCACATCACCTCACGTAAATCAATATGGAACAGATGCAAACGGCCAGACCAGAGAGACCTGCTTTTATGAATGAGTAAAATACGTAACACCTGTAAATAAAGCAGTTTTTTTACTACGTGCATGACAATGAGAACAAGATATTCAAATGAGATTGACTTGACTTGACTTTTGATGTTTGAGTGAGCAAGTTAAACTCAGTTTCCGTCAAGATTCAATTTAAAAAAGTTATTGGAAATAAATGTTGTCTGTAACATTTTTTATCTCCCTTCATCATCAATGCAATAGGAAAATAAGTCACGTCCATCATGCATCTATTGACTGTATCAAAACGAAACTGCTCTACGAAATAATAAAGATTTCTTTTGCTCGAAAAAAAATCGATTGAATATTATCGATGGTAATAATAATGAGACACAGCAAGACAAGACAGGGATAATAAGCAAAGCGAATGTTTTATTCATTTATCAATATCATCATCATCACATCCAACATCATATTTATTCGCAAAGCTTTGGAAAAATTGTTGAAATCATTGAAAACTAAAAAAAAATGGATCAAATGATTTCTTTACGCTTGTTATATATCTATCTACTCACGAAGTAGGTATATTTGAAGCAGTCAGAAAATCATTTACGGCGTGTTATAGGCAGTTTATCAAATCACAGCTTGTTTACTACCACCTATCCTTTCCTGTGGTATGGTCTAGTCTGTTTGGTAGTTAGTAGTAGCAGAGTTTAGTTTGGGAATGAAATAATCACCTTATTCTATCAGGGCTGCGGCCATAGTTGATTCTTTTTCGAGTATTTTTTTGGGGTTTGGTTCTTTACTTTGGTGTGGTGGTGGTGGTGCAGCTGCAGCTAGCTGCTGCTGTCAAGTCAATGCAATTTAATTTGTAATGCAAAAAAGTTCCAATAATATATAGTGCTTTAGTGTATAACATTTTTAAAGGACATGAATGGTCATTTAAGAAACTACATGAATAAGTGATGGGAACTGAATGAGGTTGCGTGAAAATGGACAGTTAGAAGGAGACATACAAATTAATCAATGAGATAGATAGTGTTCATGTTCATGTGTTGATTTGGATGCTGCTCCTGGGCTGGTGATATATATTTGCTCCCATTTATTATTGCATCTTGTTTAATATGCCGACATGCTTTGTGTGACCACCAATTATATTTTCACCAAACATAAACGTTTTTGTAAAGACAGGTTATGGATGCATTGCATAATAGATTTCAATAGGACTTGGCACTTGATCCACCGACTGTCAAACCATAATAAGAATGCGTACGTTACGTGAGATCAAATCTAACCAAAACCAAGTCAGATAAATTTTGATGGGAATACCAAATGGTAAGTTCAGTCTTCAGTTGTAGATGAGATTATATATTAGGGCGCTGTTCTTTATAAGGGATATGGATTTTATTTTGTATTTTTCCATCATCGTCAATCGTATCATCATCATCTTGTATATATTATTTATCCTTTTAGCATTGACTTTTTGATGTTATTAAGACAGGATTAAAAAGAAATTGGGCTAACGAGCTGTCAACACCTTTTGTGTGGGTGATAATGCAATGAACTGATCAAAATCAAAGGAGATCTCGGATCTTGTGTCAAATTCCTGACTTGGACTGGCTCTATCATAATAATTATTGATGGGGTGTTGTGTGAGCCCCATATTTGGAAGAAATTGAGTGATTTTGATATGATAACGTAAACGTAGCTTCAACGTGGAAGATACATAGATGATGAGAGAGAGAAAAGTTTAACCTAGTTGCCAAAGGGGAACCTTGAAATGGAGCTTGTTTTTGTATGTTCAAAAGTCTCATGAGAGAAAATAGTTTATTTTTTCTCACCTATTTTAATTTTTACTATTAACTTCTGCTTCATGATTTTTCTGACATTTTGATATTGACATTATATAATCATAGAATGCATTTTAATAATAAATATTACTTAATCCTGCATCTCAGTCAGAATATTAACTTGCAAGGATGAAACCTTCAGACTTCAGATCATCTATGAGGATTTGTTTAAATTAGAAAATCTACGTAATCCCTTTCGGCACGAATGTACTTCATATAATATACAGATACATAGGCTTTTGAGAAAGCGGACAATTGGGCCGATATTTCAACAATTTATGGAGTCCAGATTTTGTGGAGCGGTGGTACAAAACTCGGAAAGGTTTTTGAAAAGGGGGAAGATAATTAGGAGGAGGAAGAGCCTCCTCAATAAATTTGCGACTGGTTGTTGTAGCCTTTCTCTTGAAATAGCGTATCCTTTCTACACCGCTGGAATCAGAACTTTCTTAGAGTTTATGCAGAAATCTTTCGATTTTTTTATAACTCCTTTGAGCACTCGCTAAATAATTGATTGAAAAATTATTAAATTAAGAAATTTGAGAGGCATCTGCTGCTGCCAATTTTTACATTGGTTTACCTCAAAATCTCATTATTTCAAAGTTGTAGCAATTTCCTCGAAAGCGAACAAGTTTTGAAATTTTCGTAATTTTATCTTCACAATAATAAACAGTGACATAATGTCGTATGTGAGCACTTTAGACTTTACAAATTCACTTTTAATACAATTTGATCAGTTTTTATTGAGTTTTTTAAGCAACCTCTAATTTACTACATGAAAGGGGCAGGCTCTTCATTTTATAGCAAGAATGAGGAAACCCTCAAGTTGCATAATGATGCAGAATTTCAAACATGAGATCCAATTTCATGTCACCTATCTATCTACCTATCTACCATCTATCTACCTCACCTTAAATAAAATGCATAATAATAATATAATACGAGTCATCAACAACAATGGATTACAGAAAATGGCATATTTGCATTTTAAACGTTTTTTTTGTTGATTTTCATCTTTTTTCTTGATTTCTTCCTGAAAAAAAGTGATTTTTATGCATGACTTTATGGGTGAATTTTTTGTTGTGACATTTTACTATCAAGAATTTTGAGTAAAATACGATTAATTTAAGTACATCACTTCACATCCACCAAAATATTTGACAAGTAAAATCCTTAAACGTCAAGTTAAAAGGGGATAATTTAAGAAAGGCCACGAGGCAAAAAAAATAGTTGTCAAAATACAACCACGTTGAAACGTCTTGAAGGGTGTTGCTGACATGATGCTGAAGTGTGTGTGGTGCTTGAAGTGTTGCTAGTTAAATATTTCCCTTGCGTACAAATATCAAAAATTTAAAAATGATTGAAGTGGGAAAAATTTCATGTTTTGAAACAGCAGACGAAACACGATACTCTGTCATAAAACCTAAAATTTATTGACCAGGACCAGGGGAAAGGTTCTCTCTCCATAAAAACGCCGGACTAGAAGATGCCAAAAAGACGTAAATTTTAACTACAATTGACAATACACCCCGATGGTTGCAATACCAATCTAATACGCCGATGAATTATTTAAAAATATGACTTTTCTAAAATCGGCTATAAAATTCAACTCTTGTTTTTTTTGTTCAAAAACAGTTTCACAAACGAAAATTCGACGTGTCGTATTTAAAAATACTTTAGTGACTACAACTTTTGTGCAAAACATTTTTAAGTAAACGATAAAAAGCAAATTTTTGCATGTTACTGAAAATTGAAGATATCTCGTTCAAATTGGAAAATATTTTTTAAAAAATGCATTATCTGACGACTCTAAAATATACGTGGCTGGGACATTTATTTCTCATCTAATGTAGATGCATATCTCATCCCTTCTTATGAAACTATTCGGATATACAAATATTCATCCTATGTTTTGAAACCCCAAGACACACGACCAACTCTTTCACAATCCCACAAAAAAAGAAACCGATCAAATCATCATAAACCAAAAATTGTATTCATTCCATTAAAGTTGATGAGCCATGACATGTCATGTCACGACAGGCTAATCAACATCAACGCACTAACAAACTCATCATCGACATCTGTAAAAATCCCAAATCAATACTGTAAAGCAGCTACAAAATACATACATCTACTACCGTACCGTATCCCCCAATAAAAGCCACAATTCACAAGCATTCAATTATTATATTAAAAACATAATATTGTTCCTATTGCAATTCAACCCTAAAAAACATTCGTCTTCTATTTTTTGTGTGCCATTGTCACAAAAATGTCTATCAAATTAGCCCATTTAGCCAACAAAAATCAATACACATCAAATTGAATAAATTATTAATGAAATGAAGATGCTAGTAAAAACCATTCAAAAATAAAATGTGTTATATCGACAATCGACAATCGACATACGCATCCAAACACATTACATGCGTCATAGTCATATCATAATCAAAATCACTATCAAATAATCAATTGAAGATGATTACGCATAATTTATTCAAAACAACAGTAAAAAGGTCTACACACATGCATCATTACGTTTGACGTTACATTACTTTACATTATTTAACCAGAGTATCAATATTATGCGTGTCAATTGACAATGATGATGATGATGATGATGATGACGCTATAAGAGAGATGAGAGATCATCATTAACTTAATGTTTCCCTCGAGCAAAATCTTCAGTGGAAGTCGTCGGCATTATTACATATGAGCTCGAACTTTGAAGACTCGAAGCATTTGGCTAACCATCATCATATTTATTATGCATCATCATTCTCAATTCCTTTTCTTTCTTTCTCATTTTTTTATATAATACATGAGCACACTGCATGGTTCTCAAATGAAAACGTCACCAAAATGTAAATCATTAAGCAAATTGGACAGGGAAAAGATGATGATGATGATCATGATGGTTATGTAGGAAACTCCCTAATTTGGTAACTGCCAAACCCCAATTCTAAACCATTTAGCCTTTGGGGGGTTCCCACTAAATTGGGCTCTTGATTACTTACCTCTTTAACATCATATATATCATCATAAATGCAGCGGAAAATATATAAAGTTGTAAATTGTAAAAACACAAAATTTTAAAAAAATTGCAAAACGTTTAGCTCATTATCTCCCTCATTTCTTTATTGAAACGTCAATAATTTTGAGAATGAATAAGGAACCACAAATAAAAAACATCTTTTAACAACCTAATCATAATGAGTTTTGATTTCGATTAACTCTTCAGAGCAGAAACGCTAAGTAGGTATATTTTGTAACAAAGTTGTTTTCTCTACATTCTCAACCTTTTTTATAGCCGCAATAGCATATATATTATAAGCAATCATCATTAAAAACGCGTTTATAGAACTTTAATAAAAAAACTGAATGGCTGAAAATTTAAATTAATCATAGCTAAAGTAGACATATTTTCCTCGTACTATTATGGGGTAATATGGCATGGCAAAGGTTATATTTTTACTTTCAGAAATTCAGCAACATTTTTTAAAAGAGAAACCCGCTTATTAGACAGCCGACATTTATGATTTTTATGTTAATAATAATTAATCATGCTTATCACCTTTTAGTGATAATGTAGCACTTAAAAATTCCAATTTAAGCAAGCTATTTATTCACTGACTGTACCCACTTGATTTATAAAGGAAGGTCTTGTGTCGTAGGACAATAGAAGAAGACAAGAGCTGTACATGCATTAATTTAATTGAATCTTAATTTAGTGATGCGATATTGAGAATCAGCAACAGCATCACATTGCATTGCACACGCCAAGTCAAAGAGAAAACATCATCCATCCATCAAGTCCAAATAAATAGGATGGGAAGGGAAACAATAATTAATTCTGTCACCAGTCATCCCCAACATGATACTTATGTATGATGATACTTCAATTCAATCCGAACATCTATCTTCATTCAATTAAGGAATGGAGAACTAATAGCATTATAAAAGGGAAAAGGCTTTATCTATCTATCCATTTCGTTGCTCAAGGTGTCAATTAAATAATGAGCGGTGACTTGACTTGACTTGGACTTGAGCTATGACGTAAAATATGTTTTTGTAATTTCCAAATGCAAAAACAAACTTGAGAATAAATCATTGGATTGGATTGGATTGGGACATGACTTTATTCTCAATCCATTTCTCCCCAGCAAGTCGTTTCAATATTGAACATTGAACATTTGAACAACAATGGTAATTAAAACAGAAAAGTTCTCCCTGCCTTTAAAAGATCCTTTAAAAGGGAGAATGAAGTGGCTCATCATCATGATGCTTTGCATGCATAATTGCAATAAGACATTTAGGGTGGCAGTGAAGAAAGGACACAGGACAGCTTCACTTTTTTATTGTGTAATTGCACGTACTCATTAATTACTTAGAGAGCGATAGATGACCATGTGAGTTGAGTGCTTTATTTAGTTTGGTGCAAGCAAAATAAGTAAACAATGGAGCATATAGTGACGCCAGAAGATTCAAAGTTGAGACTGATTGTGAGACTGAAGAATAATAATAATTATTTTTTCTGTCTCTTTCAATATTTCAGGTCGGAGTGGAGTGTAGAGTCTTCTTCACTACTTTACATCACGTCATCGTCATCCCGCAACACTTCAGACTTCAGTGCCATTTTGAGCGTAACAATGAGACCCTCATTTTAACGGGCGCATTGTCGTCCTCGTCATCATCACATCAGACCAGAGTCCTTGAAGCTAGACGCCAAACCTAAAGAAGAAGATGATCAAAAAGACTGTGCGAAAAAGGCGGATGATGAGAGCGCCATTGTCTTCCTACTACCCAATGGCTCATCTTTGTCCATCATCATCATCATCATCATATTTTGAAGCCAGTTGGTTAAGACTTGTTGTCTTAACTCTTTTCCTTTGTTCCTTCATTTCATTTATAGACGCTAGAAATACTAATAATAATCACCACAATATTCAATACCGAAGTCGTATGGAGAGGCGAGCTAGTCCTTCCCCAGCTCTTCATAATAATTATGAACAGCAAGAGCAACAGGTAGTTCAGCCTCAGCCTCGCTACTATCTTGAGCAGCAGAATGAGTATGATAGTAGCAGCAGCGGGGTGAGCATCCTTGACGATGACACCCTCCGACTCTCACTTGCCATTGATGATGATCACCCAGGAGGAGGAGGATCGTTGAGTGTACCTAGTCTTCACCTCATCAATCCAAAGGTTTCCTTTAGGGTTTCGGGGGAATCTGGAATGATAAGACAGAATGAGGATGTTTATCATCGAGGAAGAGATCAAAATAATGAGGTTGTGAGCTCCTCCAACAAAAGAACAGGACAGGATAGAACAGATCTCCCTCATCATCATCATCATCATCAAGATGAGGACGATGAAACTGAAGAGGAAGAAGAAGAAGTTGATGAGAATGAAGAATCTGACATGAATGATAATTATCATCATCATTATCCCTACATAGAATCCTACCGGGAGAAATATGTCAAGCCTGATTTACACTATGTAAATGCTCCTCCCCCAGTTGTGATTGAAAATGATTCGAAAAAAGAGTCAAAACCACAGCCACCACAACCACCCAAGCAGCAAGTTTGGTCTGATATAATTGCTCAAGTGACGACCCCGTCATCCTTTAATGAAATCAATTCCAGTGCTTCCGAACATAGACTTGCTGACTTCCACTTTAGGGCTCATATCCCTTCCTATTATTACAATAAATATGCTTCTTATTCCGAAGAGGACTTGGAGAATGTGGCCGATTTGGATGATGAACATTCAAAGTACTTTGTCAAAACTCGACCAAGATCTGTGACCACTTCCGGGAGTAACATCTACAGCAATTTTTACTATGAGCCACCCTCCTTCTCAACCAAATCGGTGCCGATTCCTGTTAAAACAAATAGAAAATTGTTTGTTTTTGCTTCAGCAAAACCTCCGACGAATAATAATGAAAGTCCTCAGCATCAACATCAACATCTTTATGTGGACCATGAAGAGGACCATCATGAAATTAGCCAAAATAATCATGAGCACGATGATCATCATGATGAACATGAGCATGAGCTTCCACAGCAGGACGCGCCAGTAATGACCACTAATGCTCCCACCATGACACCTCCTGATGCTGACGCTGCTGATGGAAGCAATTACAAAATCACCAACCAACAAAATAACGCCAGCAACCTGTCCTTAAAATCATCAGCAGAGACCTTAGACGTATCAACCTCTCAATCCATATTGTCCAAAATTAGTGTGAATAGTCCTCAAACTAAATCTGAGCATTCTAAGAGTAGTGCTGGGACCACGCCTCGTCAACGAAGTAATAATAATAATGGTGAAGAAAAAAGTGTGAGCACCACCACCACCTTAACAAGCAGCAGCAGCACCACAGAAGCGACCACAACCACAACGGATGCCACAAGTATACCTGGAATGCCGGGTGTTGATTACCCAATTTTGGACGAGATCCCTCAAACTGGATTTGATTGCAAGAATCAAAGATATAAAGGATTTTTTGCTGATATTGATGCAAAATGTCAGGTAAAAAAAGATTTCATCATATAATATTTATGTAACATGATCTGATCTGGCGCTGAGGCTGATTAATATATTTGCACGCATTTTTATACACGCACAATTTAATCTTCCATCATCTTTACAACGCGTAGTATTCCTTATATTTATTTACAAGGCTAAAAAATGGATTGAATTTTTTGTACACACAAATAATTCATCGCTTGTTTCTTCGTAATGCCGAAGGTGTAGGACAATAATGAGCCTATAAAATGAGTTGAGAGTTTTTGAGGCCTTCATTTTTCGCAAACAAAGGAAGGTCGTTTTTTTCATCCAAGCCAAGCCACGTTTTAAAAAGAATGAAATGCGGTTATGAAGGAAGCTGCGTGCGTTCCTAATGGTTCTAGTGAAATTATCAAGTCAACATTTTCTCAAAGTAATGATCTCATTTTTTAAAAAAAATGATGTCCACACGAAATTATCACAGCGACAACCAAGCCAGCGTTTTCGTTATAGAGTCATGTCATGACTTCCTAAATTGTACAAAATTTATTGGACATGAGCAAGCTTATTGAAATGTTCCATTTCATATTTTCATGCCTAAAAAATCAACTCCAAATCACGACGACGTCGTCCGTTGGCACCACCAAATAAAACATTTTTGAGTTTTAGGCTATTGTCATCTGTGGCCATTTAATGACTCCTGAGAAGAGCCAAAGTCAAACCAAAACCACTGCTAAAATTATTACTATTCTCAAAAGAGGAAATTTGATCGTTATCTTTTTATCATTATGATTATTTGTCGTTAACTTTTGATCGCCTCACAAACTCAGGCTGTATTTTTTTTCATAGAAAAAAAGACCCTTTGATTTTTTTGGTTGAATGGAAAGTTATTGTTTCCGTTATAGTTTTTGAGGGCTCACAGCATGCTCCTCTTCATTGTTACTAATAATACAATCATCATGACAGGCCGTGACGGGCCAAAACTGAAGAAAATAAAATTGATAAGATTATTATTATTATTATTATTAGTTGAACTAATAAACATAATAAACCTGAACTTAAAAATAGGGACATTCATTATGTTTTTTTTGTAAGCAAGGCTTATCTTTTTGGAAAGGGCTAGTTTAATTGTAAACAACAACAATTGACAAATTGACATTCATTTTTGTATAAAATGTAATCATGAGGAAATATCGTGTCCTATTATGGCTAAACCAAAGTCATTAGTGCAAAATGCAAACGCAAAGTCAAGTCACAGTTGAGGAGAGGAATAATGATGATAATGATAATATTCAATGTGTCTAAGAAATATTTTTCGTCAGCCAAATTCGTCTCAATTTTTATGCTAGTGTACTTGAGGTGACAGCTCGTAATATTATGAATAAAATAAGACCATGTCAAGCGAATTGTCATGCCGTGGCGTGAGTGTCCTTTAAGATTGGTTTGGTTCTAGAGCTCATCTTGAATTTATAATAGTTGGTTATTGTTTATTGATGTTATCTTTTGTCAATTTTTTCTTGACAGGCATGGCACTATTGTGACTTTACTGATGGCCACTCAACCTTTCTATGCCCAAATGGGACGCTCTTCTCCCAAGTGCTTCTAACTTGTGATTGGTGGTTCAATGTTGATTGTGATCAAGCAAAACAACTCTACGTCCTTAATGAGAGGTTATATAGATACATCAAACCACCGAAACCTAGCTTCCCGGAAGATTTCACCGGGGAGCATGTTGATAAATGGCTCTTGCAGCAGTTGCAAATGGGACTGTTGCCGAAGGTCAGGAAGAAGTCCAAGGCGAAGCTGGTCACGCTCCCACCTTCAAAATCATCAGCACCTTCACCAACCGCTCATCCGAAATCGAAACAACACTAATGACTAACCTTTTTATGTACGTACATGTACCTTTATACCTGGGAGGATGTATATTTTTTATAAAGTATAATAATTTTTTATGGACTTGATTTTATGACAGATTCATTTTTGCTCTTGTTACCAACAATACTGGAAGAAAAAGTTCAATTCAACCACCCACTCTATTCTCTACATAATTAAATGCTGGACCAGCAAAACTCAAGAAAGAAATAAAGTTGTTTCTTATACATTTTTAATTAAAAAAAAGATTCAAAGAAATTTTTGATTTGTTGTGTTGTAATATTTTTGTACATATCTTTTACCATAAACCCATATTACAGATACCATCTAAATATTATTATACTGTACTGTATTGAATGCTTAATTCATAGTAGATATGAATGAAACCCTGTTTTTTTCTCGTGTTATTTGAAAGGAAGTAATAATTATAGATAGTTTATGTTTATATATTTTATGTTCGTTGTTTGTCATTTGTATGAGCATAAATGAAAAGTGTTTGACAATTTTATTGTGAATGACAAAGATGATGATGACGGTAGAAAAATACCAAAACCCATACAAATAAAATCCGTTTAAAATCCACTTTCGTTAAAGTTATTTGGAAGCAGATGCACTTTAATCAGAGTTTTGTGTCATGCAAAAGTACATGTTTCTAACCTACTGTCACCAAGATACTTTGGCTCCCTATATTTTTTATTTGTTGCTTGCAAACTACACATAAATTCTCAAAACTTTTTAAAATAATTTTTAACCCACTTAAAAACTTTTAATTGCCAACAATCTTAGCTCAACTTGTACTCAAACAGTTTTGTAACTTTTTAGACACTAAAACCATACATTTTGTAGCCATAAAATGTCATCTCATCGCCGTCACTCAATGCCACACGCACGTGGCTTCCGAATCCGATCCCAAAGTAGACTCCCCAGGAAACGGGTCCCCTCAGTCAAATTTCGTTCAACGAGAGCACCATCCCGACAAAATTCCATCAGGTATCCACTCCAAGTTGATGATGAAATCAAGTTTTATGAGACGGAGGACAGACGGTTCCTGGCATCAGTTGAGATCCGCAATTTGACTCCATTTGCCATGATTTATAAAGTATGGAATTTTTCTATAAACAAACTGTTCATCCTTTTGATTTGAATTTTACTAAAAAAATTGAATTCTATTTAATTTTTTGTGTGAACTACTTTAGTTGTTCCATTCAAATCCAGCCATCGAGCCCACAGAATTCATTATCAGCAGTTCTCACGGGTCCATCCAATTTGATGAAGTGCTCAGCATTCTTGTCGCACCTGCTCGGTATCTCAGCCAGGAATATATGGAGCAAGCAATTTTTGAGTTGTGGATAGCACCCAAAGCAATTTACCCTTGGGATAAAAAAGGACATGAAATAGGAAGCGATTGGCCTGTAAATGATTACAAAGAAACCAATAAATAATTAGTGAATTTTTGATCTACTAGTTAATACAAATAAATTAAATTTCTAGAAACACGTTAAGGACCACGTAATCATGAAAAAAGTGATGAAAACCGTTGTCAAAGGCAGTAAACAATATATTGAAGAGCTACTGATGCGAGGTGTACAACATCACAGCCAAGACTCAGAAAGCATCATGTCCAGCGTCCCATCCTTATCTGTGTATGCCACCCGAGCAAAACAACTTGAGAAAAAACGACTCAAAGCTTCAAAGGAGAAGAAGGCATTTCCTCCCAACCAAAATTGCAATGATCTCAGCTCCTCCCGAGCAGTTCGTCACTTTGTGAAGCAACTGATGGAAAAGGAGAAGGAGAAGGCTCGTTTGAAATACGAAGGGAAAATGAAGAAAAAGATTTTGAAGCATCGTCACCATCATCATCATCATCATCAAAATTCTTACCATCCAGAGACAGAAACACTTTATCAACGGGAGACAATGGAAGCTGGAGGATCATCCACAGGAAAAAGGATTTTCTCCTATTTTCTGATTGGAGCTGGCTCCTTAGTTATACTTTTGCTGTTTTATCAAGTTTCTCGCAAAATGTATCGGTTTCTTTTTCCTAATTTGCATAATGAAGAAAAGTCTCAGCACTATGTTTATCCGATTCAATAAAATAAATCATATCATGAACATTTATCATCTAGCAAACAAACTTGAACAAAGTGTTTTAATTACATTAAATTTCTTAAACAGTATAGTCAATAGTATAGTCAACGTCCTCTGTAGTAAATTCTGTTTTGTATAAAGAATTATGAATAAAGTGAACAAAGAGAAAGAACTCAGGAGTCTAGTCGACTTTGTTGGTGGCACAGTTCAGATGTAGATGTCGTAAGCCAATGTCTCTGTTTATTGGAGTTGAGTGAAGAAATGAGCATTCAATTTTGCTAGGATTACTTTGCCCCAAAGAGAATAATACTGTACAACATTATGCATTAGGAAACACACTTCGGACACCTATCTATTAACAATATCAGTAATTTTTGTTTAATTATTATGCAAAATGTACGTTTTAGTCTCTCATTTTCCAAATGCGTTGTTTTCATTCCCTACCAACACTATACTAGCTACTTCTTATATTGAATCATGGAATCGTTATTGATTTTAAGATTTTCACATCTTTCAACTAAAAGATCCCATTTGGATTCTAACCAAAAACTAAAGTTTAAATCGGATGATATAGAAATGAGGCTTTTCGCAGTATTCGGGAATAAGCTAAGAGAAGCAAACCCCTTTGCTAAATTAAGGAAGCGTAGTAGAAAGACAGCATAATATCTTATGCTAGAATTCAAAATCTAGGGATTCGAATTCCATTTGAACAAGTGAGGTAGTGAAAACTTTCATGTAATTTTAAAAGTGTATCAATTCCTGTTGCATTTTGAAGCATTAATCAAACTGATTGCAGTTTGGTAAGCACATCTGTCGATGAAGTATATTACGTAATACATAAAAAATGTCTTAAAGACGCATAACTCAACATATTTTCTATCAACTTTCGATTTTAAAAAGCGAACAACACAAAGCAATGAACTGTTAACACTGCTCTGATATTGATAAGCAAGCTTGATTGTGCTTACAGATTACAACGTATCGTAAAACATGCATTCCAAAGCAAATCAAATCATTTTTTAACCACAAATATCGACAGTCAAACCGAAATGTATGAACATGGACTAGTAAAACACTTGAAAAAATAATGATATGATGATGATGATGATGATGATGATATTATTATGCTGTAACGCAATGTTTGGGAAGTAGAACCAATGCCAAGGGCACCTTGGCGAAACTCTTGCCTTCCTCCCCGATTCCCAAAGTGGTTTCAGCCCACCACCGTCGTTTGCTGATCGGTTCATCATATCATATCATACATACCATGAGACGACTAGCCGAGCCGGCTCAAGTTGCTCTACTCCACTGTTATACTGCTGCTGTTACTAACTCTCTTGTGTTCTTCTGTTGTGAATACAACATGTGTGGGTGCGCATGTAAGAAAACGTGAGCCTAATACCGACACCGACTTCACTACTAATACTGCAACGCTGCGCTGAGCTAAACGAAGAGGATTCTTCGTACTTGATATCATTTGCAAACGTCTCTTATAACCAAACCTCTTTTTTTAGGTTGGAACAGTGAACAGCCAAACATTGACAACTAAACCTGT
This sequence comes from Orchesella flavescens, assembly GCA_964034955.1. Lineage (NCBI taxonomy): Eukaryota > Metazoa > Arthropoda > Collembola > Entomobryomorpha > Orchesellidae > Orchesella > Orchesella flavescens. Next base: position 30,583,408 of record OZ035958.1, on the reverse strand, counting down.
GTTTTTGTATTCGCACACCAGAATAAATGCATACATCCTACCGGTCTACCCCCAAACAACAAAATGTTTGACTGAGTCAACTCAGTTCCTAATGTAATCCACCAATATTAGAGGAAAGGAAAGAACGTTGAAAGGAACCACTTTTTGTGTGGTTGGTTCTGTTTCTGTTTTGTTATTGTCTTATCAAAGAACTCTAGCTTCAAGTTAGAGCAGAGAAGAGAATAGAGAAGCCACGGCACTGCTTGGTGCAGAAACAGCGTTATCTCTTTCACTTTCAACTAACAAAATCCCATTCTCCAATTCTCTCTTGAGGAGTCAAGTCAAGCTTTTGTAACATCACATCGTCCACATCCACATCGTCATCAACGTCAACCGTATAACCAGTTTCTTTCTCAAATAATATGTATTTATGCATTCGTAATAAAAACAAATAGCTCAACTCCACTCCACACCACTCTGTCTAAGTGATCTTAAAGAAGGATTAATTTAATGCTTATAGTGATCCTCTTCTTAAATAATATTATGCCATTGAATTCGTCACACTGCCATCATTAAGAAATTAATTTCACAGGAAATAATATGTTCATGAAGGATGGGTAGAGGACAAGGTGTTATAGGTACGCATTATATTAATTGCAAACACACTCTCTGGATTGGATAATATAATTATCTATTATCTACTTTACAACTTTACTTTACGCTTCGCTTCCAAAATAAAACTGCTACCTGACATAAATACCTGCATCCACTCGCTCTTTCTCCGTCATAACAATTTTTTTCTTCTGTTCACTTTTATTTTCCACATTTTCCCCCTATTAATGAAATTGCGTTGTTCACATTGCGATGACCTTCGCAAAAAAAAGAATGCATCGGAGAGCTGGGACCAGGACCAGTACCAGTTGGGCTGGGCGGATGCTGTTTATCAGATGAGGATGGTGGTATGGTGTGGTGTGGTGAGGTGATGATGGTGGGACACCAACCAGACCACGGGGTACCGGAGCAAATACGATAATAGCTTGTGGCTCCGCTTATTGCTTATATTTTTACTTCGCAGTTAATTTTGTTCGACAAAATAGAGGTAAGAGAAAAAAATGGTGATGATGGGATGCTTTTTTTGTTGTCAATCGTTTTTGTCCGGGACGAAGTAGGACAAGTGTGGTTTGGTTTAGTTTGTTTTTGTGTGGAGGAACTCTAAGCTCTTATCACTAGCAGCCAACTTCCTTTTCATCTGCATAGGCATAAAAAATGGTACGCTGCGTTGTATTAATGTGTAATTGTAATCCTGGCGAGCCCACATGTTTCATCAATGAGCTAACCAATCTATTTTAGTCTTACGTTTAACGCTCATTGTGTTTACGAGGAAAAAATAAATAATTATTTATGTTATGGAACAAAATTTGGCTCGTTAAATCCTTCTAAACCATAACCAAACATGTGTCTAACACCACGTCATGTTTGGATTACTCATCCAACCTGATAAATCTGTTGTTTATAATTCATAATTAAATCAATTATCGCCTCAAATTAAATTTACTATCAGCTCAGCCCCAGAACCAGGCGCAGCTGGAGTAATTTGATTAGCTTTAGCAGACCTCAACGGCTCAACCTTTCGCCTTTCGATGCAGCTGCAATGCTGCTTTTTAACAAAGTTGCGCTGTGACACTTTATATAGCTATTTCACTTCTCTTACTTCTTACTTCTTCCAGTCTGGAAGCTTTAAGGCTTTTGATATATATGTATACTTCATTGAAAGACAAATAGAATGGGTTTTTATGTCATTGAAGTATAAAAATTGAATGTAAAAATGATACATTTCGATTTTCTCTCTCTTTGCTTTACCCTCTAAACAAAGTGGTATTAAATCAGTCGTGCATGAAAACTAAACTTCAGCAAAAATGACTTCCAGTCTCCATTAAATGTGCTGCTCTCTGCTCCTGTTTTGATTTTTTTGCTGACCAAGCAGCATCGCAAACTGCTTCTGATCCTTGGTCTTATTCTATTTGAAGGGTTTTTGTTGAAGCGGATGGGTTTTGGAAGTTGCTACAAGGCTACAAGCAAGCAAACAAAGTTTTTATTTCAAAACTCACAAGAAGAACAAGAAACAAGCAGGGAAGAGTATAGGGTTTTTTTTTGTTCATGATCATAAAACGCATTATATTATACATATAAAACTTTATTTAAGCATTTTTTCTACGCATTATGTCCTGAGTCTCCAACATCCTACTCCAGAAGCTGGCTTACGAAGGAAAAATAGAATGTGAATCCCTACATAAATGTTTCACGGATGAGATAAAAGCAATAAAACTTTCATAATCTTTGCAAACATGCCGATTCGCAAAAGAAGTTGAAAGAACAGTTAAAAAGGATAAAGACGAGGAGCAAAGCAGCAGCAGCAGCGGTCTCGATGAAAGGTTGATGGGTGTTCTTAGAAATAAAGGCTTAAATAAATTCTAGCTTCCTTCTTTTTTTGCTCTAATTCTCATCTTATCTTATGATCTTCTAATAATCATTATGAATGACGCTGTGTGTGTTCTATGAAAAGTGGGGCCATTTTTAAGGACAGGATTTGTCTCAAGTAGAAGGCTAATAAGGAAATGTCATTCATTTGCAAAGAAATAATTTTATTTGTTTAGAAATTCGCTGTTCGATACGATTTGAATTCAATTCAAAGCTGACACAAATAATTCGTGCGTTCCATTTTTAGACAGATGTCCAAGCGGGACGAAGATGAAGAAGACGAAAGGGATTACATATTACATCATCTGACAAACATCCTCATCATTAGTATGTAAACTGTCGCTTTTTTACTATCCAACATCTGCATGCAATAAAAAAAGTGGTTCCCAAAGTGTAGCAATTCTCATAAAAAAAAATTGAGTTCTTGGAGTAGGAGCTGGAGGGATAAAGTTCACAAAATCCTTCACAGTTTTTCTTAGCTCGTTCTCATGTTTTGCTAAGCAGAACAGCTTTCATTTTCAGTGAGTTGGGAACAGCAGTATTTCATCGGACAAAATGTAAATATTTCATGACATGAGAATTGTGATGAAACGGCACAATAAACATTTTTTAAATTGTTCACTGTTACACACATTCTTTCTTATTTGTGGGCTGAGTTTTTGCTCGAAATGTACACATCATCCAACGATCCATCCAAATCCAACATCTGTCCTTGTGCAATGCAACATGCAACGCAATATTTACGTTGAACACATATTTGTATCATATTACGCTGTCGTTATAATGATCCCTACTAGAGTAAAATCCCTTACGAAATTTTTCACTCATCTGGAACATCATCATTGTTTACTTCCATGATATTTCTAACCCCGCTTTTTCATCTAAAGTATAATAAAATGTATTATGTATCGAGTTTGTTTTGTACACAAACCTCAAAATGCGTCGTAGAAAACTTTGCATATTTTAGCCTTACCTTTAATACCTTATGCAAAAAAGAGAGAAAAAAGTAGGCGGTGATGTGATGTGATGGGTGTGTAAATCTGGTTACCCTATCGGATAGAGTTATTTCCAACGGGAAAGCGTGGGAATTCCATAAACCGGTCCATGTTCACGTCCTCAACTGATTGCCATTAACAATAATTTTTACGTATGATGATATCATGTCTAGCTTTATGGCCGAATATTTTTTAAATTCAGCATCTTTATATTACCATCATCTGCAGATAGAAGAAAAGCAAATTGCTTAAAAGCGTAAGAAATTCAGGAACTGTACCAAGAAAAGCAACATGCAAAACGATTGTTGCATTTCTCCAAAGCATAAGTTTGACCAGACCAGCAAAGCATATTGTTTGAGCTCCTTGTTTTGCTTTGCATGGGGTGTCGTCGTCGTCTGAGTTAGATTAGAGAAGCCAGCAATTTTATCAGCACGAACATAGAAGCAAGCACTATATTTCCATGCTAGAAGTAATAGCTTATAAGTGTAAAGATTGTTAGCTTTAGCTCGCTAACATGTTATCAAGAATGTTCCTTCACACCGAACACGCTCATATATACTTTATATGTAATGAAAATCAAAACTAAAACATCCCATGGAAGAAAGCAGAAGGCAAGCAACAAATAGTTTCCCCTCGACGTTCGTACCCTTACGTACGTACATTAAGACCAGGACCAGGCCAAGACACATAATATACTGATATTTTATGTGATGCTTTCTCCCTGCAATCATCCACATACACTTCTCAAACAACCCATGAAAAAGTCATAAGCATAAATCTCGATGAAAATCTTGATTCTCTACAATTTCCTACAGCTCACTATTTATTGCAAAGAGTTTGAGTATTATATATTATCTTATGGCATGATATAAAAATACATAAATATAATATTATGGTTTAGTTGGAATTGGAAACGTCACGTAGTACAGATCAAATGAGTCATGCTGCCGAAAACCAGTGCCGGCCTGGTTTGCCCTTGCATTGTATTCTACTTCGTTTAATGTTTATACGTGCCATTTATTTTCAACCAAAAACTTTACTACGCACTTCTTCTTACTCTACTGGTGGTGGTGTGCTGTGATATGGTTGGTGCTAGTCAGTCACTCAGTCAGTCTCGAAATGGGTGATGGAAGAAGAAATGGAGAATGAAATAAAGTAAAATGGGAAAATGACGCTGATCAATAAAACACACACGATATGATACTAAAAAGTAGTAGCCCAACTAAAGCCTCTACAATATTCAGCGTGAGAGCAGACTGGTATATATATATATATATGTATATGTCTCAAGTTTTGGTTTAGATATTGGAGCAAAGCGAATGTATGGAGCAATGTCAAGATCAATGTGACCCATTCAAGGTCCCTTTGCTCATAAATATATTTATATACACACATATATATAGTCTTTATAGCATAATAAAAGTGCTATGCTGATTTCATTTGCTATAGAAAATTTTGCGTGATGAACACCATCATATCATCAAAAGCAAACCGGTATAGAGTCAGAGTCAGTCCAAAAAGGGCTCTGGAGACCGATCGGTGGGGCTGGTGCTGCTCTACATCATTCAAAACATTATGATAAACATGCGATGAGTAGAAAAGGGAGTGAGTGCGTTTATTTTGGCTTGCTTCACTTAATTCACTACTCATACTCCCTATGTGTCTGCCTGTCTTGTCTACTAACAACCTAACAAGCAGAACAAAATAGCTCGTCCACGTCCAGGTAAACAAAAAAGTCAAGATGAGCAGGCTCACCGCTCAGGTCTATGTACAAACAAGAGGTGGTGGTGGAATGCTTCCATTAAGTTTATCTTTAGCTGGATTGGGTTTTGGATTGGATACCTTCTCCGCACTTAAAATCTTGTATGAAAAAAATTCTTAGAATCTGACATGTCATCTTGTTTTTCGGTAGATGAAGAATTTTTTCAGCATGTTTGCATTCTTAAAACTCAGTAGGATACCACTAACCACCAACCACCATCCATCCTATTTATAGAAATCTAAACGTGAAATGAACAATATGGCAAAAATCAAACACAGCATAAAAATTTATGCTCATTCGTGATTTAATTCAGCCGGTTTATCATGTCGATTAGAGCTGACGATAAGAAATGTATGTTTTCTTCTTCTTCTCCTCGCCTCTCGTCTCCTTCTTTCCTTCTCCCCAATTTTTTAGGCATGTTTTGCATATATTGGTCTCCCATCATAACATGTCATTAATCTTCCTTAGACTCTTGCTTCTCCATCAATACAATGCAATGCAATGCAAACATGAACTCTTCCGTTTGTCCATATTAGCAGCTCACGCTTGTTCCCTCATGATTCTCAAGAACGATGTACGAGCTAAGCCACTGTACATTCATATTCTTCGACATTGACTTGACGTTTGGAAAAAGGAAGGATAATACCTGTACACTGTCTTGTATGATTTTTTTCTTCCTTGCTTCCCAACCAAATCCATCGACATGACTCCTGCTTGATGATATGATGCTGCTCATTGATCATATTTATTTTACAATCATTTTGTATAATCCTTATGTATACACACACGCATTAGTTTCAAGCAGAAAGGTAAACATTTTAGAGGAGACACGACATGAAAGTACATAGGTACACAAATAATACAACACAACGTCGCGTACTTGTGCAAATCCCTATGCAATCAAATCCAGCATCCAAATATCCATTCCTCCTTCGACATTCGAGTCAACTCCAACTCGACATCGACATTTCATATTTGGTTAATTTATCTAACACTTTTGCTCCCTTCCTTCTTCTTCTTCATGTTTCCTATTCTATTCAGCAGCTTGAAGAAAAAAATTCACCGACGACTCTTTTTATTCCATTTCCTTTTTTTTACCCTTTTCTTCATTCTTCTTCTCCAGCCGACAAAAGATGTGTTTCAAGAGGAGTTAAAATCAATGCTTCCCTTTTATTTCTTTTTTGATGATATGATGTGAATGGTGAACGGTGAACGGTGATGCATGTAAAACTGTAATGGTAATGAAATGAAGAGCTTTGATGTTTGATGACTTTTGAAGGAGAAAAAAATTATGGAGAATTTTTTTTGGAGGCTTTCCATATTCCAGAAGGAGGATTGAAAAGAGAGACACTTGAGAACATTTTTCTTTCATTCCAATTGAGTTGAGAAATGAAGTTTTAAGACAGGCGAATAATGCCTCTTTCCAGTAAATGTAAAACTTTTTAAAAAGCCATCTTGAATTTATCTCAAGAGCTGGATGAATAATATTCGTTCGTGTAACGCTAATATGTATGTATAAGAAGGAAACCTAATACAAAACTGTTATGCAAAAGGAAACAGTTTCAGGAATGAAATATTATTTTCTGGTCGTGATTTGTAGCTTCGAAAATAGAATTCCCATTTCCCTCCTTAATTCAATCAAAATATGATTACCTTCACACAAAATGTTGGAAAATTGCTGATGGAAAATGAAATTTGAATAGGAAGAGAAAAGAGAGTTTAGTTCCTCTCATAATACATATTTACCGGAGGATATTTCTAGGCCTATTTTATCTTATGTAAATATACAGTCTCCATCCAAATAAATTTATGATGTTCATCCTTACATACAGATAATATAACGGTTAATGAATAGCAACAACCGAACCATTCCGTTTTTTAGAATGCCACTTCTTCACTCATTCTTCAAATGGCTGTTATTTTCTTCTTCCAGCTTTTCAAACTTTTCATACAAACTCCATTTTTAGACTATTCATCCATCCTCCAGCTCATAAATTGTAGAAAATTTCATTAAACTGTTTTGGTGAAGAGAGCATATAGCTCGTAAGGTTGGAATTGGAAGTGAAGCAACAGGGCAATTCTTCACTCCAGTTCTACTTATAGCTTCCTTTTGAATGGGTTTCTCTAGTTAGTTTACTTTCATAAAACAAAACATATTTCATGTAAAATGCCATGCCAGTAACGAACATAACATTATGGAGCATTAACATTATTTTAGGTTCGTCTTGGTCTTGGTAAACTATCCCACACTTTAGATAATCAGCTTGTTTTTAAAATGTTCTTTGATAAAAGCGAGTATGGAGGTGGATTGGATGCATGCATTCATTCTATTCTAACAGTACAGGATGTATATTGCAATGTTTTTGGTCACGCATCATGATATGATAATAATATGCCTGCTCACATAGCAGGAATGTTTTTTCATGCAAATATTTTAATATATACCGAGCAGTCAATCAATTTCATCATCATCGGAGAGAGAGCTGAAAGCTTGATATCAATTCAGTTGTTTTTCTGGGTGAAATGCTCATCATCACATTTTACAATAATATTACGAAATTGCATCTCATATCAATTCTCATTATCATCCTTTCCTTTAAAAAAATATTTTGAAACGTGATGCGATTTTGCATCAATTCATAATGATATATCTTGAGCTAGAAAGTGCTATTTAACTGGTTGTAACGTAAAAATAATGATGTAGTAAATTAGGAGAAGGTGAGCCTGACTGGATTTAAATTTGCGAGTAAAAACCTTAATTGTAGTTTATATCAGAAGCAATATTATTGCATTTTCAATTTTTAGGGATATAGAGTGTGTACGAATTCCGGCCGGCATACTGACTGCTGCTCTCAACGAACCAAACCATGAAGAGAGCGATGAATAGTAAACATTAAACATAATGCAGTCACAGTTGGCAGTGTTTATATACAAAAGGATGAGAAGGAACCAAAAGTTTTTGCAGAATTGAGTAGATGCATGCATGTTTGCAGGCAAATGGTAATGTTGAATGTGAGAAGATAAGGGAAATGGAGGTTGTGGATTGTACTCCATGCACTCAAATGATACTCAAATACAACCTCTGCTTCACCAGCTCATACTTCATTTCATACATTCACTTTTCTCCAACTCGAACTGTTTCGAAAGCCGGTTTCATCAACCAAACCAGGGAATGTTTTCAACTGAAACGAAACCTGACTTTGGTATAGTATTATGGTGTGTGGCAGTGGTATGGCGTTGTATATTTATTTGCATGTCCTTTAAAACCTGTGTCAAAGTCATCCACATTTCTTCTTCTTCCTCCCATATTTAAGGCTTGTTACAATCTAAAATACGCTAACAATATCACTAACATAAGAAATGAAGAAGTGCACAGCACACTGTACGTATTGTACACATTATATTTGAGTCGTCCTCCAAAAACAAGTTTTCTACTTTTCTACGTTTCACGTTGCTTTTTATTAGGTTACAAAAGTAGTAGTTTCACTTGGGTGAAGACTGACTACTCTTACAACTTCTCATCTTCTGTGATCAAAAGAAAGAGCTTAACAAGCTTCAAGGTGGAGAGGAGATACTATATTTACTGGAGTTGATTTGAGAAACGATTTAGATATATGAATATGAGTTGAACAAGCAGAGCTAAATATTCCCTTCCTACACAAAAAATTCTTCCCATCTCATTATGAAACTTGGACTCAAAATCCTGCCTGCACATTCGATTTATTACGTTATTTACGGCGTGACACGGGGGAAAATAATATTGCAAAAACGGAAAACTTGTTGGGCATGTTTTTATAAAGTGCCATGAATGATGCTTAGCAGGGAAAAGGCTCTGCATTATTTTGCTGCTCCGGAAGAACGAGATGAAAATGAAAAGTGTTTTTGCTATAGGCGGCATTGAAGAGGATTAGGAAAGTAGGATGCTTTGCTTGTTGTAGTTGTTTTGCTACAAAAAGGAGAGGAAGGAATGCAAATAAAATGTTGATGTTTTCGTGAAAAATGTAAACACGAGGCTTAAATACCAATACCAAGCAAAGAGCCGATGACTACCTTAAAAAATCTACTTTACATCGCTTCACTAAATTACTTAAGGCAAAATAAGATACTACTTACACATCATCGACTTCTCCTCGACATCGTTAGAAAAATGGACCATGCTAAATTCTTCCGTCAATAGGACACAACATCTGGCTGGCAGTCATGAGCGGAGTAAAAAAACATTTGACTTTTGTTTTTCGGTCTTTTTCATTTGAGCCCCTTTTTTGCAAATAACTTTTAAATAAGATGATTTAAACCTTTTTACTTGCTGAACTGAGCCACCTATAATTCGTCACGTACCAAAAGTATGAAGGAAACCTTTAACTGAGCCAATTAGTGCTTCTGGAAGATGCTGCTTTAATAAATAAACATCGAATTGGATACCATTTTTATTACTAATTTTCCTACCCACTTTATTGATAATGCTATTCAAAATAATTTACACGTATTATTATACGGAAATAAAACAAAGGGGTTTGGAACTGCAAACTTGTTGGACATTCATATTACTTTATAAATCATGAATAGGATGGACCAGACCAGAACGACTTCCTTAAATGGTTATTTTGCATGGGATAATAGCTGATTGGCTATAATAACAATAAAATTAAAGCACCATTTTTATATACAGATGGAAACGCTGAATGTAAGAGTAAAAATTGCTCAATTGATTTCCAAAAAGAATTAGCGCTTTGTATATAGCAAGTTCCCTTTGAAAATTAAAAGTGACATGAGAAACGGGGATCATAAGAACCAATCCCAAGAACTGACAATGAAAACGACAACGACAACGACATGGCATCACACAAAACGATCTGAATTGCATTCCTAGAATGATTCCTGCTAGTTAAAAATACATACTTTCAAGAGTATCAAGGGAGGAGTGGCCTAATGTTAGGTAATAATCATGAACGAATGCATTTGGATTACATGAGTAGACCACATTCGACCACATCCACATCCAGTAACGTCAAACGTAGTAATATTGAACTTGGCATTTATCTAAAGAAAGAGTTAGAAATTCAAGGTGTATTCCCATTCCGCACCTTATATCACATCACATCACCTCACGTCAGAGTTTAATATCCACGTCAGTTGAAAATCAATTGAAGCAATGACATGACACACATCAACTGAGGAACCAAACCAGCCAAGCCTGCACAAAAGACATTTATATTTTGACGGGGGATGAGGAGGATGATGATGATGATGATTTAAATTCCTGTGTTATGTGGTTTGGCTTTGGCCAGAAGGAGAATGGGGATATTGCATGGATACCTGTCATGTCAATTTTGAAGCGAGTGATGCAACCATTACATATAAAATAGCTCCCAGCAGAGAAGAGTCGAGCATGCAGAGAGGAGCAGTAAAAGTGAAATGAGAGAGAGACAATTCGCAATTTACTTTTATTTTTCGATCTCTATCTGCTCTCCTCCTATTTGGTATAGTACACACAATACACCTGACTCTATTGATTTGTTATTACTGCAAAACACTCCACCACTAGCACTCATTCCTAATTCGAAGGTATGTATGTTGTATAACGAGAGGAAAAACAAAAGAGAAGTTTAGTTGTTTGTTGTTGGCTTTGGGATGGGAGTTGAATGTTGAATTGAATGCCAATACTTATACAATACTTAAGTATGTGCTTTCCATCCTATTCTTCTCAGCTTTAAATAATGAAGGAGTAGGCACTACAAATGAGCTGGTGCTTGTGGCAGTGGTGGTGGTGGCAACACACCATATACCATACCATACCATACCACCGTAGAGGACATTCGGAGGACGAGGACAAGCACTCCTCCTCATTGTTTTCAAGTCAAGCCAGAGCAAAACCGTAAATGTTGAAGATGAGAGACATTAAACTGAGTTGAGTGAGAGATTCTTTTTGTTTTCAAATCCTTCCACACAGCAGGAGCATATATTATATATTTTTATAGAGTATTATTCATTAGTATTGCATTGCTGAATTTTCCTCTTTTAATCTGCGAATTGAAGCAGGTATATATAGCACATGGCAGCACCGAATTGAAGTTTATTTTTGGGAACTCATTATCCAAAAAGGGAGAGAAAAGCGAGAGATTTTCACTGTCTTGGCTTGGCTTCATCATTTATATTTGCCACAATTCAACAAATATTTTTCTTTTTGAGGTTTTGGTTTTAGGTTACAAAAGGACTCAAACTCGACTCGGATCAGAAATAAATGAAAATTGAGATAATTTTGTGTCACAATATTTACTCGAAAAACGAAGCCCAAAATATGCTCATCTTTCACCTATTCAAGCGTATCATGTTCAGCTTAGCTCAAAAGGAGGCTAATAGGCGTAAGTGAAAGTAGGCGGCTGAACGGCTTCAAGTCAACAGATACCTTAGAATGCTTGATATCTAGGAAAAATCCTTTTGAAAAACAATATTTATTTTGGTAAACATCCTAATTGGCGATGAGATTCTTGTTAAATATAATAAACGCTTGGAATGAACTGAACTACTAACATTCTTTATTCGAGTAAAAGAGGCTATAGGAAAAGGCTTATTTAGTACCTTTTTATATCCTTAATCATATTTGTTCACTTTTCCGGTGAAAGTTATTTGCTTATCGCGCGTGTAAAGGTTGTTGTCATCATTTGTAGAGCAATAATATCATTATAGAAAGTTCAAATGAGATATTCCTTTTGTCACTTTTGCCTTGCTTCGGCGTAGTTTCTAGTTGGTTTCCTTTCGTTGAGAATAATTTAATTGGCTCCTTTTGACTGTATTTAAATACATCTCCTCATTCATGTATGTAGCATCATCATCAACATCAACACTTGAGCAAAGGTTCAACTTCAACCCAATTTATTTTACAAAAATTGGCTGACGAGATTTCTTTGAAGTTTTCATTCATCCAGGTAAGGAAATCGGAGCTGATGAACAACTTCCAGGAAAAGTCCTCTCTCGCTTTTCATACCCTTTCATATTGAATATTACTTGATACTTAATAACGATTTGATAGTTGGTATAAAAAAAGGAAAAGTGTTTTTCTCTGCGATAATTGTTTTGCGAATTGGAAATACAATTTTGTCCCATTACAAAAATACTCCATTCTGTAAAGTTATATTCATAAATCGACATAAAAGAAATCTGAGGCTTACGTCAGTCAATAACTTGTGCTCCTTTCTGAGCAGAAATCTATTTTTCATAACCCAATAAATATCTATATTATATCATTTTGTTGTGCAATGGCTGTAAAAAATGAAGAAAAAAAATGTTGCAACCTTTCTTCTTTTATTACAACCGTTTCCTCTTCTGGTCTGGTCTGAGAGACCAACTCCGGCAACCTTTTGCGTCTCAATTTTTAACGAATAGATTTTCACTCCTACTATGATTGTGACGCTATTTTCCTTTCTATATAAAATATATCTCAAGGGATAGAAATATTTTATGACATTTCATATTCCTTTCCCATTTTTATATCATATTGTCATTGTCAAGTTCTGCCTATGATCTCATATTTGTTCAGTTTATGTTTATACCCGTTTATGCTACCAGGATTTAACTGGTGTGGTGTGGTGAGGTAATCCTCATATATTTATACCCCTTTCACAATCCCATGCACAAACAAACAACGTTTTGGTGTGGCTTGTTTGGAGGAACTTCGTCACAAAAACACTATTTTATCCTTTGTACTTTTCTGCTACACTTTTTATTACAAAAGCAAAAGCAAGATTGGAAGTTAGAAGCCCGAAAGGGAAATGAATGAGGAGGTTGTTCATATACAAAACAAGTGTGGAATAGAGCTGCTGCTGTCGTAAATTAAATACAATGGAAAAACTCACGTTTTATGGCAGTTTTTGCTACCAGGCATAGAATGGCATGACATACAAAACCCAATCATATTATGTGTGTTGTGTGTGTGAGAGAGACTGCTCCTGAACTTGAACTATTTTATGAGGAGAGGAGAAGCAAAACACATAAAATTTTCTTTTCTAACTAATCCAACCTAAAACCCAGCAGCTATATAGCTGCTGGCTTGGCTTTTTGCCTAGTTATGCATTTACGCATAAAATACGCACACTCTCATGCCGACTTGGAGATAAAAGTTGTACACGAAAGAGGACAGACAATGAAGGGCATTCATTTCATGATGTTTACTTCTTCTCTTGCATAGCATGACTCCTGCTGCTGCTGCTGGAGTTTGGATTAGAATTAGATTCCTTGAGTGTAGAAAATTGCTACGCAGATTTTGAAATGAGAAAATTAATGGCTTTGGTCCCATCCGCAGAAACAGCGAGAGAGGAGGTGGAGATGAAAACCTAAAAAAGGTATCGTTTGTTTTGATGAGACGAACTCAATTTCACATGCATATCAAACTCAAACGTGTGTATATGTATGTAAATTTCAAATTTTCAATGTCAATGCCAAGAAAAAGGAGAGACTGAAGCCGACATATGCTAGGGTCTGGTTGGGTCTGGTGTGGGTTTGTTGGGTCTTGGTCTTGGCAAAATATGGGATGCGATGCACATATGCGCACTTAATTTCCATTTTCCATTTGCATGCTCAATGTGAAAAGTTTTTGTATTTATATATTATATTTGCTGGACTATGCGTGACTGCTTTCCTGCCTTAATACATTCCTGTGGTGCGTTGGTAGTTGTTTCTCCAAAAAAAAAGTTCCTGAAGTTGAAATTGGAAGTGAGTAAGAGAGGAGCATACTGCGTAGTTACGTGGTTCCTGACTTGATAAGGGATCATTACGTTTTTAAATGAAAGTGGCTATTAATGTAGTTGCTAGTGAGCTTCCCCTTCTTTCTGCCTGGTCTAGCTCTCTCTTCCTTTTTACCCAAACACGCCTTCTCCCTCATAAACAATTTCCTGGAAGCGAATTTCTTGATATGACATAATGAGTGGTTTGGGAGCTACACGGGTCACATTCAAAAGTCTTTTGAGTCAAAGTCATAGTCATCATCATCATCATCAGCAGCAGCAGCAGCAGCATGTGTCCAATGCCAAAACACCAAAACAAAAACGCACAGAAAAAAGTGTACATTTTCGCCCATCCTTATGGAGAAGGAAGCAATAAGAATGAGGAAGAAACCGGCATGTCATGCAGTTGTTCTTGTTGTTGGCTCTTTTCTACACATGAACTTGACATTGACTTTGATATTGGCACTAGCATCCATGGCATAAAAAAGGAACATGACTTTTCTGGACAAGCTGCAAAGTATAAACTAAGATGGACAGGGAAAGTTGTTTCTGACATTGAAAATGAAAGAGTATCGATTATTCAGCCCATTTGGTAGATGTTGGTTGGCAGTTGGCTTTTAGCAATTTACTGCGTCGTTCTTGCCTCTGGCATTATTAATAATGCGAGCAAGAATGAAGAAGGGAAGGAAAGAAACAAGAACGAGCATGATCTGATGACGACGACGACAACAGCAACTCATGTGAATAATGTACATGATCTAAAAAAAACTATCAAATTATTGCAGCAGGACGTAGACGTACATATGTATGCATTCATCGTGGAGTTGGAATTTGGAATGAGAAAAAAATGAAATGGATGACAAGACACTTTTGCCGCAGTCCAACAGTGGCGTTCAACGCAGATTAGACTGCCAATTTCCTTATATGCGTTGCGTACAAAATTGAAGAAGAAACTGGGCTCATGCTTATAGTTGGTAGTAGAGATTTAATTTCCTTCTGGAAGTTTCACTAGAATCTAGTCTACGGTTGGTCGTCGGTGAGAACGCCACTGTTTCTCCGCAATGTCAAAGAGGACACACGCACAACTCGATATCCGGCGCAACGTAGATTGTACATGTGCGTGAGTGTGAGTTGCTATATCAAAAACTTTATCGTATGCCATTGTAAAAGTTGCTATTGTCGAGGCTTCTTGCCAATGCCAAAGCCAAAGCCAAGCCCATGTCTGTGCAATAGGAAAGAGTAACTATGTATATTACATACGTATATTTACATTCACGGAATGTTTATGCGTAGATTGCACTGCAGCTCGAACTCGAACGAATAATACATTCATCTCAGTCTCATTGCATTGCGTAAGCCAAAGCCCAGGCAAGCCACCTACACCAGAAAATGTTGTGTTGGCATTGCAATCGCATTGCATCCCTACTCTCACTCGTTTTCTTGCATGTCTAGACTGCTCTGAGAGTTGTGTGCGTACTGCTGCGTTCGTAGTAAATGTAGAGAACAGACACGGAGCCTAAGAACAACCATGATATTTATGATATAGCTAAAGCAATGCTATGCTATACCTACCTAGTTACTTGTTCTTGTTCTATTCTATTACATTCCATGAAAGCTTTTTGCTTCGTCTTCTCTTCTCCTTTTCCGTGGCTTATATTATATATTGGATCGACGAGCTTGAACTTGAACTTGACTTCTTTTCCTACTTGGTTGATATCGATCCACCGACAAACTAAAAACCCACCAAAGACGTGCACTACTACTGTACTGACGACTGTCTACATACAAATACAGTGGGTATTGGGGGAAAGGGGCGAAGGGAATTCGGTGAAAGTGAAACTCATGGTCATGGCCGTCTCGAAGCTCGTGTTGGAATACCTATTTCAAAATGATGTTGAAAAGCATGAGGGTTTTTGGCTGACTGGTTTGGTTTTTTGGAAAAGAAAAGCGATTTGCTTTCAATAAACATAAACTTTTTCACCTTGAGTTTTTGGCTTCAATAACTAACTGTCTTGTTCCAAAACTTCCAAAGTAAAAGTAGCCTGTCTGATGGTGCTTTGAATTAAGTATATTTTCCTTTTGAATCAAGCATCAGAGCTTTAACCTTGGAATCCTAAATTGGATTTGGATTTCAGTTCGGTTTTAATTAGACTCAAGCCCCACTAGTTTGTAATTGACTGTCTGGTTCTTAAATTTCCTTTTCATTAACAAAAAACATGATGGCCGCTTCTCCTTCAATCAGCAGCCTTTTATATCATTTATCAAGCCTATGCAAGTGCATGTGAATACGGCATTACATTACCCTTCTTTTTCATCGTATTTTTTTAGCCACCTCACCTTCTCTCCTTCACTTCTCCTTATGCTAATAAGCAGGTTGAAAAAACCAGGTATTTCATGCATGTCCATGTTCCCATCTATTGCATAATACAATGCACAATGCAATGGTTGAATTCTATTCTGTTCTATTTGCTTTACTCTTCCCTTCTGTTCTGCTATGTTATGTTCTCTCTAATGGTGACTGAGTTCAGTTTATAAAGTGCGTGTGTGGATCTACGCACGTACGCATTCGTTCTTCCTTCTTCCATCCATCCTTCCCAACCAGAACCACCAGACCAGACTATCATCGTCATCACATCACCAGCAGACCAGACAAAACTCAAAAAATGTACACAGAATAATATAATTATCATTGTTCTTTCTATTGTAACATGTTTCATTTTATAATCCCAACATCCTACATCCCACCTTGCCTTATGTCTTCTAACGAGTTTGCTAAAGGTGGTATGGTTTGGTTTGGTGGTGCTGTTGGTAAGTACCAATATGCAACAACATCATCATCATTAACTTCAGCTATGAAAAAAGTTTTGCAGGTTGTGTTTTTGGGAACATGCATACAATATTATTCATGAAGATATGAAATGAAAACGATATGAAAGGATGGCCGACTCAATGAAAATATTTGTAAGAAGGAAGGATGCAGGATAGTACTGTAATATGCAGTGCATTTAATACCGCATGGTTGATGGTGGTGTTTTCATACAAAAGTAAATTATGATATGATGCGATACGATAGCAATGTTGAATGTTGCATTAAAAGTTTTTGTGCGTAAGAAAAAAGAAGAGGAAGATGCGCCTCATATCATATCAAGTCATATCCAGCACTGCGTGATTCCTTATACACGCACATCATCGTGGTGGTATGGTCGTGCTAGGAGAACATCCAGATGGAATACGAATATATGAAAAGGAATAAAAGTTAAAGTTACGCTGAAGCAACCTCTTTTTTGGTTTTCTAACGAGAATTTGAGTTGAGTATGTGAGATGATGTTTTATTATGGGACGTTGGGACGTGTGCTTACTTAGATATGAATGTTTCATAAAGGGTTAGTAAATTGGAATGTAGCCAAAGGTGGAAAGAGCCAGCCGCTTATATTAAGTATCCCCACCCAGAAGGAGAACTATCTGGAACGTCAAGTTAAACATTCATTTCATACATTCAGCTCCAAATATGCATGTTATGCATGGTACTTTATTCGCGGTGTATTATTAACATCGTTATTTTAAAGACTGACATTGCGTTGTGCTGTTATGTTATGTTGGCTGTTGCCATACAAGGAAAAATCATAAACTGGTTCAAGTTCAACGTGGTCTGGAAATAATGAAACCCTAAAAATTCCTTTCTCGGGCTGTGCCTGTTGAGAAAAAAAATCCGTTATGTACGTTGTTATGTACGGTTTTATGAGCTCTTCCAGCCTGCCACACATGCGCTCATTCGTATTTGTAATATTATAGATATATGCATATTATATATTTTTGGAAGACAAAACGCATTGCGTTTCTCCAAAGCTGCATGCAAAAACTGCTCCGACCACAACCCTTCTTTGTTGTGAACTTCAACTCCGAAATAAACCAGACCAACACCGGTACATTGCGTAGAATGCATGCGTTGATGTTGATGATAGTGTCACGTAGTTCTTCCGGTGCAGGCTTAAAAAGCTTCGGTTGCCGTTGCTCCTTCTTCCTAGATATTTTGAGGGCATTTGAAGAACAAACGTGAACGCTTACACGCAATGCAGTACGCACTTAATTTAGTTAGCATGTTGTAGAAAAAACCCGGGCTAGGTTGGGTTTTCCATTCCACCCAAAAAAAACTTTGGCTTGGCAGCTCCACGAAAAGAATTGGATTATACATACGCATCAACTCATCATGATGATTTCATCAAGACGAAAGTTACAAAGCTTTCAAGAAACTATTCTTTCTTTTCTCAACTCAACTAAACTCAAACCTCTGCATGGGCTTCCATTTCTTTCTCATTTTCTTAGGTGATGACGAGTTACGAGTTGGAGGAGGATGATGGTGAGAAGCCATATACAAACTAAAATCCTTTCTCGGTATGAAAAACTCTATTCAAATAAAGAAAAAAGCTGGCAACTCCACCCGATTCCATTCTATTGCAATGGGATGAAATATTGTATATAAAAATGCCAAGCTAGGCTGAGATATAATGTAATGATGAGAAGAAAAACTTCCTTTTTGATTTTGACTTGGAATTAGGAAAGACCTTCAAAAGCCTTTACTTTTTCTTCCCATTAGTCACTCTTTTGGATCCCTATAGAATACTCGACTAGACTACAAGTATGTTTCTCTCTCTCTCTCCTTTGAAATAATTTCTGCGTAGTAAAACTTTGCCTAGTCTAAATTAACTCATACATAGCATGCGAATGCGAAGCCAAAACCAATCTTCTTTATTATGTGAAATGGAAAAGACTCATTTTTTCATTAGTCAACCATTTCCACATAATCATATTGTAGAGTACCTTGTTAACAAGAAAATATATGAGGCATAGAAATGGAATGAGAGCAAAAAAATATTTTTTTCTATAAAAAAAATTTAACACCGATAAAAGCTCTACAACGAAGAAAGGTTAGAAGAGGAAGGTTATGATGCGTGTAGAGTTTAAAACCAAACTATATACTTTGTACTAACTTTTCTTGAATATTCCAACAGCAAAAAGTTTCTGGTCTTATCAACCAGAGCTAATCTACAAACGCAATAATGACTTTGTCTATCCTCACTCACACCATTTTTGTTAAAATGAGCTCAACTTGTGTTCACAACTTCCTGTTAGTATCGTGTTTTAATTTGATGCGTAGAAAAACGAATGTGAATGTCTAGCTCTAACTTTGCTTGCTCTCAAGTGCACAAACATTTACCAATGTACACAAGATGCGTTACATAAGTATGCACATTCGGCATTCACCAAGAATTTATTATTATTCGTTTAGCTGATAAGAATTTTTTTGTGAAAAGTTATAACGTTGTAAGTTGTAACCTAAAACTCTGAGTTGAGAATGTGAATGTTTAAGAATTTTAAGATACGGTTACTAACTAGGAAACTCGTTCAGTCAAACGTGGCATGTTGAATGTTCAATGTAGGAATGATTTTTGTAGGATTATTCGCTGGCTTGGCTGGGCTTGGTTTGGCTCACGCTCGTTATGCTCCGTTGAGATGAAGAATGTTGGTTGATGATTAGTTTCGTTCAAAGAAATAATTGCGTAAAGAGATTTTGCGGGTGGGAGATCCGAGATCCAAAAATCCAAGTGGAAAAAAGGGCAGGGCAACCCATTTTCCATTCCATAGAAAATAAAACGAGACACGTTAGGGAGGGAGCAGCATAGCAGTTCACTCAAGTCAGAAGCAATCTGTTTAAAAAGTTGACATAATTATGAGCAGTTAATTACACTCACTGCGAGATGATGCTAAAGCGAATAGAGGGAAAGGGTTCATCTTGAATCTTGAAGCGGATGAGGTGTGGGCGTCCAGGGACTCATTTTCGGGGTTCATGATGATTAAGATACATTATCATTATGTTTTACTTTACATTATAATTTAGCCTAGAGAACTCTTTCGTAATTTCTTGAATGTCTAATGTCCCCAAACGCAGTGGTAAACCTAATAAAAATTTACTTATTACTAGAATATGAAAAAATCTTTATGAACTCCTAAGCGTACCATTTGAAATAATGAAGAAGATAATTCATAACATGTGCCTAAAATTCATTAAAATAAAATCCAAATTGCAATGTATGGCATGGTTCAAAACAATAAAACACATTTGCATACAAATCATGCCAAATCTGAGAGTTATACGCACATGTGACCAAAACTACGCAGTTCTTTTTATACACCAGAATCAGACCAGACCAGAATTATGGGCTACAGTTCAGTGCCCAAAAGCTGAGACCAAACTACCGAAGCTGTAGAAAAGCACCGAGAAAATCTCTCACAATTGGATTTACTCATTGACTTATATATAACGCAACGCCTGTATAATAGTAAGTGACCCCATGATTGTATGTGAAAGTGATCCCATGAAACTTTTACACTTTTTTAAAAAATTTATAAACAAATTTAGTGGAAATTTCCACTTTAAAATAACACATCGTCACTTTACTTTTTTTGTTAAATTTCGTGACATAATATCGTTTTATATGGAAAACCTACTGATTAAATTCTTTTTAACAGCTTATTAAATTGCTATAATTACACTTTCAGAGCTTCCTTGGCCTTAGCGGGCCTTCCTTGCTTACGTTTTTCAAGAATTGGTATTGTTTTAGCCTCCGGAATGACAAAAAAGTTTTCTATTTATTGCAATACCCAACACATGCCTACACAAATATTGTTTTTAATAACCAGAACAGGTGCAGGACGAATCCGTCCAGTTTAATTGTGTGTTTATCGACTAATGTGCATTATTTCACCTCACTAGATCTGACTTACTGAAATGATTCGGTTTGAATCTTGAGGGTCAACAATGGGGTTTTAAAACAATTACTAAAATTAATACATTAACCTAGTAACACCTTCTCGAGCGTTCGGAATGATCGCTTTTGCTAGCTTTAATGTTATGATGTTACTAACTATAATAGTATTGAGGTTCGAGTTTAGTGAGTAGATATGCGTGAGCACAGAATGAGTAGAATCATCTGAATGATGTTAGCGAGAAGGATCAAGCTCACTTTCTTCCTTCCACGTGAGTTGCTTTCTCAGGGGGAATGTCCCTTGACATGATTGGTGAAAGGAAGGTTTTCTCCTGACGCTAGGCCATGATTGGTGGAGATACCACAAATGTCAGGTAGCCTGATAGTTTCCTAGACTTACAAAGGAAATTCCTATTAGGAATACAGCCCGTGACATGATTTCAAACGATTGTATTTAGGCTCAAATGTTTAACTTTTTATCTCGGCTAGTTAGCTCGTATGATTACATACGAGACTACTTTGTAACGTTATGCCTTCTTATCTACAACCTAACTGTATGCTTAATCATTGATAAGCCCAGGATCGATTATGAGTAACAATAACGTATAATTAATAGCGTAGCAATTAAACTTGACTGAATACATTCTGCGCCAACTGCACGAAAGACTAAGCACACCTTCACATTATCAAATATGACCACGTCTAATAATACTACAACACATACTTCTCAGTGTCTATGTCCTTCAGCTTAGAGGTTCCGGTTGCTTTAATTAAGTAAAATATTGTTTGTTCAACTTTTTAAAATGTTAATTAAATAATTTAATGACATTAAAAATTCGGTGCTGCTCATTCACTTATGAAATTGGGAGAAGCATTAATGTACAGGCAGATGTTTATGACAATAATGAGTATCAAGTTACATATTATTGCAAGTGCTCTTTCTTGCTTACATGTATATTACTCAAAATTAATTACATCTTTATGTTCAAATGTAATCGTTAACATAAAATATATTTGATTCAATGTTTCTTTTAAAAAGTGTCATTTTCATTTCTTTGTGTGATGAAAATCCTGAGTAAGGTACAATAGTTTCATGGGATCACTTTCGTATAACGTCATGGGGTCACTTCATATTATAGAAGTGTGCGATTAAATGTAAGCCATTTTTAACTCATCCTTTCTTTTCTTTTGGTAATACCAAAACCAATCCAATCTTCCAATGAACAACGATGCAATCATCATCATATCTTTTTAAAGTAATGAAACCCTTCTCATAACGGAGCAGGAGTATTCCGAAAAAAAACTTTTGCTGTTCAAACAAAGGGTTCATTTCAATAAAAGGTTCAGAGAAAATTCCCAACGGGGAATACAATGTGAAGCGTTCAATAGAAATGATATGTATATTTGTTCATCTTGTCTCTTGTTGAAGCAGGCAGTAGGCGACTAAGGTAAATTCTGAATTCTCTTTTTGTTCATTATAAAAAGTGAAAGAATTAGAATCCAGCAAAGCAAACATATGTATCCACATGTGCTTGTGCATCCTGTTCTGTTCCAATCTTTCTTATCCTCTCTTGCAACCAAATTTTTTAAAGACTTTATTCATTATTTTCCCCCAGCAGTCATTGTTTATATTACTTTAAAACCGCAGTATGTATTATTGTATTATACTCTCCCTCGCTTTACTTTTCCACTCCAGAACTTTGCTGTTTAAGAATATATATTCTCATCGTTTCTCGGAACAAAAACAATATCTAAAACTATCTCCCTACTATTTTCTAGGAAGGGGAAAAGACAAAAGAGAGTACAAACTGGGATAAAGTGGAATAGCCTGTTTTATTTAATTCCATTACGGAATGAGAAACTTTCATAGATACATCCATACATTTGTTCAGTTTAGTATCCCATTCTCCTCCAAGTCCAAGTGAAAACAAAGACGCTCTTTCTTTTTATTTAACGTACGTATCTACGTACGTTTTCCCGAGTTTTAACTGTTTATTTGTGTCTAAAACTAAGGAAAACAAATGGAAAACTTCAAAGGAACACGTTAGTTCCAATTCCAAACCCAAAAAAGAATGTTGTGCTTGAGATGTCATGAGAAAACCGAAAAAGACAGATACGCCAAGCCAAGTTCATCAAGTATTTCTCTCCGGGAAAATATATAGCATGTTGAGAGATTCTTTCCGAAAAAAGCATTGATATAAAACATAAATGTATAAATGTATTACATTTTGAAAAGAACATTCAATAACATTGCATTGGCTCATTCATTCATTTTTCCTTGCTCTTTCTTGAAGAATGTCGTTATCATAGGTCACTTCACTTCACAAAATTCCTCAAAATCCAACCCAATCCACATCCACATCCACCCCTGTCTTTTCTCTCTCCTCTATATTTTTTCGGTTGAGATTCCCAAACGCACAATAGGGAAATCTTAGCAAGTATATCAAGTAAAGTACACATTGAAAGTTATAGCAATAGCAAAACATTCTTCCTTTCATTCGAGAAGAAGAGGGGAGAGTCGTCGAGGGAAGTTGGAACGTTGGAAGTGAGAAGGAAGCCAAAGAAATTGAGCCTGCTTATCATCTTCTCCTTCTTCTCATTGTGTTTTTATACATTTTACCATCATCCCTACTCCTGGAATTGAAAGTTAAAGTGAATCCTGTTAAACTGCAGGTTTTAAAGAAAAACCTCTACATTGTATTTTGTATTGCATCATATTTTCTTCCTCTACATAAAACATGCGCCCATCACAAGAATTCCTTTTTTACATACATTATATTATAAAACTACTCCTGCTCTTCTTGTCCTGTCAATAATAATCAAACAACAAATATCTACAAGATTCCTTTTCCCTCTTGGCTCACGTCTCAAAATACTTACAAAAGAAACTTTTGTAGGACCCTACCATCATCCTATATCTTAAAAACTTTAGAGATATGATATGACTGAATGAACGGCTCGATCTTCTCCTCAAATTTCCCTGAAAGCTATAAGTATGGGTTTCTCTATAAACTAGTCCTTCTCATCTCATCATCCTCTCTTGTACTTCATTCAATTCAATATGAAAGTGAAAATAACCCAAACCCAAACCAAAGCAGGAAGTGAAATGCTTTTCACTCATCATTTTATCTTGAAATGCAATATCACATATCACGAAGGATTCCCAATGGATACGTGTATAACTTTTCTTGTCAATAGAGGAGAAAGAAGAGCTTCCCTAGATTTAGCTGGAGCCTGAGAGAGGAGAAGAATTTCTTCTTCCTGGTTTGGTTTTTGGTTTGGTCTTTTTGCCTGGCTCTTCCATCATATCTTATGCTTATACTTAACTTTGTCATGTCTAAATTCCCCTCCTGACCAAGATAAGAGTTGTGAAAAGTGAAGTCTTTAACCAAAATCAAGACAGGCATCGAGTAAAGAGAAAGAGAGAGGCACCAACCAGAAGCCTTATTCATGAAGTAGATTTAGAAGCTGGTGTTGGAGCTGGTATGCAATAAAAGTACCTATGTATTTAGTATACTTATACAAAGTATAAGCACTTATGTACACATGACATGACAAGTCAAAGTCAAGTAGACAGCAGAGAGAGAGAGAGGGAAAGTCAGGGAATTGGGGAAATAAGAAAGAAGGCTTCGAAGAAAGGAAGAAAATAAATACATGGAAGCATGCGAAGCATGTACATAAGTTGCGATGAAAATGTCCGTTTAGTCAGTCAAAATCTGAAATATTCTTAGATAATAAATAAAGGAAGGGAAGCTGAAATATGGAGGAATTCTGGACGAAAGGAGGGTACGTGGAAGAGAAAGTTAATAAATTTTGAACAGTTTCAGAAAAATATGCAACAATACAAAATTCTTCAAAACTGTTGTGGATCAATCATACACGAAGCCGATGCACAGATATCTATGTTGGAGTAATATAAAATTGAATTTAAACGAAAAATGTTGAAGCGCAGAAGGTAAGCAAGGTGATTTTAACATCAGCTTTGCCAACGTTCAATCAAATGATCCATACATTTTCTGTATTGAAATGAAACCTACGTTCCAAATTTTTCAAGGTTAGCCTACTCCACTACTCTTTCAAGTCCAAGACAAGCGACTCAACTAGGGAATCTTCCTGATATATTCTATGAAATGGTGAAGAATGTTGACTCACAAACAAAACAAATTGCATCTTGCTCTTGCAGAACCTGTTCTCCAGCTTCCAGATCCTAAAACAATGGGAATTACTAGAAGAGCCAAAGCCAAGTCAAGTCCACTTCACTGAAATTCAATGTTGAAAGTTGGTGAAGCTTGAAAATAGAAGAATGATTCATGACTTTTGTTATATCCATCATAAACTAACTTCTCATTTCCAGTTTAGTTTTATAGTCATCATCATCATCTTATCTTCCCTTTTGTTTTCTTCCTCATTCCCATTAAATTGCGCTTCAAATTTAATCGACTAGCAAAGCCAAGCCGTAAGCTATATAACAATATATAATGCGTATAAAACAAATCACCTAACATCACATCGTTTCTCCGAATTACAAATTCACATAAAAATATCCGATTTTAAATTGAATTAATAATGAGCTTACTGGTTTTTTTCTACGTCTTGATCAAATTTTCAATTGTTAATTAGATTAGCATCGCTAAATAATTTTTTGCTTCTTGTTTTCGTACCAAACCAATGACCGAACAAAAAACATTTGAGTAATATTTTTTCGTACACGTGACAAGTTGTAATTCAAACCTACCTAATCTAATTAAACTTTTACTGAAGAGTTGCCATCTGCAGAATTATACATGTCATCATCATCATCATTCTGCCAAAGCCAAAGCCAATTGTTTTGTGCTGTTATATACTCCTGTTATTTTTGTTATCGTCTACTACTAATAATTCATTATCAAATACGAAAACATTCCTATTCAACGTCGGCTTGAAATAAATAATGAGAACTTTTGAATTAATCATGCGAGTAGCCACTTTCCTATTACCTCGGATCATCGTCATCCTATAATTTATGGATTGTCCTCATCTAGTTGACCAACAATAACACTTCAGCCACTCCACACTACTCTTGACTCTTTTCAATTTCAGGTGGTTTGTTTACTAGAATGAGGATCTGTGATGTAATGTAATTCCTCCATTTTTTATCCATTTCGCCAGTTTTCGTATTAAAACTCACAATAAGTTGGTTAGTTAACAAAACCAAATTCCGGTTTTCTGTTGTCAGCATGTGGGAAACATGAAACATTAAAAACTCCATGAAAAGAGAAGTATAAAGTAATGAATAAATATTTCGCCACCACCAACTCACCAACCAACGATATTGTTTCATCCATTCAGTTTGATTTACCCGTATAGAAAGAATTATTCTTTTTTAGATAAAAACCTAATAATAATATAATACTGTTACTCACGACGAGTAAAAAACCCTATAAAACATATACAATATAGCTTCAGTAACCTAATATAGAAAGCTATCATAATGATTATGATTGTGATCATAGTTTCCCATTGCCCACACAAAATTACACAATATATTCTGTTTGTGTTGTGTTGCGTTGCATGCATCAAGTGCATTCACGACGATGGACGAACTCCAGTCCAGTCCAGTAATCCAGACAATCCACTCGAGTGGTATGAGTATGAGAGAGTCTCGCCTCAAATTCCCATTAGCATTATCAACATTGTTGTTGTGTTTTTTATGTTATATTATGTTGCTGTTGTTGGTAAACACCGACTCGACTCGACATCTAAACCATCGACATCGACTCTCAACTGGACAGCAGCAGCAGCAGTTTGTTTTTTACTGGGTTGTTTATGACCTTGAATCAAATGAATGTGTGCCTATTACTATTACATCCTACATTCTACATTCTATGCTGAAAATGCATCAGACCATCATCATCATCATCATCAGCTCACATCAACATCGTAACTCTAAAGTTATGTCATGGAATGGAGAGGAGAGAGATGAAAGAAAAAAAATCTCAAGAGAAAAGTAATCATGATGACTGAGCAAGTGGAAATAATCTTCCTGGAATATATATACATCTATACAAAACACATAATACATAAATGGCCAGATGTATTATATTGTGTGAGCGAAAAAAGGAGCAAAAAAAGAGCTTTAATGTAAGAAAAACACAAAACGAAATGATCAAAGAAATTTATTTTGATATGAGCAGACGGTTCCAAAAGAGCGAACCTCAACGCTCAACCGCTGCTGACAATAACAACAAAAATGTATTAATGAAAGAGGTGTGTTCTGCGTTCTATTTCTCCTTGATAGGAAATCTCAAGAGTCAGCATAGCAGCAAGACAAGCAGGGGATAACCTCAGGCAAAAAAAGGAAACAAGAGACCATCAATTTTTCTACCTCTCTCTCAGGTTGTTTATGGAGTCAAGTCAGTTGGTTTTTTTGGTGTGGTGCAGATTTTTACATAATATTCTCATCCCTTGCCTTTTTATATTCGCTTCGTTAACGTAGGTAATAAGCGGTGGTAATGAATGTGTGTCTCTAGGTTTCTGTGCCTTTCCCTTCACCTTCTTAAAATCTTCCCACAATTTTCCAGGGTCTCTCCACCATAATCATGATGATATTAGCATGTTGCGATCCTCCAGTCAAGTCAACTATCCTTCTAATTTTCTTATCAAAATAACAACTTTTTTTTATTTCTCAGCTCAACTCAGCTTCAATCAAATTCCTTTACCCATTATTATTATTATTATTTTCTTTCATTCTCATTCCCTGGCTCTAGAACAAAAACACGATTTGGGAAGTAAACGGGTGTTTACTGTTTGTGTTTACAAAAAAAAATCACGAAAGGAAGGATGATGATCAGAGCCAATTTTCTTTACGTGCGGTGTCCATGCCCATTTTGCTGAGTCGTGATTTGATATCCGATGAGATTTATTTCCCATAATGTGGTACGTGCATATGACAAGATGAGATGATGACTGGCTTGGCCTGGCCTGATGAGAATGATTCATAGCAGTAAAATAGTGGACATAAAAAATAAATAAAACAAAACGTACACGCTAAAACAGGACTTGCGGTTGGCTGGAGAAATAAAACCTTGAAGGGCAAAATAGAGAATAGTTTTTGTGGGATTGGAATGGAAATGGAATGAAAGCTAGTAAAACAAGGTTTTGCTTCGTAAAAATGAAACAAAAGATGATTGTGTTTTGTAAGTTGTAATTCCTTCGGCTGTTTTTTTCATCTTGTTTCATTCTTGAGCAGCTTGATCATTTCATACATACTTTCGCACAGTGGTTCGAAAAACATCAAAAGGTACATGGGGATATCACTGTTAGCGGAGACAAAATGAAGCCGAATTAAAAAAACCGCATGACAAAATTCGAATCCTGGTCGGAGTTATCGCACTTTGAATAGATGCAATTTTCGAGTTGCGTGGGCGTTGACGAATTTGAAAATCTTGTTTAAAAAATGCACAATTAAGTTTAAAGTGTGGAATATTGCATTTAATGATTTGTCTAGTTGAATGGCACATAATAGAAGAAAAAAGTTCCGGATAACATGTTAGTAGTATGAGTAATTCAATTAAATTGATTTTTTTTCATTAATTTTTTTAACGAATGTCCTTCAAGAAAAGTCTAATTCATTAGTTGTAGAGTGTACTTCCGACTGTCCTCTACAAGCTGCAAAAAGAATCGTAGGCTTTGACCCCGGGTCACCGGAGATATCACCAGTTGAAGATATCCAGGTAAAATCCAATTAAGTATTACACAATATGTGAGCAGGGATGGACAATTTGCACCCATAACAAATAGAAGCTCAAATTAAAGTGGAGTTTGAGTACTTGACTGGTAAGAATACACATACTACACTATAGTATAATAGTATGAACCATCGTTGGTCAATTTGCTTCATATAACTTGAGTTAATTTGATGTTATATTTGTTATGGGTGCAAATTGTCCATCCCTGCTCACATATTGTGTAATACTTAATTGGATTTTACCTGGATATCTTCAACTGGTGATATCTCCGGTGACCCGGGGTCAAAGCCTACGATTCTTTTTGCAGCTTGTAGAGGACAGTCGGAAGTACACCCTACAACTAATGAATTAGACTTTTCTTGAAGGACATTCGTTAAAAAAATTAATGAAAAAAAATCAATTTAATTGAATTACTCATACTACTAACATGTTATCCGGAACTTTTTTCTTCTATTATGTGCCATTCAACTAGACAAATCATTAAATGCAATATTCCACACTTTAAACTTAATTGTGCATTTTTTAAACAAGATTTTCAAATTCGTCAACGCCCACGCAACTCGAAAATTGCATCTATTCAAAGTGCGATAACTCCGACCAGGATTCGAATTTTGTCATGCGGTTTTTTTAATTCGGCTTCATTTTGTCTCCGCTAACAGTGATATCCCCATGTACCTTTTGATGTTTTTCGAACCACTGTGTTTCGTGTTCTTATCTATTACATTTTATTTTCATTGCATACAAAATGCAATCCTTCTCCTCCTCCACTCCAACGGTCAGCGGCGCCTGTTGCATATTAAGGAGATCCAAATGCATGCATCATGGATGTCTGTCTGTTTAAGTGCGCATTACATATTACATTTACGCACTCATTACATTGTTATATAAAGTGTTGTATTTACTGAAACTGAACCTAGTCTATTCCCTGCTGCTGGTGGTGCGAGATATATTCCATTTTTTCGTGTTTAACGAGAATCAAGAGCATGATAAAGGATGCTGCCGGAGCTGACAGTGGGCAAAAAATGTGCTTGTAATTTATTGCCTGTCCACTAAAAACCACGATACATTTATGTATAACATATTACTTAGGCTAGGCTCAGAAAAAAGAAGATGCTGAAGAGTTGTGCTAAGTCGGTATTTCATAATACTATGCATTATCATTACATTACATTATAATGCATAATATTATATGATTATTCACTACCTTTTTAGCTCTAAGGCACTTATTTCATAAAAATCTGTCCATGAAATGCATTGCAATCAAATCACCACCACCTTCTCCTTCTCTCTTCTTCCTTCCCCTATACTACTGGCTCTCACTCTTGCTGCTCCTCAAGAAGACAAGAGCATTTGAAATTTTGAAAAGGATTTAGCATCCACTCCTTCATCACTTCACATTCCACCACTTTTCTCCTTCATTCGCCCTTTCTTCTCGCACAACAGCAGAACAATGAGAAAGAAGAGAGTGAAGCTAAAGTGCATCATTGTATTCGCTTGTACTTTTTACATACGAGCTTGGCTGCTCTGGCTCTATGCTCGTTGCTCCACTCTTCTTTCCTCCTTCAAGCTCTTGTTTCAATTCAAAGACTAAAAATGCAAAAACATTATGACACACCAGCACATTCTAAAAACTTGCTAATGAGACGAAACTGGAAAGGAAGGAAAAACCATGTCGATCTTGAGACCGTATATCATCATCACCATCAGCAGTTAGCATTATGTTACATTACATTACACAATACAATGTTATGCACGTTCAACATGTGAAATAGACAGAAGAGAGGCGAAACGTTAAAAAACTTTACTTTTTATGACACCAACAAAACCACCATGTAACACTGGTGTGGTGAAACATGCAACTTCCAACGTTCATGACATTGTACAATTCAGGCTGGGCTCATTAAGTTGTTACAAGCTATGACAGTATAAAAATGCTAAACAAAGCTATAAAACCATTTCCACTTTTGACTTTGCATCCTATCCTCATCCTTTCTTGACATTCTTTTGTGAATTCTAAAAAAATAAACATTTTTTAAAGCCTTCCTTTCACCTTACCTTCCATCTCTGAATTTTATGAAATGTATGACGTGATTACGTAAGAATAAGAATGGAATGGGGCTTTAAAACATCCATACTTTTTGTTAAGGTGTGTTTAGAATTTTAGATGTGATAGGTTGAGGTGGATTTGGAGTTTGGATTCATCACGAGTGACATGTTTTTTACACACAATGATAAGCAGCCCCCACGCAGAAAACAACCTTGCATGATAATAAAATTATGAATATGCATGCAAAAATAAACATTCTATTTGATGAGACACACATCTTATTTGAGAAAACAAATACTTTTTTTTTTATTTTTTGGGTTTTCATCATTTTTTTATCTTGTAAATATTTAATCACGATAAGAATAACATCATCATATCATATCATATATCATCATCATCAAGTATATAGCAATGTGTAGCAATAATCTGTGTGTGTGTGTGAGTAGTAGTTTAATAATAATTGTATTAATAATATTATGTGTACTTTGGATTTAAGTGTATGCGACACATGTAATATATAGGTATATTATACACATAATATACCAACTTTATATCGTTCATCATATTTATCATTACGTTATATGTTATCATGCATATAAATCTGCAAATAAAATGCATTAAATCTGAAATCTTTGTATTTAACTTTTGTTAATCATCATACTCTCATACTCCTCATCAAATCATCATGATAAAGAGTAAATCTTTATTATCAATTATGTCTATTGGTTTTTCTTACCTAAAACATGTTTCATCTTTTGGAGATACATTTTAGGTAAACGTTTAAATCTTATATATTATTTATCGATATCAATATTCATAATCAGAGTAAGTATTAATTGTACTTAATTATTAATAAAGAAGTAAATAGTAAACATTATTATTTCTTTCAACAAAAAACAAAGTTGTAGATAGTAGATACAATACACTCACTCACACACGTAAAATACAAATCGCATACAAAGATATAATATAATAACGTACGTAGCACGGTACATTTTACATTACACGTCCTCCTGAGACATATTCGAACATTTTGGTTTTTAGATAAATCTTGTTGCTTACTTGCTAACATAGTAGAATATATTTATATATATATATATGTTCTTTTTTAGGTTTTTTTGTATCATTTATACGTACTTGAAGTTTGAAGTTGTCAAAAAAAATGTCTACGTATTTTACTACACACGCTTTTCATACCA
Source organism: Orchesella flavescens (assembly GCA_964034955.1). NCBI lineage: Eukaryota > Metazoa > Arthropoda > Collembola > Entomobryomorpha > Orchesellidae > Orchesella > Orchesella flavescens. The sequence goes on along the minus strand of OZ035958.1, from coordinate 30,551,737 downwards.
TTTTACATACATATACTCATGTCAAGGAAGAAGAAGTTGAAGGAAATGAGTTTAATATTTCCATAAATATTCTTACTTCTTTTTAACCTCAAAACAAAATCCTAATATTTGTCTCCGTCTCCAAAAATTTCTGTTACTTTTTAGCAATCCATCAAAATCAAACGCTAACGACGACACACGACGACGAAGACGACGACGTCTCTGATCTGATCTGAGTGTAAGCGACAGCAAGAAGTCAAAAAAATGATTTGAATTCAATCATTTTTTCTTTCATGGAATTTTACAAATAGTTTATGTATATATCTAGCCATATTTTTTTTTGTTTATATTACTTACCGACTAGCAAATGGATTTTAAAACAGCACGAAACGAGATGATTATTTACTTTTTTTCTGTAAGTTTTATAATGCACGCAATATACCGGTATCATAATAGAGTCCGTGAAAAACTTTTTAAAACTTTTAAAACCATTCAATTCAGATGTAGATCATCAAAAACCTTTTAGCAAAAAGCTTCTCCTTTTGAAACACTCCTTTTTATGATTTTGTTATGTGTTTAGTATTTTTTTATATCAAAAAAGAAAATTCACGGTCAAGTTTTATGTTCCCTATTCCTCAACTTGAATCAATCCGATTTTACTGATCAATGATGATTGCTCCAACGTACCAGCTGTAATTATCTTGAATGCAATTATTTTACAATAATGCTTCAAAGAATAGTATGGCCCGCTTTTCCATTTGGTGCAATGTTGATTATTACAACGCAAATACATTTATATATGTATGTATGTATTGTATGTTTTGACAATTTTATAATGCTATTATGTAATGAACTTTTTACTACAGCAAACAAAAAACATTCCACGAGTTTCACAAGCAGCGAAATAGCCGACTAAGGAATTGCTGCAATGCAACATGCAACGTGCAATTCCTTTCCTGTCCTAGTCCAATACTATTAAATTTATTGTTACCAAGTTTTTATAGTAGTAGAGTACATGCAAACAATTAAGTAATAATATTAAATATTGTATTGTTGTTATTATAGAAGTTCAAAAAGTCTCTTATAAAAATGACCAAGTTTGAGTCTCCATTTGCAATCCTCTTATCCTAAAAATATACCAGGGAGAGTGAAATGTCTCACAGCTTTGCTTAAAGTAGCCCATGAGAGTGATCCTAAAGCATGAATTTTTCATTACCTTTTATCTAATTCTACCTACTTACATATAAGCCCCTTAAAAACTGTCCCAAAAAATTTGACATTAAGTAAGTATTTTAATATGTATACAACATCTCTGCATTTAAGTTTTGGCAAAGAAAGTCCTTCCTTTGCGAAATCTTCTTCATGAGAGGAAATTTAAAGCGTTATACACCGCTGCTGCTAAATATATTCTATGAATTTATGTACTTATATATGTATTATTACTATATATGTATTACTACTGGACAAAAAACATTTCAAAAGAAGCTTTTCATATGCAATCCAAATCCTGATTTATGAAACTTTCCTCCAATCTTTCACCTCCATCATCATCAGCTCATATGTTGTATGCAAAATATTATGCTGGTTGGCTCCCCGTTTAAAATACACAATGCAAAACGATTCCAGGTTCCATGTAAAAGTTAATCTTGTCATCTCATTCCTTTTTCAGGTACGGAGCGACACACAGAGCTTAAGTTTGTAAAAAATATAGAGCTTTTCAACCACCAGTGCAGTATGCTAAAAACCAGGTGTTAGCTATGATATAATAGCAGCAAGTTAACAAGAGCAACAGTCAACAGTGAGGTGCAGTATGAGTAATATTATGCAAAACTAAAAACCTCGACATCAAAAAATTAATTTTGCTTTTTGTTACAACTAATAAAACTTCGCCTTGAGTTAGCCAAAGCTGTTAGCTTTTTATATCCATCATCAGCTATTACGACTTTATTCTTATTATACTTTTGTTTTGTTTTTACTACCTTCAATACTACTGTTACTGTTCTTGATGATTATGGCTTAGACAAAAACTTGTATTTATGCTATGCTACGCTACTATTACTATCCATTAAGGTTCCCCACTGACTGAAATGGTTCTCTAACTCGTAAACTTTCAATGTGTTTAGTTGAGATTGTGTACTAGTTGTAGTAATATAAATTTTTACTACTAGGTTTTTTATACAAAATGTACACTTACATTTTAATATCAAATGCGACATACATTCATTCATTCCAGTTCAAAAGTAAGCATGTACCAAATTTATCCATATTTGTTTTTACAATCATGCAGGCAGCAATCTTGAAAGCTGTAAATTTTTCTCTCCACAATATTTATGTATATTGAAAAAACAGTCGTTCATTCTCTCTATTCATCCTGATAATAATAATTCATTTTGTTTCCAAATTAAACATTCTTGTAAGCATATGCGTCAAGTCATTCAGTCTTGTGTCTCTTTTGTACTGACTCACTTGGACTATACGTTCTGCAATTCAAATAGTAGTTTCTCCACAAAAATTATCCACACCCCTCCATATTCACTCACTCCTCACAAAAAGAGATAGTGAGGAGTGGAGTTAGTTAGTGGGGTAGAATTCATGGTGTGGTGAAAGCAAACCAAAGGAATACACAAGCTTGACATTCAAACTTTTATATAGAATAGAATTTTTCTCAAAAATCACAATCACAACAGAAATTACTTCACTCATGCCAATCGTTTTCGTTATTATTATTTCGGTAAAATCGGTGGGAAATAAAAATATAACTAATTTAATTTAATTCGCTAGATGTTGCCTGCATCATCGCATGCTAATAAATTCGTGACTCTCGTACTATCTTTTTTTTTAAATAGAGCAATCAGTCTTCCAATAGAGTAATATAACAAGCAATATAATTTGAATATGAGAATATGAATGAGAGATGACGTTGCAAATATGGGAAATGCAAAAAAAAAAATTACAAATATTTGTTTTGCTGAGCGAGTCGAGCAAGGGTTCATGTTTTGTTCTGATCTGATTGCAATAAACGTCTACTATTCTGTCTACTAAATATGGCTACTAACTTTTTACCAAACTTTGATAGGAAGAAGTTACGAACGAGCGAGCGAACGTGTTCTGTCTATAACAGTTTGTATCATCATTTTCAATATCAGTCAGACATACAAGACACTCAATCATCAATATATGGATGTGTGAGTTTTTCATGATACCCTACTAGTCCCCATATAAATGTTATGCAATATTCTAAAGTATATTATTATGTTATTGTAGTTTTATTATGCTCCATTCATGCAATAAAAATAATATCATACCAAAACCAAATAAAAGTTTATGCTATGAAAAAATCCAACCAAACCAATATCTTATAAAAAATTTGTTTTTACAAAATATTGGCACATTAAGAATGCAACTCAGCATCACCACCACCACCCATACAATTACACCTAATTAAATGTGAAACATCAAAACATGCAAAGAGCTTAAATACAAAAACCCAAAATGTTGAATGTAAAAATTCTTACGTGTAAACCATTTTAAATTAGCAACCAACAACCTGTTATTTTATAAATGTAGACAGTCGACCTGTTTCTTTATACCTAAAAGCTGCATTAACCCTACTTATTAACCTGCGATCGCAGATCAAAAGCAGGTTTTTTAGAATGGATCATAGTCTGTCTGTCCGTCCGTCCGTCCGTCCGTCTGTCCGTCTGTTCGCACGATAACTTTTACACCGTTGAAAATTTTCAAAAATTCTTTTTGCTAAACGACACCTTAGGTCAAGACCTTGACTGAGTTCGAAGATGAGCAAAATCGGTCAACGGCAACTGGGTCAAAGGTCAAGGTCAAATATTTTTTAATAGCAAAACATGGGTTATGATACATCAAAATGATGCTATTTCTCGAGAAAAACTCAACCATGCTATTATCAAGATTCAGCAATGACCCCAGCGTGACCTATAAGCGTTTAAATGTCAATTTTTAAAAAAAAATTCTCAATAGCAGCCACAATGATGAAAATTTTCAAATCTTTTTTAAACCAATTCTCAGACACATAGCTTATGTTTACTTCATTCAGTATAAATGCTAGATCGCAGGTTCCTATATACCCTGCCAGTTGTCAGGTTTATTTTTGTACATTTGTGGATTTGCAAATGGAGACCTTGGAAAAAAATGATGGTGTGTTTGTTTATTTATTTAAGTGTAACGTAATAATCCTCTTTTACATTAGTTTTCTACTTCAACTTTACATGATCTTACCTGATTTTTCTAACATTCACTTCCTTTTTTTCTACCATGTATTCAATATAGCAAAAATTGGTAAGAAAATACGAAAACTGACTAAATGCTACAGTGGGTTTGTTTAGAAAATATTTCTATGATTATGCAAAAATGTGTTACTCCCCAACATCAAATTCCATGATGATAATTTTTTTTGATCATGCTTCTTCTCTTGCTCCTATTTTCTATTGGATTGGATGATTAATTATTGGAAAGGTATTCAAAAACTCGATACAAAAAAGAGTAGGTTCCGAACAACCACGACAATACAAAATTATTTGTACGTGATGGATAGAAAAACTTTCACATTTATACAAAGAAAAATCTTCTCCTCATGGCGTAATTAATTAATTAATTCTTAATCATTCATTAATGTAATTACTAAATTTAATTAAATTTTACCTTAACGAATTCCATTCCTTATCATATTAAATTCTTTCCGTTATGTTATGAAGCTAAGAAGATTAAATTTTTGTTTACTTTTCTCTGCTAAATATAGATAGATCTTGCTTGTCGCTTTAACTCAGTCACGATTGCCAGTCCAAACATTTTCCCTTTTATGAGCCTGTCATTCACTTACGCTTAGAGCCAAACACGTTTCCTTTCTATATGTTATATTAGCCTCATGATCAGTAGCAATTCACAACAAGACACTAGAGTTCCAAACCTTATCCCATATAATTACTTTATGGAAATCCTCTTAAGATCACCAATCAGTATATCATATCATCAAAATCATCATATCCATGAGCTACTAGCCAAAAGTACTAATATAGCACAACATTCCGGATCCAAATTCAGGCTACTTCCTTTCTTTCTTTCCTTCCTTCTCTCCCGGAGACTTATAGTTTTTAGTAAGTATTTTTTCTACTTTTACTTCCGGTTATAATCATCAACCTATTTACTTACACTTTAATTTGCTAAATGATTTTCTCCCTAGAATATATTACCTATTTTACATGGATTTTTAAGTTTACTTTGTTTTTTTTGGAAAAGACATGTTGGACTACTACATAATATTATGTATGCTTAAGTTTCCATTTCCTAGTAAAGCTTTCTAAAGCTTAGTTGTTGTGAATAACTTTTTTTTCTTGGGAGAAACAATACTCTCTCTCAGCTTGCCTTTCTCAATGCAAAAGATTTGTAGATGAGAAAGAGAAGGCAGCATAATATATCAAATCCTCTTTTCTTTTTAGCAACAAAACAAGATTTTTCACAATAATTTTAATCATCAATCAGAGATGATGAAAAACGCCCTTTTCTCTTTTTTTCCCACGATGTGATACTCTTATCGTTAGTATGGATCCACTATTTTTTAAACACGCTCCTGATTCACTCACTTTCATCAGACAATAGAACAATATATAGTATTTTTTAGTACTGTACTACTTACTATAGTGTAGATTCTTTGTAGTAGCTTATTCGGTAGTTTGTAAATAGGATTTCTTTTTGTTTTCTCTGGTTTTGTCGGAATCGTAGTACACACATTTTTTTATAGATGAAGGGCTACTAGCAAGAGATCCGCCACATTAACAACGAAGAGCATATATATCGAAAATCTCTTTTACCGGGTGGACCAAATGGAAGTCAATCATGCCACAAACGTCACATCGGCTTAATGCGCTCGCCTCAGAGAAGAAATTGGGGCGGTTGAGAGTGGCCCGGCAGTTGCAACACTGGAATGGAAGAAAGAACAATTTTCTTTGTTAAAGCGAGAATTTTAGAAACATGAACATTCTAACAATCTCAACTGGTCTGGATCTGGATGCATTATCATTTTTACTCAACCAGCAATTTGTTTCGCATTAAAACAAAAATGGGATGTGGGATGGGCTCATTTTTTACCTGTCGTCTTTCAGTACAGCATATAGTTGCAGCAAAAATGTCATAGTTGTAGCAACTGCCAATAACGAGATCAATTCCTGACCATTCCACACGACACCAACGGCAGCATAATGCAGATTTGAGTCCGGTGCAACAGTACATGCAAACCGCGTTCAAAAACTTGGGATGAGAATCTGGCGTGGAGACCTGTTAAGAAAAGAAAATAATATGTTGCAAAATACCAGCGTGTGAGTTCATGTTCAATATTCATGCACATCCGTATTATCAACATCAACTTTGCCAGTTTGGGAGTTTGTCACTGTCATTACTCAACTCATAAATCATTTAATACTAATGACTAATGACGCCCTGGCTTTGGCTTATTGTTATAGTTAGAAGTTAAAACTCGAACTGTGTGTGGCACCCAACGCCTCAAAGTTTACAACAAACATTGTCATGTCATTCCACTTCACCCTTCGCATTTTTTAATCGGCAATACTTTATTAAAAGTATTAATCATCTTGTGTGGTATAAGCCCTCTTAAAAAACGCACCACTCTTGTTCTTGTCATGTCATATTTTCTAAACTAAACTCCAGTTCAAGTATTATGAAATTCGATAATCATAAACAAGGCATTCCACTGCCAATTACCGGCCGTTCTGTTTCATGTTTACTTTCAAGCTTAACTCCTTCGACACACGAATAAATAATTCTCCAAGCACAAACAAAGAGCTTCAACAAGGGCAAGCAAGATGGCTATTATTAACATGGAATATGGATGAATAAATATGCTACAGATTAGCTTAGGTCTAAAAAGGTGACAAGACGCCATTATACTCAATAACTCCAGCTCTATGAAGGTTTTTTATACTTTGACTCCTTCATTCAACCTTCAAACTTAGCACTCTCATTTCTGCCTCTAGCTCTAGCGTCATCTCAGTAAAGTCAAGCCAATAACACCAACCTAAAACATGCAAGTTCAATAAACATAATTCTTTGGAGATCCCCTAATCCTAATAAACACATGTATGCTAATGCCTCTCTGCTAAAGCCTGCTGCAAACAAATGTGTAAATCAGAACAGAAAGTGCAGAGATAACAACATGAGATGTTGGCTTTGGCTTTGGCATGAACAAGAAGCGAACAATCATATTTTTTAAATGGTTGTGCTACAAAATGCAATGGTCATGATCCAGCAATAACAGAACAGCATCATAAAATGACATGCAACCGATTCAGCGTTATCTGCGCCAGATTTTCTACATACAAATCCAACTCCAACTCATATACAATATAATAAATATAAATAGCAGCAGAAAAAACCAAACCAGTCTCCATTTTAAGTTAGTGAACAATAACATCCTACTATGAACTCTTCACAAGACGACTATTTTTTTCCCTGAGAGGAGCAACAGCAACATCATTTTCAAATCAAATCATTACAAATATTTCAAACTTGAAATACCCCCTACTAAAAATAAACCTTAGTTTAGTACTCGCATATATTATAAAATACAACTTTTTTCTTCACATTTCTATGAGTTTGAACGGTTCAAGTTTGATAGGTTTGCAATCTACTACGACTTTGTGCTTTCATCCATCGCTCTTTAGAAAACTGTATGAAATGAACTCATGGGCAAAATGCATTCTTGTTGCTTGTACAGCCATTCTGTAGCCACTCGAGTCGAGAGAAAAAAAAATATTCTGCTTCATAAAAAGATGGAAAACATTATCATCATGGTTGGAAAGAGTTTTGGTTTCGTTGTATTTAACTTAACATTTAATGTATTCATACATACGGAATACTAATTTACACTTTTCTATATTCTATATAGCACACACAAAGTAAATACATGTAAAAATATCTTTCTTTGCTAACATCTATATCATGTATCGTGATAATACAGTAACACATCCAACCATACATTGTATATTCATATAGAACGAATGAAAAAAAAACAAGTCGTATGCTTTTTAGTTTCTTGTAGGTTAAACTGTTAAACAGTTTCCAATACGGAACGTACAATGTATAACATAACGTATCGTCAATCGTATGTGCAACATCCAACATCCTTCCTTCAGACGTCTTCCCAATGTTACGTAAGAGGAAAGGAGTTCAACCAACTAGTTGTGTATGTAAATGTTAACAAGATAAAAAAACATCTCGAGAGTCGACTTCGAGTTGGAATGGAGTTTGACTCAACTTCAACCCAACTTTCTTCCATTCCATTCCACTTCTTTTGCCTCATGAAAATGCATTATTAGATTAAATGCGATGAGCTTTTGTGAATATATGAGAATATGAGATGAGAAGTGAGCAGTTGCTAACACTAACGCAACACTTATATCTACTAAAAAACCAAGATCAGTTTTCCTCGTTGAATTCTTTTGCCTACACTCCAACCAAATCCAATCCACAATCCACTCCACTTACTGCACATTGAATTGAAAGTAAAAGCGCAACGAGGAATTTATTTCTTAAACCATTATTCCTTCTATCGTTGCCTACCTGCCTTGGCGTTGTTGGCACCGACACCGACCAAGACAGAAAAAAAATCTGTTAGTCCGTGACATATTAACATAATGTATCCATCTATCCATCCACCTATTGCCTTGAGACAAAAATCAAGAAATCTCTCTCTTCTCTTTCTCTATGAATTTCATTCTTCTTTGTTCTTTCTATTTTCCATGCATATGCATGGTAATAGAGCGTTGTGTGTGCCCAATAACCTGCCTACTACGCAGGTTCTCCAACGTACTATAAACAAACGATCTATCAGGGGAGTCTAGAGTCGACCCTTAGTGATTATTTATAATTCAAAACGTTATGTTGTTGTTGTGTTGAATCATCGTAAAATATTTTCTTATAAAATAATTCATTATGCATCCCATCATTTTCTTGACTTACAATGAGCAAGGCAGGAGAAAAAGTTAAGCATGCTCTCGCTTTGCTTACCACGACGATTTAGTATAAGCGATAAGAACGGCAACAGCAACACCGTCTCAATTTACAATTGGACAACCTCTCGTGAGTCTCCTTTTATTGCCTCAATCTACAATGGTCGTGCTATGGATAAGTATTCACCACACGATGATCCTCGATTCGATGATATCGCCTTATTTCCAGTCAGTGAATAGAAATAGAAGCTCTAGCTAGTGGCATAGCTGATGATAGTGACGATAATAATAGCACGAACAATAGATTGTTAAATTTAAACTGTAGAAAGACGTTTTAACGATATAGCTAGATGTCGATGTCATTAGATATCCCATTCCTCCAATCCAAATCTAAATCCAAGCTCAACTTCAAACTTAACTTGTTACATAATATCGAACGTTGTATAATTTTTATTCACAAAAAAACCTGATATTTATTTCTCTCCCTATGCTTCGAACCAAACCAAACCAAACCAACTATGTATGTTCTGCGTGCATGCCTGCTCTATTGCTCTCTTGTTGAGGGACTCTCCAGGGGAAAATCATCATCAGCCATGCGATGCAAAGTGCATTGTGTTTCATACTTCTCTCTATTCAAACATCTCTCACGAATACGAATACTTGAGCATACATATAGGTTCTTAAAGCTTGACGCAGCATAATTTAAAAAATGAAACAAATCGAGCTAGCTTTTTTCTCTCTCTCATCTTTCACTCACTCATCTTCTTCCTCATCTCCATCAAGTGTAGTGGTAGCTGCACGATAAATTATTCATGCATAATAATATAATACTGCTGTTAGGCAAGGAAGCGAGCCCAACGAGAAGAAGAAAGAAGGGAATTTAAAAATAGAAGGGTTCTTTTTCTCATCATGATGATGAGGATGATGGTATGGTCCTGAAAACCATGACCAGACTTCAGGTTCAGTATGTGAGGATGTATGTGGTTGGTAGTTGGTAGCAGAAGCAGAAACCAAAGTTGAGAAGTAGTAGCTGTACTTTTTAATGATGATGATGATAATGGTGATGTGATGCTCAACTGCTCGTACACAATTTAAACCCAATCTTGGGATAACAATAGCTCGGCTGCTCAAGTCTGGACTGAAACTGGAAGCAAGTTCTCGAAAATCTAAAACCGTTTTTTACATCTCTCATCCATCCCATTACTTATTCTCTTCTTGACGTACAAACAACAAATAATATAACTACAACAGAAGAACTGCTGCGCCAGTATTTTACCCAAAAATATCAACGTGACGCGGTTGGATTGGATGTAACAACTTTGTTTAAACAGAGAACCAGAACCAGCGGTTTCAATAATATACCACTACTGTAGAATCTAAAACTTTGCTCTTGCTTGCTAGTTGCTATATACTCTATCAAAAAACAGTTCACATCCACATCCTCTTTAGTTTCAATTTTACTCAAACTTTTCCAGTTTTGTTTTATTTATAGCATGCCAAACCACAAGATGATAGGAATAGGAATACAAATACAAAACCTCAACATTCTATCATCAACCATCGAGATTCTATAAATGATCTTATAAATACTGCTTGAATAAAGCAAAAAAATATATAAATCATTGCATCTTGTACCCTTCGTACTTTCTACCCATTTGAACTTTAAGCTGGAGCTTTCTAAAGGCATAAATAATATAATAGCACCTGTTCCCGAGCGCAGCAGCAAGGTTTCTTTGTGCCCTCCTGTGTACTAACTCACTCTAACTCCAACGAAATTTATTATTTAGCTATGCTTCTTCATACTCTGAGCTAATCCGATAAGTAGAAGAATACTTTCAAAAATAAGCCAAAATCGTGTCTGCTCTTCTGCCTCAATTCCACTACTCAACAAGATAACAAGTGCAAACGAATAAAATTGTACATACGTAATACCATGCACTACCCCAATCTGTTTTGAGTTTTTTACGCTGTGCTCATAAAAAGGGATATTTGTTGATTGCATCCAAGTGCATCTTGCTCCGTGACAAATTACAATTACGTGTCACCTTGAAAGCTTCTACAAATTGTGTATTATTATGAAACATCCATCTTCCAAAAAACAAAGTTGTCCTAGTAAGCTGGTCTTTTTGAATATGACAATAATAATGCCTCTTGCCTCTGGATAAACCCTAAAAGTTCCAACTTCTAACCTAACCCCTTTTGTTCTCGTATTAAAATGAGTAATACTGCGTTGCATAAGCCTTCAACCTACCAACTACACCGACCGATGCTAATAAACAATCAAGACTCTTTGTCTCCTTCTTTCCCTTCTGGCAGTAATAATGTATGCATCAAAATAACAGACAACTTTGCCTTTAGGGTAGCTGCTTGCTTGTGATTACCAACCAAAACCAACTTTTTACTTTCTTTATCTTCACCATTTTGCCTTCCAGCAGAACAAATGTAAAATTACTTGGGTACAACTCCACTCCCTTCTCCAGCTCTCCAATGAACCAACTATTTACAATGGTGTTGAATAATAATGATGAGTTTGTCAGAGTCATTTCATTTACAACCTTAAAAAAAGTTCCTTGTCCATTTTTTACTGTATTGCTAATGCCACTACATTTCGTCTTGAAAAGCAATTATCATTTCAAATTTTAAACTGTGTAATTCTCAAGCACAAAGAGAGTGTAGTAAACCGTAGTATAGGGCAGTACAGCTGCACATTTTAATTTTACAATACGTATTCAAAGTAGTAAATAAAAAGAATCTGTTTTTTTCTGATTTACATCGGACCGCCTCCATGTAATGACATAAGGGAAAGGCAATAAATAATTATGCCACCGCGCTCATCATCATCATCATCATGACATGGTAGCTTCAAAGTAATTATTGGATTGATGACGACGCTATCGTACTAAATGGCATGTTAATGACAACCAAACGTCCTCCTTTCTCCTGTTCCATTTAATATATAAACGTACGTATTTACATGTAAAAGTAAAAACCAAATGAACGAGAAGCCTATTTTAAATCTCACTCCCAATTGCCAACTAAGCGAGTAAACATTTTAAAGTTAAATTTAGCATTTTTAACATTTATTTGTCTACATTAAAATCCATTAACGGACCGGACGATAGACTACAAACTACAAGGAAATGCCTTATGAGTTAAGTAGCTCAAACAACATTCATTTGAAAGCATATCATATGACATGGACATGACTATGACGTTGACTTACATACGTGTCGGTTCAAATCAAGTAATCATGATTATCCACATGCAAGCCAAAGCCAACGAATATTAACGAGACATGATTACAATACTACAAAAGCTTTCATTTTCATCATCATCATGACATGACAGAGGATCAGATCTGTTCCACAACGCTACGCAACCTTTAATGCAACATGGTAGTAGAGGAGAGTGCTATATTAATTTACTAACTTACTTACAGCTAATGCTATATATATCATTATAGAGTAAAAACGCAACATCACATCACATCATTATTATCATCACCATCACCCTAACCCCGAACCTTCCTTAATATAATTTTGCTTATTACCCTACCATCTTGATGGTCCTCATACATTAGGTTTTGGTTAGGTACATCAGTCAGCTCAGCGTAAAAAATTGAGCCACAACTTTATTTTTTTTTAAATGTTCACTTTTTTATTACTCTGCCATCACCACCACCATCATTTCTCTTTCAAGGACTGACAAAGTTATCCTCCACAGGGTACCTTGTACTAAACTGGTCTTCTGGTCTGTTTCAATAGCAGACACACAACACAACCAAACCATACACAAGGTTTGATTAGGATGGATTTGGATTTGAATCCGAACAACGACACACAAGCACAAGACAAGGAAATGGTTGATGATAGAATTGATAGATATACTTTTGATGCATCCTTGCACTCCACTGCTTCGTGCACGCATCAAACGCATGTATAAAAAGTACAAAAATACAACCCTACAGAAAAAAAGTGGTAGCAAGTAGCAGCGCAGTGGTAATAATAATGACCTACCCCAACACTTATGTTGTTTCATCCAAATCAGTCTTCCTGTTATGTACTTTTATGAAACAAAGTTTAGTTTTAGGTACTTTTCCACTATCCCTATATAAGCAAAGCAAAACCAAACCATTTCGATTCGATCTTCCCCTGCGAACGAACATTAATGCCTGCAATAGGCAATAACAACCCTTTTTGAGGAGGATAGGATACCCATTCATTACAAGCACACTTTTCTGCCCTTTCCCAACTACAACTACTGCTGAGCTGGAACAGCAGACTTATTACATCAACGGTCTTCACTTCCATCGCCACTTTATCTCGTACCCTACCCTGCCCTGCCTCTACTACTACTCCTGCTTTGTCTGCTTGCTCTCCTGTCAGCCAGAGATAAAAATACGGGATGTATACATTTAATATATGAGAAAACACATTCAACATTCAGAATCATGTGTAACATTGGCTTGGCATTGAGCAATGCATTTTTCTCCCGACCTACTCCATCTCCATTCTCCATCCAATTTTTACTATCTTTCCACTCTCTCATCTCATCTAGCTTAGCTTGAGCTCTCTCCCTTTTCCCAAATGCATGCCATGCCACTTACACACCCGAAATATAAAAATCCACTGTGTTTTGTTCTGCTCTCTTCTATTTCTATCTTTCACCCTCACCCTGCCTTGCCTTACGGCTTTTTCTGCCCGTCAGAAAATCGACCCTCACTCCCCGAATTCCGGTTTTATTTCATCTGCTGTCACCCATTCAATTTCAAACAAGCCTAGCTCAACAACCAACAACATACTCAAAGTTATATATGGATATTGCATTGCATTAAAAGTGAAAGAGACCAACCGCCTCTTCCTGATAAAAATTCCACCCTCCCTTTTTCCTTTTCCTACTCAAAATAATAATATCATATGGATTTCGACTGGATTAAGTTGGATACGGACAAAAAGGAAAGGAAATGGAAAAAGCACAGAACAGTGGAGAAAAAAAGTATAAAAATTGCCCTTGTTCATATCCCCACCAATCGAACCAAACCACTTACATTTTTATCTTTTTGCTGACTGACACACATGGAAAGCTGTATACACAATCATCCCTCTTTCCTTGTCTCGCTAGATAAAAAATATTTGTTTGTAACTTGCTGCTTTACTGCCTCTCCCTGCTTTTTCTGACCTACGACAACTGAAACTAAGCTGAGCTGTCTGTTTCTGTCTTTCATTTCCATTCTATTTTCCTTTCAAATGAAATTTATATTCACTTCGACTTTCCCAGCAGCAAAGTATATATAATCAAACCAAATCAACATAACATTTCAAACTGACATGTACGTAACGCAACCCAACCCACATATATGCATATTCTATTTACAATAATAATAATGCTACGCTGCTCAATTTCAATATTATATTAAGTTAAACATTAGGATTTGTTCATAATGTTCATGCTCCATAAAATGATTACGTTCATTAAGTCACAGCATGACATTTTGCCTTACATGAAAATTTAGTCAAATAACTTTTAAAATGTGGTGTACATGTGACAACATCTACTTCCCACACTAATTTTACATTCCAAACACCAAATCATATTATATCAACCACTCATGTAATAACTGTACTAAAGTGACTTGCTGTTTCATTTGCATGAGAAAAGGATGGAAAGAAGAGGGCTTTCCAATTTATGAACAATAACACAAAACAACGTAAGGAATCTAATAAGTTCTAATAAAATTTATATTCTATTCTATCATTAGATCGCCTGTTATGTATGAAGTATAGATGCATATATTAGCTAACCAGAACTCAACATCAACCCAAACCACATACATCATATTTCTAAAATGAACTTTGCATCCATTTTGACAAAATTCAGCTGTTCAATGTTCAGTTCTGAATTCCTTTTTCCTTCCTTCTTCCATTTCAAACTGAAAGAGAAGATAAAACCAAAAAGTTGTGGCAAAACAACATCCGATCATGGAATGGAACCGACGTCACGTACACACATCCCATATGTATTCACATAAAGCAGAAACTAACAAACTAAAATTAGAATAAGAAAGTAAACAAGAAGAGATGTTGCCAAAAAGTTTAAATTCTTGAATTGCATTGCATTGCACGAACGTAAAGAAGAACATCTTATTCATTTCGGGTTTCACGCCTCTTTCTTTCCTCCAAAAAACAAATAATGTTGCAGTTTTTTAAGAGAGCTATGCTTTTTCCTACGATTAAGATGCACCATTTTTTATTTTATTACATTAATAATTTTTTTGTAGCTAGAGCTATGCAATCCCATTCAAATAATTTTAATTCGACCAACTCAACGACCATAAAGCCATCATGCATCATCATCATCAATCAGAAACAGTATCAGCAAATCCAAACCAGTTTTGCAGAAAGAAACGCTTAGATCAGATCTGATTGTGAAAGCAGCTACCTACCTCAATGTGACCTTGTTCAACAAGGAAGGGGCATGAGCATTCCCCTAAAAATGTATGTTGAGTGAAATGCAGTGGACTGGACTGGACTCGAAGGAATAATCATACCATAAACCATACATGCTTATTTACTTACTCTTGATTACATGTTACGTTACGCTAAGACAACTGCATCGATTTTATTACATGAAAACAACTTCTATCCGTCCGTCATTTACTACTTATTTGCGAAAAGCCAACAGCCTTTATTTAGTTCCGTATCATTGTCATCATTAAACCGAGCCAAACCACTGGGTGGAAATGGATTGAAAGTGAAACTTTTCAAATAATAATACGTGACGGTGACAGCATAACACACCAGCAAAACTCCTAACTCCAAACAAAACTAAAAGTTAGTTGTATGTCGTGTGGTAGTGGATGGATTATGCAATGCAATATGTGCAAGAAAAAGTACAAACATAAATAATTCGAGAGCACGCAAAACTTTTAGCACAGTGTAATAATACATAATTCATTCTTCCAGATCCAGCGTGTTAAATCAGTTGAAACTGGACTGAGCTGGTTTTAGTGTCCTTTCATTTCACCCGTCTGTCAGCTAATAAACACATGAGCACAAAAGAGAAAATGAGAAAGAGTGAAACTTCTCACTTGCCCCCTAATTTGTTCATCCAGAGAGGAATTCGGAGAAAAATCTTATTAACCTATTAGTCCGATCCAATTTCCTGAGTCTGAAAAAAGTCACACTATGGCTGACAAATGAAATGGGAGGCTTTCAAAAAGCAAAATAAAATGGGTTTCCCAGAAATTCTAAACAATGTTGAATGTACTTAAAAGGACACCAATTTTTATGAGAACGCGGATGATAAAATGGAAAAGCAACTATCACAAAAAGCTCTATAAACTTTTGCATCAAATCCTTAAACCACGTATTTCACGAGTGAAACGTACATGTCTCATATAATATTCTAGGTTTTCACTTCATCATTTTCACCACATTTGCTCATAATTATATAGAGAAAAGTGAAAGGAGAAAATTAAATACACACGCGCTGTTGATTTTCATATGGGCAAGTCACATGTTCATTTCATGTGAAAAAGTTGAGTGGAAAAAGTCAATGACTATGACTAGATTGACTACTGACATAAAATGAAAGTTGTGTTCCGTGTTGATGTTGATAGTTGATGATATTATGACACTAGCCTTATAATGTATATAGAAAACGTTCTCAACTTACCCGAATGCTGTCCTGATGATGTTGTCTAGGACTCATAAAGAAAGTCCCATCAATGAGTGGACACCGGTCATACACTTGCATCCAATCCTTACAAACACAACACTGGACTTTACTCATCCGATATTGTTGTAGTGTAGACAGGATGAACTGTCGAATGTCATCACTTTTGTCACCCAGTGTGTCAATCTGAAAATGAAAAAGAAAACAGATGAGATTAAATACAAATACAAATAAACACACATGGACAAAAAGAGACAGCAATAAGCGAGGGAAATAAAGTAAAAACTTGACAGCACAGCAAACAGGAAAGCCTGTGAAGTGAAAAAAGGTTTTGCAACTTTGCAAAGATTTGCACATCTCTCACTCACTCATCGTCGTCGCCAGTGAGTAGTTTATGTAAGCCTAAGGAAATGAGGAGGCAACCTTCCATGTTTTGTTTGCTACTCGATTTCACCTACATATTGCACGAGCTGCTGCTGCTGGAGCTCTCCCACTCACTACCTATTTCAAACCATATAAGGTCATTGTCCTCCTCCCATCTTATATTTTATTCTTCTTGCAAAAAAGTTTACTTTCCGCAACAACCTACTCACACCACTCTACTGCTCTAGCTTTCGCGGAAAGAATGGAGGATTCACAAGAGAACCAGAACCTCATGTGCAACTTGTCATAATAATGTAGGAAAAAAGGAGCGTGAAATGTGAAAGTTTTGATATGATATTTACACTTAAACTAAACCTTCTTGTGTATTTTCCCTTCTGTCACTTATCCATTTCATCGACCACTTTCCCAAAACAGAAAAGCATGACAAAGCATCAGGAAATTTTTCTAATACTTTTATGTCCTCTTTCCTTATGTTATATGAAAAAGGTTGAGTATACATGTGGGTTAATGATGTGATGTGATGTGAAGGAAGAAACCTTTTTTCCTTTCCCTTCGAAAGAAAAAAATGTAGCAAAACATGTTCACCTGAAATCAATCTTGAACACGTACACATGCTCAAATAGGTATAAAAATACATGTCTAAAAAAAGAACAAAGACAAACCAAACCAAACTAAACCACCTTATATTAACTACTGGAGAAGGTGTGTATCAGCCCAGCACCCAAAACCACAACCACCAGACCAGGTAAAATACAATGAGAATGAGATGAACAAATAAAGTAATAGATTTCCCTTTTCTCCAAATTTGCCAGCAAAGCAATAAAATGGGGAAAGTAAAAGAGTAAAGTACAATGAAATAAAAAAAAGTCACGTTGCAGAGCCGTGTTTATGCTTAGATGCTTGCTGTATTCGCTTACGTAACCTTTTCCTCTAGATTTATTTCAGACAGTCAAGGTAGCTTTATTAAACTTTTCTTTGTGAGAAATTTCCTACTTACAAATAAGCTATAAGTATATAAGATGAGTGGACATATAGTATATTTAATACAGGTTTATTGCTTTCCTATATTATGAGAAGTTTATTGTCGGGAATTCATTTATATCAGCAACTTTCATTATTTGACAAGTTGATCCGTAAAAGCGATAAAATAAACTTAAATGGAAAACCGAAACGGGTTGTTTTGGCTTTTGGCTGGGAACATAAAATTACAAATAAAACCATAATGAATGAAAAAACCCCTACAAATAAACTGACTTAGACTGAAATAATTCTTGAATTATATCCGTGACTTTTGATACCAAAGTGCTTGTGGGCTTTCCTTTTCATTTTTCGACGTTCCGATTTTGCGTCGTCTCTAAACAAAAGTATTTATAATTAGGTGAAAGCTGGCTGGCTGGCCTACATTATTTTTCTATTCAACAAGTACAACTTCAGGGAAACTCATAACTAAATTTTTGACGAGCAAACAAATAACCAATTTTCCCACAATTTCAAATTTATTTTCCTAAAGACAATCTGTCTGGGAGCTTTTTAATTGTGCCAATTCACAAAAATATAATGCGATAATTTTGTGATATTCTATTTAAGTTTCATAATAAACTAACAAATTATAACTTGACTGACAATAATCTGCCTACCGTCTTTCTCATTAATCTTCTAAAATACTTTGTAGGCTTGGCTTTGGTTTTACTTAAAGACAAAAGTATTTTTTGTCTGCTGCTGTCACAATTCATTCATCCTTTTTCCCGATACATCTTTTGTTTTACCGAATCAACATATTTCCCAACTTTCCTTTCAATTTACTTATTCTCTCGTTTCCTTTTAACTAATTCCAGAGAACTCGTTAAAATCAACTGAAACTTGATAATGGGAAAACTTACAAGAATTGAAATAATGGAAACCAACGCAAAAACATTCACATTCTAATTGCCATTGAAGAAGCTGACAGTTAAAATTTTGTGAAACGAATATATAAACTCTCCTGATAGAATTCTGTGTAATTATTATGGCTCTGGAGTCAGAATCCCTGCTTTCCTTTCATTTGAGATGTTTTGAAATAGGGAAAAAGGGAAATCAAAACAAGAAGCAATAGCAATATTGGTACTGATTCCAGGAGTTCCTCTGAAACAACATGATTGGCATCAGAATATAAGATACAGCTTAGTAGAGCCTTCTCTAGTAATTGAAACATGAGAAGAGGATGTAAACCTACCAAAATAATGACCTAAATTCGGTCAACGAACTTTCAGCCTCATTTAAACCATCTTTCTTTCTTTCCCAAAAAACTCATGGAAAAGTAATAATAATGGAAAATTGTGAAACAAACTCAATATCTAATGCAGTGATGAGATAAATTCGTAAATTAATTTTCTTTGAAATCATTATTCCCCCTAATTAACAACTCCAGCATAATATGATATGAAAGAATATTGCAATTGTATATGTTCAAATGTAAATTAAGTCTTCTTTTAATTAGCGGAGCGTACGGTAGTCTCCTAGCCTCAGCAGAATATTATGGATTCACAAGAGATTTTATGCATGCATCACACCGGTACAAACTGGATATAACTAAAAAATCCAAAGACCCACTTCCAAGAATGAAAGAGAAATCGAGGAAAAACTCCTACCAAAAGTTCAGGTAGGTAACCAGAACCAGATTTTATATTTGACTTGACTCGACTCGACACTTCCTTCCAAACATGAATAAGTAATGGATTTCATGATCTCCTTGTGAATAATATAGGAAAGAAAAGAGCTTGCAAGTTGCAACATCAAATGAAAATAAATCCCAATTGGGGAAATTGACGTCAGAAGTCATCCTTTGGAAACATGCAAATGGGGCCAACAAAACACACGAGCAAGAAGGAAGAAATTGGAGCTTGGAAATAAAAATAATACTTCACCTCTCTGCATATTTAATATTATAATCAAATTGCGAAATTCAATTGTACAAAAATAACCTTTCATGTTGCATTGAAGAGAGAAATCATACTCGTTTCCTGTGCTTTGCACTGTTCTCAAAATCAATATTCAATGAAAAAAATGCTTTTTGTCAATTATTATTTATGAACATTTTCGTTCTGCAGGAAATATTGTAAAGAAAAAATTCCAATAATATACTTTCGGGTCAGCAATTCCTTTATAGATTGAAGATCCAACATCCAACATCCTGTTATCAACTTCATCTTTGTTCCAAATACATAATAATATAACGCTCATGTTCGTGTTTAGAAAGTTGGAAAGGATGTGACAGTGGCAGTGACAAAGCTGCAATGCTACAAACAATCTTAAATCAAACATAGGTGGTTGTTTAGGTACATGAAAGCATTCAGTGCCAGAGCACTCAGTAGCAGAAGAAGAAGCAGAGCAACTATCAAGATGTCAGCAAGACAAATTATAATTGCAGATACTCAATAAAAACAGCTCTCTTGGCTTTGGCCTGCTCTTCCCATTGCGGTCCACACATAATCTCTAAAAGAGGGACTCAATGTGAATATGTGTGGCCAGAATAGAATGAAGAGGTGAAAATAAGGACGAATTCAACCGAAATTTTTGGCGGTGTCAGCTGCACTGTCACGCGGAATTTCTAGAGTACGTAGCTTTTGTAGCATCCCATTCCCATCTTATGTTACTTTCTCTAAAGCTGACAAAGCATTGGATTTCGGATCACCACCATCATATTGAAAAAGCCAACAATAATAAAAAGTCGGGTGGAGGAGTGGCTCTTTTCGGTTACTCTTCGGAGCTCTGCCGGATATCTTGATAAAGTTTCTAAATTTTAGTGTTTTAGTAAAATAAAACGTACTTGCTACATATACATATGCCTAAAATTTCTTCTTCCTACACTACTTGCTATGCATAAGTATTTAATGGTGAGTATACGACTCAAACTCAAAGTTTATATGAAATATAAATGAATAGATACACACAAATGTACATAACATTACATTTATGCTTGACACGCTGCACTCTCAGCTAAATTTTTTAGAGGCAGCAGTTGTTAGTTGTTATGAAGCAAGAGTTGGAAGGATGCCAAGGAGCCATATCGATTTGTTTCATCATTCCGTCCTTTTACTTTCCTTGGGTTTGGGTTTGAGTTTTTGGGTTCGCTCGTTTACTAACATACTCAACTCAACTCATAAACCTTATATACCTATACCTAACCTAAACACGAGTACTTTCTGCCTGCCGTTTCCACCATCCATTCCATTCCACCTACAACACCAAACCAAACCAAAGCCAGCAGGGAGAGGGGAAAGCAGCAAAAAAGTTACGACGCAATAAGCTATACCCCACTATACGTTTATAGTCAAGTATCAGGCTTCCGCAAGAACATAAAGCCTGACCTACACGGAACTTTTTCAATGTCATGTTACCCTTTACCTACATTTATACCTAACAAACAAAAGAGAAGGAAGCAAACTGTCTCCTGTCTTGTACACATTTCATCCAATCCAAACAAATTGTTGCTAACTATTTTAACCAAAGTCAGCCCATCCACTGAGTCATTTATGGTGACACATTACGGTGAAAGTTTGTGTCTTTGGGAACTGATCATAGAATTGGATAAAATGAGAAATGAAAGGGATACTAGTGAAATACAACACTACCTGGAACCTAGAGCCCTAGAGCACCCAAGTTTATACATCTGCTACTGCTGCTGCTTCATAATTATTTCATTTCTTCGCAGCACAAAAACCCGTCTCCTGACATTTCACTCCTTTGAGCTGAATGAAACGAAACCCGATCTTTTGATAAAGAAATTTGCAACTTGACACTGTGACAAGAACGACACATCATATCATATCATTTTGCCAGCCGTCGTGTCAGTTTCTATAGCTTATACTATTCTACTATCCATCATAATAATAATAAGATATGGATTTATAATGATATTATTAACACACGGCATACATTTCCAATTCTCCCGTCGTTGTTCCACATAATTTGGGACCTATGAGAATTGAGAGTAGTGGTGTGCTGTAGTATGGTATGGTATGGTGTTTGTAAGAGTGCATAGTCACAGGATATTACAACGGAAACGGCACACGCGAGTAAAAGCTGACATGACACTGCAGCAAATAAAGCATGATATTGAACGAAATGAGAATTGGATTTGAATTGGATCTAGGTTTTGAGTTTGAGCCGAATTTTTTGATTGTTATCCCCAGCCTGTCATGTCATGCTTCCTAAGTATGTACATATATTCCACATGAGACTGCATTCTGCATTGTCCCACCAAAAGAACCAAAAGAAGGCATAAAACGATTTAAATCAACCGATTCTTCTTATGTTGTACTCATTTTCTTTATTCCATATCAGTCAAAGCAGACCAGACCACCGAGCACATGCACACACGTCACACGCTTTGAAATAAAAACGTGATGTTACGCTGATTGTATGCACACATGTGTGAAATGATGTGTGAATACTGAATCTAATTCCTTGTGTGTTGTTTGTAAAACTGGCACTGGAACTAGCAATACCAATACCGTCCCGTAGGGCACCTTTGCTCCACCAACCAAGTAATATGAGAAGTTGGAAATGGAAAATGAAAAACATGACCTGACTGCCAATGATGTAAAAATCGATAAAAATGATGGCACAATATATAGTGACTGAAATTTCAGCTCGAGTCAATACTACATGACATGGAATATGGAATGAAAATATCCAAAAAAAAATTTGACATGATAGGAAGGAAGGATGTGATAGATCAAAAATACGCTAGGATAATAGTGCCATAAGGCCATTGAGTACATGTATAATATCCCGTTAGTTAGCTCTAACAATAACAATACAAATAACATGCTATGCCAGGTGCCTACATCTACATCCCTTCAGGTTGTGTCGTTGTGTTGTGTTGCATACAGAATGACATCATCATCATCATCATCATTTTATCCAACTTCCTTTCCATGTTTGGTAATATATTTATCATTATGAGCTACTACTACTTAGTCCCTTGTCTTTCATTCCATCAGCCGAAGCCGAGCTCAAACTGAAATCCTATTTCCCAGGTCAGAAACCTGGTTTTGGCTATTTGATACATCAACCAGTTTTGAATGCACAAACATACCACAACCACGCACAACTAATGGAGTCAGGAGAAAAAGGGTCGAAAAGAGATGTTAATCAAAATCATGAATTGACTACAAAAACACAAAGACACCCTTAATTTCTCCATTGTTCACAGTCCTATTTTCCGTTAAAGTGTCCAAGTCCAGTAACTTTTTTTTTTTAAAAAGGGGACCGGACACTCATAAAACAAAACTCGGTCAAGGATATCCACTTCAGCTGCCGTCAATTTTACACCTATCTATCCTGTGGTCTAGCTAAAAAATTCATGAGTGGAGTGCAGTGCAGGGCCCAAGCCAAGCCACTCAGGATTAATGCATTCATATATCGGTCAGCAAGTTTTGACGCGTAACAGATAAAAATTTAATGCACGCATACACAAAGTAATAAAAACCCATGTTTGTCCATCCTGCACTACTATTCCCCTACCTCATCCAACTGAAACTGCCTGAGCGAGATCATATCTATCTAGGTAGGTATCTGCTTATTCCGGAGGAGTAAATACGATAACATAACATAGCCGTAACGTAACCCCTTTGGTTTTTGAGTTCACGTACAACCATAAAATATCATTGTTTTTTTTTGGTAGAAACGTACAGCATCCAAATGCATATTCTAATTAATGTATCCAAACCTCTAGAGTTAGAGTCAGAGCTGAGCTCCTGGCTCTGCATAAAACTGCAGAAAATTCCACTTGAATTTATATACGCTTCTTTATTGCCTGTAGCGTCATCATTAATCTCATCATAAAAATCCTATCTAACTGCCTTTATCAGATCAACAACCCAAAGTCCCAAACTAGCTTTTCAAACTCATTTCTACTATTCAAAATTCAAACTCTGTTTGGTCCAGAGCAAAAGCAAAACTACTTTGGAAAAACATGCATCCAGAAATTTTTCCTTTCAAAAAACTAAAACCAATTACCTCGGATTTTGTGATTTGATTAGCTCACAGGATGTATGCTGGTAGCCACTCTCATGTCACATGCAGAGAAAGGAGGATAACGCTGTGCATACTAAAATGGTAACTGTATCCGTACCCTACCTTCATTTTACCTCTTTATTTTTCAACTTTCCTTCATAATCAGTCAAGTCAGAAAACGGTTTAAAGTAAAGTGGAAACAAAATCTCAAAATATGCTCTACCCTTTCCAGTTCAGCTCAAATCTCAAATGATTTTCTTTCGCTGTATCAGCAATAGAAATGCTTGTGCTTGGCATTAGCATGAACCCTTCTTATTCCATCCAGTTTATTCACTCATCATCAAACTTGAATTAAAAAGTTGGAAGTTGGAGGAACTCGTTATGGGATCCAATTTGCGACTACTTATTAAGAAAGGATAGCGTTCAAGCTGGAAATGAGTTTTTGAAAACTTATTTCCCCAAACGAAACTTTCCGATTGAATTCTTTCCTCCCTTGTGGTGCGATATTTTCAAAGTTAAATCATTTGAAATCAACACATTGATTTTTACTCATTATCACAGCCATTTCAACATGTACATATTTCCTTGCTTACCTTCCAAATCTTTCCACTATACCCAAAAAATTTCCAGCCTTTTGCCGACCTTACTCAAGGGTACGGACAACAGAAGTCTCGTTAACCCACCTCTAGTCTAGCAATAAAATTTCGGATGAAGGAAGGATGCCCAAAATTATAACAATGCAACCAAACGACGAGCGAGTGAGTTCTAACCCAAACCAAACCAAACCAAATTTGAGTCATTATATTTGGGATGCTGCCAGCTATCGCTCAAAAAATCTTTCACAATAATAATATTATGCGATGCAAGGCAACCCAAATTCTCACGCTTGTGTTTGTTAGCAAACGTGAGCGGAGGATGATGATGGATGCATTGTTCATTTGCAGGATGTGAGTAGCTGCTGCGGGAAAGGTTTTTGGGTTGTCTGTCATCATTATATCCTATGCTGTTTTCAAACTACTGGAAAAGTACCAGCTCGTTGAGCTCGTCAGCCCGAGTTTGTAGCAATCAATGATTATGATTACACAAAAAAGCTAAGCTTATACTCACTTCTGTGTACATAACCAGGATATTATATATACACATAAAGCAAAGAAAGATAAGTAAAGATTTGCTTTATTATTAGCGAATAAAACCTGAAGCTATTATAGCTTAGAAATGTGATAGCTTACCTTGATGTTCACGTTGTTCAGTTTAACACGGTTTAGCACATTAAAAACTCTCATGTCAGCCCTCTTGGCGAACATACTGCCTTCGGAATTGTTGCTAAAAATGACAAAATAAATGTCAAAAATATAATATTTCAAGTTATTTTCGGCATGTTCATTAAGCTCGAAATTTTTTGATTACACAAAACTCGCTTAAAAATAGCTCCCATTCATTAACGAAATGAAACTTGAATCTTGTTCTGGAAGAAATGTTTCATAATGGAATCAATCAATGCTAAAAATACTTTATGATGTTGAAAATTTAATACTTTTTTTCCTAGCATCTTCTCCAATCGTTCATTCAAGTATATAAACTATTCCATGAGAGTTGGTAACTTCCATTTCCGGAGTCCCCGGAAGCGATAAAACATATATCTTGTACTTATACATAAATATAGCCTATAATAACATCCTCCTCTCGTTCTCGTTCTGTCCATTAAAGATTTCTACAACAGTTACTACTTTCCTTGCCATTTTCTATTGCTTTTGGCATAACAAATCAAGTAAGGAAATTGAGCAGAAACATTCTATATGACGTCCGGAATTACATTCAATCGATGCTAAATTGCGCTCTCAAGTAATACTATTTTGCTAAATGCTATTCCTTCACTCACTCTAGTTGAGGATGTTCCGCTAGCTAATGGCTTTCAGAGCGTGAATTTTGGAAGGAAAAATTACATTACTAACATTTTATAGGGTGAGTGCGGACTGCGGAGTGCTACTGAAAATGTAATTATGTTGCTTTCACTTCCCTACCATATACCGGTTCTAATTATTAAGCACATTTGCATTGGCTCCCTACGAGATAATTTCCTGGAAAAATGTTTCTTAAAAAGTTGCTGACTTCTTACCGAGTGCGCTCTCCAAGAATGTCCAAACCCTTTGAGTTTTTCCTCTGGAATCGAAACATAGTAGGTCCAATAGCACCGGGTGATGGCGGCGAGCAAGAATTGCCAGAAAACGTTGCAGAAGAGCCGGATGCATTTGAAGATAAGCTATTGACACGCGGACGATTGGAGCCAACAGACGAGGCAACATCATTATAGGAGCAGGATCCAGTCCAAGAATGATTTCCACTGTCTGTGGATGAAGATGGTTGGAGCTCTTTCTTTTTATGATTATCATTCGGATGTGGTATCGGAGCGGAAAGGGCTAAGCTCGGTCGCTGCTCCTTTGACTTTCCCTTCTTTTTCTTTTTTCCAGCACCTGCACCCGCACCATTTTGTTGAGCAACTTCAGGTTGAACTGCGTCACCTTGGGCAGCTGCTGCAGCATTATTGTTAGCGTTACCATTTCCTTGATTATTATTCCCGTTATTTGCATTGTTTCCATTTCCAGCACCACCACCACCACCACCAGCAGCAGCCCCATTCCCATTGTTGGCACGAACTACGTTTTGATTGCGAGTAAACTTCATCTTTTCCGCTGGTGAGATCCAATCCAGGTCTTTTCGAAGGTGGCCTTTACCACAGACACAATCACATGCCTAATGTGAAATTAAACAATGAGTCATTTAGCTTTTTCCTCATCAAATTCTCAAAGTGAGGAAGCCGACGCCGCAACAACTTTCTTATGCATACTGTTTAAAATACGACCACCAAAGGTTATATAAAGTTTCCGGAACAAATGAGTATAATATAATTGTGGTACAAAAATGACACATTATGTGATTATGTCGCCTCTGCGTCTGTGAGTTTGTCTATTACTAAACACCGATAATTATTGTCTCGTAGTTTTTTACGGGAGGTCTTGCAGACATCCAATAACATTTTAAGGTTAAGATAAGACTTGGCTTACGTCAGTTTAAATTAAGCACAACAAAAATAATGCCTTTTAGTAATTTATTCAAAAAATGAAATCATAACTACCAATGTGAATGTGATGGAGTTAGTGATTGAGACAAAAATTATCAGAACAAAGTAATAATGTCGTCTGCAGTAGTTTGAATTTTAAAAAAACGAGATAATTTTGTCTGGCTGGTGTAATAGAATCTTGTCTGTAGATAAGATGATTTTAGAAGGTATAGATAGTTTGGTTTGGAAATTAAAAAACCATTTTGGTATTAAATTCAATAATCAATAATATAAATACTGCACTGTCTGCACTGAATAGATTGCCTCCATACGTTTGACGCTATGCTTATATTATGTACCTATTGCACAAGCAATGAAGCAAGAGAGATAAACACTTTTATCATATCAGAAACGTTAGGCCAGGTTACGTCCATACACCCAAGTGAAAAGTCAATAATAATCAGTCAGAACAGATCGAATGACATTGAAGGGTAAAGGATGTTTTTTTACAACAGACAGAGGTTTGCTACGCAAACCCACGGAAAATTACAGACTTTGTCATTACGAGAAATTATAGCTGGAAATCGTCCAGGGAAATTAATTTGTAAGTATGAAATGTTGTGTAATGACTATAATAAATCCTTCATCCTCTCCCTTAACTCATCAAACAGCAATGAAATGAAGGTACAAAAATACATTCGTCCAAGCAATTCAGTAAAAACCTCTTTGTTTGTTTGAGTGTGTGTACGTGTACGGATACTGATAAGAAATCTCCCTACTCTAATCTATATTAAATTTCTTGAATGAAAGTAATGAAACCCAGTCCTGTATTGTATTTCTGGATTGGCTTTGGCTGGACTAAAAAACGGCTGGACGATGTTTGGCTAAAGTCTTGTGTTTTATCAGTCATTTGTTTGCTTGTCTCACTCATCATAACAGCTCAAAGTTGTGTGAGTAAAGTCAAGTCTCTTGAGACTAGACCATGACTCCTTGACTCTTGTACTTTTATTAATGGACGTCAGTCAAAAATAAGACATGTCCAGTGTCCTACATGTCTGCTATGCTCACATAATAGAGTTGGTCAACATATTTTTCGTTGACATTTGCTTTACTACTATGGAGTTTGTTTACAGTAAATTACATTCACCAGTGACCAGACGATCGAATCAAGCTATGAAATGTTGATAAAACGATGCCCTCCTTCAGACTTCACAGCCCGAAAGCATTAAATGCAATGACAATGCCAGGAAACGATGCCCTTCTTCAACACTTCTCATATCCATTTGTTTCCAAATAAATAATATTCAACGCTCAAACAAATGACAAAAGAAAGTGTCAGCGCCGACATCCTCAAATCCTATTATGTTCAAGTTGTCATCCTCATATGCTCCATTAATTTATCAACATCAACATAAAGCAAAAAGCAACACTGACCTTAAAGGCTAAATCATAGCCTTTCTTCGTCCAAAGGTTTTGAATCCTCTGCCTAACATTCCAGGACCTAGCTCGTCCTGTCGAGCTGAGGAATCCCAAAACAGTTTTCTCCCAATCATTGAAGCACTCCAAATGCATGAAATTTCCTACAGTACAATCTAAATTATTGCAGGTAACGCGTACAACGTCCAAATCCCCACTATCAATGTCTTCCTTGTAGATTAGTCGGGATGGCTCCAAGCATCCTTGCGGACGAACGCATTTCATCGGCCTGTGGAAGAAGAAAAAACATAAGAAAAAATGTTGCAATAGCAAATTCATACCATTATGAATGTATATCTAATTTAATGCCCGATTTACCTATCTTCATTTCAACCAAAAAAACGTTAAGACGCAATTCATTTTATGCTTATCTTATCAGCAGTAGTATCCCGAACTTACTTTACTTGACATTAGCATTGAATACTTTTACTTGATAATAATTATATACGGTCAAAAACAACTCACATAGCTCTTCAACATGTCATGTCATCCCACCCAATCCAATCATATTAATTATACCTACCAAAACGTATGGATATACTGCATTTCCTGCGATACCAACCAAACCCAAAGTTGAAAAACAACTTTATCATCAGTTTTCTCCTAACTTCACTTACATATACATATTAACATATTAATTAAGCTCTGGCTTTGGCTTGAGCTCTAACCATGTAGACCATGCCAAGCCAAAGTAAACAATGTTGCAACTGCATTGCATATAGCAGCATTCAGTTCTCGAAATTGATGAAACGACCTTATCATCATCACTAACAACCCGCCTGCTCATACACAAACATCCTATCCTTTTTTATCATCAAAAGTCATCAGCAAACAAAACACATATGAATAAATATCATCAAGTATCATCATACTTCCATTAATACCATAATACCATTTCGTCATGCTATCTTACGTTGCGTTATTTCAAAAAAGGTAAATAAAACAAGCCTGCTAAAAATACACTCCATTTTTATGACATTGCTTTTGATTGTATTGTAAGATTGGGTTGTATTGTGATGTGATGAAAATAAAGTAGCAAATTTGCATACGCTACGCACCGAGACAGAGACAGACCGAAGGCCAAAATCGGAAAGCTATAAACAACCAAAAAACTCAACTTTGCCTTTTTGCCTTATATAGTCTCTCTATCTATCTACTATACAATCCAACAATGACGTGTATGAAGTTGAAGTATGAATGATGATATTCAAAATGCATCCATGCAAATGAGTTTAGAAATTAGAGTTGGCAGCCCATAAAGATAGTAGATAGTCTAATACAGATATAGAGAAAAACCTTCAGCCTTCAACGTTCAACTAGCAATAATGCAACAAAGGTGGAAGGTGGCTTGGCTTGGCTTTCCTTCTAAATATCAACTTAAACTTAACTATTGCAATATGCTCACAAACACAAAAGTTTGTTTTTCTCTATTATCATCCATATCTCTCCCCTTCTTTACATTCACCACCACCGATGCTTTTTTCTGATAAAAAAATATGTATGCACTCGCTCGGTCTGTATTTTATATTGTACTTCTCATCAGGCACGTGAACTCAAGCAAAACGACAGTAGTACAGCACAAAAAATGTATACGTTTGGATATGGGTTCAATGTTTAAAGACAGTCCTTGCAAATCCCACGACTAACTAACACTCTTCAATAATCCCCTATATTATTTATTACATTACTTATGCACAACTTGCAAATATAGAGCGAACAGAGTTGTTTTGACTATGATGACCTTGAAATGAGCATGGCATGGCATGGTTTTCAATTATTATATTGTTTGCCTATTCTCCCTTGCTTTTTTTTAAATTAGAGAGAGAGAGAGAAAAAAACTCTTATTTGATCCCACATCACTCACTCACAAGTAAACAAGTTCGTCATGGACTGTAACTTTTCCATTCTCATTTGCATGAAATACTAAAATATACGATGCCGAAAGCCGACTCTGTGTTGTGTATTAGGAAGGTACATTAAATTAAAAACCAAAACTGACGTTTTTTGGTCATTTAGCAAGTCGTAGTGAGCGAGCGAGCGAGTGCAACCCCACTTTAATGCCAACTGACATGACATCTCAAAATCTCAAAACATTAAGGTTTTGACTTTCGAGTGTCAGCCTCAGGTTCATCGTTCATCCGCCTTTGACTTTTTGTGTCATATTCGCATCAGCGAGCCAAATAGAAACCAAAAAAATGATTGATCAATCGATTCCACGCTATCAAAGGCAAATGCAAAAAAAATCATGCTTGAGTTTAACCTTACAAGACGATCGTTATCATTATCATTGCATTAGATAGAATTTCGTCTGAGTTGAAATCGATATGAGCAAAAAACAGAAAACAGGCGAACCGGCAGGGAAATAGTGCACAAAAATAAATGATTACTCATTATTTACTCAGTTGCTAGCTGAGTTATTATTCTTTCAACATTCGAGACCAGTGCAACATGTCATATTTCGGTATGGTACTGCACGGCACTAGAGAACACTAAATGTTTCTCAAAGTCAGCAGTTAGTTGACTTGATCGGAAAAGCAATAAATAAAATAGTTAACAATTTATTGTAATAACAATGACCATCAGGAGCAGAAGCCTTTGATGAGTTGAGTGAACCTATTAAAGTCGAGGCTCTGGCTTGGTTCTATTTCCATGGCTGCACCATTTACTGATTGCGAATACTCGAGTTTCGCAATTTATCAAAGTCAATGAGTACACAACAGAACAGACAATGTTTGGTAGTACTTATTGTATTGACGAGAGGACGAGGCAGCAAAAATAATACAAAATTATATTCAAAATGTGCCATAAAAGACAAGACACATTTTTATACTTTGTCACGCCAAGCCAAGCTAGGACAGGCAGACAAGTCTCTGAACTGAACTGAAGTATGAGATCAAGATGAAAAGTGATGATATGAAATGCAATATTCACGTTTTTTTAGTACTTAGGTATCATCTTCAAGGGGATCCTACTAAACTTCTAACTTCTTCAGTTTTACTTGAGGCTCTATTCAAACTCAAACTGTACAACAGAACAAGAGGTCGTCGAGTTCAAGAGCATAATCATGATGATGATCTGTTTCAAAAAGCTGGTTCGTTCGCAGCAGTAGTAGTTCATCCTAAACTAAAGGTAGATAGGTAGGATTAGGTAATGACCCCATTGACCTTATACATCCCTTTGTGGCCAACTCAAAGAGGAATCGGCCAACAAAAGAAACGAAAGAAGATGTACCTTTCTCTTGTCTTGAGCGAGCGAGCGAGCGAGCGTACATTTGACATACATAAACAATGCCTAAATGCCTTTCATAGTTCATTTGATGCATTACTTAGATATCCATAAATATAAGTAAAAAAAAGTACTTACGGGCTTGCCATTCCATGATGATGACCATGATGGTTCCGGTTCCCATTATTGTTCCGATTACCATTTTGGGGTTGACCCCCAGCAGCACCGGCTACAGCAACGGCAGCAGCAGCAGCACCACCACCACCATTTCCTCCATGATTCTGCCCACCATGATCATGACGAGCTTTTCCTTTAGGTGCCATTTCTTCTAAAGATGTATTTCTTATCTTGTGTCTTCTTCTTGATGTGACAACTTGACAAATCTGTCACTCTATTTCTTATCGTTATCACTAATTCTTCTTCTTACTAGTAAAGTACTTCTTGGTTTTTTTTATCCCTAATGCAATGCAAATTGCAACTTCTCCTTCACCCCAACTTATTATCTTCTTCTAACTCTAAATACTTATTATCAACATCAACAACTTGCTTTTGCTTGTACTCTTTATCCTCTTATAAATGCAAAGAAAAAAGTTAATACCAGAATAGATTCAAGTCTTTCAACGTTGCAAAGTTAATTTTTTTTGGACTCCGGGCAAATACTGCCTAACTAGTTCATACCAACAGGACCAGTATTATCAGTATGCTCGGATTTCCTGAGATCTCTAAGAATTTATAAAACTGACTGACTTTTTTCCCCCATAAAAAGCTTAGCTTGGTTTTGGTATCATTCTATTCGTATTGGTGTGGGTATGAATATTTTTGTGATTAAGGAAGATATGATGATGATGATGTCTTTGATGACTTCTCAATCTGCAATAAAAAACCCAACAAGGAAAAAAAACATTAAAATTAGGTGATATGATAGTCAAAAAGCCAAGTATGATGGATGATACGATGCATTCTAGTCTAGCCTAACCGGCTTCTCATGTGCATTTTAAGTATAACATTTCCCATGTCAAAATCATATCATGCGACCAATCTGGAAAATGCAAGTAAAGTGCAAGCAATAAATAACTTCCAAAGAATATTCCATAAGGAAAACGGGATATCAATATTATTATGTGTATGAGCTTTAGTGCATCAAGTATCAAGGTCAAGAGCAAAGTCACGAGATACCGGAATAATTTCTTGAGCCAAGCATGCATTTGCATGTAACATGAAAAATATATACATACATAAAATGCAAATGCAGACGGAAGGTTTTCCTTATGCATTCCCACCTTAAAAACCTTATGCACAAGACATTATCTATTTATGCATAAATAAATGACTTTAAAAACAAATTTTTCTTTAACTTACTTTTCCACACGAACGCTGCTGTCAGACGCAATAAATGACCAGGACTCTTTCACTTTGGCTTTGGAAGTGAGGATGACGATGATTTTTTTTTGATGTAGAAAAATGTATACAAGATGATGATGATAACCTGATAACCGTCTTGGTTTAGGTTAAGAGGTAGACTTATCTTTAGAACAATATTATTATTATTCCAAAAGTTTTCATAGCAAAAATAGAAACTTTTTTCTTTGTAATTTCCTTTCTCTTCCTAATCATCAGATCAGATTACTCCAAAAGCGTTTATCAATTCGTTTGTTAAAAAGTCAACATTCCAAAACCTTTCAAATACTTAACTTTCATACTCCCCAGTTATCCTTCTCTCACACACCTGACTAATCAATCAGTAAAATAATAATCATCTGTTCTTTTTCGAAGATAAGACGCACACACTTTTGCTTCCTTTTACTAAAACATATTTTTCCTACCTCTCATCAAAGTTTTAAATTCATTCTTTACATATATTAAAGTGGTTACAATTAACATACTCCCTAGACATATCTTCTATTCTTATCAATCGTCTTATCGATACCATACCAAGAAGTGTCTCTTTCCTACAAAAGCCGTCATAAATACTCTCTGGAGGAGGTCGTTGTCTTTGTACGAAAGTAGAAAAGGCTGACACTCGATCTACAAAATAACATCTGATCTGACCTGACGTCTGCTGTCACACGTCACGTCACCCCTCACTGATAAGCCTCACCGGCTTCTTGAATAGAAAGACTGATGAGTTTGAAGTAGATTTGATTAACTGTTAACCGGAGACAATGTCAAATCACAGGAGTTTGTTTTCTCTGATTAAAAATTGCGACTCAGATTTTGACTGTTTTTTTTATAACACCTTCAAGTTTTTCTTAGTCACTTTTGATTGTTTATTTTTTATAGCAGAGCTTATCAACGTGTCCTTTGACAAGACTGGCGAGAGTGCAGGTTAATTGACACGATTGACGATAATAATACAGGTAATTAGAAGTACGCCACAAATTATATTATTTCTCTCTTTCTCAACTAGTTCAAGTCTATCACAATCGTAGTAATAATTAGTAGTAGATGATGAATGATGACGATGATTGATTTGAAATTAATAATGATGAATGACGCGTGATTAATTTTCAGGCCGTCCCACACAGGTAAACTTGAATATTGTTAATTAAAGTTAAGTTAATCCTTATCACGTTTCAGGTGGAGCAACAAAACTTGAAGCAAAATTCGTTCAAGAGTTATTAGTGAAACACGCTGTCATGCTGCTGTCAAATCGACAATTGACGACAGAGTTGATTAATATTAATCGTCATTTAATTGGAGCCACTTCCGGTTTCGAAATGCATGAAAAGGATGCACTATCAAAACTCAAGAAATTCTTTGTTTTCCCCAAAAGGTAAATATTTGTAAAAAGTATTTTGAAGAAGTCTTTCAAAAAAAAAGTATTTGGTAAGAAAGTTGTTATAAAACAAGCTTTTATTTTAGTCAACTACGTTGTTCCAGAGCAGAACAAGAAGAGGAGGAGGAGATGTTGACGATGATGACGAAGAGGATCTTTTAGCAACAAGCACAACAGCCAGAGACTGAATGCCGACTGACTGGAAGTTGTGGATTGTGAGCCGCATTCAATGTTTTGAACTAGAGTTTTTTATATGATGTTTTTGTCTTCAGCAACACCATGCATGTATTAGAGCTTTTAGAGCTGCTGCTATACTTTTGCATGGACTTGGACTTTTTACTTCTTGTGTATAGCAAATGGTAACAGTTACAAATACGTTCACGTTGGTAGCAAGGAATATGGAATAGGAGTAGTAGATATTGTAGAGTATAGTTAAAGTTAAAGTAACAGAGGAGTTCTTGTTTTTCAGTGCTCTTCCCTGTAGCTCTCGCAAACGAGTGAGTTGGTTCTCATGAGGAGCCTATGCTATTATACTCGTACGTATAAAAAGAACGCAGGAGTAGTTTAGTTATATGCCAAAAAGAAAGCATGATAATATTTGATATTCTCATCTCGGTTCGTTCAGTTCTATGCGTGTACATAGGAGCGATTTATGTATCGACGAGCAGAACAGAGTTCTTCTATACCATACCTAAAATGTAATGTAATATGAAATGCCTTATCTGGGAAAGGTCTTCTCTCTCCTTTTGCTTTCTGTAGAGAAGGCAATGGATATGGGATGGATTGGATGGAGATCCATGCAAACACCAAACCAACATCACATCACTATTTACATTGGGGATCCTTTATACCAGAACCAGATGAAGTGCTGCTGTGCCGTAGTGGAAGAAAAGGAAAAGATATGCGTATTAGGTATATAGAGCTCGGTTTTTATACGGCATTTATTATGGATGGGTTTAGAATGAGAATGAATATATATCCTTTTCTTCTTGGAAAAAGTAATATGGGATGATGATGAAAATGAAACTCCAGTCCAAGTCCAGTCCAACGTAGTGTTTTGTATACACAGGGAAGCAGAGAGCTGCTGTGAGAAGTTTTTTAAGATGATGATAAGAATAGAGTTTAGGATGTTGAAATGCATTTGGGCAAGTTGCTTAGCTTGATTGTGTGTACTGTTCTATTTATGCGATTCCGTAAGACATGCATTTTGAATGTGATGTAATACTGTATGTAATGTTTTAAGATGTTGGGTTGTTCGGGGTCCCTCCATGAATTTCAAGAAAGTGGAAGGTGTTCCAGGAATCGCGTGATCAGCTCAAAATTAGAATCCCGTTATTTTGCTCCCAAAATTGTTGGTTAAAACAAGGGGATAATTTGCGGATGTATTACCCAAAATACTTTGGAATGGGGTCGGCACGTAAACATTGTCAAAATTTTGGGTCTTACGCAATTCACCAGGTCCTAAAGTGATCCTAAAAATGGTTTGGTTTTGAAGGCTAGCCTAAACGTATACAATTTTTGTGAGATGTGAATGTGAACGCGTTCACGTATACTTACTACTCGTGCTCTTCTTCATTGTGGAAAATTTTACGCATCCAAAAAACGCTGTCGTTCCGTATGCATAGGACAGGATAGGATAAGAGTTTTGTGGAACATGGTTCATGGTTTTGTTCCGTTCTAATCATACAAAATACAAAAGTATGAGTGCAGTAGTGCAAGAAGCAAACTATATTATATATGCCGTTCTAAAAGTAAGTGAAGGCTGAGCAAGATTGAGAGGAAAAAGGGGGACACAATGAGACAATGCAGTTTTTAGTAACATCATATCACCGAAACGAACACACATTTATTTCATGGAACCTCTACAACCTACCCTACATGGCATGGCTTGTATTTGTAATGGTTTTGGATTGAGTTGACTTTTCCTTATTTCCACTTCCATCTATAACGCTTCTTCACCATTGAATATTGAGCATGATAATATGTTGGTGTTGGTGGTATGGTATGATGGTCCTCGTTATTTTTATCATTTAAGTGGCATTGCTGTTCGTGTTCTGAGTAGGTACATAATTACATGTACTTGTTAACTAGCTAGGGCATAGCCATACTATAATACACAAAGTTTTTTTTATGTTGTTTACTCATTTTCATGCCAAGAAAGAAGCCCATTCTATCTTGCCATGCTCCAAATTGTTATCAACAAAAAGTAAACTAAACTATGTATAGTATATGCATGTCTTTTGTAAATTACGAATATTACAACATAACAACTTTACTTGAGATATGAGTTGCATTTTTTGAAATGCCCGTTTTGGAATTCAGTTAACCACCCAACTTGCAAATTGAAGTGAACATGTTTACGAAATTGAAAATAATGCTCGTTTCATGTTCCGACCATGCATCTTTGAGGGAGCTCTGACTCCAAAGCAATTCCCATTTCATCCAACAACATCCAGCTTGGAACTTTTAAATCACTTTAATTTTTGACGAACCATTTTCTAAACATTCAAAAGGAGGAATTAAGTGGTGTGGTATGATGCGGTGCGGGCGGCTTGAAGTGAAAAGAGTCAAGACTTGGAATTTCAAAAGAAAGACCCATTTTCAAATTCCAAAATAGCAATTCATAGGCATCCTTTAAAGAGTCAGAAAGAAGGAACGAAAAACATCTTCACTCATTTCAGTATGTACTTATGTGGCATGGCAAATGGCAAGCAATGTAAAAGTATGACAAGATGATGCAATTTTCATCTTCTCTTTGTAAGAAACTTTTTTTCCGGAATTTCTATACATTTTGCATGGCAAAAATTCTCTTGCGATTTGTGCTCTTCTTTTTGCAAGGAACATTAGATTATACCTAAATACAACAAAAACGTTTCAATAAACATGTTCTTCCTGTATTCAACTCATTTTATTGAATTTCGCATTGCTTTGCCATTTCTTCTCCTTCTCTGAAGCTCTACTTACAGCCTACGACATCCACATGGACGACCTACACCTCAAGCTGGAGAGTGGAAGGAACGGTAACGTTTCCTGGACGTGGAATCAAGCCAAACGTATTGCAGATTGTGCCACCGTTGGTTCGGTTCTGCTTTGGTCTTCCCTGAAGCCCATTTGAGAAGGCGATTCTAAGAAACGAAAATAATATATCGTACCTAAATGCGCATTATGTGTGTGTGTATATAATGGTCATACGTACGAACTTACGAACGATGTATATTTATAGTCCACCGATATATTATGTAGATGATGATTTTAAAGGCATAAATATAAATCCCTTTTTTAGTACGTATATCTATCTATATTTGTCCCATTCCTCCCCATGTATTCAAATGATCAGAAGTCAGCCCATTTTATATGGTTCCTTTTTCCTTATAACTATATCTCTATTTCTCGCTCACTCTCAACCTTTTTTTCCTGTATGTATGTGTCGGGGGTCGGGGATGAGGATGAAACGTGCTACTAAAACGAGCATCTTCCCTCACAACCTTAAACATGGACTCGTCTAGAAAGCTCTTCTTAGTACAAGTCCAAAGGAAGGAATGGAAAGGTCCAGGTTTAAAGGATGGCTTTTGGTAGTTGGGTTGGTGTTATGCTGTTCCCGTTGAAATGCAAGCAGTTCCAGTAAGAAAGAGAAGCTGCTGATGATATGATGAAATGAAGGGACTCCCAATAAAAAAAGTTGATCGTTCTCACTGTTCTCTCTCATTCCCTTTGGTGCATTGAGTCGGGTTTGGGTTGGGTTGGCTCTTGGCTGACACAAGTGTAATGTACACGTAAAACTAAAAACATTGCACAAAGCATGTTCCATTTTCCATTCCTTTCCACACATAAAAGAGCTTCTAGAAGGTTTACTATCAACTATGGAGCTGCAACCAGTTCCCTTTTGATGATGACTCACACCAACCAATAGATATACCAACCCAACCGCTACCTTTTTAAAAATGTCTTAGCAATGGAGAACTCAAACTGTGCTGGAACTTGAACACGAACTACGACGTGGTGTTTCCTTGTTCAGTTTTTTACATGACAAAAGCAGGGAGGACGGAATACGGAGTACATTATACGCATTGGATACACCGTTCAAGTAATAAAGGGTTTAAGGCTTCTATATTTAGGTACCTATAGGAAAGATGCAACTACAAGTGCATAATGCCTAAAACACCGTACTTATTTTTGTACTCCATGTCCTTTTGTATTTTTCTGGGCTTCGGTCGGTCGGTTTCTCCGAACCTAGGAGAAGATATAATTTCTAGAGTGTTTCTCACTCACTATATAGCTTCTGTCGCAACCATTTGCTACTGCTGCTGCTTTGCACTTGTGTTTGCTTTCTAAAATTCTTTCCATACGTTCCCTCATCGAGTTTCCCAGTATAAAAATATTTAAAGTGTATATAAAAAAGGGATGTGGAATATGCAGTGTCCTTAAAAGGTAACTACGTTGTTCTCTCTCAGCGTTCCTCAGCTGGAGGGTTTTTGAAGGGCATTTTTTATCACATCGAATCATTCCTTATATATGATTTCTACTGGGCTGTGTGCCTGCCTATTAAATACAGTTTCCATTGAGAGAATGTAGAAATTGCGTAGTTGTTTTGGAAGGAGAAGAGTCCGCTTCCAAACCAAACCAAAGGCAAAGGCAACCGAGCTTCATGGGAAATGGTTGGGCTGATTTGATTTTAAGCTCTGAACTGAACCTGTGCATAGAAAAGGAAAAGATAAACGTTTGCTACAAGTCTACAAGCCTACAGCCAAGTCAGCTATAAGGTTGGTTGGTCTTTCCTGTAGGAAAGGGTTTGACATGATGATACATGCGAATGAAATTAAAATATTGTAGGCTGTAGTCCTCCACTTCCATTGCTTCATAGCAAGGCAGCTTTTTATATACACATAGGTAGAACTTGTAGCAAACTGCAATCGCAATCCAAGTGCATCCGAAGGAAAAGGCTTTGTTTACTTTTCATTCTTTTCCTCCGCATTACACAAGACGATGGCTTATGGTTTCGCTTATGGATAGAGCAGGTGATCAATCATTATAATTAATCACAGCAGGTTGAAAGGTTCCTCTCCAGAAGTTCTGGCGATCAGTAGCAGAACAGTTGCAGTATTTCCGAGCTTTTTACTTTTCAGCTCAAAAAAAGTTCAACGTCCAACCTCTATACTCAATATGGAAAGGATATAATAAAGTTGCAATATCAAATATTGAAAATGTATGTTTTTATTTATATATAAAAATGTGTGCCGCTGATAATCCCAACTCCAACTCCCAACAAAAGTTATGGAGTGTTACATTATGATAGTATGATTATTAATCATGAATGCTTATAAAAATGTTACGCACCAGCACCAACATAAAAATCCCATTTAAAATACAAGCACGCTTATTTAAAGCGGATTATACAACGTAAAACATTATGTGTGTGCCTAATTTGAAGATAAATGCAATGCAATGCGGCACAACATTATCGCCAAAGCAAAGCCATTTCATCCCAATCATTAATAGTGAGCTCAAACAATGAAATAACTTTGTGTATTTTATCATCCTCATCACCATTTTTAGTCCCAGTCGATGTGGATGTCAATGACCGTCCTTAAGACTCGAAGTCGAGCCACGTACTCAACGCAACTCATACAAAATGCGAATCCATAAAAAAATACGTACATACGTAGAGATGTCATGCAACCGGCATTGGTATGGGATGGCATGCTTTGTATTTGTATTACATTGATGTACTACATAATTTTAAGCCTGTTAGCTATAACCAAGTTCCTATCTATCTATCTTCTTGTTGCATTGTATTGTAGATGGTAGCCGAGCCAAAGCCAACAATACGTAATTGTAGTACTCCTAATTTGAGCCCATCCTCTACGGACAACACGCCTACTAAATATCGACATCGACAATCATCTCATCTCATCATGTCCAACACAACACGCATGAATATGCATTAAAAATCAAATGAGAAAAGAGCCTCAAGTAAGTAAGTAAAGAGGTGTTTTGTTATGTATATAAATACATACTCATTATATTGTGCACGACAACGAGAACGACACACAAAAGTATTATTATTAATCGACAGCCTAGACTCATGATGATGATGATATAAGGAGAGATATGATGAGAATCTTTTTTTTTGCAAATTTATTCAAAGCAAATACTATGCCTTACACACAAGTTGGGTACAGCATTGGAGCATTACTTAGCATCGTAAAGCGAAATGAAATGTGTTATGAGTTATGAGCAAGGAGCGAGTAACAGAGAAGAGCGTCAGCTCAGTAGAAGGTAGCTAAAGAAAGAGAAGGAGTATAAGAGCTGAGGAGTTTAATGTACTCTAACTAGGCCATGGTCATAAATACAACCTCACGCACACAAAGGAGCTCACTGTTCTTTTAGTTCACTAAACTATTATACAACTTAACTTTTTTTTCAAAGAGTTGTTTTGCCTCAAGAAGTCGTGTATAGGAATGAGAGAGAGAGAGACGCTTGTGCTTTACAGATTGAATTGGGTGGATGTGATGTGATGGATGTGGTTTGCAAAATTTTGATAATAATGTAATGCTGAGATGCCATAGCCATGCTATACCATACCGTGATCATCATCATCATCATCAGAATGAGAGACGGCTCTTTTTTCCTGCAGCTGCACAAGAATTGCAATTCGCAATCGTCCGTTTCTGGTTTGGTTTGGCTTAGTTTATAACATTTCCATCCGTCATCGTATCATCATCATCAACAGCAGCAGCAGTAGCGTCATCCCAAAATGCACTCTGCCAAATCAAGCGCTATACCATACCTCCCTTATTCCCTACCTGATCTACTTTAGCAGAATATAGCAGAAGCATCAGTAGCCAAATTTATTATCAGCATCAGCTTGGTTTTGGCTTTAGCTTTTTCAAAAGTTAATCTAGTCAGTCGTCTGTTGAACTGAAAATTGAACCCAGTTATATAGAGATGAATATAAGAGAGCTCAATTTTTGGACGACAGGGGAAAAAGGCGAGGCTATGACAAATAAGTTTTTGAATGCGTTGCAGTTTGCAGTGTAAAAAATTGAATTAGTTTAGTTTACATACCATACTACACCAATGTGAAATAATATTGAGGTGTATGGTATACTCAACTGCTGTTTGAGATTGAATAAAATGCTTAAGGCATAAAGAGTCGCACATAATGTCTTTAAATAAAAGATTAGTCTGGTCGAGGTAACAGGGTTCGTTTCGTTCGTTGAACGAAACGTGCCTTATGCAATTTTTTATTGCATGAAATGAAATGTAATCTCAAAGTACAGTTAGCTTTGCCTCTGATTTTAAGGGTTGACAACAAAGGAAACAGAAACATTCTATTCTAATATAGGCTAGTGGAGATGATCATCATCAGCATCAAACTTTTATGATGTCAGCTTCAGCAACAACATCTAAATTCTATCTCTTCATTCCTTTGTAGTCCAACTCCAACTCCAAGTCCAGCCTTATTCGAAGCGTAAACCTAAGAATAAAATATGGTACTTTGTTTTGTA
Organism: Orchesella flavescens; assembly: GCA_964034955.1. Taxonomy (NCBI): domain Eukaryota; kingdom Metazoa; phylum Arthropoda; class Collembola; order Entomobryomorpha; family Orchesellidae; genus Orchesella; species Orchesella flavescens. The sequence goes on along the minus strand of OZ035958.1, from coordinate 30,509,665 downwards.
CTGTCACTCTTGTGGTTTGGATGCGATGTACTGTGATGATGATGATGATCATGGTAAACCGTGAGCGTCAACTAATTTTCGCTCATGATTTGCGGTTTACCATTGACTTCAATATTAAAAGAAGTTACTCAGAAATTTATTTGTGTTGACCATCAAGGACTAACTAATTGTCATTGTGTTAGTTATGCTATGTTTTTAAGAGTTGAGCATCAAACCAAACCAAACCAAACCACCTCAACTCGTACTCGGTATAAGAATAAAATGGCTACAATCGCAATCTATTATTAAGTACACTAGAGAAGAGAAGAGAGAGAGCCTTCTTTTGTGCTAATATTTCAGCCTCCAAATCCAATTCAACAACCTTCTCTTGCTCATATTTTTATTGAATTGCTTGGTTTGTTTGTAATTTTTTTGTACTAAACCAAACCAGAGAGTTTATTGAACTGTGGGTAGATGTGGGGGTCAACTGTGTATTAACTTGTTGAGGACACACAGCCACAATCAATTATCAAAGAGATATAAATGTATGTACATGCAGGGGCCAACGGGAAAGAGATCTGATCTGGTCTGATGAAATACTTATCAAAGGCACACTTTTGAAACTAACTTTGGCTTGGGATTGAGATTGAGTTTAAATTTGCAGATTGAGATAGAGCTTATCAACATCAATGTAGGATGGATTAAAGCGGTTTCCAGAATTCATTTGCATTTTGTTTCATCATTTTTTTCTTCAGTTCCTGTTCAACTGAATTTAATTTGGTTGGGATATTGAACCTTTTCCAATAAAGGAAATGTACGAATATATAAATATTAAAGAGTTATAATCAAACAAGTATATATTATACAAAACCAATACATTCTTTTATCAAAAGCCACATCCAATAACATCCAAAAATGGCATCTGCTTTAAGAATACAATGCTATGCTTCTGGTTCTGGATTGAAGTTATTGGGTTTCATTTCATCCATTATTGCAAAACATCTAACAAGCTTGTACTCTGCTTCAATATGTAAGCCAATCTCACTATTGTTGTATCAAATGACCAAAACCAAAGCCGGCATACTTACTACTACTTCACTAAAACCAAACTAATGCTGGATACGTGTCTATTGCTATTATTGTATTTGTGTTGGTCTAAGATCAACATTTATATTTTGAAGCAAAGCAGCAGCGTCATGTCATGTCACACAGCAGCGCAGCGTTGGTTTGAATGGTGTACCCATTATTATTGGCAAAAACATTGGGAGAAAAAAAATTATCGCAAATCCTTGATAATCTCTCGTGTCTTAAATGATGCTCTCTGCGCCCCATTTCATTTTTATGACCAACACTTTTTTGTACTCGTTCGTACTTCGAACGTAAGTACGTTTGGTTTTGGTGTTACGTTACGTACGTACACTCAATACTGTAGTTTACAGTTCAGTGTCCTCCTCTGGTTGCTCCAGAGTGAAAGGACGAAGAGATATCATCATCATCATCATCATCATCACTTCATGTAAATGATTTATAATAAAAAATAAAAAGAACATTTATTATTTATCACCATTTGCCAAGCTGGAAGTGGAATGTATATATTCAAGCAAATGCAAAATGTGTGTCTCTATTAAAAATTCTGCATTTTTTATTATTATATTACCACCTATATAAACCAAACCAAACTGATCCAAGGATGTAGGTTGAACATCCTCTCTGTTTTACTTTTATGAGTAAATTGACATCCATCCATCCATCCATACAGACATACCTCTCTTCTCCTCTCAGATAAAACAGGCTGATAAGTAGCAAACTATAATACTTTTAACTTACATACATACATTAATCATGAGTTCAATATAAATGTAGGCTTTCATGTTAATTAATGGGCGTTTATCCTTTTGAGAGAGAGAGAGAGGAAAAAATGAAGTAACGCTCTATTTAATTTCCTCTCTTCCAGTCCAATGTACATGTTTATAATTTAGCTAGTCGCTAACAAAAAGCGCATTGACTCTTAGTCTCTGACTTGACTACCGCTGAGGAGGATTATTTCAATTTTAAATTTTAAAATAAGCTTAATTGTCAGAAAGCTAAAGTTGCTGAGTTCCTGCTGCTGCCGTAAAACAATTATAAATTCAGGTAGGCCAAACCAAACCAATCTAATGACTGCGACAGTCGACAACCTGACTGATTGTGATTACGATTGCAAATGCGAATGAGATTGTGATCTAAGCAATAATAATATTTCATTGAGTAAAAACTGCAGTGCAAAATGCAACCTGCTGATTCTCCATCCAATTACTTACTATCATTATCATATCACATCACATATTTTATTCTTTTGAGCAATATATACATACATATGTTGAATGGGCTTTCGGAGAGTATCAGTTCATTGCACGCTTGCTGCTATGATGCTGCTGTTAGAAAAATGACAATGACAAGTCACATTTTTGATGATAGCACCACCAATTTTACATTCACCAACTGAGGAACGAAACAAGAAACAAGCTACTGCCTTCCATTTCCATTCCATAATAATGCTAAAGATGAAATGATAATATATTTACGGCTACACACTCGACTAATTTTTTTTTACCTCACTCACTGCTTCTTTCTTAATAAGAGCATCTACAACAGGAAATGACAGATGTGAATAATTCTTCAAAGTATTTGCTTACAGGGCTTTTTCATTGCAAAAAGCAAAGAGAATTTGTTTGCTTTTTTATCTTTATTTAATTTAAAAAGGGTCATGTCATGCAGTAAGCAGTGGTCTGGTCTGGTCTGGTGGCTATATGCAATTTTGAGTAATCGCTAATCACTAGATCATGAATTGTTGCTCGTCACAAAAACTTATTCAGTCAGTCCTCCACTCCAATTAATTCTAACCTAACAACTAGAATGGATGATGATGATGTGATGATGTTTACTCACCGTTCATAAGAAAGTAAAGGAGCATAATTGTAAATTGCAATTATCTTTTCCATATTGATATTGATATATGAATGGCCATTTGCAGTAGTTCATAAATCGGAATATGGCAATGGTATGACGATGTGATGATGATGATTTGATGATGATGATGATACGAAATGATGGACACTGTTTTGTGCAAAGTGCTTATTTTGATTAGTGAGCCGCATGGCTGAAACAATTTTTGTTGTTAAAAGGAGGACAGGAAGACATCAAAAAAGTGGAATTCACCAAACAGACTGACTCCTTTTTTGCATGCAATGTACATGATGCAAAAATAAATTGCAATGGATGCAATCATCAACATCAACACAAAAGGAGCAAAAACAAAGAAAAGTGCCTATATACACCTTCACAGAGCAATGAACCCAGACGAAAGGCTGCTGCTGCTGCTGCACAGTGCTTTGTGAGTTAAAAATTTCGGACATGGGGTACTAGCTCTTAGCAAAGATAAAATGACACAGAATGCAAAAAAACCCATGTCAAAATTCAAATGCTGGCCGGAGTTATGGGACTGTTTGCGGACGTAGTTTTAGGGTTGCGTGGGCGTTGATATTTTTAAAAAAAGTTGGTTAAAAAGAACACCGTTAAGTTTTAAGTTCAATTTCTTGCGTACAATAATTTGCTGACGTGGATGTCACATAATAGAAAAAAAATTAGCCACCTAACATGTTACCCACATGAGTAATTCAATTTAATTGATTTTTCGAAATTAATTTTTTTAACGAATGTCCTGATACATATGCCTAAGTTATTAGTCGTGGAGTGTACTTCAGAATGTCCTCTACAAGCCACAAAAAAAATCTTAGGCATAACCCCCAGGACATCGGAGATATCTTAAGTTGAAGATACACAGGTAAATTCCAATTAAGTATTACGCAATCGGTGAGCAGGGATGGCCAATTTGCCTACATAACAAATATTTCATCAATTTAACTAAAGTTATATGAAGCAAATTGACCAACGATGGTTAATACTATTATACTATAGTGTATTATGTGTATTCTTCACAGTCAAGTACTCAAACTCCACTTTAATTTGATGTTATATTTATTATGTAGGCAAATTGGCCATCCCTGCTCACCGATTACGTAATACTTAATTGGAATTTACCTGTGTATCTTCAACTTAAGATATCTCCGATGTCCTGGGGGTTATGCCTAAGATTTTTTTTGTAGCTTGTAGAGGACATTCTGAAGTACACTCCACGACTAATAACTTAGGCATATGTATCAGGACATTCGTTAAAAAAATTAATTTCGAAAAATCAATTAAATTGAATTACTCATGTGGGTAACATGTTAGGTGGCTAATTTTTTTTCTATTATGTGACATCCACGTCAGCAAATTATTGTACGCAAGAAATTGAACTTAAAACTTAACGGTGTTCTTTTTAACCAACTTTTTTTAAAAATATCAACGCCCACGCAACCCTAAAACTACGTCCGCAAACAGTCCCATAACTCCGGCCAGCATTTGAATTTTGACATGGGGTTTTTTGCATTCTGTGTCATTTTATCTTTGCTAAGAGCTAGTACCCCATGTCCGAAATTTTTAACTCACAAAGCACTGTGTGCTGCCGTAACATATTACACCACACCATGCCATGCCACCTTTCTTTCTTTCTGTTGAAAATGGCTTTTTCCATTTTCTGTGTTAAATTATTTTTATCATCACATCGTATTTTCATATCCACCAAATAGCTCAACATTATGGCTATAAATTGCACACTCAGAAAATGGTCTCATTAAGAAAACAAAAAAAGTTTTGCCTGTTTATTTTCCATATCTGTTCAAACTCAAATACTCCAGTTGGAATTGGAATGGATAAGAAGAGTATGGAAATGTGGAAGTCAAGTCAACTCAAGTCAAGCGAAGGCAATATCATTAATTTTGCTTTATTGAATTGAGAAAAAGGCTGGAAAAATAATGAGCATAATATTTTTATCCATATAAAAATAATGTATGAAAAAGGAAACAAGATTATATATTTATTATTTTTCGATATAAAAACTCTTGAAAATGTTTTTCTGGATGCGGATGAAAGAGCAATAATTTGGTGTTCTGGAAAAAAGCGAGACTAATTCCCATAAGAAATGTTCAAGCTACTTAATCAGTTGAATGAACTTTCCTTTTAAAAAAATTGTTATATATTTATTGCATAATCCCTAACAAATTAGTGGACAAATATGCTGAGAAGCATATTAGCATTGCGTAGGGAAAGGAAAGCAATAACCCTTTGGGACACTCTTATTAATCTTCCTCCATTCCATTGGATTACATTGCACATGCCATGCCGGCTTTATTAACCTAGTTTTGTTTTCAGCAGCATTTTTCTTGTCAGTTCAGCACATCATCTCACAATTAGAGCAACAACATGCATAATAATAAACACTACAACTACAACCCAAGCCAAGCCACAAGCTTGATGATTACAACCCAAAAAGCCGGCTATAACATAACCCCAAGAAGTCAAGCCATGCGGCTGGCGAATGACTACAATAATTATTTATTAACTTTAATTTGTGTGACGACTCTTCTAACATGGTATTTTTTTGTAAACAAAATTTTTTCTCTTCATGTTCAAGTGGATGAACATGAACCATAATATGAACCTAATAAAACTTTGATACAAGCGTAAATTATTGTATAAAAATAAAGTGCAACTTGATTTTCATCTCAGCCCTTCTGGTCAAGTTGAGTCGAAGTCGAGTGTGTAAAATATGAGCTGTGAGATGAACTATACTGCAATGCAGTACAACTTATGACTTGTCTTTGTCATAAACCAGAACCAGTTAATTCAATTCCGAGTCTATTATTGCTAAAACATATTATAGGTGATAAAAAGAAGCTTGTCTTGTCCTGTCGGACAAAAACATTTTTATATCATCATAAAAATCACAAGAAAAATACTTTGAGAGTAACATGCTCACATTTTTCATCGTTTAAAAAATAATGTAACTAACTAAGAGTAATGTTATCGTGTCAGACAACTTTAAGTCAAAATTTAAGTTTAGTAAGTAAGTATACATTGTTACACCTTACACCTTGCCCGTGTTACTTAGTTGTAACGTACGTATGAATAAACTCATCGACATCATGTATCATGTATCATGTAACATTATGTTAAAGTAGAAGTAGAGTAAGGAGCGGATATTGCATTGCATGCTTTTGCCGTATTATAATCCTGACTGATGTATATACATACATACATACGTCCGCAATAATAATAATGCATTGTAAATTGTAACTTTTTTTAAATGCATCATGTTTATCAACTATGAATAATTGGAAATAGTATATATATGTGTTCAAAGTTATTATATAAAGTGGTCCCTGTTCTGTTCCCATTTCATGGTTTATTGCAGATGAATATATTTATATTGCAGTTGCAAATCTCATTTCAACTTTTACGCAGGCACACGCATATTGTCATGCGATCTTCAGAGTTGAGTTGACTAAATGTACTTTAGTACATCATAATAATAGTTGTTGGTTGTATATAAAAGGCTTCATATATTAAATGTTATGAAGTGAGTGAAGTAAGTAAGTAGTACCAAAGCAAGTCAACGACCTTTCCTATCTCTTTTTTTCAAGTGTTATACAATCATACAATCATAATAGCACATATCCGACGAGTAGGTTACTAAGCTGCTGCTGCTGTCGCTTGCACACCACCAGCTTTTGCTCTGATGCCTTTGTTCACCCAGTCGCTTAGTTTTGCTTAAGGTTGGGATGATGTTGATGTTGATGTTGATCAGCGTGCGATGAGATGAAATGTAGGAACGCAACGTTTGCTAAAATGCTCAAGTTAGAAGTGAGACACATAGTTATGCATAAAATATTATGTACCTCCGACCGAATTCAATCTTGCACGGTTGCCTGCTGCTCCTGTTTGAATTCAATTCAATTGATGCCTCATTGCATGTTTCTGCTACCTTCTTGATAACTCAGTTGTGTAAAAGTCATTAAATTCAGTCAGAACATAAGAACATCACAATTTTTTGCTTCCATACAATGGATACAATCCAAATCCAACATTCAACAGAAATTCGCATTTATTCCCACAAAATAAAAAAGAGTTTTCAAGTTTCAACCCAACTCAAAAACTCAAAGCATATCAACTCTCAATGCTCAACATCCCATCACATCACATCACATCAATTTCATATCACATCACGCTTTCATACATGTGACCTGAAAATCATGAGGCTTTTGAAGAATTGAAAATATGAAGTGTGAGATGCTGGTGAGGAGGAGGAGTGAGAACAAGAAGAGGAAAGTAGCCGGCTTGGCTTGGCTTTAGAACCGGCACCGTGGAAAATGGCAAACTAATATTCCACTTTCGAAACTCCATTTTGATGATGATAAGGATGAAGGATGAAGGTAAACTTCAATAGTATCCTATTCCATTTTTCTTGTGGGTTGGAGTTGGTGTTGGTTGCTCGTTAGATGAGATGAGATTATGAGTGAGAAAATCTTGTAGGTTGGTGTTGCTAGTTGGATTTGATGGTTTCAATTTAGTAATAATGCTATGCTTTTCAAAATGGGATATTGAATGACAACCAGGATATAAAATTTCAGATTGGATTGGATACAGATGACATGCCATAGTGAGTGTGACCTCTTAAGAAGATTATCATCACCTGAATGAAAACCGCTCGTAATCTAATACAAATGATCTAATATTGCGCTTGCTAGCGTTAGCATTCTAAACAGGTATGTCCCTATGCATATTTTATATGCGAGTTAAATTATTTTGGCATGAAATGAAAGAGGATGTGAGAGAACGTTGTGGTGTGGCGTGGCGTCAACGTGACCTTGAGTTTTGAGTTGCATGCAGATTTGATTTAGGGGCTTTTATTGGCAGATTGAAGAGGTATTTTCCACGAAGGACATCATTCTAAATTCTGGGGAATTTATAAGCAGCGCAGGAAATATTATAAAACCGGAAGTTTGTCATTGATTCGGAGTAGAGATTGAAACTCAATCTCCAAATTCCTCTCTTTAATGACAATCTAACATTTTTCAAACGCAACAAATCAACCTATGGATTCAACGCATTAAATAAAATATACTTATTTTTGTTATTCGGCCTTAAACTAGTTTCCGCCGGCTTCGTCATATAGATTCTTGGAAATCATTAATTTAATAGCAGCTCAAAGCTTACATATTAAAGCAGCTTAATTCCTATATTTAGGATGATAAAACGTGTACGATTACAATAAAAATATTTACATTGAAAAAGTCGGCAATGAATAATACATCTTAAAATACATTTTATGGGATTGACGCTGGCTGACAACACCATTGCATACGATACAATACAAAAACTCTCTCGCATGAGTTGTATACAAACATGAGCCATCATCATGCATGCCACATGGTATATATACACAGTCAGGCACTCTTTTCCTTGTGCATTTTACAATTCTTGGAAAGGATCAAACAGAAAAGAAAGGGACAAACAAAGATATCAACACTGGCCTGCTCTGGTTAGGACTTTTAGGCAAGAACGTCGTACACGATTCCACCTAACTCCTACCTTCTACCTTTCACAATGGTGCTCACTATGGAAGCCAAAGCCAAGCATAAATTTCCAAGTATTTTGACCAAAAAAATAAAAATAGTTGCTTCAAAACGACAAGCAGCGTGAACCACAAAAGCTCTTGTGATGTCTGATGTCTATGCTAAAATATAGGAAATGAAAAAGAGTGTAGTACTTTTTCTAAATAAATCTATATATATACATTATTTTTAAACCTAAATGAAAAAGAGTGTGATGGTATTGTTGAGAACAGTATACAAGACCATGATCACGGTTGTCTTCTTTATGTAATAAAATCTACCAATGCCAATGCTAAAAACTGGAACGGATTTGATAAACTTTTTCATCCACTTTGTTGTCTTCGGGTGATTTCCCCAGTTTTCTAGGGTTATCGCCGACATTTCGTTAAACTGACCAAATTTGTAAAAGAGAGTTGAGAGATACATCAAACAGAGGGATGCAACAAAGCCCATGACGATGGCACGCGGTCCACTCAACTTGATAACTCCATATAAAGCTAAGGTTGCAATCATTATAGTTGCTGCTTTATGAGAAGGACAAAACCAATTTTGAAAATTTATTTGCCACATTCGATGAAGAACTTGGGCAGAACGGAGGATTCCAGCTACTGTTTTTGTGTCCCGGAAACGTCTTGAGGTCTTTGAATTCTTTACGGAGACACTACAAAGGCGATTATAATCATAAAATGTGGTTTCAATGCTAAAGAATTTTATACATTAAGAAAAATGCATATATTCTGATAACTTACTCCAGTTCCCTCATTAAAAATACACCACAGGTTATGTAGAGATATTGATGGAAACAAAAGACCCAAATGTTTGTCTATATCGTAAAAAATCGGTAAGTAATTTCTGTAAGGGTTTGTAAGAATATTTTTAACTAGAATGAAAAATGAAAAGTCTTGCTTTACCCAGGTGTTTGCCCAAACAAAAAATTGGCAAATTAGGAAGGGTAGTCTCACAAAAATGGATTTGCTTTTTGGATTTTCCAACACTGAAGTAAAAAAGTGTTCTTGAAACGGCTTCTTCATGATAATCACCATATTCTGGATGTTTACTAAACTCCCGATGATCAACGTAGCAATGAAGAATTTCATGCATTTGGAGCGTTGCTCTCCAGGCAGCAAGTATTTGACTGGAATGTCATAAATAGTTAGCGTGTGATTATAAGAGAGCCAACCTCATTAGATACTCCACCCTTTACTTACCTTGAACATCTTTAAAAAACTTGATGTACTGCACCAAAAACCGTGGCGTTTCTTCCCATTTCAGAAATGTATTGATTTGTAATACGACAGGCAAAGTATAGGAAGCAAATAGGTAGCCCATCTTCACCAAGAAGGCTAAGGAAGCGGGTTCTCCATTATTGTTATCAAATGCGATCTTCTGCAGCACTCGAAATGAAATGAAGAAAATGTAAAATACGCTGATGCTAAAGGTAATTTTAATATAAGCCTTTCTTCCCTTTGTGCACGTGAAAATCAGAATGCTTTCACCATCCGACTTTTTTATGAAACGATATGGTACAGTTCCAAAGTACCAAGCAAGGTTTGTGGCTAGAACAAGCAGTTTGAAATTTTTTGGGGTAAACATTTTTAAGCAAATGCAAAAGGGCGATTCGAGAGAGAAGTTAGAAAAGTTGAGTGTGGCCAGGGAGAAAGCAGATCAGCGAGTAATTAGGGAGTGGTTTGGTGATTTGGTGTGGTTAAAAAAGAAGTGCCAATTGTTCGTAGCTTATTAGTCTAGGCACAGGTCAATTTAGTTGTTCCTAAAATTAACATGTTGCCTCCACTGTTAAATCTCAATTAAAATTGACCGTATAGACGCTTGTAATTGGGGAATCTGTTGACGACGGGAGTGACAATATTGGATCTAATTGCAGCAATTTGATAACAGTTACGCTAGCTTTTGTGTTTTAGGTCATGGAGTTTTCCCACTTAGGACCGATTACTCATGCTGGTTGTTACATGCGTCCAAATTAAATCATGATTGGCTCGTGGAATAATAATTGCGGTCTGTTTGCGTAAAAGTTCATTACTTTTATATGCATATGTTGATTTGACTTATTGAATGGTTGACTGACGTAAGCCAGTTGCACTTGATTCAATTTATAGCTTCAGAAATTGATTCTTTGAAATGATATATATGCATACATATGATTCTTGAGGTCTACGTCTACACACGTGACAAGTAATTGAGAGAAATTCTTGAGTTATGTCACATGTACATACTGTGTTGCATGTCAGGAACACATTCACATGCACATTTAGATGAATCATAATACTGATGTTGAATGGCAAAGGCAGTTAGTTGATTATGTATCCAATACGTAACTCATGCTATTAAAAGGCACCTAGATCATATTTTGTGGTTCCATAAATTCTTCATTTTGTTTTTTAACAAATCATTCATGGTTATTCATGCTTTTTGTCAACTCAACGGTAAACGAATCTCCGTTTCATTAATTCTCAACATCTCAATCGCACCAAAAACATACAGAATAGCATTTTCTGCTTCAACAAAAAAGAAGAGGGCAAGGGCATTCAATGATTTCCCATAGCCAAGAACGACATTGCAAACATGAAAAACTTTGGAAAGGAAGGCAACGTAAATGGATTGAAGCAAATCTTCTCAAGTCGCCCATACATGTCGTCATTGTGCGTTGTGTAACATGGATTTTGTTAACTGTCTAAATAAACCCTGAAGAGAAGAGGAGCAGATGTGCGAAGTGATGCGATGGGAGCATGAATGAAGTAGAATGTATGTATTTGCAAACAAAAGTTTGCAACTTACGCATCAAATCCCTCTGTGCCTATTTCACCGAAAACAAACACAATGATCCCAACGGGAACTACGCAGTATGAGATCATCAGTGGAGCCCAGAGGAGGGTTGAAGTTGAAAGCAAAGCTTCTACTACATTCCAACAACTTGAACAACTCCAAGTTATGATCCCGAAGGGCCACATTGGTTGTGTGAAAACGGAAATTGCTTACAGATGTACACATTATATAGGTATATATCATGTCCCCACTCGCTGCTCACATTTCGCAAAATAAACGTATCTTCCATTTCATTCCACCTTTAACTTAGCCACTGTCGAAATCCTTTTAAGCGTAAGTACACAAGGGGGGAAGATGAGGATTGCAAAGATTGCGTAAATTTTTATTGCTCTACGGTGCCGCAAGTCTTTTAGAAGTGTATATTGTTAGTGGATCGGAAGCACTTTTAATACCTACTTGTGTGCGTGAAGGGGGAATTATATTTATTTGTATTTCCCTTGACGGGATTTGCGCTGCGAATCGTGAAAAACAAGTTTTATGAGCAGAGCATGGTAGTACGGTTTCGCAAACTCGCAATTTAGGAAACGAGGGGTTCCAGCTATAGTATATACTGTCATTAAAAGATCTACTGCGTACTGCGTAAATACTTCCTATTTCTACGGATTTTTACATGCAACAATGCGATGCGATGGTTTTACAAATACATACATAGCATAATAGCTTAGCTATTTATATAATTTAGTTTTTCAAAGGACAGGGAAATAAATTGAAAGTGGCAGTTGGAAGGAAAACGCAATTGTACCTGGAACGAATTCTAAGGAAGGGAATGAATTTTATGACTCATCTTCTTCCTTCCCATCAAATCTACAACGTTTCGTTTCATCATTTCTCCTTTCCGTGTGTAGTTGAGGTCAAGTCAAAGTGAAATGTGTGCGTATGCATAAAAAAATTTTTTTTGCAAGCTCTATCTGTACCCATTTTGAAGGAACATTACATTATACATTAACTATCAAATCCCATCACGCAACCCAAGCTAAATAGAAGCAGAAGGAATATTTTTAGTAGTTTACATTGCAGCATTGTCATCCATCGCCTTTCTTCCTTGTTGTTTGTCAGTTTTGCTTTAACTACCTTCTACTTTCTATAATGGATATGAGATGAGATGAAATATGTATAGATAAGTATGTGTATCAGTTACGCTTTCCTATTATAGTTACATTTTGACAGTTTGCAAGCGTCCACCATACCACCCTCATCCTTGTTCTCGTTTTTCCTTGCTTTGCTCCTTTGGCAAAAACATGTAAATCACCATAAAAATAATGAAACAAGCCTGAAATGAGTTCTGTACGTGCCATTTCTTAGAAAAACAACGCTGCTGCCAGAATTTTTACGACCCTTCTTCTCCCCCCTTCAATCCCAAAAACAAGATTAGAAGCAAAAAATAAGAATATTTGTTTGTGAACTAACTTTAGCCCTAGCAGATAGTGGATGGATAGATAGAGAGAATGCGAATGGCTTGTTATTTAGTGAAAAACAAAGCAACGGAACAAGTACAAAACAAAACAAGGATTTTTATGTTGGACACATACATTGAAATGCTACAAAAAGTACAAACCAATTATCTTCACAGCTAAAGGAATCTAAAAACATCACAGCAGCCCCAACTTTGACGACTTGAACATGGCCAGTTACACAACAACACATGCTGAGTCCTAAAACTACTTTCCCCATAAAATGATGAGATGGGTAGATTTTGTACATGATGAACAGAACAAAATATAATGGTAACAATGAACTTGTAACTGTAATGTACTCAAAAACAACATAACAATAACTCCCAAGATTTTAAATGTTTAACAATTATTAGCAAGTTTGCATTTTATTACTTCTTGAACATAAACTTTCACCAGCGAAAGTAAATGAGAATAACAAAAAATGTCTTTAAAGTGAGGCTTGCATGTTGTTGTGAAGTAAATAGGTACATTATTTTAAAGTATAGTAAGAAAAACAATAGAATAATATGATTTACTTTTAATAAGCTCAGGCAGATCCACCTCCAGCTACATTGGTACACTTTGCAAACTCTTGAACTAATCCATTGCATTTCAAAAGTTGACTCTGATTCTTCTCATAGCATTTCCCAATCTGGGGTGGAATCCCCTTGCAAATGGTTCCCTTGAAAGGGGCAGCCTCCACTGGGTTTTTAACTTTGAATTGTTCCAGCCTCGTGTCAAAGTCGTTAGCATGAGCCTTCGTTTCATTCTCCATTTTTGCAGTTATCTTTTCCAACTCTTGTTGCCAATGCTGGTTATACTTGAAAATCTCCTTTTCCATCCTCGCCTTCATTTTCCACGCGGTGAGGGTCTCCACAGTGGTATTTCCCTCTGGGTCGTGGTCAATAACTATTGGCAAAATGGCTCTGGAAACGCGAACTCCTTTGAAGCGGGGACTTGGTGGTGGTCCCTCAATCATAGCTTCTTCGTCCAACAACATATCTTCTTTCCTGGCACCCAATCGAGTTTCATCTACCACTTCATATTTCGGACTCCTCATAGGCTGCCTTGGCTCCGACAAGAAATAGGAAAAGCTGGTCTCTCGGTCCAGGTCGTGGGCGAGAACCTCATCTCCTCCCTCTAGATCACTTTCCCCTCGCAGCTTTTGCGATTTGTCTTGAAGAAAATAGTTTGAAAGTTTATCCATTCCGTCGTAGTAAACTGGATCCTTGTTCTCATTTTCAGCCGCGGAAATATTTTCTTCAGTTTCTGATTGGGAAATACTGGAGTCACTTTTAAAATTGTCGACCACAGGGACTTTTTCTAGAATCCAAAAAACACAAAAAATATATTAAACAAATTCCAATAGAAAATTAAATGCTTATGTTGCTACAGAAAAGGTCTGATCAGATTATCAATGAAATTACCATTCAACTCAACTGCCTTCCCAACCCCATCTCCATTTCCTCCCATATCATCAACGTGACCTCCACCTCCATCGCTCGTCCCTCCTTTAACCTTCTCCACCTCGACTTCGCTCTGAAGACTCGCTGGCTGGCTAACAGTAGTAGTCGTCACCACCTGTTCAATCTTATTATCACCACCTTCCCGAACCACATCCAGCTGCTTTTGGACTTGAACGTTTTTAGCCTGGAAAACTTGAAGTCGGTGAAGTACCTCCGGGGTTAATCCAACCTTCCCCGGTTCAAGTACTTCCACTTTCGGTTCCTTGCTGTTTCTACTTCCCATATTTTAATATCAACATACACAACAACACACAAAATGCAAAAACAAACTAGCACTTCACAACTTAGCTATTAACAAATCTTCAAGTTTGGGCAATAAATAAATTAATACTAATACCACGAAATCAAAACATATGAGTTCTATTAATTAGTTGAACGTTCCAAAAAAAATGAACTTAAAATTTAAAAACGATTCGAATCCGTATGAACAAAAACACCACCACAAGAATATGGCTAAATAAATGCATCAGATCGGATATTATGACTATAAAAGACGGATGCATAAGAAACGGATATTATGCGAGAATGCGAGATCGGATATTATTGCAAAAGAAACGGATATGACTAAAGCGGAGACCAAAGAATGAAAAATGTACCTAAAAATCTCAAAATTGTTAAGGAGTGGGGAAGTGGGAATTTCTCTGAAGGGTGAAGGGATCTTAAATTTTATGGAGATTTTGAATCTGAACCAGCAGCTTGTGTTACTCTTACACATAAGCTGAAAATAAACGTAGTAATTAGTGAAATATGAGCTGAATCTATCTATAATGTGAATCTCCGCTTGAACTTTAAACATTTATAGCATTTATATTAAAATAGGCAAGATGCTCTGATTGTGAGTCATGCCCTTTGAGTTAAATTAAATTGGTTGGAAAACTTGTTTCAAAGCTGTTAAACGTTGAAATATATGAAAATTGCTTCAAAGCAATCCATCCCTTTCGTCTGCTTCGCTAACTTCACAATGAAAGCATATATTATTGGTTTCGGTTTCTCCAAATTTCTCAGCAATATTTTTCTTTAATTTCCTCCCGTTAAGGCCGTTATGTTAGAGAAATAACAGTAGTCCTCTCAAATTCTCAAGTCTTTTCACTTCCTCACTAAACTGAAGACAGAACGTTGAAACGTGACCTTGACAAGTAAAGCTCAAACAAAACTGCTTGCAAAGAAAATGGGGCAACCCAATACACATCTAAAGGAACTTCCTGGTAGTGCAATGACAGTCAGAAGAGATCACATCCATCAGTGGGTTCAACCCCCCAAGGGCCCATTGCAATATGTAATGTGTTGTACAGGAAATATAACTAGAACGGGTGGAATGAATGAAACAATCGCCTTAATGGGCTAAGACAACAGAAATGAGTCCAACTTCAGCTTTGTACATCTCTGAATGAATGATACTCAATCACATGCATACATATTACGAGTGGTTGTATAATGAAATTGAAAATGGATACATAATTTAGTCAATTTGTATATTTTTTTCGAATTTTTATTTATTTTTTTTGAAACGATAAACTCACTGTCTATATAAAGATGACTCTACGAGAGAAGGTATTATTTTTAAACATAAAATACATGTACACTTACAAGTAATTAAAGCTACGCAAACAATTTATTTACCAAGAGACTACTGCGTTGTAAGTAATTCCAACTGATAACAAGTTCTGCATCAATTGCACACATTAATTGCACACTTTCTTAAAAGTAAAAATTAGCTGGTGTAATAATAATTGTAAGTACGCGCATCACACTTTAAATTCACTTTGTCATAAATTCATAATACGTTTTAAATCTTTTTTTCTTTCTTGTTCCTCATTTTTGCTAGTCATTTAAAACAAGGTGCCTATTATTCCACGTACGAACAAGTACATAGTTGGACTAAAGAAGAATTGTTTTTTTAAACATGGACCTTAAATAATTAACTTTTATTTAATATATAGTTTTCAAACGCAGCGACCACATTCCCCCCATCCGAATAATTTAGTAGCTAAAAGTGTTCAGCAATATTTCTTTTCATCAATCAAGAAGTCCACAGGATTTTAATTTTCTGGTTGGCCATAGGGTCCTGGGTAATTCCAATGTACTGGAAGTGAACAATCGTAGTGATAGTCATACAACATGGACTTCAAGAAAGCTTCTTTGTCCTTTGGTTCTGGGTATGTGTAAGCATAATCTGAAAGTGGAAATCAAAATTTTAGCCAAACATATTCACTTACCATTAACAAAGTGACTATTAACAAATTTAGAGGGTTCTGCAAAACTACATTAAATATATACTCGGCTCGCAGTGAGGTGAACGAACATTCATTACATTTGGATATCATTGTTTTATGCTTTTACAGAAAATACTAACCCACCACGAACGCCAATATTATATTCACACTATTAAGTTCTACCACAAAAGTTGATACCCATAAAAAAGCTAACTGCCAGCCCATAGTATCTCCTCTAGTTAACACAAAGCAAGCCATTTACGAAACATATCAACGAGAGTAAGAAAATTTCTACAGAGAACAGCAACAAAGCAATAACAATACCAAGCCCCAGTTAAGTTGAAGTCGTGTTTAAAAAAATAAGCAAAACTAAATCACTACGAACAATAACCGATTGATTGATCGATGATAATCATAATATTGATAATATTTTCACGTTTTGGAACGGGGAGTTTTATAGTACAAAATTGCAAATCAAATTCCTACTCATTACTCATCTCTGACATAATAATATCCTTTCTTAATAAATTATTATTTTCCAGCATTTTCAAATAATTATTATTGTTTCCAGCCCTTTAAACCCACTAACAAGTAAACATGTCAGCTAAAAATATTCACAGGATCAGTTGAAAAAACACAGAAATAATATATGGTGCACATGAACATCAAGTAACGTAACAAGTACATCCATGGGATGATAAGAATACCTTGACAAAACTTGTCCCAAAGCCACAGAGAGCTATAGATTATTAGTGAGAAGTAGGATTTGTAATATTAGGTTATAGCACATTGACGGGATTACTGCGCAGCAACCCCGAACAGGTCCACATTAGTCTCCTTCAAAGTTATAAGTTGAGTCCGATTCCTTAGATAGCATTAGAAAGCTTGGAAGAGGAGGTGAGTTATCTGGACTTCTTCAGGAGTAGTAGGAAAGTTAAAGGAGAAGGGAATGTCGGAATTGCAGATGATGGCGGATAGTTATACCTGAGGCGCTTGATATCACACTTTTCTACACGAAATGGTAAATTCGTTACTATATTGTCTGTTATTGTTGTGGAGTGAAGCGACATTCTACAATTGGTTTGCTAGCAAGTCGAAGTCATAATTACTAAAAAACTCAAGAACGAAGAAACAAAAATCTGTACGGAAACTGTATTTACTAACTAGACTAGACAATAGACATATATAATAAGATGGCGACTAGGACAGTGTAAACAGTGTTTACGAAAAGTTATAACATAACGGTAACTACACTGGTAACTAGAAATTCATCTCAATAAAATTCATAACACAAAGTGTTTCATGTAAATCAAATCCTAAATATATTTCGTAAATATTAAATTTTATTCGGAATGAGGTCAATAATATCAATTACTAATACTGTCACTGTCATCAACGAAACCTTGGTTAAACTTTGAGGAAAGATAACCAAGTAAAAGTTATAAAACCGCCGCTTCGGATAGATTCAAGGATAAGGATTTTCAAACGGATGGCCAGGTATACTTTTGAGGCAAGGCTTTGCTATATTTGTGGTAGTACAGCTGCGCCCTGAGGAACTCTTCCTTATTTGCTGGTTCAGGATACGTCGTTGCTTCGCCTGGATTTTATCAATTAGCAGTTAGCACGTTAACATGAAAACAGAGACCACCCCCACATGAACCCGTTAAAAAAAGATTGTTTCACAGATATATATACCCGGTGTTACACAAACAATCACAAGTTATATCATTATATCAAGCTGGTTTGGTTTGGTTATTTTTTGTTAATGAAAAGGATTTTTTGGAGGAATCATTATAACTCCAGCATATTGGGTGAAGTATTCGCACCAAATCGGCGTTAGAAAAGTAGCAAAGTCAGTGTTTAAATTTGTCCCAAAATTATATCATCATCAATTCATGGATATTGATCATGACATAACATTGCATTATTACGGACTCATGACATATTGACTTTTAAAAATCGTGAATAAAATAATTTGCTTATTTGTAAAAAGCTTCAAGCCCAGGAAAAGCTATTGGTAGAAATGAAATGATAAAAAAATTAAAAGAACTGAAACAGGATAATAATTAACTAAAAGTCGGACTAGGCCATCTCACTTAGGGTACCAACGGATCAATTAAATTACGAATACGGTAATTCAAAAAAAATGATTATTAAAATCGTAACATTAAATGTGTTACCTTTCTCATATGCATCTTCCATGATTTTCTTTGCAATGATTACAGAAACATTTTGGATTTCAGTGAGTGGTGGGTATAATCTTCCTGCGTCAAGATCTGCTTGCGTCACAATGTTGGCTAAAGTCTGTTGAAAGATAGAAAATAATCATGTAACATTTTAATGGTTAATAGTCATACGATATGACTGATATACGAAACGGAATGCAATTTATTACAATTTATAATAAACAAACAAGGTTTCAATTTCAACGACGTCAATAATAAGGAATATTATGTTACCTGAGCCGAAAGGAGGAAAACATCTTCGCTAATATGATGAATGCCTGACGCAATTACAGCCAGTGATACTCCAGGGAAAATGTAAGCATTATTTCCTTGTCCAGGAACAAATGTCTTTCCTTTCCAGTTGAAATTAGGGAATGGGGAACCGCTAGCAAAAATAGCTCGACCATCACTATGCTCATATGCTTCAGCTGCAGTACATTCTGCCTTTGACGTGGGATTACTGAGGGCAAAGATTATTGGTCTTTCATTGAGTTCTGCCATTCGCTTGATGATTCCACTATTAAATGCTCCCTTTGCAGCTGCGGCTCCTGTTTTTTCAGACAAATGATAAACAATGAATTAAATGATTGAATAAATAAGTAATCCTATTGACACCAACAATAGCAATCAAATAGTTATACTTACCGAGAATGGCTGTAGGCTTTACGGTTTCAACCATTTCGGCGAAATCCGTAAGATGTGGCAAGTCTTTCAAAAAGATTTGTTTCTGAGCGGAAACGTCCTTAGAACGGGTTTTAACCAAAAGTCCCTTTGAGTCCTATTAGGGTAATGTGTCAACCAAATGAATTAAAACATTTTCCAACGACATACATAATAATATGCATTATTCGACATTTTAAATTGTTCTTACACTCAAGAAAACCCTAGATGCAGCTTCTTCAGCTGTGACGCCTTCATGCTTAACCATGGCCTGCGTAATAAGCATGGCAATACCCAAAGCAGCCTAAAAGATGAAACATTATTATAAGTTTCAAGACAACATGCAACATAATTCGATAAAGATTATTTTTGTAATATGGTTCGAAAAGCTTACCTCACCAGCACCAAGAAAGAGGAACCTATGATCTGTCAGCTTACAATTTGTTATTCTCAAGGATGCAAGAATACCAGCCACAGCTACGGCAGCAGTTCCTTGAATATCATCATTGAAAGTGCAATATCTGTCACGATATTTTGCAAGTAACCTGAATGCATTGTGATTGGCGAAATCTTCAAACTGAAAAACAAAGATATCAATAATTGAAAACACCTACTGTTGTAACAAATAAAATAATAAAATTAAATCGCATAAAGCTAAAACCGACCTGAATAAGAGTATTTTGCCCGTATCTTCGGACAATTGCTTGCATGAATTCATCAAGGAACTCGTCATACTCCGGTCCTTGAATACGCTTGTGACGAAGTCCAATGTAATATGGATCATCCAAGAGTGACTAGAAATTCGGAGAAGAAAAAAAACACCAAAAATAATAAAATTCATCTTTCACTTTGCAATAACTCTTTACGTGTTTAACGTGTAACATAAAAACAACCATTACTTTCAAGCATAAAACACAAAATTATCATCGATCTTACTTGTGTGTTAGTTCCAACATCTAACTGGATGGGGAGACAATGATGAGGCTTGATACCAGCAAGGGCAGTGTAAAGAGCCAGCTTTCCTACTGGAATTCCCATGCCATATGCACCCAAATCCCCGAGACCAAGAATACGCTCTCCATCCGTCACCACTATAGCACGCACGTCCGGCTCGGGCCTAAAATATATTCCAAAAACGTAATGAGCTAACATGCATTTTCCATTTACGCTTGCTTGACTTACGAAGCTTCATTAAACAAACACATACGCTAGAAGGACAACCAATAAAGTACATGACATAAATAGAAAAATTGATAGTGACAGCTAAAATGTAATCATGCATACCAGTTTCGCAATACTTGGTAAATGTGTCCCTTATCATGGATCGTAATAAAGAGACCTCTGGGGCGACGGTAAATAAGACCAAATTTTTGACATGCCAAACCGACAGTAGGCGTGTACACTAGTGGCATCATCTGTTCCACATTTTCCGCGATCAGGCGATAAAACAGACGTTCATTACGATCCTAAAAAAAACACAAAAAGCCATTCATTCAGTTAGTTCCATTATGATTATATTATTATCAAAACATTTACTCGCAAACAAAGGATGAGGAACTGTCCTAAATAAAAAAGTATTAACTTTAGCGTACCTGCAATCCTACGAGATAAATGTACTTGTTAAGATCTTCCTGGTAGCGCTCGACGTTCTCTTTACACAATTTTACTTGCTCTTCTTGTGTTTTAAAACGTGGAGGGATCAACCCATGAATTCCAAGGGCTTGCCTTTCTTCCAGAGAGAAGGCCATTCCCTGTAAAATTAAAATACACAATCAAAATCAAATTCTTCACACAAATTCACTATAAAATATGAGTATTAGGTATGGTATTTTTAGTTTCATTTCAAATTACCTTGTTCAGCCGAGGATCCCTGATAAAATCGATTCCTCTAATCATGGAAGGACAAACATTGTCCCCAGTAACTTCATGGTAGTGTCTTTGACCCATTTTATCTCTTCTAGGATCCATTTTAAATAAAGTTCTAGCACCAGCGGGTCCTTTGTTAAAACTGAAATCAAACAAGAAACAAAAATGAATTTTTATAAATTTTTTCTCAGAAACTTGAACTTGATGAAACACAAAAAAATTAATGTAGTACACAATATGGAAATACAAAAATTCAACCTTTCAAACTCAGTTAGGTTCAGAAATCAGAAAGAGTGAATAAAATATATAAAAAGATAAAAGCAACTTTTCCAGCACAGGAGCTCTGCAAGTGTCGACAGTTAAATGCCGTCTGAATCGCAAAGCGGAGGTGAGATACCGTATATATATATTTTATCAAAGCCACGAATGACTTCTTCTTCTCAATGGAGTAGTAGGAAAGAAGGGAAAGGAAAAAGGATTTTATCATAACATAAAGCGAATAACTGCGAAACTGACTTCTTCACAGTTTTTTCATAGTATAGTAGTCAGCCAAACCAACTAAACTGACCATGATCTTGCGGCCAACCAATTTCATAGCAATTTTACCTAACCTATTACACCCCAAGTGCATGCTTGTTCACATGGATTTATGATGTGATGTAGGCAGATGCTGACATCATACCATATAAAAATGGAACTGCTGTACGCAAGCGAAAGTCTTTCATCCGATTAATGTAATACAAATAGTTATTAATTAACATTAGCAATAATTACTTTAATTTGTTTATAATGTTTTGATTTTGATGACCAAGCCATTAGCATTATTATTAGCTGTTAATAACACACAGTAAACTTGTGGCTTGCGGTCAACTTCAATCCTGAATTCATATTCGCATCACACTCATGAAGAATGTCAAAGCAATTCAAACCACAAGTACAACTCATGTACTCACGTAGCATAAGGACGGAACTACTGGAAACGAGCACTTTTATGACCCAAACATGCTCCGCATGTAAACAGCAAACGCTTATACACTATACTTACTTACTAACCAATCATTACCACATCACAAGGTAAAATGACCACATCAACGAAATGTTTGCATTGCATTTTCATTACCTCTTCCTTTTTAGCAGAGGAAGAGAAAGAGAAGCTAAAAGGCAAAGTTATGACTGTAATGTGATCTATGATAATGCTTTTAATGTCAGCCAGTCACAGTATACATTCACGGATTGATATCGATGGCTTATAGATTCCCTTCCAATTTGTTACTTACATATATAACTTATATATCATATTATACCACTATCATACATAAGTATATACAAATTATATTAAATATTAGACAGTTTTTTCAATAAGCAACAAACATAGTGACTTTTGTTTGTAGTGTGTACTTCAGACCTGGTGACGCTATACTCTATGCTTTATTCCTATTTTTATAGTACGCTGAAGAAGTGGAACCAAAACCAGATAAAAACGCATCAACGGTGCATGGTGCATTACAGGATACCGTGATATTTCATTTCATGGTGGCATGGCCTGCATGAATCCTTCATCTCAATATTATTGATCAGAGAGCCTGATCAAGCCCATGCAACGACCATGGACTGCGGTCATTAAATGAAAGACGCTTCATGTTTACATCACGTTTTTCAAAAATGTCACCATAAACAGAATGAGTCATCGTCATCATCATAATATTCTCAGCTTTTACCGACTCTGATGATTATGTGGCATGAAAAGTAGAAAGTATAACCCTAAGCTAAAGACTTGAATAATTTCAATAGTTTTCAGCATGTTTTGTAACTCTTTTACTCTATTTTATCCATTATCTTTTATCTATAGTATTTTAGATGAATCACTAACATATATATTATTTCAAACCTATCAAACACATTTCGCAACTATTTTATGCTGGATACCCATAATGTTGCAAGAAAGTAGCACTTCAGAACCAGACCAAGTTTGAAAATGTTGCGAATCAAGCCTGCCTGAGAAATTACGATCAATTTATTCCGTCCATAATATCGAGAATACTGAATGAATGCCTGGTTCATTTCATCCCGAGAGTGGACTTACGTAAAACGTAATCCGTTTTCACAAAAGTTTCCCCATGCAATTGGTATTTCCAACAAAACAATGAGATGATGAACTGAATACACATCTTTTTTCTTCTTCCTCATTCCTCGCTTCAATTGTAAAAATAATGATGAATGAAGTAAATTGTCTCTGAAATTCCAACTTAAAATTGTATGCTCGAAAACTTTAGTAAGTCGTAAGCCAAACGTCAAGCCAATTGCATTTTCATGGTCACATCTGCTGTAACTTACAAATCCCTAGATCATGCCATCTCAAAATCTATGAATTAGGAGGTATAAAAACGCAAAATCTACATATTTCTAGTTCAGTTAACTACCTAAATCCACCTCAAGCCAACTTTGTGCGAAATCCATAAAGTCAAACCAATTTTGTTTTTCCTTATTGTTGTGCTAGCAAATGCACTATACCATAACATTAAAACTGAAACTGCAGTACATTATTGACGCAAGCGGTAAGTATCAACTAAACGTAATTTTTGATTCAACGACATAGGATTATACACAGAGGTGGCTATCCCCATAGTTGGAGAAACACCCTAACCCTAATTTCGAAAAAAATTTATATGGGAAAAAATGATTTTTCGGGCCTTGTCCGAAACACCCTGTCCCAGAACAAAAATTTTATATGGGAAAAAATGGTTTTTCGGGCTTCGCCCGCAAAACACCCTAGCCCGTCCAAAATTTTTGGAACACCCTATCCGTCATCGCACATATGGGGATATCCACCTCTGATTATACAAGGCACAAGGTTAGCTAGCTATCTTTGCTTTGATCTGAATGAATGCTATCTAAAAGTTGCAATAACATAATACTCTTCGTCCATTTATGTAAGCATTTCGATATTCAAGAACAACTTCCTCAACTTGTTCTCTGTTAAACGTTGAATATGATATGCAAATACTTTGGGAAAGTGTTTTATCGTCAGCAGTTGTCTGATCGAACATACATAATTACTTGGACCCGAATTAAATTCAATGAAGAAAACATGGAAAGTTCGCTCATGCCCTCGCCTAGCCCAGCAATAAATTTTATATTGGGTTCCATAAATGATGAACAACCAATGTAAAATTATTTAATTCATTAAAAGGTAATTACGCATTCGCGTCAGGTACTTGCAACCTGTTAGGCTAACATTGTTAGCTTGACCATAACGAAGTTGTTTTAGAGTGAGTACATTAAAAAACTGGGTACCATTCACACCTGATGCAAAAGCCAATAAATTAAATTAACATGCTTACACTTGTTCGATACATTTTATCTAATGAGGTAACAAAGGTGTGACTTGGGTGCAAAAACAAATGGTTTGTCAACTCGAGTCAAGTTTACAAGCCCCAATAACTTCCTTTTAAGAGCCCACGCAAAACAGCGTACGAGCTCACGCAATAAAGGTTCAAAATGGGTTGCGTATTTCAGCGTCACTGACGTAACGTCTAGCTTCCTACAGAATTCCTCTATTACTATCTTTAAAATCTCCAGTAGCTTAGCTTAAATTAAATTAGCAAACACTTACTTCCCTACATTTTGCTGACAAACAAGTGCTGTATTAAAGTTACTAAGTCAAGAGTCAAGTAAAACCTTGGAAGTTGGAGCATATAGATCTAATGAGTCACCGAGATCAGAACAACATTCATTCGGAAGGATTTATACATTGGAAAGTGGAAAATGACATTAAAATACAATGGGAGTGGAAAGCCTTCTAATTTTGGAATGAATTGTCATTATAACTTTTTTGCGCTGCTACCAAACTACCAATTTACTATCACCAAACGCAATATTTTAAATCAAAATGTCATTTCAGAACATTTAGGAGACGTACGATGTACCCAACCACTAATGACTTAAGTGGTGAACACGCCTTCCGACCCTGCCTACAAAAGAAAGGGAAAGACAAACCAAACTGCAACTACAGCAATAAAATATAAATTGCGCAGTCCTCTCAGGTCAGAGTATTTTAAATTAAATTATTATTACAAGTTATAAAGCGTGATCAATCACAAAAGTCAAACACCGACGAAGAGCTCCAAATATATATGCTACAGAGCAACTGCACCTGTACAATAACCCTGAAGTAATGGTACTCTTTACCTCTACCCTCAGGGACATTCATTCAAGATTAGATCATATCATATCACATCCCAAGATGATTGAATTAATCTGTGCTCTGCTATAACTACCCTTTCAACAAGATTATTAACGCTAAGTAGAAGTAGTGGTAGGATGACATTAACTAACTCTATCTGCTCTAAAATGTCATCATCATCGTCGTTGGTATTGGTAGAACCAACAATTGGCTGTTTCGTTGACTCAGACTCCGAAGCCGGCGCAGCCAGAACACTTTTATTGTCCGATGACTTCTTAGCGTCTGTAGAAACTTTCTTAGGGTCAGCGGCAGCAGAGAGAACGCTCTTGTTGGTGCCAAAATCAGAAATCCTTTGGGGTTGCTTTTGCTCCATTTTCTTCTTCTCACTGGGAGGAGGGACAGGAGGGTTCCTGTTCCTTTCATTTTCCGATTTTTGAGACTGAGTAGCATTAGTTTTCATTTCAACTTTGGGCTTTGGCATCGGGACATCTGCACCAAATTGTTTCACGGTTTTGTCGTGATAACTGCCGTTGGAGAATAATGCGCTTTTTTCTTGAAAAGCATCACTACCTTTGTCTGCGTAATCACTTCCAATTTCACTGAAACTGTCTACCGCTTCGGCAGGGGGATGATATTCTTTAAAAGTTATAATCTCCTTATCCTGATCGCCATCTTTCTTGAGGGGTCGGTCCTTATTGTTGTCATCATCAATGTCGTCTACAACGGTTTGAGAAGCTTTTGTATCTGGAGTAATTTCAGCAATATCGGGATCTGAATCCTCTCCCATTTT
This sequence comes from Orchesella flavescens, assembly GCA_964034955.1. Taxonomy (NCBI): domain Eukaryota; kingdom Metazoa; phylum Arthropoda; class Collembola; order Entomobryomorpha; family Orchesellidae; genus Orchesella; species Orchesella flavescens. Next base: position 30,483,415 of record OZ035958.1, on the reverse strand, counting down.
AGTATTAGTGACGAAGGATGATCTTCCTGCAGTTGCATCCTGTGTGATGACCGAGTAGTTCCTTATTGGTTCAAGCTTAACCAAGGGCTTCTTCCAATCTATGAAATGAGCACTGACTGCTTTGTCCACGGGGTTAATTATTTTACGGTGATGATGATGATGATGTTTTTTCTGTGAGTTCGAATCGGCAGACATTGTTATCTTTTCTTTGGGGAGAATGCGTTGGCAAAATAATCCAAGCCTCCAGGAAGGATTGTTACGCTTCTTCTAATCTAATTCTGATGACATGATAAGATCTCAGTATCAATGTCAAGGAAGGATGAGTGTTGTCGAACGCCCTTAGTCATCAGTTCGGTCCAGTGGTGTGACGATGAGATTCCTTGAACCAACATGAAGATAAGCTTCGGTGGTGTGGTGTGGCTTCAGGCTGGCTGGTAAAAAAGATAAATTTTTCATCTCAAGCTCTGATGAGTTAATTCCATGATGTCATAGTCATGATAAAATCATTTCAGTCTTACGATCAACGATTAGTCTTGGTTGAGTTGAGTGTAGATTTCTTGGTTAACTTGGGATTCCAACCAAAGCGAGTTGGAAGTAATTAGTCCAGTTCTAGTTTGCAGCAGCAGCGTTGCATCCACATCCAGTAGTCACGGATCATTGCAGTTTGAGTCAGTCCAATCAGTTGGTAAATTACACAATCTGGATTTCTTCCAGTGTCCAGTCCAGTTTTTTTTCTTCTTGACACAGCGTACCACAACCACAGTAATATTTTTATTGCCCTGGGCAAGAGATAGATTGATAACCTACCTACTACCTAGCCTAAACAATTTTCATGCCACGTGTTCAGCAGGACAGGATAAGGATTATATGACTTTTATCACTGTTCAATTTTGATTGACCATCAACCATGAATGAAATGGTGAATGGAAAGGAAAACACAATTTAACGTTGAATTTATATTTATACTTCAACAGGATCCTACTATTGACTATCAACTATATTAAATTACTTCTTAATTATTAATTATGACTTAACTATTAGATAGAAACAAGAAACGAAACCACAACTAGTCTACTCTCCTACTACTCTTTCTTTTCGTCACACTTGAAATCCAACTCCTTTTGCCCTAATCACTAATTACTGATCGCATAGGTAACAAATTGAAGCGAAAGATGGAAAGGTAAGGTCAAAGGGGCTCCGATAACAAAATAATTTTCAATTTGGAAATAAAAATGGAAAAAATCAAAAGGATGAAGGAAGCATAGGAAATGTTTTTGTTTTACAGCCAAATCGCCAAAAGGTGAACAAAAAATATCACAAACTCTTTTTGAAAGCGTTTACAACAAACAAATGACAAACAAACACGAAACGATGATGAATGATTGATGATAATCATAATATTCAACTTACACCACACCGGTTAATCTTTGCGTATTCTTCAACATGATTGCAGCTGCTGGTGGATGTCAACAAACACTTTTAGAGTAGAAGACGACAGACGACCACAACACTTATCAACTCACGATAAGACGGCGGAAGTAAAACTTGTCAAAGTTAAAAGTCAGCTGTGTAGGCTTTTTAATTTTAAGCTCACACACCCACAGACACTAATTCGACTAGAAAATGACTAGTCACTAGTCCACAAACAAATTATTTCCATTCGTCAATGCACCACGCATGAATGAATAACTAAAAACGTTTCCTCTGGACAGGAGATAGATAAGATTCGCAATAAATATCAAAACTTTTCAACATAAAGAAATGATCTGGAGAATGGGAACCCAATGAACCCAATCCGTCTGGAGTGACTGGATTCGCGGCACTCAATCCTATTCGGGTCTGTACTTTTTGCAATGAAATATACACGGTAGTTGGGTTCTATCTGGAATGAAGTGACAAGTGAAGGATGAAGAAGCCCTTAGGCTTTGTTTTTGCATTGCATTTATTGAATTAACAACATAGATCTATGTCTCTGATCTGTTGTTTGCATATACCAAGTTGCTGACTATTGAATTTGGAAATGATAAGTGTTTTTTATGCGTATCCCATGTACGAGACTGAGATATGGATAAAAACTCAGGGTTTGAACGGATTCATGGAACATGTATATGGCATGGCATTAGCTTATCACATGCACAGATATGGATATGATATGGATATGAATATGATGCGTATTTGGATTGTACTGCATATCATTACTATTACTAGTTTAGTTTGATAAGGAAATTAAAAAGCAGCCTGTTCTTGTCTCTCTACATAAAAATCATCAACAAAGTTGTCAAAATTTCACTTCCTCATGTTTGAGTCTATTCGTTTTGGGGAGCATGCCCATGCGGCAGTGTTCACTTTAAAGAGATAAAAGTTGAGCGACTAAATTCCATCCAAAATCCTGATAAACAATCTTATATCACTTAAATATTAATGTCAGTAGGTAAAAATTGATAATATGGTTGTCCTGCTGGAGTTTGTCAAAATATCTTAGCTCTGGAGCATGCAATTCGACGCAATGACGCACTCTCTTTCATCTTTGGTCTAGTATTATGCACAAAAAATGCTAAGTTTTTTACAGTACATACGCATACATGGGCACCTACTTTACTACCTATCTAATGATACGTTCATGTAGGAGTTACATAAAGACTAATGACAGCAATAATGACTCATTAATTAGGAGATAAGTGGGTTGCAAACAAGTCAAAAGTCTTGAATGCCTTTTGCCTTTTTATTGTTGACAGCGCTTGAGCCACATGGAGTCATAATTTGTAACATTCTACTACTTGAAAATGAAGTAAGCAAAACAAATGGTTTCATAAAATTGTTGTAGGTTATCGGTAAAAAGATACCACGCTCACATATTATGTTCTATACAGTATGCAATGAACTGGCTACGGCTGGCCAAAATGTCATGCATAAAACAAAAGTATGATTATGGAACATGGAATGACATGACGTAATCTCCACAATATTTCGCTTGCTTGCTCCACGATACGGGAACTGATGGAAGCGTTTCACTAATATTATGTACAATATGATTTATTTTGTCAATCAATACTTACACAAGCCATTGCATTGCATAACAAACATTTGAGCGTACAAGAACGTACAAGTGCCCTGTTGTGATTTTTATATTGTTATGATACATATTACATGAAAACTGTTCTCAGATTTAAGTGCAGTTCTGTGTTTCTCAAAGACTGATGGAGGTTTGAACACTTTAAGCTCGGATATGACATGGAAATTGCTTGGTATAAATGGATTTTCTAAGCAAAACCTATTTGCACCTGTCCCATTTCATTTAGTCCTGGCTCTAAACTATCATTTGTCTCCTACTTACAACTTAAGGTCAATAGCAAATACTGTAGCCACGCCACGTTCATTTCATTATGACGTATGTATAAAGCTAAAACTAGTTTCCTTATTGCAGTACATGATGAACCATAAGTAAATATGATTTGCTAGTTATTAACATACAAGAGAGTATGCTCCATGTTGTGTTTCATCAAAGACTAAACCAAATACGCAAACATTTCGCATATAAAGCTCCAGTCTTTCATTTCAAACCCTAACAGTTTGGCAATGGCTTCTCTCGCGAGTCTGTTTATAATTAGATTCACCTGTCTGCATACATAAATATTCAATCATATCATACTTTTCTAAACATCTTTATGGTGACTCTCCAGATTCTACACCATGACTAAAATTGAAGGTCGAGTTGAGACGCATGTCGCATGTATGAGCATGAACACCAACACTTTTTTTGCAGGATGTAAAGAGATAATCGTCAATGCAGATAGAAGAACGTTTAAAACCTTTTTAATTTCCGTATTCAATGCTGAATGTCTATTGTGACGGGTTATGTAGTTCACTACAGGAATTTTAAACAGTCTGATTGATGTATGCCAAATCCAGGAACAAACGTTTCAAAAATCATTACTTTTTTGCGAATATTGAATATAAAACATGAAGGATAGCCGGGATTCCCTTTTTATTGCAAAAAGTACAGAAACGAATAGGTTTCCAGTTACCAATTACCAATAAAATATTCTTATAACCTCAATATTTATTACATGGAACCAATGAAGAATGATATTGGAAAACAAATCCAATTTCACCAGATGCAGAACACAATATATTGTAATTTGAACACACTTTAGGTAAATTCAGCAATCAGCACTGCACTGTTATGATGTTGCAAGGCTGGTCCAAAATGTCAGACTCAAAGTTGTTTCCAAACTCTACAGTGATCTTCACCCAGATCAAAATAGGCACACACTGGAGAGTATATAATTAAAATATCAAAAGAGAAGATCCAAAGACCAGTCTTATAGAAACTGAAACAGCAAATAGCAAGGTGTATTTCGTGTGCCACTCTCAACTGCTTTCAATTAGGAACGGCCAAAACTCACACCAACAACCATTTCCTTATGTTATGTTATGTTCCGCAATGACAAAATTCTAACCCAAGAGTCTAATGGACTGGACTAAAATAATGAAAACGGGAGAAGATCAGAATCAGACCAAACCAAACCACGCACAAGTATTATGGAACTGCGTCTATCTAAAAGTATAGTAAAGAAATATTGGAAGAGATGTAGATGTACTTATGGTCGGTGTTTATTCCTTGATTTTGATGTCTAACTTTTTGTAAATACTCAATACACAAGTAAGAACAAGAGCAGAGATTAGTGTAACGAGGTACACATCACATTATCCCTACCTCCTTACCTAAGTGCAAATTGACTGTTATTTTCATTCTCTAAAAAAATTCTCAGTACTTTACTACATCCATGTTGCTAATACTCAAATACTGACACTTAACTTGGACTTGCCTACACACAGACACAGCTTGCGTTTTGGAGACCCAGATTATTTTTTTTTGCATACATACATAATAATACAGTAGAATGTAGAAGAGTAGAATCTCACCAACCACAACACGATATGATATAATAATACCCCCAAAAAACAGAGATGGATAACATGGAAAAGAACCACCGCTCTATTATTGGCAAAGAATTACTTGGTGAACATTTTATAAGAAAAAACAAACCGAATGAGCCTACCAACTACTAACTTCATCGACCGCTCGTCATGTTTCTTTCAAGAGTGGACTGACTAAGTATTAAAGAATCTTCCGACTGTTCTCGGAACACCCGAACCTCCTCCATGCGAAAGAAGGGTAGCCAGTACAAAGTACAATATGGAATGGATATGGAAAAGGGATATTGCTGAAACACAAAGTTTCACTTTGCAGTTTGCACTACTATACACACACGATCGTTTCCTACATGACAAAACCAACATATGAATTTGTGTTTTTGCCAAAAAATACAGCATAACTACGTCAGAGTATCATCTAACTTTCATTCAGAGAGCAAAAGATGAGCTGAACAAAGAGGACAGGCTTGCCTTGCCTTATATACAATATTATATGAATATGAAGTTCCGATGAAATATTTTGAGTCGACTTGGACTGGACAAATTATTGTGAAACAGAAAAGTTTGTTACTTTCTTACCTTACTAAAGATGATATGAGTGGGCTTATGGACAACCTCCGCATGTCATTATATTGAAGGAGACTGGATGATGACCCAAATAAATTAGCAAGCTGATGGAGTTTGTAACGACCGACGCCAACACCTCGTCCACATGCTAATGGCCACATTGTGTAGAGTAGAATGAATTGAAATGGATCACACTTAAAACAAAACTATTGTCCTAGCATATACCTTACAAATTACAAACAGTCAGAAAAAAACATACTGAAAGTGAACCACCGGAGGAGGATGTACGTGGTGGGTTTGTATTATTCATTGTTAAACTTTTGAAATCAACTTTGCTATCAAGTGTGAAAAAATATTTTATCCTGATGAAAATTAAAAATCTGGACAATGGAAATATATATAAGAGATTCTATGGCTACTACCACATACCACTACCACCACCACCTACCTACCAACGAGCAATGAGCAATGCCTTTCCAGGGCGTTGGATCTTCATAGAATAAAATCAAAAGTCAAGGAGGAGATGGACCACCGCACAGATAAGACTTCAGCATACACCTCCTTTACTGAAAACAGTAGTTACTGTTTTAATAATATAAAAATGCAATGCCATGATAAAATTAGGAAATCATAAGATTATCCTAGTTTTCCTGCCCTAGCTTGACATTTGAGATATTCGTAACTACCATCGTTTTATTTTAATCAATAGCTCGCACACTCGTACCTCCACTACTTCCCATAATCATTACAATGCAATCAAAGGGAACCCTTAGGAGACCTATTTCAGTATACCATCAAAATGAAACCATTTGAATCTATTAAGAACACTGATTTCTACCAAAAAATAGGGAACAACAAGCAAGCTTTTTTCGCTGATAAAATTGATAAGGATTCTGCAACAAATTGGCCACTAGCGATTGCAAACGAATTAGGTAACTGCACTGACATGACATGACTATGACATTTTGCACTGAATGCAACTTATTATTATGCAAAAACTACCGACTATTTTGCCAATAATACTTAAATGATTGAGCTCACAAAAAAGTGACTTACTATAAAAATTCTTGAGTTGGGTTTGCCATCTCAAGGTCATATCGTGGCCCTGCTCCACACACAGTATTGAGGACCCCGCAACAACTGCGGCTCCCAAAGAAGTTGACATAGATGATAACTCCGATGAGAATTAGAAAGGTTGATACAAACAGCCAAAACCAGAGATCTTGGAACCACACTATTTGAGCTTTACTTTGCATTATCACTTTTTTATCTTTGGATTTGGTTGGAGTAGTCTGTTCAAGTTCAGTCTTCTTGATTACATCTTTGGTCTTGGTTTTGGTCTTGGTGGGAGACGATTTCGAATCTTCGTCATCATCTTCTAGTAAAGCGCCACCGTCACTAGCTTTCCGATTCTTTTTGGAAGGCATTTTTCTAGTTTTTAGCTAGATAGGTTGAGCAGGTACAGGGTACAAGAATCTAATATAAAATGTTGCCCAAGACGACACTTGATGGAAAAAGAATGTTCCAAAGCGTCCTGACTAGAAAATGAGATGCACTGAAGCTACTGAGAGCTCCAGTTCAGCCTTATCGTTAAAACTTAGGCACTTTATATTCAAAGTTGCAATAATTTTGTGTTCCATTCTGTGATTCTGGAAAGGAACGCAACAAGTGTCAAAAAGTCAATATATCACAGAAATGTTGCTCAAAGCTCCAGAATAATATTTAAAAATTATTTTTCCTTTTGGTTTGGAGTTTGTTGTCCAGCAATTATGACATGACATGACATGTCACTTGTGACTTTCAAGACTTTGTGACAACATGACAGACCGAACTCAGTTTTTTCATGAAGTCATTTACATTATAGTGTACCACACCACTTGCTTATGTTATGACTTATTTTTTCCATATTCTAAGAAAAGTATTACTTGTCGTTAGCATAATATCCTTATGTACAAGAGTTTGTGAACCAAAATCCAACCACCAACCAAGTAATATCAAAAGCCTTATGTATATGTCTAGAATTTTTATCCTCTTTTTTGTTGACAAACAACATAATTTGAACCTAGTGGAGAAGAGGACGGCCGACGGGTCTGAGGAACCTGCCTCTGATGGCAATGGATAGATGTCTTATGCTATACTCTTGGAGAAGAACGTGATGTGATGCTTCATTTTATGGACAATGCAAAAGTGCTCCACAATTCCACACATTCACGTTTACACAGCATATCCTATGCTTTTTGTGTACATATTTACTCATTTTTTAAATTTTCATACAAATAAACCAGTTCAGTTATGCTATAGTTTTTTGTTCCAATCCGATTCGAATTTCACATGCATTCATATTTAAATAGTTAATCGTAACAACTAACTGGATTTTTGGCAACTTACCAATTTAAGAATATCAATAAATTTACTGCGAAATTAATGTATTATCGACGTTACAAGTTTGATAGGATTTGAGAAATAAGAAAAATCTTTATAATTTTAAAACAACTGAATTTTCTTAAATAACAATTTTGTTTTGAGTATACCGGTTGCATCAATGATATGATATTATATGATATGATACACAATGATATAAAACCGCTATAAGGAAAAGTGTTAAAAGTTTTAGTAAACTTACGGATCGTAATTATAAAATCTTCGGTAATCCCTATACTCAAACTCCTCTTGATCCTCGTAATCTTCGTCGTCCTCCTGACAATGCACGTTGACAGACACGGCGACAGAATTACCCATCAAAAATTACTCCTCAAACAACTGTCACCTCTCACCTCACTTTACTTTACTCACTTTTCTTCCACCTTGCTTGATGTGATATGATTTCTTCTCTATAATATCAAAACATTCAAAACTCTATCCGCTATTTTCAATTCACTTTTAGTCCTCTGCTCTTTCTTGGCTTTGGCTTTGGCTCTCTTCTTCTTAATGTTGAATCGTTGAATGTCTTAATGAAAAACTCTTTCTTCCTTATTGACATGCATAGCAATCAGAGCAAAAGTGACTGTAACACTGTTCTGTACTGTACCTCAAAACTTGAACATTATGTTTGTATCATAAATATCATAATCATACAATCGAGGTCATAAATATACAGAAATCATACTTGCATTATTTGACACCGTTTTTTAAGACAGTTAATTTCTGACTTTCTATTCGATTTGAGATGGTAAAGATTCCTCATTTAATGGGCTTCCAGATGAGGTGCCTCTTGGCCCATTAAGTGAAGACGCGCCAGCAAAAAAAGCATAAACATTGCATGACTTCAAAATTTTGGTGGTCAAAAATATACAGAATTTTAGAGGAAATCAATTTTAGAACAAAATTTTAATATTTTGTGTGACATCCCTTAGCTGCAATTACTGCCTAGAGTCTGCGGGGCATTGAGAAGACTAGTACTTGCTTTACATCACCTCCAATCACATTCCATTCATTTTTGGGGCTCCTTAAAGTTCAGTGAGGTTGCGTGGGTGGACGGATTTGTTCTCGAACCTTTATTTCCGAAATATTCCACGGAAACTCAATGGGATTTGTGTCGGAGGGCTAGGACGGCCACTCCAGAACGTCTACCTTCTACTTTCGGAAAATCCCTGCAAAAGTTTTGACATCATGGCGGAATTTTTGTTCTGGTGGAAGGTCACCCCTTTCCCCAGACTCAGTTTTCTTGCGGATACATGCAAATTTTACTCACGAATTGCCAAATAGGCAAATCCACACATCGTTGTCGGGACGAGCGAAAGATTTCCTACAAAGGAAGCTGCCATGCATCCCCATATCATGATTTTCCTTGTAGTTTGGCACCAAGTCATAGGTACCATGCTGAGCGAATTTTTGCCAATTTTAGGCCTATCAACTAATCTCACCCGTGCTTTACGATTTTGGAAGAAAGTTTGGTTTTTTGGCCACTAATGATGCTCAAAATGTGCGAGGAAGCCGTGAAATCAATTTAAATCGAATTGTGTCGTGCAAACTGTAAAGCACGGGTGCGTTAGTTGGTAGGGTTAAAATTTGCAAAAATCCTCTCAGCATGGTACGTATGACTTGGTGCCAAACTACAAGGAAAATCATGATATGGGGGTGTATGACAGCTTGCTGTGTAGGAAATCTTTCGCTCATCCCGACAACGATGGGTAGATTCACCTATCTGGACATTTGTGAGCAAAATTTGCATGTATCTGCAAGAAAACAGGGTCTGGAGAAAGGGGTTTACCTTTCCGCAGAACAAAGATTCCAGGCATACTTATAAACTGCTGCAGGGATTATTCCAAAAATATTCTGGATGGACTTCCCAGCCCCCAGACACGAACTTCCTTGAACATCTTTGGAAAATTCTTGGCATTAAGGTTCAAGACCAAGCCCCTCCACCCACGCAAACTCGCCAGACTTTAGGGAGCCCTAAAAGAAGATTGAATGTGATTGGAGCTTATGTAAAGCAAGTGCTAGTCTTCTCAATGCCCCGAAGACTCTAGGCAGTAATTGCAGCTAAGGGATGTCACACAAAATATTAAAATTTTGTTCTAAAATTGATTTCCTCTAAAATTCTGTATATTTTTGACCACCAAAATTTTGAAGTCATGCAATGTTTATGCTTTTTTTGCTGGCGCGTCTTCACTTAATGGGCCAAGAGGCACCTCATCTGGAAGCCCATTAAATGAGGAATGTATATCATCTCAAATCATGTAGAAAGTCGGAAATTAATTGTCTTAAATAACAGTGTCAAATAATGCGAGTATAAATTCTGTATATTTATGGCTTCGATTGTATAGTATGCGTGCATATTACAAAACACAACAAATAAGGCATGACACGCAACTGAATATGAGTTTATGATGATGATGATGATGATGATGATTATAATCCTCACAAATAATAAGTAAGTTACCACAAAAACAGATTTTCTGTCTTGTTCCCTTTCTTGTTCATCCAACCTTTTTCCTCTGGGCCTTACTCGGCTTACTCCCAACTCCTTTTGTCACTTTGACTCAATATTTTCATTTGATCCGACAGGTTTGATAAGGTGGTTGCAGTTGCAGTTGTCCATTAATGACATTGATTTTTCAATGAAAATATCAAAATCCAAGCCAAAATATTAGGCATGAATTTGTATAGCAAACAATCCTAGTTAACTTTCCGATTTTACCTGTTCATGGTTGACAATAATCCGTAAAGGAAACCATATTGGAATAAATATACCGTAACAGTAGTTAACTTCTAGCCAAAGCCAAAGCCAAGCCAAAATCAATCAGATTTTGAGACTTTTTTTTGAGAATCCAAAAATTTCTTACGGTGCACTCTCATTGTCTTTTGACTGCTCAAGTCAACACAGTCAAATGACAACTGACAACGCGACACTTTTCAATACAAAAGTGACACGTTGTTTCCTCCTTTCCATTTGCTAGTTGACTGAACACTTTCAGTCTCAAAAAATGTGATGATGATGATGATGATAATAATTATTATTTTCAGCTTTTGAAGAATGTACTCGATCGTAACTTGTAGCAGTGTAGTCGCGTAGTCAAAGTGCCAAAAATGAAAGGAATGTAATGAAATTTTTGACTTGGTATCAGCAACCAAGTCAAATGATACCTTTTAAGAGATTACACGGCACAAAAAGGAGTTGCAGTTGCAGTCGACGCACATGCAATGTAACTTCCTATATCATTATGTTACTTATAAAGACTTATATTTCATACCTTTATGGGATTTTATTCCTTATTCCTACCTGAAGTAACTTTAAGTCTAGTCACTTTTCTTGTCAAGTCGTTTGTGAACGTGAATGAAACGGAGGATTATATGTCTTGCATAAGCAAGTATAAATATTTGTGCCAAATTAAAGGAAGGACGAATGAATGAAAGGCGAAATCCTAAACCTAATAATCCTTAAATGAGTACACAGCTTTTTGTTAATGTCTTTACACTTTACTTCTTTTGTATTGGATTTGGATTTCTTGAATTAAATTACTTTCGCTGGATTAAGAAAAGGCCTTGTAAAATTCGTGCTTTTACAATCATTTCTTACATTCACTTTAATTTTAGACATTGAGGGTGTTTCGAAATCTTTTTTAGCCTTGCTTGCTTTTTGTCAGTCGTCTGCGTTGTCGTTGTCATCATTATGATCGTATCGTGTGACGTGTGATCATGATCATTGAAATTGATTCTTTATAGCTGTCCTCCTCATCGTCGTGAGTTTCGAATTTGTCTGTGGCTCAATGCTAAAAGTATTGGGTAATGACAAAAATGATGCAAGCATAGTGGCTTGTCTTATGATCACCTCCAAAAAAAACTGTTGTATCATCGCATATAAAGTCAAAGCCATTATAAATGGTTCTTAATACCTATGTTCAAGTCTATGTGTTTTAGACAGAAACTATTATTTTCGCAAATTGCAATTTTCCTAACTTTATGCGAAAAATAAGTCGACCTAAAAATAGAAATCGTCAGGTAGGTAAGTAAGTAAGGATATAGGTAGGTATAATGTTTGAATTGTCATTAAAAGTGAATGCAAAACGTAGAGATGTAGATTAAGTAAGTAAAAACACTTGAGTGTAATATTACGAGCATGTTGAACTAAAGTACATACGAAAACCCTGAAGGTTTTTGAGAGTATAGTATAAGTAAGGGCTGCACTTTGATATTCGAAGGGCTGTCGACTGTCTACACATTTTGGGGGAAGTTACCTACATTTGTTAGCACAACTGCAATAAAATAAACTTCATTGAGCGTGACAAGTAGGTATTTGGCCATTCGAAATAAAAAAATGCGCTCAATTTTTAGTCATCATTAATTGCGATGATATACAAATATTTTGCAGATAGCAGTGTCTTGCACTACAAAACTATTTTAACCAAAGGAATATAATTGGAATCAACAGAAGACCAACAACTTAGTTACTTGATAGTTAACTATTTAACAACTAAGACTAAACTGGGCTGTTATCTACCTGAATTTAACTTAATTACAAGATTCCAAAGAAAACCAAACGGAGTTCTGTTAGTACACAGGCATAAAACTTTGTAGGATAAAAATTTCAGCTTGCTTTGTAGTCTCTTATCGCAAAAAGATTTTCTTGTTAAAGTTCCACAAGGCTTTATTGTAAGTATCGTACTGTGAAATCAACGTCCTTTTTTCAATGATGGTTTAGTGACAACCAATTAATTATGGTTGGGTTTACTAAACGCTTTGAATTTCTGATGATGAAATGAAATGAAGAGATGAAAGAATTACTTATCAATACATCTTATGATTTGTATTAATTTTGTATATTTTTTTTATAAAAAAGTCTCGTTTTTATTCAGTTCGTTCAGTATATCAAAATGAACAGGAATTACTTGAAAAGAGTTGAAAACATTTTAAGCATGGAATCGAATGGGAAGAACAAAGAATAAAAAAATATTATACATAAAATTGATACTATATTATGCACTTAGTACATCCATACTACATTTCCATTAACTTACTAAAACCCTAAAAAAGCTAAAATAAACAACAAAAAATACACGGTAATCTATCTATCTTTGGATGAGAATCCTAGTTTTAGAGGGTAATTTAAGACTGGAAAGTGTATTGATAACCATCTGGAGTCCTGTTAAGGTTAAGCTTGCCAGGTGGGAAGAATCTGCTTGGTGGTGGAGTAGTAGTTTGTTGGAATGGAGCTGGTTGATGATGTTGTTGTTGTTGGGATGGGAGAGCATTATGATAATTTTGGAATCCTCCCTGGTTTTGTTGAGCTGGGGCAGCTGGGCGAGAGTTGAAGTTGTTGGTGGTGTGATACTGATCATTGTAGGCATAAGGGGTTTCATAAAGGTCTGGACGATATTGACCATCCTCACTGTTTCCTCCTTGTGGAATAGAATTGTATTGTTGTTGTGGTCTATATTGTGGAGCTGGGGCCTGAGCAGCATGAGCTGGATGTGGAGCTGGAGCCTTTGGAAGATGATCACCAGAAACTTGGAAACCATTCTTGCCAGCGGTGTAAGAAACAGTGATGGTCTTTCCGTCAGGTCCTACGTAGCTGTATTGTCCCTTGCGGTTACCGTCAGAATCAGTCTCTTCCTTGAATTGGGTACCATCCTCTTGGTTGTAAGCAGAACCAAAACTTCCATCACCGGACAGATAACGAGCCTCCTGAAGAATAGCGGCTTGCTTGGGGTCAACGTAACGTTGGCCAGCGACAGCAGCCACGAGGGCAAGGATAACCTGGAAAATTTATAAGAAAAGAATTATTGAAAGTTGTGAAAAGATCCAAAGAATTCATTTTGTATAGCAAATGCTTTGCTTTGGCACTTACAACAGCAGTCTTCATATTGGCTTTTGTGTTGGAAATCAACAATGAACTCCAAAAAACTGATTTTTGCTTCACCTTGCAGAACTCCAAAAGGCTAAGTGATGACTCTGGAGTTGGAGATCTGTCCTTTTATACATCCATGCTTTTCGCACAAGTTTCTTGCAGAGCAGGCAAGCAAATCAAGATCAAACCAGACCTACGTGTAACACATATTATACACCACACCACAACCACTTATCTATCCATGCCCAATTTTAATTTTGCTCCTGCTTTACATTTTTTCCTTTACTTCCCAATTCCCAGCCCACGGTGACGGTGACAATGTAACCTAATATAATGAGGAGCAACCACGAATTATATGGACTCCATGTGTATATCATCATCTAATCATAATCATCAAATTGAGCATCAATCCTATCGTCACCTCACCTATCTTTCGTGCGTACTTCCCGTATTCCCTTTTTACAGCGAGGAAAGAAAGATAGACAGAAGAGCCAGCCCAACAGCATCATCCTTGATCTCTCAATCTGGTGTAATGTAAAGTAACGTTAGCGTTTCCTAGCTCTTGCAACTTTTGTTGGAGTAGGAGACGATCAAAGATCATCCAGATGAAATTTGCATATTACTGTTCTTCCCCACTTCACAAGCAACAAAGAAGGAGTTTGCATGGGCGCATATACATATATTGGAAATCACAATGGTTATGGAATGGAAGTGACCACGACCACATGCAAAGAATATGGTAATTACACAGAATTGGCTGTTTAACAGCTCTTGCTTATATTATTGCTATCTATCCAGAAGAGAAAAAATTGTAACAGAATTGAAGACCAATACCAAATCAAGTCAAAGTCAAGGAATCTTTGTGAAGAGGCGCATCAAGTCAGACGATCTAAATGTGATAGTGGATTGGTAATAATGGTAATTCAAAAAAAATAGGTAGTTAACAGTTAGCACGTCATGACGTTGACGTTGACGGCATCAACAAGTCAAAAGCCTTCCTTTACTTAATGACAAAACACAATAAATATATTATTATTGTTTACCACTATATATCACGTGCATGTCATATACATGTAAACATGTGTGTTGGGTCGCCAGCATAAATTGTAAATACATAATTGCTAGTAATACGCATTGTTTACAGTACATTATTAGTCAATCCTCAACAATAAAATGGTTTGGTTGTGTTGTGGCAGGTCTCCTTTTTAATGGGATTTTGTATGCATTTCACGTTTTCTTTTGATTTATTGTAATTCAAAAGAAGTCCAATATCAGAATAGGTCAAACAAAGCAAGCGCCATATCATCAGTTGTGTGTAAATTTAAATACTAGGTTGATGTTTGATGGACAGTGACGAATACATTATACTGATGAATAATACACAGCGAGATTGAAATTAAATATAGGGTTGAATATTAAATGCCATCGATCACCTATTTCATATTTGGCCCTGCTGGACACTAAAAATATTAATGATACGTTAGTAATTCAAGGTGTATATTGTGTGTAACATAACCCAGTAATCATAATTGGAAAGGAGACAAAGCCAAAGCCAAAGCCAACAAATCTTGACCATACAAGAACTCATATTTTTTTTGTGTTAGGGAAGAGCTCAAAAAATCCAATCCAGTTATTCATATTCATCCATACATTAGAATACATTCACATTATGTACTAGAAAATATTAGTACCGCTAGCTATTCACTTTGTATACTTATAATAAAAGTCACACCTTGACCATTTCAGTGTTCTTCTTCTGACAAATGGTAATTTTTTTATAGGAAGCTTTGATATGATAACGATATAAAAACGACACTTGATGAGAAGATCAAGATCAAGTACGAAACCAAAACCAACCACGCAGGGCGCTGCTCTATTGGGATGATGGGATGATACGATGCATTCTAAGATGGCTTTGGCCTTGTCTCTTATTATCATTTTGGAGAATAGCTATAAAGACTTCCGATTTTTTTCTTCTGTCTGAAACGTTAGAATAGCAAACCAACTTAAGAATATCTGCTCTGCTCCCATGCCAAGATTTTGTCCGATTACCTATTGAATTCACAATCACAATCAGCAAATGTGACAATAATGGGGTGAGTTGGTAAGTTGGTGAGGTAAATGCGAATAGAATTTAGATGATAGGAAAAAAAAGATGGTTCAATAGAGCTCTCATCTCTCTTTCAGCCAGTGACAGTTTGACTTTGACCCTGATTTCTTATGCAAACCAAAGCCAAGCTACACTTTTATTATAAAGGATTTTATGTATAAATTGAAATGATGAGATGAGATGTAATTGTAAGATGCTGTGTGAGCAATGTGATGCGACCACACCTTGACTTTGCAATTTTATATTATATATTCATTTTCAACTTACTTGTTAACTTCTTGAGTTGCTCTTTTACATCTTATGTGAATCATTTTTTTTAAAGTGAGCAGGTGAGTGTTGCTCGTTGCTTTGCTCCTATAAATTTTCCATGAGATGATGATGATAAAAGACGGCGATCTCTTCGTTGACTTTTTACATTCTTCTTTTGAAGGAGTTGGGAGATAGATAGATAGAGATACTCACTTAGTTAGTCCATCAATCTCATCAATTGTGATTTGTACTTGGCAAAAAGCTTGTAAAGGCAAAGGCGGCATGCTGTTTGACCACGTCATCTTGATCAAATTAAAGAATGAAAAATGAAAGGGATGATGATGAGGGGATTAGCAGTCAAGATCAAGAAGACAAGGTTTTCAATTGTTTACTCTAAAAATTTATAAAGAATAAAATACACTTGTGTTGTCGTTGTGTTTTGTGTGGTGTTGCGTGCAGATATGATTTGATATGAATTGTCAATGTTTTCAATGGGTTTTTAATAAACTACCGGCTTTTCATAACTTTTTTTTCTCCAGCAAAAATTCACATGCTGCTGACTGACATGTCCAGAGCATGTATTTATTTGTTAAGCCAAAAGCTACTGCAGATTGGAATGGGATAATTGCAAAATAATTGACTATTTATGGTGACTTGCAATTTTAGATAAGTTTTCAATACGATTACGACCTTGCAAATTTGAGTTGAATATGCACATGCACATTAATAAACAGGACCTAAACCTGCCGTCGCCTTTCGTTATGTCAGTTTAGTTGGGCAGGTTGGGTTTATCTTCTTGGAAAAACCTGTATAATACTCATTACGTGGCTTGGCTTGGCTTTGCAACATGCCACCAACACCCAGCAAAAAATGTTAAAAAGAGATCCATATAAGAAAGAATGCTGGAAAAAGCGCATATAAGATCAGATCACACCATATTCAACATTGACCAGTGAGCACTAGATCTTGGCCTGGATGGATGCCTGGAAGAATAAATGAGATCAGCTGCATGCCACCTGATTTGCTCTAATTTTTCTTAATGCTGACGCTAAGGTGTTGGCCCACAGCCTGTCTTGTCTTTTGCTCCCTGTTGCCAACCTTCATTTTTTTCTCCAGTTCAGTCAGAACTTGAGCTGCTCCGTGTTCGTCATATTATTTAGTTTAATTAATTTGCATATGATTTACATTTATGACTAGGGCTCTCCCAATAATTCCAACCGGCTGAAAACACTTTTTGTCTGAGAATATAAAGGTGTGTATGTGTGTGTGGTTATTTTGTAGGTGAGGAAGTATAATATGTTTGCTTGTTAATTTCACAAAGAAAAACGGTAATTCATATAGGGATCAATGGGGAATATGGTGATGGTTTATGGAATGAATGACCAATAAAAGGAAATATATGGGTACATACATGACAATGAGATATATTTACTCAGGCTCTCATTAGCGTGTTTTGTTTTACTTGATGTATATAACACCATTATGAAGCATCCTGATATCAAAACAAAAGTGTAGTTGGAGTTGGGTAATTACTACTCGAAAGTCGAAAGGGAAATATCTTCATTTTTGTCCTTAGTTGCTTTTAGGGACTCTTCTCTACACATAGAACTGAACATGTATACATATTCTGCGTGCATTTTACATTCATCTTTCTTGCCTGCCTAGCCTGTGTGCAGTTGATTTATGGAGCATATACCTAAATGCTCATTTACATGAAATTATATGGTGAAACAAGGTATAGCTCACGCTCTGATAAATTCTTTTTTGTGCCCGTGTCTTTGCCTATCCATTGTGTTATTATGTTGCTGCTGCTGGTGGAGCATGACTAAACTGTATGCCTATTTGTTTCGCTTACATTCAGGTATAAAAGTTGTTATACTGTACACTGATTCACATCTCTGTATAGATAGATGTAATGAAAGGCGAATATATGTATTCACTGAAGAAACAGCTCAACATTTTTTTAGCAAAATTCAGGCAAATGTTTTAAATCGACTAGTATCAAAACGAAACACACCTAAGATCTATATGTATATGAAATTTAATAAATTACTTACAAAAATTATGATTCGTCGAAGTACGCATAAAACCTATTTGATACTTTTCTCTTTGATTAATAATTTGTACTTTCCCACAAACATTTTGTGTCCATTCCCTTACCCAACATCACAGCAGCATTGTATTTGTATCAATGATTCTATTAAAGATTAACACCTAGAAATATATTGGGCAAGGTAGGAAACCCACTTCAAATTATTTTCTTTCCACCATGCGAATTTCTAAAATTGTTTGTCACAAACGTTTGAAAAATGACACAGCTAGCTCCCAAGCACACTAAGCATTGTATAGTATATTATTTCACAATGAATCTCCGCATCATTATCACATCACATCAAATGAAGACTTGCAAACTTCCAACTTCAAGTGGCTTTTTAGCTTGTAATAAAAATGTCCTCTTGTCTCTTGTTTTATTGTCCTTCCCTGCTTATGCAATATGCAACGTTGTATGTTTGTATCAAGAAATAGGAAGGTAACAGTCTGTGAAATTTGTTAAAAAGGGGTCCTGGCGAATCATCATCATCATCACCAATGTAATTTTTATGTACCTTTTGTTTACCTCGTGGTTTATCGTGTGAACATTTTCCATGTCATGCTGTGCATAAAAAGTGTACAAGTGTGTATTATCATCATGTTGTTGAGGTGGATTGGATTGGGTACTTTTTGTAATGGAGCCTTTGTGTTAAATACCTTGTTATTGGCTTTAATGATTCCTTAATTTATTCAGGATTTTACAAGTGTCTCCAACAAATAATCTTGTTACTTTTTTAGTCAGTCTTGGAGGGTTTATTGTTACAGAACAGGAAAATGGAAAAGGTTTAACTTGTTGAGCTCATTGTCTTGAGAAATGTCACTTGTTACTTTTTAATGGAGACACAGTCAAATTTGCCGTAGGTTTCATCAATTCTACGAAAAATTCCCACAGACTAACAATTTTTTCTAACAAATCAAAACCTTACTCGGATG
Source organism: Orchesella flavescens (assembly GCA_964034955.1). Classification (NCBI taxonomy): domain Eukaryota; kingdom Metazoa; phylum Arthropoda; class Collembola; order Entomobryomorpha; family Orchesellidae; genus Orchesella; species Orchesella flavescens. Next base: position 30,464,240 of record OZ035958.1, on the reverse strand, counting down.
CATATTGAAGGTCAATCTGAATTTCATTCAATCAAATTCAATGTCATTTTTAAATTTATGGTCATTTTTCTTTCACAAAACTGGATTTTACTGAAATCATCAGCAGAAAAGGTTTTTATTCAAGAGAATGAGCACGCATCATCCTAAACAAGAGTTGATTAGGATTTCCTGTTGTTTTCACCAACTCAAGAAACCATGAGATCAAGTTGCTTTAATTTTAATCATTCATGAAAACTCAAATCCGCCTGCTCTTCAGCATTGAAGATGACTAGGTATTTTCAGGTACAATATTTTGCCTATGTTTTTAGAAGAGGGAAATTAGTCGTTGATGTGTTGACGTTACAACAGTCAGTAGTCATTCCAGTCTCCATTCATATTCTAGTTCACTTCTTGGCAATAAGGATGGATGGGTGCTCGGTTGATCCTTTGGAAAGGAAAGGAACCAAACATAAACATGGATCCATTTATCCTCAAACTGGTATGGTATGGTATTGATGTTCAGAGACGTGGAAAAACTTTACGTTTCGGCTTTTGCTCTGATCCCTTTTTGTTGTTGTTGTGTAGTGTTGTGATATATCTGAAATCTGAATGATGATGTGCGTGTACAAAATGCTAAATGCTTTAGCTTTGCCTTCGCATCATGATCCAACATCCACATCTTCTATTCTATACTGATATTCCCTTGAAATAGTTCAGCAGACCGGACTAAATGACTTGAAATGAGTTTTATTTGGATGCTACTGCAACTGCAGTTCATTACAACATTATTTTTTCAGAAAAATTAATGCTGCAGCATGCAGTTGCATTTGCAATGAAATCTTCTCCTTTTTGGTCGAATTCGAATCAGTAAGCCGACCAGCTAGGTTGCTACAATAGACAGTTGTTGACTATAAGACTGACTGACTGAGTGACTGCAACGTGAATAAGTATAATATGGTGATGCTTATCTCCTCCATTTTATCATCATTTGCTTCATGATCTCTCTGGGATCTATCGCAATTTTCAATGGTAATCGTACTAAAGCATTTTGGTTCACTGGAACTCAATGAAAGAATCAGGAGAGAATGTTGGGTAGAGAGAATAATAATATATATATGGAATGGAAGGGCGAAGAAGGAGATTAACAAAAGCGAAAAGTCCCGACGTCCATCCATCCAGATAGATTCAGGGTCCAGGTGCATTTACTTTAATACTTGCTTGGTCTACTTTACAGTAAAAATCCTGACTGCAGAAAAAAATATCCGACTTTTATTGAATTTATGTTGTTGTTCCATAAAACATTTTTTAATGAATTCGAGCTGGCCTCAAGCAATGCTAAAGTTAAGGTCCGATATTATTTTGTGTCATGGCACAATAATTTAGTGGAAATACAGATACAAGTAAACATCTTCTGTTAATTGCAGAAATATCAGTGAAACAGCAACATCAATAGAAAACAAATTGTAAAAAATCATTCATATTTTAAAAAACTGACTGATTGACTATATTATACATACATATAGTTAAACTAGAAAATTATTAAGTCCTTTTTTTTATTCTGCGGTCTGGTCTTACAATTCACTTTTCAAGCAAACCATGTTTATGCAACTGCTGCAGTTTATCATGATATATTATTTTGATGATCCTTTTGCTTTTTGCCCATTCCATTCTTCACAATAATAGTTTACATGCAATAAGCCATGCCTCCAGCTAAACTGCTTGCATTCGCATTCAAAAGAACTACTTACAACCTATACAAAACATTTTTGTTGAGAATAGTAGTAGTCAGTCAATAGTTGCTAGAGGCTCAAGCCCAAAACATTTCGTATGAGCGACAATTCAATTTCAAGAATGTATAGATATATATGCAGGCGGCAGTAAAATCATTTTATATACCAAACCAAACCAAGACCAGTCAAATTGAGTCCCATGTCCTGCTTTAACAACTTCATTCCCGTCACCATCTCATCTCCTCAACCACCGTCCTCATTGAAAGTAATCATCACTTCTCCAGTGTATTGTATACCTCTCATATTTTACTCAAGTGTAACCAAATACACTTCAACATCTCTTTATTTTCTCTGTCCCAAAGACCCACGTTCTGTTTCTATCCCCATCCTATTTCATGCACTGGGGCATATGATGAGAATTTTGTAACTTACAACTTATCAGCAAAAGGATGGGTGCTTTTTTGCTTTCTACTTTGTACTTTATACACATGCATATTCATCGTGAACAATAAAGTCCTCCTTTTAAAAAAAGCTGATGAGTTGTAGTTGTTGAAAGTTTCTTTTTTTAAATCATCAACATATTTTGGCCAGATATTGAACAACTCCACTCCATCATGAATGAAAGGAACCTTCTTAAATCCCTACTTTGATTGTTGAGGTTTTATTGATTCAGCCGATTCAGCGTTTGAAGGAAAATTGAGATCTTTGTTGTGGGGACGAAGTTTTTTATCATCAGTTGCTGTTGCATAAAATTCCTTGTTGCCGAAAGCACTTTTAAAAAGTGAATTTTAATAAGTTGAAAGTAATTATGCCCTTATGGTATAATATTTTGATGCTTGGATTTTGAGTACTCAGAATCATAATGATTGTAACATTTTCTCATTATCAGAAATGATGTACTTCTCTTAAGGTTAAGGGACACAGTAGCAAAATTTCATTGCCTGGAGAAAGGCGTAAAATGTTTTTATTTTCCCATGAAATTCTTGTAAACCATGAAGTGGTTGATTTGATCATTGATGGTAATATGTCGCAGGGGACAGGTAGACTAATCGAAAGCCAAAAAATATAAAATATACGAAAGCTTCTGTGATGATGGGATAAGGACGTGCCTTTTGGCATTTGAGTCCTTTGCAGAAGGGTGAAGCGAGTGCGTATTCAGCTGATTGCAAAGGAAAGGGGTGAATGTAGATATACTGGGGAGATATATGGGAATATGGGAAATTGCCATTTATACCGTGTCAAGGGAGTATCATCAGCAGATCATCATCATTGAGCCTGGCTGGATGATGATGGGAGCAGATGACGCGGAAATACAGGAACAGAAGATAAAATTCCCATGCACGCATATCTACTTCCTACACATTTATGTAGCCAAATCATCCATATTGCACAAGAAGGCATAGATTGCTATCTGTGTCGATGAGAACATGGAAATGAGGATGTAGCAGGTTGATGAGCATATGGCTTGATTTCTACACGTAATAAATGGAAAATTTTTCAATTCAATCAATTTTTGATGAATTCCAACACATACCCACAAAATATTTATTGAAAGCGTGGGAGGTTTTTAACTCCAAAAAACGTGAGAACTTTTTGACTCATACTCATTTCATGTAATAAAATATTGATGCAGCTTTAAATTATTTAGGAAGTTATATCTCCAATCTCCCGTTACATCTTTAGCATTTATTTTAGGTTTTTAGCAGCATTATTAGAATGCTGAAGAATGTAGTTGAAGTTGAAGCACTGATGCAAGAAAGCCTTAAAGCCAGGCCAATTTGTCAAAATTCAAAAAGGCTCTTACTCTTGTTAACAAAAAGGATCATTCTGCTCTCTTCTTTCACCCAAATTATTATCAAATAAGAAGGTGTATGTATAGTATGTAAGGTCGTCCCTAACGTCCATAATGGGTGATATGATGATTGTATTGTGATTCTGTTTGCGCTGCACATTTTATCGGTAGAGATGATGAACTCTGTAGAAACTCAACAAGATTGCATTAAGTAGCATGAAAAATCACTCCTCCAAAATATATAGGTAACTTCATTATATTATATGAGCTAGGTAGTGTAGTGTAGTGGGACGGCTCGACATCGACTCTCGGCTCGGCTTGAATGAATTGAAAAAGCATTTAAAGGCAAACAGAGAAACATAACACAAAAATACATAAGGTTTGGCCAGCTCATTGTTGGCTTGAAATACAAGACCAGTGATTATCCTTTTTGACAATGTGATGGGATGATGAAGAAAAGGATAGTCGATAGTAGTAGCTCCCTTTTTTTGAACTATACCATGTCATCTCATCATCATCATGCCAGTCAGAAAAGCAAACGTAGAGGTTTAGGAGAGCCCCAAACAAAAAATCTCCCCACCGACAGGAAGGCAAAAGTAAAGTAAAGTAAAGCACAATTGACAATACCTGAACTGACTTGATCATGATGATCATGATGAACTAAACTTAACCAAACTCAAAACCAGGTTGAAGTTGCTCTGGTCCAAAAGAAGAATAGAGTATTTACTCAATATTATACTTATGTCGAAAAGCCTTTTCTTTGTCCTTTGTGTTCATGTTCATTATATTTTTGGTATGCTCTTTCCTTCCAGCAGCAAAAAAGTAATCGCCCATTGCAATTGCACCTTTCTCCAATTACAAGGCTCTCTCTCTCTCTCCTCTTCATCTCATTTTCTCCTTCATCCTTTGCCTAAAGAAATATATCACAATCAGAATCACCATATTATATATTATCCTATTCAAATCCGAAATGCACAGCCAGCCTCCACCATTACCAGTTACCAAACCAAACCACTTACAACTTACAAATATGTATGTAGTTCCCCTCCTAGTAAATATGTCGCTTTTTTCTGAATAATATGTGGAAAAGGACCTATAGCCCTGCATGCGCATCATTGTATTGTATTGTGACCTGGAATGGAATGGAAATACCAAATGGACAAAGAACACGCAGCGAAAGAGAGAATTTGTTAAATACATTCATGTAAAACCCGAGTAACTTAATCTCCCTATTCATTTCAAATCTCAACAAAGGGAAATGATCAACTTTGCATTGCAAACGACAATAAATAATATGACTCCATTTTATATTTCAGCGATAGTCAGTTGGTTAATTCCGTTAAAAAATTTCAATTTTTTTTTTGGTTTAAGTAACCTGTCCATACTTCCAGCTAGCAGATCTAGCTATTTTTACCATTGATGCTTTTCAGAAAAATTAAAATTTGACGGTGAAATTGTCTACTTTTTCCCGTTCGTTTCCTCAAATGTTATAAAATCCCCAACAATTATTCTTACCTGTATGATTGACATAAGTCCATCAAGGTCGTTAAATCATTATGGTTTCTCATTAAAGGAAGGACACTTAGCTGTCCGCAGATAACTGTTTCCTCTTTGTCCGTCGTGTCATCATGTTCCCACCTTATTGACACTTGTCTTGGTTTTACAAACAGCAGTCAAACATTGGGAACAATGTGTGAAGAGCATGTTTTGCCTTAACCAAAAACGAAGGGAAATCTAACTGCTTATATTATATATTGAGTTGAAGTTGAGGCTCATTATAATCACAATCAGAAAGGTATTCTGTCACAAACACGAGCAGCTTCCTTCCTACCTGTCTCTAGACAAAACAAGTGATTATGGACAAAGTCAACCCAATTTTGATTTTACAAGGAAGAATGCAGATAATATGGATAAGCAGGGAGCGGAACGATTAAGAAACAATATGAGGAATGACAAAATTCCGTTGGAGACGGGAACGACAGCAGGTGGAAGCGGATTAAAAATAATGAGAGAGACGAAGAGTTACTTCAGATCTGAAGAGAAATGGTTGGTTAGCGAGAGCACCTTCATTTCATTCATTATTAGAAACCACTTGACGTGTTGTTAAAAGGCGGAGATAACAAAGTATGACTTTTGACTTGAACTTGAAATAGCTTAAAATATTTAGCTAGAAATGAAATGAAATTTTAAAAACTTTTTATAAATAAAATGGTAGTTTAATTTTTTGAGACATTTCAACTCTGCCAAAGTTTATTTGTGAATCAGATTTTTTTAATGTATGAGTAGATCTTGCTTGTATTCCATCTCTAATGAGAAGGTAAACTTCAATTTCCTAAGATTTTGTTTTTTATGCTATGAGAAGTTTTTATGACTGCCAAATGATTTGATGCTTGATAAATAAATGTACCCGAAACCTTTTTAATCGGTAAAACAAATATTATTTTGGGGTGTTTTGAGAAGTTAAATCAGAATGATAAATTTTTGTCTGGTATAAAATAGCGAACTCGAATTGTTTTTATTATTCTTTGCTGGCGATCTTTTGCAGTTTATCATTTCTTTTTTCGTCTTTGTCGTGTTGTGCAGCCCATCATCATCATCATCATCTCACAAGCATTTTTCCGTTGTAATGTTCCTTTCATATTAATCTCCACGTATTAAATTTTATTCATAATGAAACATTTATGAAAATGCTCGCTGTAAATTGTTGATGCATATTGCATAAAAATTAAATTTCGAATGAGATCATCAATTGAAAAGTCCAATAATAAACGCTTTTGGATTTTCATCTGCCTGCGCTCACTTGCACTTGAATTTAAAATTTTTGAAGAAGGGAACTTTTACATGAGATGATGTGATGAAATTGGTGACTGGTGAGCCATATGCTTACGCTACTCCAATAAAGCGTGCTTCCGCTACGCAAAAGCATGAGAAAGTAAAATATACTCAACATATTATTATGTAGCTTTGTGACAAGTACCACTTGAGCATTTTCACACCAGAAAACGTATGATTTTATATTTTAAAGCTGATTTAAAAAAATGTTAAGTACGTGTTGGGATTGGGAGACGTGTGTGGGTGCTGCTGGTGGTGGCTCATATTATTCCATTTAGCTCTTAACGAAATGTAAACAGGGTGAAAGACCACTACCCAATAATTTTTTGAGACTGGTACGTACGCTACGGTGTAATCATAATACTTCACAAAAAAAATTCAAGAAGACAAAGCCCATTATAAAATATGAATCAAGCCAAGTGACAATAATCATTTTAAAATAGGGTGGTTGGTTATTGCTTTTGGTTTATAAAGGAGATTTGCATTTGATTCACATTTCATCATGATAATTTCAAGACCACTACGACAACCAAACTAGAAAGAAAGACAACCCCTTTTGTTACATCGCTTGGTTTGGTCTTGGTCATCATCACCAAAATAAATCACAGTCGAATGAATATTTAATTGCGTGAATGCAGTTGGTCGACCGACTGTCACGCTGAAATCACTGTAATAAAGAATGTACACAAATTACACGGTTCAATGAAATGTTCAACTCAAATCCAACATCCAACCCTTTATATAAAACAGAATGCGAGCATGCGAATGGGTGAAACGTTGTTAGTTGTTACATAACCAAACCAAAAGGTTTGCTTGCTTGCGAACAACACATTCAAAAGATTCTCGATGATAGTAATTAATCTACACCTTCCAAACTGAAAAACACTTTTCAATCCAAATTTTTCAATAATTTTTAACTTGGTTTTAAACTGAATTAAATGACAATACTTTTGTTGAAAAGAACGGATGTTCCTCGCGGTTGGTTGACTGCTAACAAAAATATTTTATGAACAGACTGAAAAATTATTGTATCTCAGGCGTTATTTCATTGTTTGAAACGGGAAGGTTGAAGGTATGGAGTAGGAAGTTTACATAAGTGGTTCATTATCGTCATCATCATCATAAAATTCAAACAAGAAGCAGGAGAGCGACTCTCTTGTATTTATATTCCCTTTTGATTTTCAAGTGTGAATTGGAGCAGCGGTTGGTTGGTGCCACTTGAAATCTGTATCGGAAGTAGGTTTTTTTTGTGGATGGCGAGAGTCGCAAAGTAAAGTCGCGTTTACCAGCAGCACCCGGGACTTTTCGGCCAGAAGAGCCAAAACCTAGCCAAGCCCCTCTGATTATTTATTGAATTAGGACAAGCCACACCATCATCACACTCACACTTCTTTATGTATTTAAGGGACCCAATCTATATATAGGAATATACACACACATTTTGTTCGAGTTATTTACGGTATCATAAAATGAAAAGTAAGCAAAGTAAACTAGGGTGCTGGTTCTGTTGATGATGATCCTGGTCCTGGTGCACGAGCGACTGCAGCTTTTGTACTTTTGTATTTTGTATCATTCGCATTGTCAATTTGTGTTCATGTGTAGAATATTTTTGTAAAAGTAGAGATTTATTTTTAAGTCGGATGCTGGAATTGATGAAATGGTTTCATTGTTTTGAGGATTTGGATTTGATAACGGTTGACGTAGACGGACCGACTCCTTTTGCTACTGAAACGATTAAGGATGAAAATTTAAAAAAAAGCGTTGGTCTTAGAAAAACAAAATGAAATTGGAATATCATTATTAGCTATAGAGATTGTAGTCGCATTAAGAGACACGCGTTAATTGTAGAAGTTAACGTAATGCAACTTTGTCAATGTTCTCATTTGTTTTTTTTTGTTTAAACGCCAATCATAAAATATCAATGTGTATATTTAATATAATAAGTAGTAGATATGTACTCTGTAGATTGTTTGTATTATTCCAAATAGATAGAAAGTCGTGATGGTAAGTTGAGACGTGTGAGATTCATTTTTGTAACTTTTTCACATGTATTAAATGCAGGTAGCAAATGGCCGGACAATTCTGTGCTTAAAATAAAATGTAATAAAAACTGCACCTTTTATTATTCTTTCTTCATCAACATCTTAGCTTAAAAACCAACTACCACCTACTTCCCATTTTTATTTGGAAGGACTACTTTACTCTCTCAAAAGAAATGAATGAAAAGAAAAGAAGAGAAAAGATTTCTCACGGAATGAATAAAAAAACAGTTTTTCTTTTTCTTCTCCCATCTCATGTTTGTTCTCATAGCATAGTACAAAGTACAGAAATCACTACACCTTTATATTCTAACTAACTACCTTTTGTATTATTTCTTTCATAAAAATAAGACAGGAAGGAGAAGGTGGATCCTAGGGATCCCTTTTGACGATAGGACTCGAGAGAAGAATTCGAATGGAAGAATACATTCACAAAGGAAAAATATGGCAGTCAAAAGGGCACAAAAAATCTTTTTGATAGTTGAAACATTGGAAGTAGCCAAACCTATTCATTTCACAAATAAATTGCACTACGCTCCAATTTATTGAAGACGTTGAACATTGAATTTTTTTCCCATTCCATATTCCATCTCATCTCAACTTTATATTAAGAAGGTGAGGGCGGAAGATTGCATCAGATCAGAGAAGAGGTGAAGAAAAGACTGAAAAATGAAACTTGTCTTTTTATTTATTTTACAAACCTTTCTGCAAGGGTGCAAGGTTCTATACAGTAAGGTAAGGTCATGTCAGTCAAATCCCGTTTTTTATCCGTGTTTCTTTTTATACATCTTTTTTGCTCATCATATTTCTCAACCAAGACCAAGAGGAAGTCGTTCTCAAATTACTTTTACAAATTTTCAACCTTGGAATTTATTCAGTGAAAACTTTGATGCTTCTTTATAGGAACTTGCAACAAACCAACAACGTACAAACCTACCTGTGTCATGTCAAAATGAGCGAGCACTTGATTTTATTGATGATAACACGTAGCATTTCCTTCTTTAAACTTTATTTAGAAATGTAAAGAATCCGTGTTGGATTTCTCACTTGAAAAATTCACGTTTGTTTGAAAGTTCTTTAAATAAAATAAAATTCTGAATTGAATCCAGTTTTAGTTTCCCATAAATTCCATTCGTTTTCATTATTTTCATAAAAAGTATGAGCCCTTTTATTAAACTGCAGGTTAGCTAGAATTTTTTGATGTTATTGACGATAAAAGTAAAAGCGGAAAACGGGATTTTGAAAAGCGACCTTTAATGGTCAACTCAAATTTCAAAAATTTAGAAAATGAAAAGCAAACAAGGAGCCAAGCACAACCTTGATCTCATCCGGTCATCTACTATTCATAGGGATTTATTTGAATGAAAAACATCTTGATTATATTAAAACGTCCTTGAAATTCCAGAAACGATGAAAAAAACAGGGATGGAAATGGGAGCCGAATGCAATACCACTTTGCTACTCAAAGACGGGACTTTTATGTGAAGCTACCTGAAAAAGAGAAAGAGAAAAGGGGTTTGTCGGTTGCTACTTTTGTGTTCCAAACACTTTGAATTTTTTTTGTGTCCAGCCATAAAAGCACCCAAATACCGACAGCATGCATAATATTCAACAACTTGAAAATTATCTTTAAGTATCAACATTACATTCCAAAAACATGCATAAGGTTATATATTTTGCCTGAGTGAAGCACGACACGACACGACATCATGCATATATCTCTCTCTATTCTTTGTTTGATATTAGTATTTAAGCAGATGAGTTTTGTGAAGCGGATCTACTTACTTACTCTCACACTACAACTACAACTATAAACTGTCTCAATTAGTAACAATAATATTGTAGCGGAGATAATAGACAGAAGAAAACTTGTAACAATAAACCCTTCTTCTCTTTCAAGTGATGATGAACTTCTCCGAAAGATCAAAAAAGATGTGAATGTATTGTGATGTGATGCATATTTAAAGAGGTAACAATTGCATGGAATAATAATCAACATCAACACAACAGTACTATTCCAGATCTGCTGCCTCCATCCATTTCTTAAGGATTATTTTGCTACTTTGAAAAGTAAACGAGGTTAGATATTTAGAAACGATACGTTTTGTCCAACTGGACACACCGCTCCTGCCTTTTCGATTGCTAACACCGACGGACGAAAAAGCCGGAAAGCTACAAGAAGTGACTATGTTTTTGGGGAAACGCAGACAGAGCTAATGGCGACAACGACAAAAGGTGTTTTTCATATACTACAAAAGCAAATCCTCATCATTAAAAGTATTTTGAGAGTGAATGCAAATGAAATGAAAGGTAATGGGGGTCAAATCCAGATGAAATCAGAGTGTAACATGATGTGATGTGATGATGTGATGATGTTCATCTTACCGCAGAAGCGGTCACTCTTACATAAAGGTGTACATCATCATCCTCACATTCATCACATCAAAAATATCAATATGAATAATATGAATGGATGATCAGTCAATAATATAATGCAAAAGATACTCTCAGATCTCTCTTCTCAATCTTAAAAATGTTCTGTTATCCTATGAATGGTTAAAATATTATGGAAATGTATGGAAAATCAAAAAAAAAGGTGAGTATTAAATGAGGATTAAAGGAGTTGATAGTTGATGAAGTAAGTAAGTGCTCGACTAAATTCAACTAATACATTATTCCCTGCACAAGTAAGGCATTAGCTATAGGAATAACAATGGGAAAGGCGAAGGTCCCTTATTTTACCTGAAAGAAAAGGGATTAAGGAATAATTTCACACATCATTTGTTAGCTGCCGACCCTATCGTCATGTCTTTAGGAGCTGCTCATTAGTTGTAATCACACGAGATCTAAAGTTTTCATGCTCATCTTCATAAACCATAATATGTAAGATTTCAACGCCTTTAAAAATTTCAGCAAAAAGTATAAAATTTTTACACTTCAGTAGGTCCCATGTGCGTAAGCTCGTATTGCAGTGTACTAATTTGTTAACCCGAAATAACTTTTTATTTCGATTAATTAAATCAGCTTCCACCACCATACCACCTATTTTTACTTTAATAGCAGATGCACAGCATTACAAATAATGTGAATCACCCGAAAACCAGACTAGGACCTTTTCTTGTTGGCTTTCCCAAACTTTTTTGTTTTGTTTTCATTTTGATGCAATTCAGTCATATACTCATATACAAATGCTTTTAGCTTTTCCCCTCAGTCAGTCAGTCAGTCACTCATTCACAAAAGAGAAAAAGGGATTTAGGAGGCAGGGACTTGACAACAGAATATGGGATAGGATTTTGATACTCGGAGGACTTGATTCTTTCCAGCTGTCGACCAATCCCTTTGCTCCTCATCAAAATGGCTAAACCACCTCGCTCCACTCAACTCAAGGAAAGTATGGAGCAGCAGCACTATGAAACTAACTTTAAAAGCTTTAAAAGTAGATTCTCAAATACATGCAAGCTTAAATTGAGCATTTGTCGTTTCACGATGATCATCATGATGAAGACGAGAAGCTATATCATAATGGGTGTAATCTAATCCATCAGGGATGCAAGAATAAAATGTCATAATGTGTGTACAAAAATTCTAGGGGTTGTAGTTTGTACGCACCCCATATCCATCCATCCCATTCAATTCATGGTTAACTACACATATAGCAAAAAAAACAATATATATTGCTCATCCTCATCTACTTTATAGGGTCCGAAGGAAAAGTACACGGTGATATATGAAATAATATGCACCCTTATTGATTCCAGGTCACCCCTGTCGCTTTCCTATGTTAACTATCCACATGCACAGGACAGGAGTAGCTAGTAGCTAACAACATTAGCACTACCGGATAAGCAAAGTGTCTCCTCGTTGTACTTTTGTAAATGAAAGCCCAATATTTTTTTGAGCGGCCGATAATGATAATCCCTTAGCCTTTCCTGGGTTGGGTTTGGTTTGGGATATTTGGATACTTGGATATGTTGAAATGTATGTTGATATGAGCCAGGGTAAGAGTGAAGAAAGTGATTACTAATAACAAGGGAGCCGACCCCAGAACAAGTAGTTCATATTACTTTTATCAGCCAACCGTTTTGTCAAAAATCAAATGTGGGATTAAGGACTCACTTAGTCTTTCAGTGACTGAGCTCCTGCGTGGGTGACATGTTGTAAGTTGTGCCTGGTTTTGGTTTTAATTTGGTCTTTGGAAATTTTGGGAAGTAGACTGTAGACCTGCCCTTCATATCGGAGTTAAGATTTTTGGAAGAAGAGACAATTAAATAGTGACTTGGAAATATTTGGAATATACTTTCTTAAAACACATCATAAATTTTAGGAAATCTCGGTGACTTATAAACTGTTCTTGTGCCTTTGAAATATCGTGTCTTGTGAAAGCAGCAAAAAAATTGTGGAATGAAATATTGAAACTTTTGAATTGACTGATTAATTATTGTTCGAAGTGACGAGGTGGTTTACTAAAATTCTCTTTTGGAAATGATAATGGACCTACGTCTTGGTGTGGAGATTGGGAAGATGAGTCAACCACCACAAAGTTCGAGTAAGTAAAAATATTTTTGGTCAAGTTTTTAAAGGCATTTATTTGTCATCAACGGCTCGCATCGCATGGATAGACACAAAAGCAGTAGTGGTTTGGTTTGGTGTGGTAATTGGAGCATAAAGTCCCGTTGCATTAGATATGTCCTTGATTTCCTCCATTTCCAGGGAGTTGATTTTCATTTCATGACAATGATTGCAACTTCCTGCTCTTCCTTTTTCCAGTCCATGTGCAATGCGCACCTGGATGGAAGTTGGAATTGGAAGTTAATATCCTCCTCCTGCAACGGTAACTGCACAGACTTGAAAAATCATGTATGAATTATTGATTTATCCAGTTCACTTCCGCTTTCTAACTTTGCATACCATAAATACATAAATATTAAAAATACAATGCTCAAGCTGAATACATGAGCAGGGCCAAGCCAGGTGAAATAAATTCATTTTAAAGGTCCACAATATAATTAACAAGGAAATGGTGGAAAATCATGTAGGGCAAAAGAAAGGGGGAAAGTATTTTATATATTTGCTGATGATTGGCATAACCAAACCAACAGGAAGAAAAATTGATGGGCTCATATGATTAGATATATGTATTATACCGTGGTAAACGGTAAAAACTGTATCATCAAAAATCATCATGAGTTTTTAGATGAGGAACAAAGATGAGAAAAAGTGCGTGGGATCCTTTCCTTCCCCATGATGATGAGCGTAGTTATTTATTTATGTTTGGTTTTTGGTGTTTCGTGATCATGAACGTGACATATGAGGATGATACCCGGGTATCATCATCATCATTGCCTTTTCCGTGTTATGATATGATACTTACGTATGTAATAGGGTGTGTGCAACTATACCTGCCTTTGTAGTTTTTTGCTTCCTTTGAATATTTCATGATGATAGGTATGCATTACAGCTCCAACTAAACTTTTAAATAGATGAGGGGAAAAGCAAATCACAAGAACACCTGAGAATTAACTGTGTAGTATACATATATAGGTAAATAGGGTGAGTGAGAAAGGGGGATGTGTAAGGGTCGAGTCATTGAACTAATATTGGGGCAAAGAGGGATGCTTTGTGCAAAACCGGAAGTGGTACATTATTCCAGCTATCATGAACAAATGAATGAAGGGAAATTTGGAGATGAGAGGAGTGAGGAGAGTTCAAGGCTTTGTTGGAAATTAACCTTATTTGGGATTTTTTAAAGGGAAGAAAATTGATGTCTCAATATCACAGTCACAGTGAAAGAAATTGCACTTTTAAATTTTTTAGCTAATAGTTACATGCACACTCACAAAATAAATATATGTTGTATGTGGATTTGTATTTGGTCATGAAATCAAGAGACAAGTGTTCTGCACGAACTCTGGCACACTTCCTTAAGCAAGCCTTGCAATGGCATAAAAACGTGATGTTCATAAAAAAGTATACAGAAATGCGGGTATAATTGTTGCTTCCGATTAAAGCAGGAAGGAATGCCACCCGCATTAAGTAGTCGAAAAGCTAATCCTATTGTATTATTAAGCTACTTTATATTTTGCGTTAAATTATACATTCACGGAGGTGAATTCCAATCTAAAGTAAGGGATTCACTTAGGTCTTTTACGGTGGTAAAAATAAGTTGGAAATGTCCAGGAAACAGAAAATTTGTGGAATTTTTCTGGGAACGGGGAATTAACATTTCACAAATAAAATTCGCAAAAATTTCACGATTCAGTATTCACTTCACGGGGGAATTTTTAGCATTGTTGTACGCGTTGAAATTATTGCAAGCATTTATTTTGTCACTATCAAAATTGTCAGCATCGTTTAGAAATGACCCACACTGCTACTTCTAGTTCTTCTGCTATATACGATGATATTATTATTACATTAGCGGCAAAACAACTAATTAGGTCACGCCACAAAATCGTCAAAAGGAGACCGCGCTTAGTTTGGGTCAGTGATAAGTGATTACTTGAAAGAACGGAGTACTAAAGGGAGATTCTTTATGGATGTAAGGTCACACTTTGTGTAGCGGCGAAAAAATTGTCAATGATTATGACATGATCATTATTAAAAGTGTATGATTACATGTGCATATTTATGATTATAAGCTATGTGCAAGCAATGCAATGTCAAATTAGCTGACTTGCACTTTGTGTGAAAAGTTTGCTTTCCCGGAAAAGTCAAGTGTGATTCTTAAATTGAAATGAATGAATGAACGCATCTTTAGAGATTTTCAGGCTTCCTTCCATTCATGAACTATATGCAAAATATTCATCTGTTTAGTTATTGAATATTGAATACGAAGTACTATTATACGATTACCTTCTATCCCCATTTGAACACTAATTTCTTTCCAAGCGTTTGCCTTTGGATCATGCTTTCGGTGGTTCGCATGAGCTAATTTCCATATGCAAGGTCGCTCCATAACCATCTGCGCGATGCTTCTTTTTTGGTGGTCACTAAACTTTTCTTTAATGGTCTTGAGTTTCTTATTATTGCCCATTTTATAAGTACCACGATTTTTAATTATATTGAAGACAATCATCACAGATTGTATTGAAATTGTGCGTTATGAATGTACAATAATAATGAATTTTCCGTTGTCATTACATTTTCACTCATATTCCACCAGTGAAAAAATACATCTGCATTTCACGCTTTGAAATCGTGAAAAAATCAAATTTTCCCTGGGGAATTATTCCCTGTGGAAATTCCCCCGTTTTTATTGTGAAGTGAATACCGAATTGGGGGAAAATCGGGGGAAAATTCCACGATGGCGTTTTCCCCGTGGATATGGTAACTGTATCCTCGCCTTAAATCTTTACGAAGTTTATTAAAATATTTTATATTTTAATATGAGCGTTAAACTCATTCATATACTCGTCCATGAGTTTATTATGTGGAATTGATTCCCTCCTCGTTTCTCCCAACTCTGAAAAGCAATTTATTTAATTTAAATTATTGTTTTCGGGAACAATTTATTATTTATTTAATTTTTCTCTTCTCTTTTTTGTTTCAGGAATCTTATACGACATTCCCTGCAAGGTTTGTCGAGATCACAGCTCAGGGAAACATTATGGGATTTTCGCCTGCGATGGCTGCTCGGGTTTTTTCAAGGTTTGAGCTCTTTTTACCACGAATTTGATCTTTCTTTCCTCAAAAACCTTTTAGTTAGCTTACCTTCTTTCAAACAAAAATTTTTGTGGTATCTTCCTTCGTTTCATATCTTGTAAGGTAGCTTTCAAGGATGTTTTCATTGAGAAAAACCATTCATAAAAATTAATGAAGTCATACGCGTACATTAAAAACACGGTAGAAGTAGGAAGGAAGGATATTGCTATTGCTATCTTTTCCAGATTTGGTTTAACCTTTTTTCTTATCCACATCCACCTGTATGAAAATTGTTATGAATTTAAAATTCAATCAACCGCAAACGGCAACCTAAAATTTAGTTGACGTTGAAAAAGATGCCGAAGTAGATAATATCAAAGGACAAAAGTCAGATTTTGTTGAGAAGCCGTGATGAAAAAGGAAAAACAAAAGAACCTACCCACCTACCTCAGCGTTCTTACTTTCTCTTACTTTATCAGTGCTCCTAATCTAAAATATTATTTACAACTTTGTTTTTCAGAGATCAATAAGAAGAAACCGACAATATGTATGTAGAGCTAAAAGCGAGGGTACTTGTCCAGTCGACAAAACACACCGGAATCAATGCCGAGCTTGTAGGCTCAAGAAATGCGTTAGCGTTGGTATGAACCCGGATGCTGTGCAACACGAGCGAGGTCCCCGCAACTCCACGCTTCGTCGTCAAATGTCCCTCTACTTTAAAGAAGGGCTTGGGCCATCACTCACTCAACCTACAAACATCACTTCATCCTCTTCTGGAAGTAACAATAACCGAGAGCCGTCAAGTAGCTCAAGTCCCATTTCCTCCTCATCTTCCTTAAACAACAGCAGCACCACCACCACCACCACCGCGGCTTCCATATCACCATACTCTATAAGCAATCTCATCTCAACCTCAGCCTCCCCTGTAGGTCATCCGGTGACCGCAGCTGACTTCCTTCGCTCGAGTATGCACTTACATCATCATTCACATCCTCATTATTCTCATCATCATCATCTCCAGCATCATCCAGCATTCCCAGTGATTTCTCCACAAAGCCCCGTGTCATCATCACCTTCACATCCGCATCATCATAATTCCTCCCCGATTCCTACCGGAAACATTTCACCGGTTGGCTCCACCACTTCAGTTGGTAGCCGAGGTAGCGTTGATAAGAGTACCAACTCGCCAAGAAACTCAAGAAATTCACCTACCTCCACAAATGACATTTTGGGAGCGGAGAATGGGAGCCTTATTAATGGAAATGGGATGAAAAGGGAGTTTGCCCTAGGGCCGGGAGGAATCCCAATGGTTCCAGCTTTAGACTTGGTCATGAATAATGTGAGGAATAGCAATAATAGTGGTGGTATGGGCTCATCCGTGGACAACATTGGGTTGTTTGCACAACAAAGGAATAATAGCAGCAGCAGCGGGTTTGGGGATTCTTTTGAGAAGTTGGCTTTGTTACGGCCACAGTTAGGACTACCTCTTTTTGGGATGCCATCTTTGAAGGTATTTACATTGCAAAAGACATTGAATAACTTCGTTTCATGAGTGACATGCGTTTAGTTCCATTTTTAAGTTTATTTATTTTCTCTTCCAGTATGGTTGGTCAGACATGCTTCAATTTCACCAGCAGCAGCAAAATCGCAACGCAGGAGTTGACCAAAATGCTGTAGCCGCTGCAGCTGCCGCGGCGGCTGCAGCAGCAGCAAATATTCAGTCAATGAATTTCAACAATCCGAACAATTCTTTCCGGAATCTTGCCTTCAACCCGATGACTTTCCCTTTGATGATGTTTGGGACGGAAACCTTGTGTGAAACGGCAGCTCGCCTCCTCTTCATGAACGTGAAATGGGCCAAGACCGTTCCTGCCTTTGTTTCCCTTCCCATGCGAGATCAACTTTTGTTATTGGAAGAAAGCTGGCGTGAATTTTTTGTTTTGGGTGCAGCCCAATTTAACCTCCCGATGGAGATGGGGCCAAAGCTGTTAAGCAATTATTATGAGTCGGAAAATGATAGAGAAAAGACGGAAGAAGAGAAAGTGAAGAAGCAAGAGGAAATTTTGCAGGAAATCAAATCGCTGCAAGAAACCATTGAAAAGTTTCGAGAAATGAATGTGGATCAAACTGAGTTTGCTTGTTTGAGAGCAATCATTTTGTTCAAGTCATCCTCCTCATCGGGCAGTTCTGGGGATTTGTTGAAGGGAAATTTGAAGGAGGGAAGGACAATAGAAGCACTCCAAGACCAAGCTCAACTTACTCTCAACAAGTATATTAATATGGCTTATCCTGGTCAACCACTCCGGTTTGGAAGGCTTTTGTTGTTGCTTCCTCTTCTGAAAAGTGTTAGCCCTGTGACCATTGAAAATCTATTTTTTCGGAGGACCATTGGACAAATTCCTATTGAGAAAATTATTTGTGATATGTATAGATCTACATTGTAAATATATTTTAACTGAATCTACTCTATTCTTTCATTTTGTAGCCTAATTGCAATTTTGGGGGAACGTGAGATTTTTGAAACTTTAACCTTTAATTTATTGCCACCGTTGACAATTTTTTAACAATTTAGTTAAGATAATTTTATGTTAATTTTGTGTAGTATGTTTTTGCTGGTGTTTTTCATCAATTTGAATTTTAAATGGAGTTTACTTTTAAGTTATGCTAATATTGCTATAGAAATTAAGTTAAGCTAAGAGAAACAACTGGCATTGTCAGCCACAAATGCCTTCACCATCATTACCTCACAAGCAGTATTATTTCTTGTATAAACGGTGTAATGAAAATACCTTAAAATAAGTATGCAATGTTAATAAATGTTGTTAAGTTTAAAAATTATTGACAACTATTCGTATTGGCGACTGCGTGTCAAAATTTTAATTACTACTTTTGAACAATATGAACCAAATGGGAAGAATCGTTTGTGAATATCTTTATCTCTGACAGAGAGCGAATAAGAATGTCATTTTATTTATGATTATAAAGAATATGGTTTGGGGTACTATGCAAATTTCACGTAATTTACTTGCCTTTCTAATGTCAAACATGCAAGAATTCCTGCAGGCAACTTAACCAGCATAAAACAAAGCATTGTATAGTCAACTGAAAGCAATTTTTAGCAAACTCATCGTGCGAGTAGGAAAATATGTCAATTATATGATGATGAAGAAAAAGATATTCATTCTCCAACCATTTTTGTTGTCCCTTTAAGTCACCAGAAGCAGGTACTCAAATGACAAAATATCTTACCATTATGGTAACCACTTGCTTGAGGATGACTAGTTTTGGGGTAATATGCAACTGTACAAAAAGAAAGATGCCTAATTCCTTTTCTTAAATGTATGACATCCTAAGTTTTACATGCCTGTCGCATCGCAGTCAGCCTTAGTATACATTGACCTTGTGGTTCACTAACATCCAGTTCCATTATAATTCCTACATACTACCCTTAATATTATTTTAATTTTGCCCAATCTAAGAAATTATCTTGATGGCTATTTCTGAACTGACTGATTTGTCTGCTTTTGAGCATTTAAAACTAATCACCAAGCCTTCCCCTGGTAAAGCCATCCGCATTGCCTACATGACCAAACACCTTTCAGTAGTAAACAGAACTCTTAAATTATTTTGCATTCAACCAAATTCATAATCTGTGCATATAGATCTACATGACACGACACGCCTGTATTTTCATTTCTCATATGTACTAAATGTAACCTTAACTAAAGTAAACTGAACGCGGTGAAAGTACCGTAAAGTTGTAATGAAACTATTTAACCGTAAGCAAAAATGTAATTAGTGTTACAGTCACGGGAAACCTCAATGGAAAACAAGGACACAGAGAAACTATATGCTCAGTTGCATTATATGGAAATTGATATCTAACTTAATTACATAATCAGGTAAATATTGAGAGAAGTTGATTGTTTTATTAATACACCAGGTCAGTCAATTCATTTAAAATATGTAATATACAGTTTAAATATTACAATTACAATGTCAATTAAATTATAATAAAAAGCTTATGTACTACAACATTGATTTGTACTAATGTGTACTTTCGTTTAGTAATCATATACATAACTGGAAAAGCTGAATTTCGTTATCTCTTCCGGATAAAAAATCTCTTTTTTACTACAGGATAAAAAAATGACTTATAGACATTCCAGAGATTTGCTGCGTAACGTACGAATGGCAATACTTGCCTGAGTAACAATATAATGTTTAGTTTATTTCTAGTTTAACTTTCACTGTTCTAGGAAATTTCTACAATATCAAACATCTCCCCTCCATCCAGATCTAAACTTTCTGCTGTCTCAGTTAAATCGACAGTTTCCCCATCAAATATCAATTTAAACTGTCTCCCTTGAAAGCCAAATTTTTCAACAAAGTCATCGACGAGCTGTTTAATGTGAGTTGTCTTTTTAATTAACACAGTAAGGCGCTCCCTATAGCCTCCACACCCTTGAATCTTTACTTGAATAAAACTGGGATCCATCGGAATAGCATTCTTTGTCGTCTTTGTCGCAACGGAACAACGACGTTGGAACACTTCCAGAATTCCAAACGGAAGATTTTGTACTATTATGTTATCTGATACTTCATTTCCTTCTTCATCCATGATACACATATTGTCGGCTCGCATTGAAAGTTTTTCTGCAGCATCCATCCGTATCTTAGATAATTTGGTGCACTAATGTAAACAAAAACAAAATTACTTTCCATTAAACAAAATAATACCTTACGTTTTAAAATTTATGCGAAATAGACAAATGGACAATCACTTACGTTTGGAACAGGAAACCGTAAAACTTCATCTTTCCATCGTAGACGCACAGTAACTATTGGATCAGCGACAACTTGTTCCTCCATCAGTGACTCGTTTTGGCTCAAATTCAAACTAATGTCTCTAATGTCCTCCACCACCACCGCTGGAACTTCGTCGTCATCTGAAGATGAGTTCATCACCACTTCCACCACCGGCTTAACCGCTGCCTTAGTCTTATTATTCCTTGTTGACCTACGCCTTCCATTTTGAACAACCGTTCCTAAATCCAAGTCCAAGTCCAAGTGTGACGCGCTTTTCTTAGGTCGACCGCGAGGACGCTTTGGTTTTGAAGCTGAAGCTGTTGAAGCCTTTGTCTTGGTTACCCGATTTGAGGAAGAGGCTTGAACATCTTCAGTTCGTACCAGCAAAGTCGTCACCGAACCATTAGTATGTGACGGTAGCTCTGGAATTCTAATTCGTGAAGAATTTTTTGATGATGGAATTCCTTTAAAGCATTTATCTGCTGCTGCAATCAGATCTCCCACATCTTCAGATAGTAGCTGATCCGTTTCCTTTTCAACATCCTTTTTAGGGGAGACGGAACTACTTCCGGTCCTTGGAAAAGGGTCTTCAATTTTCTTTGGCTTCTTGGAGGATGTCTTATCTGTGCCTTTACTGCTTGTGGGCTTCTTGGGCTGAAAATTTGATGTTGCTTCGTTCCTTACTTGTTGGCCAACGGATGAAAACACATCTGCAAAAAATAACAAACATCCAACTCATTAACATCATTAACATGAATGCACGAATACTATATTTTCAATTTTGGAGTGATAAATTTGCTACTCTTACTATTAAAATGTGCAACGCTGGGTGTAAAAAAGTCATCATCATCATCTGAATCGATGAACATGGCTGATCCGTAGACTGTTAGAGTGAGCAATTAAAATCACGAGTCTGATTGATAACCTTCAGTCTTCTTTGGATATTATTGATGAATTGTCAACTCAATTATTGTTTAGGCACTTAAAAACTGGACGGATGACAGGATGATTTATCTTATATCATTTTTAACACTCAAAATTTTAAATACACGCACTCTCTTATCAATTATCAATAATACTGTTAAAACGCAAGAACGATTTCATTTGCAAATAAAATTTGTCGTAGATCTGCTACGAAATTGATAAAAATCACTATGCAAAACACAGATCCAAACATACCCATTTATATCAACAACGGACAAAAGGCCTTAAAGAGACTATTTAAATTATGGATTAAACCCGCCGGATGTGCACAGTGCCCCATGATTGCTTGGTGCATTTTTTACTTTGTTGCTTTTTTCTCTTTCTATGCATCACGCTCACGCTCTGATACACCAAGCAAGCACGCATCA
Source organism: Orchesella flavescens (assembly GCA_964034955.1). Taxonomy (NCBI): domain Eukaryota; kingdom Metazoa; phylum Arthropoda; class Collembola; order Entomobryomorpha; family Orchesellidae; genus Orchesella; species Orchesella flavescens. Next base: position 30,442,066 of record OZ035958.1, on the reverse strand, counting down.
TGCATCATCATCATTCATGCTGCTGCGATCAAAAATCATCAACGATCAACGCCAATCAGGAATCAGGAAATGCAAAACGCAAACATTCCAGCGTTTTCCCACAGCGCAGTGGTGCGCGTCACCGTTTTCTCATTTTCCAGTTTTCTAATTATTTTCATTCGAGGAATTTGTTTTTCTATTGCAAATCATCGTTATCCAATGGGAAGAAGTGGGATTCTGATATCTTTTACGAAGAAATTTTTGGCCTTTGAATTTTTTAAATTAATTATTTATTAAATATTTTAAACTTTGTTCTTATTTGATCTTTTTCTGAATTCTGAAGACGCTTAGAAATCTAGAAATCGATTGAAGTTGTGTTTAGTTAGTTTCTGTTTATCACGTGTGCTAGAAATTTGTAATTATGTTGAATGGATCATAGAAGTAGGGCTGAACTTGTGTGTTCACGTGCTTCATTTAGTTAATGATACATGTTGTTACCTATTTGTCCTTGTGTTGTGTCGTCGCCGTCATTCGTCGGTGTGAATGAATTGGAGTAATGAAGCAGTTTGGTCAAAATGCAACTAAAAGTAAGTAACCAATAATTACATATTTTATCATTTAGCCATTTCTAATCAAATGGAATAAAGTCATTAAGCAGGCGTAGCCATTCTACTTCTTCTGTATCCACAATCAAATCAATGCGTTTTTAAACACTGGTTGTATGAAACGAAGTCTCGTCTCAGGTTTGCCATTTGTAAATTTGCATTTCATATTATTGTGCATAATGCATGAAATGAATGCAAATAGTGTGTAGGTAGTGTAGTCAGTCGTAGTAGTCCATCAGTTCTTTTTAAACTAGTTCATAGATTCAGAAATACGAATCAATCAATCAACTTAATGAATTTTACTACGCAACTTTTTATTGATACATCATGCCCCCAGTTGACAGTCAATCAGGTTTGTTTGGGGAGAGCCAATTTTCCAAGAGTGTGCAAAAAAAGGGGACATAAGTAGCTAAGTAGTACCAGCATACTTTTCCATTCTGGCAGACATAATGAATGCATTATGCACGCATAAATTATCATAAAAAATGTCACAATCTCAATTTCTTTCCTTTATACGACCACTGCTGAGTTGCTTACTTGTCCACTTTAGTCGGTCCTAGTTGTTGAAGCTGTGGGTAGTCCAAAAATAGTTTACGATTTCATTTCATTATCTCTTTCCTCCGTCATCATCTTGTCATCGGATTTTTAGGCTTTTATACTTGACTTGGCTGGAGTGGTATTATATTATGCATCCTTAGAATTGCAATATTGCAAAAGGATGAAAAAGCATGAGTTAGAGGAGATAATGCAATATATGAACATTCATTCTATTCACGTTTTTATATAATCCGACTGCGACATACTATAGCAATTTTTTTGCATCAACTGCAATCTGCAATTCCAGCATGGTTCGCTCCAGGCTCCAAGCCCATCATTGATAACTGCTTATTACGTTACTGACGACGACTGAACAAGGGTAATTACTAATTACATGTTGACAGTGAAGGCTGAGGATAAAGTGGTCAGTAGTTGTCAGCAGTAGTAGCAGGCTTGTTAAAAACATCATCATCATCATCATCATGATTTGCAGCCAGCATCATCATCAACCACAACTCTGTTCTAACAAGAGTTGATATATGGCTGATGCTGATGTAACGCACTTACTAAAGGCGATGAAAAAAATGCTCATCATGTCAAAATTTTCATCCTAATATTCTAGTCACGGACTCCACTTATTGATGCACGTTTGCCGTTTACAATAACGAGCCTCCTCCAACCTCCACACCTCCAGTCCAATATTGCGGTAGCATAATGATCCTCTAGCCTTTAATTTAAACTTAGGTACTTAACTTGTTTTGACATGAAACGAAAGAACCGATTTTAAACCAAACCATTTTTCGCAAATATTTTCTTTTTTTGTTTTGTTTTGCCATGAGCAAGTAAGTGCATGATTTCCTGCTGTGATTAAGACGACAGGTTTTTGGGTTAAAATAATTTGATAGGCAAGAACAAGAACAATTTTATTTCAAAATGCCAAAACATCTTAAAAACATGCCGCATCGTTCTTTCATAACTTTTTTGTTTTAATTTTACAAATCCGTCTCTTCATCTCATGAAACTATTTTTAGTAAAAACGAAAACTCCCAGTGTGCCTAGCCTGCTGAGCTTTTCCTTATTACCCATCCATCATTGTCTTTTGTCTTGTCGCTGAGGATGTTTTGTCTTGTACACACGAAATATGTGAACTAGCTATTCAATTTGATGATTGTTCCCTGCTTTCAAACAATGGAATTCTGGAATTATTTTAGCATATAACGATTTAAACAATCCAAACAAACAAAACACAAAAAAACAATATCATGTTTTTCTCTCACGTGTCCGCATCTTGTATTATTACATGTTCATTCATTTCAGTTTCCTCCTCGTCTCACTCGCTGGCATTTCAGTAATTATAAGATTATAGTTATCTGTATCTGTTTTCATCTAGTATATTATTAAAACTTAATCTAATCTAATCTACCACCCAATCAAAAGCTTTCATAAATCACGACAGCTTCCTCCAGAAGAGTTACAAGAAAATGTACAAATTACTATCATGTAGATTGTCAAGTGAAGTTGTAAGTGAAGACTTGCTTAATTAATAATTGGTTTGGTTTGGTGTATCATACAATTCTCTTCTTGTTTTCCTATTTGCTCTATAAAATCTTTTGTACGTGTCCAGTCTGTAATTACATTGAGGTGTAGCTTGTTACTCCCATATCATCATCATCATCACCATCACCACGTTGTATTGTAGCTTTGTAGCATCATCATATTATTATCATCTTCATCACTTCACCAATGAATGAAAGTGATGATAAACTACCTATCAACTCTCCCAACTGAATTGAATCTTGAGTCTTGAATCACCTGACCTAAGAAGTTCATAAAATATGTGTCGTTGTCATTACCTCTTTTGGTTAATATGAACTATAGGCAGATAAACAACCACAACTACTACTAAAAACTGTTGAAAATGAGCCGAGTCAACACCCTCAAATAACTCATAAATCAAGCCAACTTACGAGCTTACCCATAACAATAAAATGAATTTCTTAAATTAACTTTTAACCAAAAAATTTGCATTCAAATGGCTCTTTTTATTTCGAAATGTTCTCATTATCAACTCCTGCCTCAGCCAACAGCCAGCCTATCAAACATCAAAACCTTTTAAAAAGGTAAAGAACCAATATGAGTTTGAGCCCCACAAACACACACGCACGCGAGATGAAATATTATAAATTTTATTTTTCTTATTTGACTTATTTGAGTGCTCACAACAATTAGGTACACATTTACAACCACACGCTATAAAATCTGATTTGTTCTCTGTTCTGCAAGGTCACGTCAATACTCAACACACATATAGAAACCAAACCCAATAGGAAAGTAATAAGTTACCCAAAAATATGTGATTCTGTTCTGTTATATTTATTGTATCTCCCAAAAATAATGACACATTATGATGATTACACATAATAACACACTTGACCAAAATAGCTATAAATTTTTTACTCAAATGGAGTCCAATAAGTCGACTCAGCAATAATGTAAGAATTTGTGTCTGCACTTGTACAAAAGGGAAAAATGAAAACAAGCTGTAATTTTTTTATGGATTGTCAATAATATAATGTTGTAGTTTGTAGTGAAAAGGGTTAACAAGAAGGGAATCAACAAATTAGACCACTTACGACAAGATATGGGACTGAGGATGAATACAGATATGAATATAATTTGGAACAAGTTGGGAGTTAGTTTTTAGGGAAAGTTTTTCCTATAACAATATATAACAACAAGAAAAGAAAATAGGGGAGATAACTAACAGGCTGAAAAATGTTGGATGAAATATGATTTTGCTACATCATCATCCCATCACGATATACTTTAAATGATTGAGCATCCTATCTTGAGAGAAAAAAGCGTAGGTAATTTGTAATGGTGTTTTATGCTCATTAGTTGTAAACATGCTTTCATCTCCCCAAAATGCTGGATAATATATAATGCCATTGTTTTTTTGTGTCTTCAGATTCAGTTCTGGTGATGTGATGAGGCGTGCTCACTGCTCACACGATCCGGTTTTGTACAGAGATTGAGAATAAGACGGAGATTTAGAAGACAGACGAGGGAGGATGAAAATGAAGAGAGCCAGCACAATACAATACAAAATACAATCACAAGAAGACACGTTATTTGTCGTCCTTTAAAGATATTTCAGGTATGCCATACATTCATTACATACTACCCAAAAACTCCATAAATCTCTTGAACTCGTGCCTAGCCTGTCGTTAAAAAGGTATCAAGCTCAAAGAATGTATGAAGTATGTGCCTTACCTGTTATTACTGTCTGCCACAAGTACATCTTATATCTGATGTGATGTGATGAGGAGTATCCTTATCCTTATACGGGCTCTTATAATCTCGAGCCCCCATCCATGAGTGTACCTAATCATGTAGGCATAGGTCCATTGTTGTTGTGGCTCCTGCAGTTTATGTTTTGTGGATTGGATAATAATGATGACGCGCAGATTGTTAATGCTGTTGATGATGGTGGTGGTGATCATGATCATGATGACTCTTTTGTGTGTTCCGTGCCATACCGGTATTCTTGTTCGGTTTTCACACAGAACATCGCCATCACCATCATCCTTCTGAGGAATGTATTAAAATACCAGAGTTTTATGTTATTGCATTGCATTGCTTTAGATTGTGATGAAATGGTGGATTGCATTGGTATGTACGATGTTTGTGATGTCGAATGGATAATATTATACAAGATATATACATAACAAAAATTTTGCTCGCACGGTCTCCATCTCATCTCATACATTCCATCAAGAGTTTTTGTGTGAGAAAGGAAATGGTAGAGGATAAAAAAAATGAGTAAAAGAATGCGGAGAATTTCTGGATTTTCAAGAATTTCAATCCCTCACGAATATAAAAAAAATAAAAGAATCTTACACTTTGTTTAGTAGACACCGATAAAAAGCCAATAAACCTTTGCACCGTATTCATTATTCCGATGATGAGCATGATGGCGACGATAATGATGAAGGTGGTATGGTATGGCACCGCAAAGGACAAAATATTTTTGGGATTTCATATAAAAATAGATTTGAGGATGAGGAGCTTTAAAAGACTGATGATAGAAATGAATGATGCAGTTATGTATTTTTCAAAAGGATTTCAAAATTGTTACTACTCGCACTCGCACAACGTGAAGAAGGTCAATAGCATTTTCCCAACACATTCCTGTGGTGGACGAAGAAACCATGTTTTCCTGACATTTTTTCACTAATTCATTCAATGAAACGTGGATGAGCTTTTGAGCCTCTCTCTCTAAGCTCACCATTTACATTCCTTTCCATTAAAAATACATTCATTCAGGTGAAGGGAGATTGAGCACGTATGAGAAATGTTCTATGCATTTTTTATATACCTTCTCTCTAATTTCTTCCTCTTTTGGTTCTGAGTTCTTGTGCACAAACATCTCTCATTCCTTTTTTCTCGCTCACTCACAGTCACAAATTCACATGAGCGAGCAAAATATCACCATCATTATTGCATTTAACTGTTAACTTTTAGTTTCATCCTCTTAAAAGAAAGGGATTGAGGAATCCGGTGGAGTAACTTTTTGGCAATTTTTTGGCGCTTTGGCGTCGCCAGTCTCGACTCACCAGCGTCGACTTCCCGAAGAGCATTTTATATTTCTCATCCTCATCATCATCATCTTATGTCTTTCTCTGTGTTATGTTGACAATGATCTTGAAAAAAATGTCTATGAGCCACAGATCAAGATGAATAGCAAAAGACGTATTGCATCACATTGCATCTTGCTTGGCGAATTCGCTCGACAAGTTCATTCCGCTTAACAATATTAGTGCAAGCCGGTTTTGCTCATCTTGATGGGAAGAAGCAGAAGCATTTCTTCATTATGCCTTTTAAAGGATAAGCATTTATTTTTCACCTTTGCTCATCATCTAACCAAAACCAAGGCCAAGACCAGCTTTGAGTTTAAATTGAATTTGATCTCGACCGGACCAGCCAGGAAGAAAGTAAATAAATATAGGCAATAATTTTGATTTTTATTGGTTATAGTGACATAATGATGACTCTTTCCATTTAAATCAATTGGTGTATCCAACTTCTTTTGCCAAACAGCTCCGCACGTACCTACGCTGTACTTGTACTGGTTTGGTCTTGCTCTCTCACCGTCTCACCTTTTCAATTTCAATCTCTTGATTATTATTATTTTTTAAACTTTTTTGGACTGACAATTAATTGAGACTCCAAAGCAGGAATAAAGACGAGTTGATTGTTAATGGTTGATGCTGATTTCAAGATTATTTTTTTCTTCAGTCAGGAAGCAACCCTATCACAAGGCTAAAGATCAGGATTATCTTTCGTAAAAATTATCTATTAACAAACTCCATGAAGTAATTGATAGGTTCATATAAAGTGTCTTGAGAATCTTGAGATCAAATTGCATGGTTTGCAATTTCCCTGAACAGAATATTTTTTATGTATTTTTAATTTGCAACAGACGAGACGAAAGTTTTGCTTATAGTCTGCCATGCCATGCAGATTAGATTCAATTAGGTGAATTATTCTGGTTATTGATGATATCTATATCGTATCAAGAATGTAATGCTTGCAAAGTGAAACACTTTTGTTGTTTGATTTTGATTTATGAATTTACATATTTACATACCACCGATTTGATCAATAATGATAATAATTTTGTATGGAAATGGAAGTGCAAGAAGCAATCAATAATTGTTGGGGTTTGCGGATGCAAATTTGCAAAAACTGGCTTGGATATTATTTTTTGAGTCATGTAAATAATTGATATATCTATGACCAGAGCATAAGTTGGAAGTTGTCAGTTGGCAAAGAGCTTTCTCATCCTCGTCCAGTCAAGTCGAGCCAAAGCCAGCAGACAACAATCAAGATTCGCTTCACTCGATTGTGCCAATTGAACAATTTTCATGTGAACAATAATTGCAACAATCATTTATTATCCGTATTGACAGGTTAAACTGCATATTTATCAGCTGAGAAAATCAACCGCATCATCAACATAATATAAAAATTATAATATAATACATTTTGTTGAGTCAATCATCATATCATCATAATCATCCAAGTATTATAATCATCATCTCTCAGAGAATCTCAGTAGGTTGCCAGTTTGCCAGTGTCTGTACAATAATAATTGTCAAGGTGTTGCCGGAAAAAATTGCGAGCCATTAGCATCATCACATCAAAAGACAGAAGAGCACAGGGCACAGGGGCAGGAGTAGCAGCAGAAATTGAACTTATGATTAGTTTTTTAGCGTTTTGGCTACCTATAGATCCATATACTCCATTACTTATCACAGTTATCACACATGAGCTCATGATAGCCCCAATATATCATTATGAAATCGGAATCACGCAGTCTCAAATAATTCATTGTCATAATAAGCTCATGAGTCACAAGTCAAACGTTTACAATAATATTTATTTATTACGCTTCAGTAACTTATTCATTGAGCAAATCAAATTTAGAAATGTATGAATTTTTTTTGATAACCTGCGGTTTTCAATACGTCAACTCAAGACTCAAGCCTCTTCACTTATTCATGTCAGTCGTCAACTCAATCAAACAAATATGGAAGTAACTACTAACTGATTGAGTGTTTACTATAAACACTAATTGTAAATTTGGTTGAAATATACACTGACTGTCACAACTTGACTTTGACGTACAAAAAGTGACAAGAAACAGGAATTAGGTGTACGATGATACCTATAAGTCAGTATATTATTATTGCTCATAAAAATCATGCGCAGTATATAAGAAGCTCAAAGAATTTGGGGTGTTATATATCCAGCTATTAATTCACCAGGATCATCAGGAGGGGATGTGATATGATGTGATATTATTATTTAGTGTTGAAAATGGTCAATGATTTAACATAATGCGTAGCCCAAAGGTGTGCACATACATATATAGTACCAATCCCAATCTCAACGAGAATTTATTGGTATGTGATGATGGAAATACCAGAGCAGATTCCAAATGCAACAGTCAAGTAGTAGAGTAGGATCACCTTCACCACCACCACCACCACGCTTGCACATTTTTGTCCTATGATTTGTAGTGCAGTTGTTGGCAGTGGTTTGGTGTTGAATATATGTATGTATGTATGTATGAAATAAATGAAATGAACATGAGCATAAGGATGATGATGGCTTTGCTGTATATAATATTGCATAGTCCTCCTGGCCACACCACTCCACATCCACATGGTAAGAAGAATGAATGACGGTTTGTGGTTACTTAAGTCAAGCTGTGTTTAGGTAGCGCACAATCATATCTAATGTAATGTAATGTAACGTAAAATGTAATATGAAATTGCAGAAGGTATAAGTATGTATGAATGTGCTAGTGATTATTATGAGTGAAGAAGAGACTTGTCTTTGCACTCGCATCACTACTCCCTGCATCATATCACCATCTTTATTGTTATATGTTTGTCGAGGTCTGGGTCTAGGTCTTCTAAATAATCAAGCGATCAGGATCAACATTTTCCACAACACATATCATATCAGTTCTAACAGGTAGTTTGGTAGTTTGATTTTTTGGGTTTTGGTGTGGTTGTGGTAGCTCTTCTTCCATCCTCATTTGCTAACCACTGACGACTCCTGCAATACCATCCGTCCGTCACCTTCTTCTCATCATGTCCTGATCCTGATAGGGATATTACATCAGATCAGACCGTTCTATCATCAAAGCATCATCATCGTCAATAAAGAACGAACCAGGCCACGCGGCAGGCTGGTCTCGAGATCAGATCAGGATCAGCAGATCAATTCAAGCATTCCAGTTCTTCCAGTAGTGGCACCGGCTCCTTCTGGAATTATTTAATTTTGGTTGATCGTTGAAAATTCTTGAGATTCCTGCTCTCACTCATGAATCATCCCATGTTGGTTTTTGGTGGCGTGGCACGAGCTCAAACATATAATACTATTGAAATGGTTTGATTTGACTTTTCATAAAATTGAAGATATTCTCCAGGGAAATTCCTAGGTACTCCTACCTTACCTTCTACGTCCTTCATCCTTCGGTCAACTAATCAAAGTTTTTGTTTGGTTTTGGTTGTGATTTTTTTTCTCAAGTTGACTGCCTCAAAAAAAATCAACACGCAAAACATTTACTCAAGCATGGAGTGACTCAGTGTGAGGTGCATTTTACAACTTTGTTCTGTTCCTTCTCTCAGTGAAGCATCATCATTATCATCATCATCATCAGGAGCACAGTAAGCACGTCTTTTTGCTTCTGTTGCAATAGGACTCTTGCTGTAAAAACAACGGTTGCACTTGTAGCCCATCACTTCATAAATCTTTTAACCTCCGCTGGAATCCTGGAATGGTGACATGTCCGCCTATCCAAATCCTACCTAGTTGAACTATACAAGATCTAAAAAAACTACTCATGCATCAGTGCCATTGCCTTGCCATTCTTTTCGAGGAGTTGAGAAACAGAGAATTTTCAATAGGTAGAAGAATACGATACACGATACAGTCTTAAAGCTCTGCAGATTTGCCAACTGGACTAGACTGGAGTAAAAATCGTTGGGCATGAATTTTATTAAATCTTGACTGTCTACTTTTTCCAGCCATAAAAAAATTTAGGTAGTTCTGTCCTGGGATCTGCTCTTGCTACATTAACAAAATTAAATTCCTCCTGATCAACTTGTCCAATCCATTCGCCTTGGCTGCTGGGGGCGCTCAACTTTCTTTATTGCTTCTGGAAAAACTGGAACTGTTACGCTACGCTAAAGAGTTCAGTTGTAGTTGTACTGTTTTTTGCGTCAGAATTTACCGAGAGACACACAGCAACTGTGCAAAAAGTTTTTGTAATTTTGATGCAACTAGAATTACAATAATAATGTTCGCCCAACGATCTTTAAATGGATTCCCAGTTCCAGTGAAAATAAAGTTTACTCTTGGGGAGACTGTCAAAGAACAGTTTTTTGAATCATTAGTGTATCCGTTCGTTTCCTGACGTGATGTAAGGCAACAAAAGGGGAAAAAAGAACTAAAAACCAACTTTTTTTTCTCTCTTCCTTTTGGAGTTGTGTGTGCATACAAATGTGCATATACGGTTCTGCTGTAGTTGAAAAAAATAAACTTTTTTCTTGAGTTTCTTGAGTTGAGAAGATAAATTTGCAAAAAAAAGAAGAAACAAAGAAGAAAAGGAGAGCTACTACTAAACTTTTCATCAAGAAATAAGAGAGGAGTTGCTAGTTGCTACCAAAAGGAACTAGTATTTTGGTTTGGTTTGGTTTTGCTACACGATTTCCACCCCGTATTTGGAGCATAGAGACAAATGACCCAGAGCACATCAATTTTTAGGGATAATAAACCAACTCATGCAAAAATGGCTTCCTATTCATGGGTTTTGGAGATGTCTACAAGGCAAAACAGGAGGAGAAGGAGGAGTAGCACCACTACCAGTAATAGAAACACGAGCAGGAGATGCACCTTCAAATATTTCACGGTAAGGCATATAAAAACATAGAAAAAATGTATAAAAATAATAATATATTTATATAGTTTTTAGTTTGGATTAGACAAGTAGTTACAATTTATATCAACTTGCTCATATAAATCATTTTTGTGTATGATATCACTTTACGTTATTATCATTTTTCTATTTTCTTATTCAACTTTGGGATTAATATTTGGATGGAATCATATTCATAAATTTATTCAAAATGTGAGAAAAATGGTAGAGGAATATTCGAGCTTATTAGTTGCAAATAGTAATAATATAATGGACCGTAAAAGACATGGAGACATTAGAGCAAAAAAGGAATTTATGATGATGAGCGAGTCATGCATGGATTTGTTTTAGATTTTTATATCCTCATCATCTCATTTCAATAAGTATGTCATGTCGTGTCGTGTGCGAGATTAGAACAAAATATTATAATGGATAATGTGTAGGTATTTACAAGATATCTCTCCATATTTTTGCTCATTTTTGATTCAATTCAGGAACCAAAAAATAATGTAAGAGCGCAAAGACTTTTGAGCGTCGAGCCGGACCCAAAGGGCTATTCTTGGTAGTAGGCATGTACGTAAGTATATAACTAGTATATTTTACATCGATTTGGACCACACAGAGTAGGCGTTTTACAAGAAAACTATGTGTGTATATAATATAATATTGTAGTTTTTTGCCGAAAGATCATATTGTATCAGATGATGGTGTATATATTATTATGATTCATTCATTCATTCATAATATTATTCACTTGCCCTGTTATTAGCGTCTAATATAGCTCGATCCTCCGAGAGTATAAATAATCCCATTATTATTATTAGCAGCACTGCATTCTGCATTGCCCAAAAAGTTAGCAATAAAGCGATGGATTAGCTTCATCTTTATTTAGCTCCAGAATGAAATAGGGAGGCAGACAGGCGTACAAATAAAAAAAAATTAATGCATAAATGGGAGCAACTTTGGAAGTGGTCAAGCAAAAGAGAGTTAAACAATGAAGAGGATGAGAGGATTGGATTTTAGATTGTATATGGTGGTCTACTAAAAGTAAGGCACGCACAATAATCATAATCATCACATCACTTCACAGCATGTGCAATGAATCGTTTAGTTAAGCACTTGCCTTGCGATTTTTTATGGAATTTCAGGATCTGAAAGTGGATGAATAATGGTGGTGGTGTGTTTTTATCTATACTTATAGATGTATTGTTTAAATAATATTAACATGTGTGGAATTTCTCAGGAGAGGTTTTGGTTTTTGCAATTTGGGCAAGGCTACGGCATTATATTATGGAAGACGGAGAGATGATCACCATATTTGTAACATATTAGCATACATTGTCAAAATAAAGATTTTTTGTGACGGCCGCAGCACCGTTGTCTAAAATTATGTTAGGGGATTTTTTTTTTGCACATTGAGTTGAAGTGCTTACTTAAATACCTACATTATTTATGGTGAGTTACTGGCTTGGCTGGACTGGAGTTTCCCAATCTTTTGGAGGATCTTCAGAGAGCTGAGTAACAACAATATCAGGTTAATTACACAGACGGGGCAAAAGCAAGCAGCTCAAAAGGCACAAGGGAAACTACGCATTTAAATGATAATTTGAATATGATATGATATAACAACGCAACGCAACGTGATGCGCCTCTAGCTAGAAACTATAGGAGATGGATGAGAGTTAGTAGGTAAATGCAAAAAAGAATACATTACGACACTACTAATCGTCCCTTTAGGTCATTATTTTGAGAATATCCAGAAAGACAAGTGTTGCTCTTAACTGGTGTTGCTGATAATCTGGTTTTACCTTGCTAAACAATTATTTCTCAAATCAAAATTATGGTGCGGTACGTGTCTGTGCATAAACACAAACACCAAGGAACACCGGACAAAAGAAAGAAAATAGATAGGCATCAACATCAGCATAGGTAACTCAACCAAAAGCCAAAGCCAACCAATAAAAGAATATTGGAAGAATCATTAATCTTCGCTGAAATAATTAGCAAACTGTCTGCCCCTTATTTTTTTCTGCCGTGTCAGCCATTCTTTTCACGAGGTCGGTTACTTGTTACATTTTTTTACGGAACGATGTTCGGTATAAACACAAGCTTTTCCTATAGGAATGAATTTGTATGGGTTTTTATAAATAATTATCTTTCAGAACCTAATTTTATTGACAGTTGACGTTGACACTAGCTAGACTAGATAGCACTATTCATGTCAAGAAGATGACATGTACGTTCTCTGCTTTGTATTCATTCAATTCAGTCTTTAATGTGTTATTTATGTATGGCTGTCCTTAGAAAATCAATGTTGAGCTATTTACCTTGCTCTTGACATCTATACAGACAAAAATTTGCTAGAGCTGTCTCCATTCTTTGTTTCAGGATCTGTTAAAGGATCTTGTGAGTAAGGTCTGGTCTAGTACTGGTTTAGAAATATTTTTGGAGGTTTGGGAAATGAAAGTCCGAAGTTGTGTGCAACTAAAAAGCTAATAAAAAGTAATTTAAGAAAAATATTTAATTCAATCATGAGTAGATAAACATTGTGCCTTGGTACTTCTCGACGTCGTTATATTGTGTAAAACGTAGGAATTTGGTGGAAAAAACTACTGTCTGCCAAAATGACAGGTTGAAATTTTGGAATGGTTCTAGGAAATGTTATAACATCCTATTTGGATTTCTAACCCTTTGACACATGCCAATTACCCTAATTTACTGATAAAAACTAAACCGGTATCATTTTACTTAGGCCGCCCTTATAACACACCGATTATAGTAAACGCTTCACACAATGGATATCATTCTAATTTTTTCCATTAAAATATTAAAAATCCAAAAAAAGATCTCATTCACGTCTTCAACTATTCCACATGTGGTTTGGTTTGGTTTCTGTTGACATTAAAAGGGCCACCATCAACCAACCATTTGGGTTGTCAGGAATTGAGCCTGAGATAACATCAATTTTGTGCTGACAGGCGAGGAGATTTTTGTGATTATAATTTCCATGAGCATTTATTTATTGCATATATGTATATTCACTACCTACGCATTCTGCAATTTTTGTCAATTCATTCTTTCCCACAGAGACACATGATTGTAAGAAGCGTTGCAGAAGTATCTATTATAATATCTTTTTTGGAATGCACTTTTTTCCCTTCCTCTCATTCAATTCATCATCATTCACACCTAACACAACACGCAATTTAAGTGTTGTGGTTTGGTTTCGTGTTGGATTGGAATTGAGAGAGAAAATCAAAGCCAAACCACAAAGGAAAAGTGCATAAGCTTGTCTTACCATATATCCTTCTAGTTTAGTCAGTCATCTTGAAGTAGCACACATAAGCATACATTTTGTCAACAAAAACATGATAGCTGTGATATTCTCGTGAGCATTGTTGGTGTGACCCTGTCAATAATTAAGTGTGGAAGTAATTTCATGAATTGCACTTTTTAATTCTATGTATTATCAAAATAATAATCTGTACTCACTCACTGCTCAGCTCAATTATAAGCCTTATATACACTTCAACCAACATGAAATTGATGGTGACGTTGGATGATAATCATACTCAATACTGTACATGGATGGATATCTTGTTCTTGTAGAAAGGGATTTTGTTAAAAGCGGTATAAAGTACTATCACACTTTTTTTTGTCCATTTAAATTTTTAAATAGCTATACTCTCCTCCACTCCACACTGATAGTTGATAGTAGTATTGTCAATTGTGCAGAACTAAACTAATATCATGTACCATTACATTAGCCATATTATTTGCTTTGCTCAAATTTGTATGCACATTATTCCATTTTGATTGACAATTTGTCCTTTGCCTTGCCTTTCAAATGCATTGCAGTCTTTAATGGAGCTTGAATTAGAACTTAATTAGCTTTGGCTTTGGCTTTCTAACTTCTTCTGCTGATGCTGATGCATTTCCTTGATTGTTGCGATATACCTATGTTTACTTAACAATAATGATACAGCGCATTGAGCACATGTAATGTTGTTGGTAGATGAAAGGATTACACATTATTACGCGTCGTGGTTGAAAGAAAAGACAAGACAGGCTAATTACTCCAATGTTTTAATCAATCCAATGTAAATATGTCATGCCATGCCATGTTATGCCAGTTAGAAGAAGAAGCTCATCATCATTAATTGAGTTTTTATTGTGGGGAGGTGATAATAATGGTGGTTTGGTTTGGTGGATTGGATTGTGTGGAAAAGTAAACAATGACTCAATAAAGGAGGTTTTTGTCGACGGCGTTCTCTTCTATTGTAACTTGTAACGATGTAGTTGTAGTGAGTAAGGTTATACCTGTGTTTTATATTGTATAATTAGCATTGTTGATTGTGATTTGATTGTACATCCAAACATTATTCATAAGCAGTACTTACTTAGGCACACGTTGGCTTTGGGTTTTGCAGGTGCCACTTTTTGATGACTGTGACTTAACTACGTCATTGTCAAAATCTCTTTAAGTGTCAATAAGATTAAAGCTTCTCATTATTCTGCACGGAATAATCGGCACTAATTACTGTCTTAAATGTTTAAATTAAGCAATGAGGAAGATTCACATAAAGTTCCAGGGAATGACGTAAACTGCAGATGATTTTCAAAATAGTAATTATTTTACATTCCAAAATATTTACACATATTCATTTCCAGGTTCGTTTTTGGTTAATTGTTGGCCTGTCCTATTTTGGAAAAATATTGTGATTGTAACCTGACGGAACAACTGAGAGATATATAAAATATAATGATGATTTTTTATGCCAATTCTCCATTATTCTCTCACCCCAAAAAAGTAAAACTCATTCAATGCTCACGACTAGCTGTCATCTGTCACTAAACAGGATGAGCAAGCACAATAGTTTTCGTTAGATTTGGATTTGAAATGACAGATATTTTTTCACCTGTGCTGAAAAAATAAAATTATTCTTTTATCTAACAGCACAACCATTTATCTCATTTCACTCTCAAATTCCAGAAATGTACAAACGCAAACTTGTTTCAAGATAGATTTCAAGTTCATCCAGATTTCAAAACGTTTGGAATTTTGATTATTAGATACCTTTATTGGGCTACTCCTTTCATCCCATCCCCAACGTTTGCCATTTTCATTGCAAATTGAATGCTTGTTGAGATTATTGAAAGACAAATTGATAGCAACAAACCCATTTTCCAATATGCAAATGAAATTACATCACACATTTCACATTATCTTCAACATTTATTTTTCTCTTCTGGAGATTGTTTGGCAGTCACAAGGTTAATTAGTTTTAAAAGAATTTTTTGGCTCAACAAAAAACCAAATCACCAAGACTCGACCACCCTGTGAGCCACACTCCATTCACTGGATCTTATGTTGGGAAGAGTGAAGAGATAGCCAGATTCTATTGCAAATCTGCATGCTATATTCCTTATGTCTTGTGCAATTTGTTGGTGATGGTGATAATGAGGAGAGATTCTCAAAAGGGAAAGACACATTTTGCATTTCTTCTTTCAACAAATTGAAACTGTATAAATATAACATTATTCTATACCTGTTATAGCTATAGCTATTAAACATTTAGATAACAGCATTACTCTCATTTATCAAACGTTAACGTTATTGATCGGGCGTTCACCAAAATGGAAGGAATATACAGTCTGAGATTTAAGTAGAAAAAATATCGTCTAGATAATTTATTACATTCCCCATTTAATTAACTGGTCACATCATCACAGCACAGGGGGACACTCCTGTCCCAACCAAATTTATGAGGACGGATTAAGAAAGGGTGAGCGGACACGCATAATATAGGAAGAATAAGAATGGGAATTGCAAACTGATATAATCTTTATTGAATTGAGTTCGATATTGCAAAGTGAAAAAAAGACAGTTGATGATGATGATGATGCGTTGATTTTGAACTTGAACATGAACATCAAACTTTGCCCTTGCAAATTTGCATATTATTTAGTGATTCCCAAACATAAATTGTAAGATCTGTATCAGCATCAGCACTTGATCAAGAGATCAGCCCGAGTCATCCTCATCTTGTCTGCTTACTTTTGTCCAAACTCCAAGTCCAGTTCTTTGTCTGGTCCTGGTCTCTGGTGTAACATGTTTTAAAACATCCACATTTTTTATGGGACAAGAATGAAGAAGCATTATCTCCAATCCAACAACGACGAAAAGTATATTATATATTCCTTTTGAAACCAGTCAACTTCATCTTCATTATGTCTTCTAATTAAGTCAGTTGATTCAATGAGGAAACTTTGAGACAATAAAGTAATGTGATAGGTTTGAAAGCTTTTGCTCTCAAAGATTTTTGCAAAGAAGGATGCCGCTGTTGCTGAATCATCCATCCAACATCAACATCCAAGAAGTGTAACTCGATGCTCAATCTCCTCACTCGACGAATTTATGCATATAAAGGCTTTCAGCAAGTAACCAAGCCCAAAAGAAGGACATAATGGATGGACCATGATGATGATGATGATGATGACGATGATAGCTTCAAAGTGAAGAATGTACCTCTCTCTCTCTCTCATCTTTGTTATGAATTCATTAGCATGAATCATTCTGACAATTAGTTCAACTTTTTCCGAAAAGGAAACGCAAACAAAATTTGATGAGATTTTTACCAGCTTATAATACAAACAATATGGGAGTGGATGCAATGCGATTACAATTCTTTAGCAAGAAAATACAACGTATTTTAATAAAAAAACGGTTCCTTCATTTTGTTGGACATTGTTACTTTGTTGAGGCTAGGCTAAAGTGACTCACTGACTGACTTTTACATTAACTTATGCAAAAAAAACAACATTGAGGGGCATAATAATATGGGGTACGTTGCATATTGCATTTTTGCACTTGATTTGTAGTCTCACTGATTTGAATTGAGTTTTATCTCCGCTTCACATCTATGACCCCTACCAAATTATTTTTTATATTTTTAAAGCCATTATTTCATTGTGGAGTAAAAATGATGTGGTGAATTTCATGAGACTACTGCTGAGACCATTACTAACACATTTGAAGCTACTTTCATTGACTTGACTCACCATCTCGACCATCTCACATGTTATTTTTTTTGCATGAAGTGACTGATGTCGAGTTTACTTTTGCAAATTGATCTCAAGGTCACCATCATCCAAAGCAATGTACTATGTATGCATGCATCACTCATTGTTGAGAAAGAAAAATGACATGTGAGTGACTAAAAACTACGCATGGGTTCAATAGTTAGGTCGTCTCGTCATAAACCTAAAATAATAATATGTGACGACGAAGAAGATGTAGTCTAGCATTTATCATTATCACAGGTGAACATCGCAAAGCTTTTTAGGAAGCGTGAGCCGTGAGCTTTAGCTGCCGACACATATTATTGAAAGTGGCAAGTACAGGCCATCAAATTGCCAATAATTCCTGCCAACCTATTGCCAAAAGTCTTGTCCTGACAGCAGGAGAGGAGGGTTCAGTCAGGATCAGGCGTAAATTTTTTCTCCTCCAAGTTGAGCAAGAGGATCAGCAGCAGCACAAAAGTGTGCTAATCTCTTCTTCAAATCTGATTCCTTTTGTATTTTTCCCATTGCAAAAATTGTAGCAAAAATAAATATAATACAACAATGGCTCCATGGAACAATAACAGTGATCAAGAAAAGTAATGGACCATGCCTGGCATGGCATGCAAAAGTTTAAAAGAAAAGCGCAGCCAAACACTAATACAATATAAACTTCTTTTTTTGATCACACCATCATCCATGATGCCAAAGCCATGAATCTTGATTTAATGGGCGTGTTTCATCCAACACCCCAAATACAATTGTTTATGCATTATATCGCGTCTCCTGTCAAATCCAATGCAATTTTTCTATCCTGGCTCAACTCAAAACTCAACCCTGTAAAAATATAATATAGGTGTTTGTGTGTAATGTTTAATCGTTATCACGCCTGAAATTTTCAAGAGTCTAGTCTCTCTCTCATTCAATCTGTCTTACAGTATATTTGTCTTTTTATGGGGAAATTGGCAATTGGCTTGACTAGCTTTATTGGCTGTGAGTAATTTGATCCCATCATAAAAAAAAAACTTTACACGAATTTTGCCCCAAAAGGATTGGTGGAGTGGATGATGCATTGCAAATTATTATACACATTCCTTGTTTGGCTAATTTGTTGTTGAGTTTTAGCAAATTTTTGTATTATTTTTATGTTTGATGTTATGAAATTGATTTTTCAATTTTGCAAGAAAAAAACAATAATCCAAGAATTTCAACCAAAACTGGCTGAGCAACATTTTTACGCAAAAACAATGCAATTCACAATCAAAATTGATTGGTTGGTGATGATAACACACAGAGTGTTTGAGGCTCATCGTGTTTGTGTGTAAAAAAACTGAGATAATATTCGGATTTCTCATTCTCATGTTGTTTTGGCTTTGGGCATAACTTGTTTGTGTAAATGATTCTTTCATCCATTCCTTCCATTAAAGATTATTAACTTATTGATTATTAGTAGTAGATACCTACTTTTGAGTGTCCATAAAATTACCAATATTTGATTGCAAAGTCGTGACCAATTTACTACAAGTTATGGAATCTTTGTAATTAATATCTATTTTTTTTTCTCTTTTTTTTTTTGCAGAAAACTGGAATTTTCCTTATGCTGGTAATGATCTTAATGGCCTTGCCATCTTGGAGTTATTGCCGCCCAGTAGAAAATTCGGATTACGTATACGCACCAGAACCAGATGCCAGTGGAGAAGATGAGGGTCAGGGCCAAGCGGATAAATTTGAGTTTTCAAGAAAAATCCTCTCCACTCCCACCGCCATCACCTCATCTCATAATTTTAATAATAGTAATTATAATTTTAATAATAAAGCTAGGCCAGCCCCAAAAGAGGAGGAGGGGAGCTCTAATGTACATAGTTTAGAATTAGATGATTCTCTATTAAATAATTCTAGTATGATTGTTCATGTAATTGTTACAAGTAGTAGTAGCAGCAGTAGCAGCACATCCAGTTCAGAACTTGAGACTGATTCAGATTTACAAGAGGTTCCTCAAGAGAACCTTCAGTATACTATTGATGATGACGATGATGAGGAGGAAGAGGAGAGCGCAAGTAAAAATATTAATGAAGAGAAGATTAATTCTTCCGCTCAGTTAATCACAAACACAACACCCAATACAACGAGTAGTAGTTCGACTGCAACTCCAGCTCAAACTCCTGTTGAAGAGGAGCCATCTGCTTTCTCCTCTCCCGACGACTCAGAAAGCTTACATAGGGAGCTAGAACTGCAAAAAATTCCCAAATCTCAAGAGAATCATGAGCCTGTTCAAGACATTTTCTCCGCATTTTATCGAGCTTTTTCACAGCCATCAACTGGAGAAGCATCCTCCTCCACTTCGTCATTCCCAACGGAAGAAACAATAACCACATTTATGATAAGACCACCACCAGCATCACCCCCGCGTAAACGTCAACGACCAAACTTTAACTTATCTCTCCAACAACGTCGAAGAGAATTCCGTTATCGTCAGCAAGAAAGGAGGAAAGTTGAGGCAGGGAAATTGAAGAATAGTAGTAGTAGTAGTAGTTCAGGAAGTATCATAATGATGATGATGGGTAATGATGGTGGCCCAGTACTAGCGGAGGAGCAGCATCAAGAAACTATTAATAGCAGTTCAGTGGACGTGAGTGTTGTGGCGGAAGCAGCGGCAAGGAGACTGGAATTATTGGCAAAGAAACTAGATAAATCAGATCAAGAGGCTGAGACATCTTTTCGAGGTCAACCTAAAAGCCAAGTAAAGCCATTCTCCCAAGAAGAGCCATCATCAGCATCCTCCTCTCCCTCAAAAATAGCTGTGTCAGTGGCTGTAACACATAGTAAATCTGTGGTACAAGCAGGAGCACCCTCAAACAAGAGCAAAAGTGATGAGCCGAGAGAAGTGGGATTGAACAAGAATGCCAAAAGTGAAAGTACTTTTCTTCACTCGGAGGAAATTCATGACTCTTCTTCTTCTATTTCTTCTCCCACTCGGCCAAGGCCATTAATAAAAAGTTTGCCAAGAAATGAAAATGATGATGCTAGCCATAAAGGGAACGAAGAAGCACACAAAAATCATAATTATACTCGCCATAATTTTCCCAAAAACTTTGAAAGGACAGGAACCAGCTCTGCTCCAAGAACGAGGCCACCATTTTCTAGGCTGGAAAGTACAAAGGAATTGGAGAGGGATGCTCAAGAGTCGGAAATTGATTTTAGAAGAATTAATAAAGATAGAAACAATATCATTCCCCTGAGAAGAATTTCAGGAGAGCGGCCACCAGAAAGTGGGAGGTACGGCCTTCCCCAAAATTTTCAATTATCATCCTCCTCCTCTTACCCAAAGGCGGAACCGTCTAGCTTCATTGAAATCACAACATATAGGCCATTATCACACCAACGAAGAAAAATTGCTAGAACAGTTTCGGGAGAAATTGGTGACCCATCATCAGCTAATTCTCCATTGTTATTCAATCTCAACGTTGACTACAACTCCCCTTCCTCATCAACCACTCAACAACCTACCACAACGACAAGGATAACGACAACAACTTCAAATTATAGAAGCTGGCAACAACCCGAGAAAGTTTGGAGTGAGCCAGCTCGCGTCTGGGGAGTCCCAGCCAAAGTTTGGGGAGAGCCAGCAAAGATCTGGAGCGAGCCAGCCAAAGTCTGGAGTGAGCCAGGGCAAATCTGGGGGAATACGGGACGTGTTCATCATGAGCAACAACGGGAAGATGAGAGGATGATGATGCAATCAGATCAACCTCCTCCTTCTCCACAACGACCAGAACCAGAAGAAGAAGAAAGTAGTGATGATAAAAGACATCACAATCACAACCAAAGGGAAGCTGCTGTCCATGAGGATGAGACTACTTCTCCAGGCGGAACATTTGTCATTCTAGGTGATGATGAAAATGAAGGGGATTCAATTGACGGGGATTTAGGTCGACCATTAATGCTACATCATTTCACAATCCCTCAACCGACAACCAATAGCAATAGTGATAAGCCAAAAGAAACCGTCATAACATCCAGTAGCATTAGCACCAGCGTGAGCAAAAGTAGTAGGAGTAGCACGAGCAGTAATAGCAATAATAATAATAGTAATAATAATAGTGCCAATAACAGAAATATTAATGTGGGTGGTGGTAGTGGTTCTGGATCATTTTCAAGAAAAGTGGCCTACTTTCACCAGCACCAACAACCACCACCACATGGCATCAAGCCACCACCACTTCCACCAGCTTCAGCATCTCCACAATCCCAATCCAACCGTGTCAATGATGATGCTGCTGCTCAGTATGGTAGTAGTGATGATAGTAGTAGTGAACAAGACAATTATAGTGTAAGTCATAGTAATAGCAATAGCACGTCCGACAATCAGCAGAAAAAATCTGGGAAAAAGTTTGGCTACGTTATTGAAGGAGCAAATGTGAGAAAGTATCGGGTAGAGGAGAGAACACCGGATGGATTCATTGTGGGAGAGTATGGCGTGCTTAATAATCAAAATGCTTTTTTGAGAGGAGTTCGCTACACTGCTTCTGATTCGATTGATCCCAGATTAATTCATGATGCACTAATGAAATTCCTCTCGCTGAGGAGGAGAAGATGAAAGTTGTTAAGTTGTTTGGATGATGATGATCACGTAAATCTGCTGTAAAAAATCTTTTGTGTCATTTTTTTTTATAGATAAATATTATGTGTGTGTTTACGTGTTTTGTATGTATATGTATGAAAAATGAAATGTATTTTAGTATTTTAGTATTTTGTACCTTAAATATTGAAAACGAATGAGAATCATGAGGGGTTTATCGTTGTTGAGTATTAGTTTTGAGAATAATACAACGGTTGTTTACTTATCTTGTCATTTTATTATTTTTTGTTAATCATTATTATTATCATTATGGATGAACACATGATGGCGTTGGCGGCGGCGGCAGTTGTATGTAATTACAATTAAATATTAATTGCGGATTACATAAAATATTGTTGAAATCTCTGTTAGAACTTATTATGTTTATGTAATAAACAACAAAAACTTTTGAGCAAATAACGTGAAAAATGCAATAGCTGGAAAATTTCTGGTTCACTTTCCCCATAATTTTAGGGAATGATGGGATATATTCTTTCCTGGATTTTTTCACTCCATTCCACTATAATAAAACATGCAAATAAAAGGTTTCTTTACAGTAAATCTTAAAGTGTGGAGCGCATTAATTTAAATTTAAAAATAAATAACGTACTTTTTGGTATTTGATACGGCAACTTTTCCAAAAATGGCTTTTGAGGTTTAAGTTGCATCTCACACAAATAAAAATGCCACTCTGTGCAGGCCACCGTGACATTTTTTCTCACAGATCCGTCTGTGTTGGCCGGTGCGGAAATCATACATTTAGAGTCCTTATCTTTTTTGAAGCCTTCGTCATCCAGCATCCAATATGATTCTAAGTAGTCATAATTAAAAACTTGGCTGGAGGCCGGTCTCAAATGCCACTTTGTGTTGTGACCACGCACCATCCTGTAATTGCGTGGGCAGAGGAGACTCCCAAATGTTTGTTTGTAAGTGCTTCGATATGTCTCCTGATTTCCTTTCCAACCAAACGGAATCGTGGCTGTTTTGGCTAAGGCAAGATCCAAGTCATCAATCCATTCTTTTGTCCATTCACATTTTCCTATAGAAAAGCAAAATTTATAAGAAATACAATCATTCCATGTGGTTTTTCTATATTATGATATTATGAAAGAAATTGCTTAGCTCATACGGCCATTGTGATCTTCTTGTTGGCAGATGGTCCCCAGATAATTTTTACAGTTGGCAGGCACATACTGAATAAAGTTCCAGTCACACGCACTTATATCCTTCTTTGGACAAGGCATTTGGGACTGCTTGAACTCATAGGAATGTTGCATAGCCACACAAAATGAGGCATCACGTTTATTAGACCGCTCTGTAAAGTTTACTCGAGCTGTCCCAACTGCTAAAACTTTTCCGCTGGCATCCTTGAACTCGGTGGTTTTTACAATGTATTTCCATGCAGTCCAGAATTGAGATACGGTGACAACTTTAGATAATAAATACACACATTTCGTTAGTTATCGCATTCTTCAAGTAATTTTTTGGGGCAAATTGTAAGAAAACTTACATCTAGACCACAGCTTTAAATAAGGGACTAAACATTCTTCCTTCATATCTGGGTTGAACAACTTGAGACCAAGGTTTCTACAGAATGCTACGCTCTCTTGTTGAGTTCTCTGAAAGAGAAAATGATATGCACGGAAAATTAATAAAGCCATATATATTTTTGTGTAGCTTTTTCAACAACAAAAAATTGGAGATTTTGCAAACCTGTTTCCAATTCACAATATATTTTCTATCGCCCACTATCCAATTTCCATCGTCGAAATATGCGTCTTTATCTAAATGGAGGTTATTTAAGCCTTTGCTTTTATTGTGTCAAAAAATAGTTAATATTATGGAATTCGAAACTGGATACCTTCCGCTAGAACAAAAGGATTTTTCTCATCTTCATTACAACTCGCATCTTTGGATTCACAAATGGCATGTCTTCGTTGTACATTTTCACACGCACTTTCATCAAAAGATGTTGCGTGACCGCTGGAAACCACAATCTAAAATTATTCCGATTGAACAAGTTAATTGAAACTGTTTTGGAGTGTACTTTACTTACAAAATCACACTTCCAGGATTTTTCTCCGTATCCGCTAACCCAAGGAGGGGCATTGCTAGCGTCAAACAATGTTTTTTATCATCATCAATCATATATTTTTGGCCTACTGTCATAAACGATCCTACTCCAGTGGGTCTAATGATCATCAAAATGTGATTAAAACCGGAAATAATTCACTGCAAAATTTGCCATTTGTTGCGATTGTTGTTGTTGAATACACATATTTTATTACCGAGGCTGTCGATAAAAATAATTTGAGTATTCCAACGGTTTGTTATCATCCAGCCAAAAGTAATTCCCCTTTTCATCATTATACTGGGCGTTCAACCAGTAGCAAGTGTCTTTCAGCCTCAAATCATCCACAAATTTTTCTAAGGGTCGACTCACAGAAGCCATTGTTGTTAATTTGGTAATTTTTGCCATATCAAATCCTTCCTTTTCACACAATTTCTTTGCATCCTCCCAATTAACATAGGCTCCCCGTTTTGCCTCGTGTGCGACGTAGAATCTGGTTTTCCCTATGCGCGTCAACTTCCCCTTCTTATCAGCACATTGTGCTTGGGTTGGATTTGGAACCAAATTAACTGAAAATTCAAAAAGAAACAAATTCTTCCAAGGTGAACAAGTTAACCGTATATTTTAAATCCTTTTATTACCTATACACAGCAATAACAAAACACTCCATTCTAAAACCTCTCTTTTAAACATTGTAACAACTGTAAATTGTTCGTTAAATGTACGGGTTTCAAAGAGATTTAAAGCAAGTAAAAAAACAAGTGTTAAACGAATGGATATAAAACAGCGACGTGAAGCATCAACTTTTTAACTCATAACCATTAAGTTTTATGGGTTTTTTAGTAATTTACACAAAAGCATATTTATTAACGGACATCTGCAAAAACCGATTAAGAGGAATAATTTATTTGATTACCAATGAGCAAGAAGCTGACGTGTATTATTATTATATAATAAATATGCAGTGTGACTAACGATCGTGAGCCGCAGCTGCAACTGCATGTCCGTGAATCATTTGCATGGCAGCAGCCGCCGTATAATTGGAGAAGTATTGACTTGGGTAACCGGAGTAATGGCTTTGGCCATAATGCATCAAATGGTTGGGCGCTAACGCGGGTGGAAGCAAATTATTGTTGGAAGTAGATGAAGGATTGGAGGTGGATGTGTGATGGAGGCTATTTTTTGTCGATGAGGAGGAACTACTCCCGTTTCATCCATAGCCATGATGATGAGAGGACGAAGCTGTCGCTGCCGCGGAAGAACTTTTGGATGATTTGGAAGATTTTGTTGGAGCTGCCACTACTGAAGTTGATGAGGTTGATGGGTGGTGCCGTTGGGAAGAAGCCCCGCTAACCAAGCTGGCTGTAGCAGGGTAGTGCCCATGATGATTGTTGTTATTACTATGCCCATGACTGTGATTACCAGTTTCAGCATTAGCACAGCTATTCATTGTACAAGGAACCGCAGAAGCGCAGCGAGGTGGTGGAGCAACCAAATGATGGGCTGCCCTGAAGAGCCAGAGGATGATCAGGATGATGAATGACTCATTTGTTGTGGATGTTGATGATGATGATGCTGCACCGCTGCTTATCATTTGCTTAATCATTTCTATCTTGTAGCATCAAAGAATTTTGCATGTGTCCAATTCAACAATTCCTTTACAACATCAAAATTTCTTAAGCTATAGAGTTAATGTATACGAAATAGACACCGAATTTCCAACACTGGTCCAGATTTGCATGATTTTTTACACACAGATACTACTTGATATAAAATGACTCCATGTCAAGTTTCAGCCTCCAACTCTTTTCTTGTTGAGTTCGAATATGGTCTCAGTTTTCCTCTAAGTTGCATAGTTTTTGTATAAAATGGGATTTCTTGGATTTTTACATTCCCGCCTCCTACGAGTTGGAAATTTCGAATTTTGAAAAACGAAGAGAAGTTATGTTCGTGGAATTTAATTGTCTTTCAAACAAAAAAAGAATCGTGAGCTTAGGTTGAAACATGCGGAAGTTATTTGGGAAAGTCTGAAGTATATGATTTTAGGGGGTTACCCCCTCCAGTTTCCATATGGGTGGGAGTTGGAGGCTGAGACTTGACATGGAGTCATTTTATATCAAGTAGTATCTGTGTATAAAACATCATGCAAATCTGGACCAGTGTTGGAAATTCGGTGTCTATTTGGTATACATTACCTCTATATAGAATCAAACCGAAGGCAAGCTAGATCGATTTTCTTTAATTCTACTATTGGTTTATTGCGTCGCATCCAAAGAATCGTTTCATTTCTATTACACAATTTAATGCAGATGCGCAGACGTAATATGATGGTGTATGAAGTGATGTGATGACGCTGTTCAATCATAATGATAGTAATAACAATTATCATTTGCTTAATCATATAATAGTTTCTTTCTATCTTGTAGCATCAAAGAATTTTGCGACTTTTTATTGGCTGAAGAAGCGTTTAAAAGGAAGTGGAAATGTAGGGCTGTTCATCAAACGTTCCAGATCAATTGACTCGAGCAGTCGGAAATAATCCACATCCAACATCAGCGACTTCAGCAAACCAACCCAAATATATTCTGCTCCATTAAAGATCATCAGCACCGAAGTTCTGACATGAAATTCTTTGGGATTGTCGCCGTGATGGTCGCTCTGATCAACGTGGTGTTTGTGGTTGCCGTACCAAACCCGCTCCCAGGAGTAAGTTTCTTGTTTTCAATATTTAGAAATGATATCCACACATTAGTAATTAAAACTTTAAAAAATTTATAGGGGGATGATGCCAAACAACAACAAGCGCCTGCTCAGTGCTATGGGGGACCTGAGTTTTGTGGCTGATATGTAAATTTGCATCCTTCACGCAGCTTCTTGGATACAACACGGAGAGAATCAACCTGCCTGTCTACTACAAACATAAAAATATTTTCTTTAAATGATCATTTCATGTTTTACGTCAAGTATATAATGAATACTGTATTGCAAATTTCACAATAAAGAGCACATTTGAAACAATTTACTTTACCCCGCAGTATGCATTATTAATCCCTGATTTTGTTTTCATAATACTAATCGTGGTTTATCACCACCCATAAAGCTGGGTGTGAGTAATTTGGTACAAAATCATGAGCAGCATTGTCCACCTCTCAAAATTTCCCTATAGATCGTCCGAAATAGCAACCAAGACCAATGAACTACTTACCATATGAAAATCATATCGATATATTAAGGTAGAGCGAGTAAAAAATGCATATTTCAATTGTCAAGAGCCTTTGAGAATGGCTTTATGGAGACTTAGCAAAAACGTTGAGAAGGAAATGGCAAAAGGGAAAAAATGCAAGCTATCCCACATCAGGAGAGTTCCTTGAGCTTCAAAGTAATTTATGAATTTAAGTGTATAAACATCAGACTAAATGACCAGAAGTCAGCGGGTTGTTTCAGGTGCTGTATAATAAAATGTGCAAGTTCATATAGATCATGGTAGATATCAAGTGGACAAAAACTACGCAACAGAATCATATAAGGTTTAAAAATCCAGAGTAAAAGAAAAGAAATTGCGATTTTCGCGATGGTCTACGCGTCCCCCTGAAAAGCAATTAAACATTTTACTAGCTGTTTTTTTAGTAGTTGGAGAGTTGCAGCTAATGAATTCTCTGCTTACATTTCTGGAGTAGAAAATGAGCGAGTAGTTTGTAAATAACGAGTTTAAAGATTCAGAAACGTAATTATACTGTATCTGAAAAATGCTAATCCATATCCCACCGCCTGCAATGTATGTCAATAATGTCATATTTTCATTGCATCTCATGAGCCATACATGTACAATCGAACACTCCATTTATATGTATATGTATGTGCATGTGTTTGTATATTTTTACCATTTTAAATTATAAAACAAGTCTTGGGCAGCTTATTAAAAGAATTTATAAATTCAACCGAAAATGAATTTTTAAGAAAAATTGAGTGCATCTCAACAACATAAATGTCCTAACAATATCATGGCACGTATTTTGGTTTATAAATTATAATACATATTTTTGTGTTTCATTAGAGCACACAACTATACTGCATCCACATCGAATCGTATATATATACAAAACAAAAACCAATAACTTTAATATGCGGTAGTAAAACTAAAACCTTAAAATAAAAAGGTAGGCGTGATTGTTGATGTTGCTAATACTCGAACTATGTTATGTGAGCATGTAAAGATTTTAGATAATTAATATCTCTGCTGTTGAATGTTGTTTTTCACCCTCCTTTCAAGGATGTACGGTACAAGAAATGTACCTGATAGGTAGCTCAACCACTACCGAAAGAATCCTATAACAATATAAGTATATAGTGTACTGTGGTACAATGTTATACTCAAACCCAATTTACAAATATCAAAACATTTTCTTTCATGTCCACATAATTTGTATTTTTACCAAAGCCACATCTCTCCTTTTTACATGAATTCAACTCTTGGATGTCCAGTTGCGTAAATGTGCGTGTGTAAGTTATGTTTTTTTAAGGGTGTGAGATGATCATCATAAAGAATACGCATACGTAAAATTCATCCATTTCCCACAGATGTGTATAATCCTGTATATGTATTATGGGAAAAGTTAGGCCTTCACCAAGTCAGAAATGAGCTACCAACATTGCTAAATGGTTGTAAAATATCCCGCATATCGTTTTTAGGGAGCAAGATGTAAATGGTAAGCATTTATTATGCGAGTCAACTATCAAGTTCAAAGCCAATGCTTCTTTATGACACATAATTTGTTTTTGAAGTGCCATATCCTAAGCATTTTTTCAAAAATCCCATTTTACATTAGTTGAACAGGTATTTATGGAAGCTATAGAATCCAACCAAACGCAAGCTAGATCGATTTTCTTTAATTATACTATTGACGTCGCATCCAAAGATCATCTCATTTCTATTACACCATTTAATGTAGATGCGGAGACGTAATATGATGGTGTATGAAGTGATGTGATGACGCTATACGATAATAATGATAGTAATAACAATTATCATTTGCTTAATCATGTAATAGTTTCTTTCTATCTTGTAGCATCAAAGAATTTTGCGACTTTTTATTGGCTGAAGAAGCGTTTAAAAGCAAGTGGAAATGTAGGGCAGTTCATCAAACGTTCCAGATCAATTGACACGAACAGTCGAAAAGAAGCCTCATCCAACATCAGCGACTTCAGCAAACCAACCCAATATATTCTGCTCCTTTAAAGATCATCAGCACCGAGGTTCTGACATGAAATTCTTTGGGATCGTCGCCGTGATGGTCGCTCTGATCAACGTGGTGTTTGCGGTTGCCATACCAAACCCGCTCCCAGGAGTAAGATTCTTGTTTTCAATATTTAGAAATAATATCCTCACATTACTAATTAAA
Organism: Orchesella flavescens; assembly: GCA_964034955.1. Lineage (NCBI taxonomy): Eukaryota > Metazoa > Arthropoda > Collembola > Entomobryomorpha > Orchesellidae > Orchesella > Orchesella flavescens. Next base: position 30,412,302 of record OZ035958.1, on the reverse strand, counting down.
ACTTTAAAAAATTTATAGGGGGATGATGCCAAACAACAACAAGCGCCTGCTCAGTGCTATGGGGGACCTGAGTTTTGTGGCTGATATGTAAATTTGCATCCTTCATGCAGCTTCTTGGATACAACACGGAGAGAATCAACCTGCCTGTCTACTACAAACATAAAAATATTTTCTTTAAATGATCATGTCATGTTTTACGTCAAGTATATAATGAATACTATATTGCAAATTTCACAATAAAGAGCACATTTGAAACAATTTACTTTACCGAGCGGTATGCCTTACTAATCCTTCATTTCGTTTTCGTAATAATAATCGTGGTTTATCACCACCCATAAAGCTGGGGGTGAGTAATTTGGTACAAAATCATGAGCAGCATTGTCCACCTCTCAAAATTTCCCTATAGATCGTCCGAAATAGCAACCAAGACCAATGAACTACTTACCATATGAAAATCATATCGATATATTAAGGTAGAGCGAGTAAAAAATGCATATTTCAATTGTTGGCCTTGTGCAAACTTAGCAACCACTTTGAGAAGGAAATGGCAAAAGGGAAAAAATGCAAGCTATATCACATCAGGAGAGTTCCTTGAGCTTCAAAGTAATTTATGAATTTAAGTGTATAAACATCAGACTAAATGACCAGAAGTCAGCGGGTTGTTTCAGGTGCTGTATAATAAAATGTGCAAGTTCATATAGATCATGGTAGATATCAAGTGGACAAAAACTACGCAACAGAATCATATAAGGTTTAAAAATCCAGAGTAAAAGAGAAGAGATGGCGATTGTCGGGCTTGTCTATATGTTCCCCTGAAAAGCAATTAAACATTTTACTAGCTGTTGTTTTTATAGTAGTTGGAGAGTTGCAGCTAATGAATTCTCTGCTTACATTTCTTGAGTAGAAAATGAGCGAGTAGTTTGTAAATAACGAGTTTAAAGATTCAGAAACGTGTGTATACTGTATCTGAAAAATGCTAATCCATATGCCACCGCCTGCAAATGTATATGTCAATAATGTCATATTTTCATTGCATCTCATGAGCCATACATGTACAATCGAACACTCCATTTATATTTATACTAGCAAGCGGCCCGTTCCTGCACTAAGTGCAGGAACGGGCATTTTTTTACATGTAGCATGCTGCAATAATGCTCATAGGCAAATAAACCCGACAACTCGAGATGTAATCATGGACCTTCAGGTGTGTCTTATCTGAAATCACATGTTTTGTGTTAAGGGTCACTCTGAGGTTATCAAAAACGTTCCAAAATGGTATCTTTGGTCTACTCTCAACAGTAGCTTCATTTTGATATATCACAACCCATACATTGCCATTAAAAAATATTTGACCTTATCATGGTCACAGGTCACGCTGGGGATATAAAAAAATGTCGAAAGTAGTATCAATGATCTACTCTCAGCAGTAGCTTCATTTTGATGTACCACAACCTATACCTTGCTATTTAAAATAATATTTGAGCTCGACCTTTGACCTGGTTCCCGATAACCGATTATACCCATCTCAGAACTTAAAGTCAGCTTTGATCTAAGGTATCTATTACTGAAATCAGAATTAAAAAATGTTCACCCGTTCAAAAGTTATGCTGCCCCCGGACAGACGACGCACGACAGACGACAGAGTGATACAGGCATTTTACTGCTGATAAGCAGAAAGAGGTGAAAGTTGAAAAAATGTAAAAGAAACGGATAAATAGCAAAATTAGAGGGTCGAAACAGGAAAAGTCGCGGTGGTCTAAGCTGAACCAAGCTGATTATTCGTATGGAATTGTGCCACTGAGGTAGCAATGTGGTTACGTGGGAATTTTACATAGTGTGGCAATTTGCATGGAAACACCACGTAACCACATTGCTACCTCAGTAGGAGTATGGTGTCCAAGAATCAGCCAGCCAGCCAGACAGGTAGATTCTTCGCTTATGTTCTTAGATGTATGTGCATGTGTTTGTATATTTTTACCATTTTAAATTATAATACAAGTCTTGGACAGCTTATTAAAAGAATTTATAAATCCAACCGAAAATGAATTTTTAAGAAAAATTGACAACTCAACATAACAACATAAATGTCCAAACAATATCATGGCACGTATTTTGGTTTATAAATTATAATACATGTGTCATTGGAGCACACAACTATACTACATCCACATCGAATCGTATACATATCCAAAACCAATAACTTTAATATGCGGTTGTAAAACAAAAACCGTAAAATAAAAAGGTAGGTGTGATTGTTGATGTTGCTAATACTGGTTCATATTCATGCAAAGCATACTATATTATGTAAGCATGGAAGAATTTCAGATAATTAATATATCTAATGCTCTAATATTGAATGTTGTTTATCACCCTCCTTTCAAGGATGTAAGGTTCAAGAAATGTGACATACAGCTCAACCACCACCGAAAGAATCCTATAACAATATAAGTATATAGTGTAATATGGTACAATGTCCCACTCAAAACCAATTAACAATGTACCAAAACATTTTCTTTCATATCCGCATAATTTGCTTTTTAATAAAGCCATATCTCTCCGTGTTACATGAATTCGACTCTTGGAAGTCCAACTAGGTAAATATGTCTCAAGCGAGGACTGCGTGTGTAAGTTATGTTATTTTAAGGGTGTGAGATGATCATCATAAAGAATACGCATGCGTAAAATTCATCCATTTCCCACAGATGTGTATAATCCTGTATATGTATTATGGGAAAAGTTCACCAAGTCAGAAATGAGCTACCAGCATAACTAAATGGTTGTAAAATATCCCGCATATCGTTTTTTGGGAGCAGGATGTAAAGGGTAAGCATTTATTATGCGAGTCAACTATCAAGTTCCAAGCCAATGCCTTTTATGATGCATGATTTGTTTTTGAAGTGCCATATCCTAAGCATTTTTTCAAAAATCCCATTTTACATTAGTTGAACAGGTATTTATGGAAGCTATAGAATCCAACCAAACGCAAGCTAGATCGATTTTCTTTAATTATACTATTGACGTCGCATCCAAAGATCATCTCATTTCTATTACACCATTTAATGTAGATGCGGAGACGTAATATGATGGTGTATGAAGTGATGTGATGACGCTATACGATAATAATGATAGTAATAACAATTATCATTTGCTTAATCATGTAATAGTTTCTTTCTATCTTGTAGCATCAAAGAATTTTGCGACAAGCTTAATTTAACAAAAATTTAAAAGTCAATGCTTGTCAAAAAGGAGTACACAAAATTACCAAAAACTTTACAGCACTGCAAGCCTACCAGGTTCTAGAAATTGGTTAATTTCGCCAGTGTACGGAAAACTTTCTTTACGTCCTTCAGAGGCCAAATTGTTTGGATTAAAACCTAAATAACATCAAAATAACATCTTTTAACACGATGTCCTTAACTAACAAAGAAATAAATGATACAAGTTGTTGCTCATACTTTCAGTTGGCATTGAATTCAGTCGATCCACTGTTATTAATCCTGGTGGCTTAGCTAATTTGCTAGAATCACGAACTGTATCCGATTCATCAGAGTCAAAATCTTGGTCACTTCGCGTGTTCGTAGTCAATCGTTTGGAAACACAAGAACGCTTCCGTTTTGGGGTTATATCAAAATCCGACTTCTCTAAGTCTGAAGTGTACTCCGCTTTAATCAAACTACGACGCGCTTCAGCATAATTATCTAAACAAACAATAATAATAAAAAAATTAACACATTACCACAGGACATAATAAAGCATACTTTATGAATGTTAAATATGAGTATATATGTACCAATTTTATGAAGTATACGAGCTCTGTAAGTTGGCCAAGTATCCTCCACATGTTTACACTTCTCAACGTAAGGAATGGGATTCTTGACTGGAGGCCACGAGCACATTCGTTTTGAATAATCATACCAAGACTCTGGAATGACGTCCACTGACTTCCCATGATCTTCATCCATTTCCACAATCAAGTACATAATTGGGATGGTTTATAAACAGTGCAGCAAAGGAAATCCTGCTATCTGGTCGTCTTGTATAAAAACCTGCAACTTACACTGAACACCACTAATTGGAATACACTTCAGTTCACTACTTTCAATCAAAGATTTTTTATATACAAAAATCTTTAGATCTAAAGAACTACATGGCTCAGTAAATAAAGACTTAATTGTGATTACGCAGTTCCCAAACAAAACACAGCCATGTGGAGATACCTTCAACACATTTCTTACTAATAAAACATGATTGTCTTTTGTCAAGCAGTAGGAGTCTCTTGTACCATTCTTATCTCTAGAAGACTGAATTTTAAGTTTAAAATTATTAATCAGTATTTCTTTGTATTGTGAACTTTCAAACCCTTCTGGAATTGGCCACTGAAGTTGACTGGTCGAGATTCGATAGGTGGGTGACACTTTCAGTAAAAGTTACGTTACTTGGCGTTGGGGCTTCGGCAGAGCTCTCTAAACTGCTGAATAACAAATCTGTCTCCTTTTTGGCAATTTGCACCAACCTTCGATGACCAACTACAACTTTTCTCATCATAAACCACGTCGAAGAAGAATGAAATAAAATAACAATTTACTGCTCAAATTCTTGTGAAAAGTATTATTGATGTATTTATGCGGCTTGTACAAACCATATGCATGCAGAAATGGCAACGCGCGCTAGGGAAATCTATAAACATCTTAAGTTCATCTAAAGTATGTGCAGATATTTTCATACGTAAAAATTTGTGGAATGTTAGGATTTAGATGTAATATGTATATCTTTTGATCATCCACATTTGGATTGTACCTAAGCTCCAGTAATAGATCTAATATGTACATCTATTGGATCATGTCTGCTTCTTGGGTATAGACAAGCCCGACAATCGCCATCTCTTCTCTTTTACTCTGGATTTTTAAACCTTATATGATTCTGTTGCGTAGTTTTTGTCCACTTGATATCTACCATGATCTATATGAACTTGCACATTTTATTATACAGCACCTGAAACAACCCGCTGACTTCTGGTCATTTAGTCTGATGTGTATGCATTGATATTCATAAATTATTTTGGGGCACAAGAAACTCTTTTTATATAGGGATAGCTTGCATTTTTTCCCTTGGCAATTTCCTTCTCAACGTTTTTGCTAAGTCTCCATAAAGCCATTCTCAAAGGCTCTTGACAATTGAAATATGCATTTTTTACTCGCTCTACCTTAATATATCGATATGATTTTCATATGGTAAGTAGTTCATTGGTCTTGGTTGCTTTTTCGGACGATCCATAGGGAAATTTTGAGAGGTGGACAATGCTGCTCATGATTTTGTACCAAATGACTCACACCCAGCTTTGTGGGTGGTGATAAACCACGATTAGTATTATGAAAACAAAATCAGGGATTAATAATGCATACTGCGGGGTAAAGTAAATTGTTTCAAATGTGCTCTTTATTGTGAAATTTGCAATATAGTATTCATTATATACTTGACGTAAAACATGAAATGCTCATTTAAAGAAAATATTTTTATGTTTGTAGTAGACAGGCAGGTTGATTCTCTCCGTGTTGTATCCAAGAAGCTGCATGAAGGATGCAAATTTACATATCAGCCACAAAACTCAGGTCCCCCATAGCACTGAGCAGGCGCTTGTTGTTGTTTGGCATCATCCCCCTATAAATTTTTTAAAGTTTTAATTAGTAATGTGAGGATATTATTTCTAAATATTGAAAACAAGAATCTTACTCCTGGGAGCGGGTTTGGTATGGCAACCGCAAACACCACGTTGATCAGAGCGACCATCACGGCGACGATCCCAAAGAATTTCATGTCAGAACCTCGGTGCTGATGATCTTTAATGGAGCAGAATATATTTGGGTTGGTTTGCTGAAGTCGCTGATGTTGGATGTGGTTTATTTCAGACTACTCGAGTCAATTGATCTGGAACGTTTGATGAACTGCCCTACATTTCCACTTGCTTTTAAACGCTTCTTCAGCCAATAAAAAGTCGCAAAATTCTTTGATGCTACAAGATAAAAAGAAACTATTACATGATTAAGCAAATGATAATTATTATTACTATCATTATTATCGTATAGCAGGCATGCAGAAAGTTCCTTTACCCTTGGGATCCGGTGCGGGGGTAGTGGTCACCGGAGGTGATCCCGCACCGAAAAATATCCCGCACCACATATATATATGTATATATGTGCAATTAATTTGGTGCGGGTCCCGCAAATTTTACCATTTGTAACAGAAATTGTAAAAAAGTTTTCGGCGCGCTTGCGCGCCGAGCACCCGCACCGCCAACTCCATCCCCACAAATCCCGCACCGAAGGATCTAAGGATCCCAGGATCCGGAACTTTCTGCAACCCTGTCGTATAGCGTCATCGTCATCAAATCATTTTCCATGATATTACGTATCCGAATTTAATGGTGTAATGGAAATGGTAAAATTCTTTGGATGCGACGCAATAAACCAATAGTATAATTAAAGAAAATCGATCTAGCTTGCCTTCGGTTTGATTCTATATAGCTTGCATAAATATGAGTTCAACTAACGTAAAATGAGTTTTCGAAAAAAAATGCTTACTACGGAAAATCATTTAGCTGGCCTGCAGTTTCAACAACAAAATCATCCGTCATAAAAGGCATTGGCTTGGAAGTTGATAGTTTACTCGTATATTAAATGCTTGCATTTTACATCATGCTCCCATAAAAACGACTTGCGAGAATTTTTATAACCACTTAACAACGGTGGTAGCTCCTTTCTGAATTTTTTAAAGCGTAACGTTTCCCGTATTACATCTCTAAGACAACACGTGGGAAATTTTGATGTTGTAAAGAAATTGTTGAATTGGACACATGCAAAATTCTTTGATGCTACAAGATAGAAATGATTAAGCAAATGATAAGCAGCGGTGCAGCATCATCATCATCAACATCCACAACAAATGAGTCATTCATCATCCTGATCATCCTCTGGCTCTTCAGGGCAGCAACAACATGCCCATCATTTGGTTGCTCCACCACCTCGCTGCGCTTCTGCGGCTCCTTGTACAATGAATAGCTGTGCTAATGCTGAAACTGGTAATCACAGTCATGGGCATAGTAATAACAACAATCATCATGGGCACTACCCTGCTACAGCTAGCTTGGTTAGCGGGGCTTCTTCCCAACGGCACCACCCATCAATCTCATCAACTTCAGTAGTGGCAGCTTCAACAAAATCTTCCAAATCATCCAAACGTTCTTCCGCGGCAGCGACAGCTTAATCCTCTCATCATCATGGCTATGGAGGAAATGGGAGTAGTTCCTCCTCATCGACAAAAAATAGCCTCCATCACACATCCACCTCCAATCCTTCATCTACTTCCAACAAAAATTTGCTTCCATCCGCGTCTCCTGCCGCGTTAGCGCCCAACCATTTGATGAATTATGGCCAAAGTCATTACTCCAGTTACCCAAGTAAATACTTCTCCAATTATACGACGGCTGTTGCCATGCAAATGATATCCTCACTAATTCTCTTCAAGCTCCAGTGGAAATCATCGCCACCCAGCGTCTTTCACCATCATATGCTCATAGTCAGTATCACCACCCAACTGCAGCACCTGCTGCGGCTCACGAGGAGAGTCACCCAACTGATTCTCTGTGATTTGGCTGAAACTCGGTACATAGGTCCGTCTGGGTAAAGTATGAAACCATGAGCAAGGTTTTCGTACAATGTCTTGTTGTTTCCGAGTTATGAATTTTTTAATATTTTAAAAATCCGCTTTTGAAATTTTAGATTTTTCTTATGATAATTATCAAGGGGGAAAATTAGGTTTCACATGTACCCCCCTGCTCGATTTATCAAAAAAAAATATGTTTTTAAAAATCTTCCTAAAACTCAAATACAGATTTATGAATGCGAAATTTATAAAATATCGATATTATATGCCCTTATAGTTATTTTAGGCTGATATATGCCTTCAAAGTTCTTGGTTAGCTTACTTTTTATCACCATTATTGCCATGGTGACCCATCGTATCTTAGCAACGGGTGCCCATTGTGTAGTCCCACATTTTGTGTGAAGCAAAATATTAACCCAAAGTGTCTTCATGCCAAGTTTCAGCCAAATCGCAGAGAATCAGTTGAGTGACACTCCTCGTAAGAAATATGTATGAAAGTGACAAAGCAATATGAAATTCAGTAAATAAGTATTTTTTTTCATTGTAAAGTTACAAGTTATCGCTGATTGTGATTAACCTTTTCAGTGCCAATTTAATGACTCCAACTTTTCATTGACTACCATATATAATATCCATGCAACCTCGCTTGTATCCCAGTATATGTATGATATGCCATTACCCATCACAACCATGAAAACTGAGCCACCACGGCCCTTGGCTCCCAATTTTTTCCCGATGACATTTTGAAATTTTAAGCTCATTATGATGTTGACCTAACTTAAATTAATACGCAATACCACTTAAAACTATTTCTGTTGAGAAATTACCTCTTTAACTGACTAGGGCCAGAACAAACAGTGCAAACTGACATGCAAACCACAGCCTAGGAGTCGGTTTCCGGATCCGTCAGAATAGGCCTCATTATATGATAATTATGATCAATGAAAGCATTATGTAGGACTAGGAGCCTGGATTAGAAGCTAAAAGGGTTGAATGGTTCCGACAGATGAGTGTTGGTACAAACATATCACCATTGTCAGAGCTCAAATAGGTTCTTAATAAGTAAGTAAGTGACCTGTCTGGAAGTGGATTCTTATGAGTTCAAGCCAGACATGTCAATATTCAAGAAGATTTCATATATAAATGGTTGAATTGAAAAAAGTTGGTGAACAATGACAATTTTGGACTTCAGATTGATAACATATTTTATGAGAACGACGTAAATACTTCGTCGGTAGTCGTTTTCCGGCAGTTTTCTTTCGATTTGGGGGGTAAAAACATTTGTCAAGCAGTCCATTGTGCAAATACGTGAATCTACATATGTGAGGAAAGCCATTTGAGATGACATCACATTGATGTCACTGTGTGACATTGGGAGTCAAGGGAAAATTTTGACTGAGCATCTATGTGGTGTAATTGGGACTTCACGGCATGGAAACGTGAAGCATCAATGTGGTGCATTTGGGAGTATAGTAATTTTAATTGTAGTCACCACAGTGGTGTCCATTGGTAGCCAATAGTTTTGTGTAAAAAAGCACCACTGTGGTGTATTTGGCACTGAAAAGGTTAAGCAAGCAATGTGGAGCCACAATGTATTTATAAAAATATTTTATGCATATAATACTCTGGGCTCTTGATAAAATGTGCTTAAAATACTTTTTTTTAAACTGATGATTTTTTAAATATCGGATAAGTTCTCGCATGGCGTTCCTCATTCCATTTTACAGCTGAAAATTCATAAGAAAGAAAAAAGGGTTAAAAGGTAAATACACAACGTGGCATCTTTGATAATTATAAGAATAATGACGTACTCACTTGGATCTGGTGGTTGCTCCAAGCTCATTTCAAAAGGTCTCATTCGCTTCGTAAGTTTCTCACAAAGGTAAAAGTTCCATGAGGTACATGCCACTTTCTCTTCTTTTCTGGTGTGGCCATCTCCATTTGGAGTGGATATTGTACATTTTGAATCCATTGTTTTGTTGAAACCCTCAACATCAATAACCCAGTAGCTCTCCAAATAATCATACTTGTAGAGAGTAATGTCGGCTGCTGTAGGTTTGGTGAACAATGCTCTAGTATTATTAAATCTAGCCATTCGATAGCCATCCGGACAAGCGAGGTTTCCAAAAGTTTGCTGCCAATTAAAATATTTCAGATTAAAAAGCAGCTTCAACCTCTTATGAACAATATGATAATATAAAGAACCATTTGTCAATCAATTTACTTTAAATTTACTCCGTGTAGCGTCTAAGTTTTCTTTATAGCCAAAGGGAAGTGTTGCGCGTTTCCCATTATTCACAAAACTCATTGGCGTTTTGACATATGCCTTGTCCCATTGACACGTAGCTATTTAAGTTTCAAACAAAATATGAATGAATATTTGTGAACGTTTACTAAATATCTATGAAGATATGTGTGTGTTCTACCTTTGTTTGACTCCTGACAAATCGTTCCATGATAATTGTTGCAGTTTGCAGGCACAAATTGCATAAAGTTCCAGTGGCATCCTGTACTAGCTTTCTCTGAGGAACAGGGAAGTTGTGTTCCTCTAAATTCATAGGAATGCTGCATTGTAACACACAGCGTATTGTCGAGTTTACTAGATCTCGCGTCTCCCAGTTGTGCGTTGGTGATGTTTGCCCAAAATCGCAGTTTTGCTTTTACCACCCCAGTTGGATCCTTAAACTCGCCTTGAACTGTTGACCCAGGGGTATTAATGAAGTAGGACCAGCTTGTCCAAAATTGGGATACCGTGATGTCTAGCAAAATATTTATATTCCGTATTAATAACACGTTAAAAATCACTTTCTATACGATTCTAGTGAGATGAAAATTTACTTCTCGACCACATCTTTAAATGAGGAACCAAACAAAACTCTTCTTTGACTGGGTCATACAAACTTAAGCCAAGGTCCGCACAATATTTTTTGCTTTCATTTATAGTCCTCTGAACAAAAAATATTATGCCATTTATTTTTACCCATTATTCATGCCTCACAAGTTAAATCATGGTCAGTTTTATTAAAATACCTGCTTCCAATTTATGATGTATTTTCTGTTTCCAAATATCCAATTCCCCTTCTCAAAGTAGTCATCTTTTCCTAAAATATTATGATGTGAAAATACGCTTATGTAAAGGATGAAAACTGTTGTATTTTAAGATCTTTACATGTCTACCTTCAGAAAGTGTGTAAGGATCAGTGTTGGGCATTGTACATTCCGGAAGTGTTGATTCGCAGATGGCATGTCGTTTTTTTCGTCCTTCACATGGACGCTCGTCAAATGTTGTAGAGTGTCCACTAAAATAAATTAATGCATAATATACTTATGCTTAAAAAAATAAATATAAAAAATATAAACATAAAATTATAAGTCTTTTTCATACTAGGTTATCGAAAGAGGCTTGTTCTTATCTTTATTACTGGGCAGGGGCAACGCGAGAGTTAGACACTGCGATGTATTGCTTTTAATGTCATATTTATCCGGAGCTCCATAAGGAGTCGAAAATTGACTACCAACACCGAGGGGTCTGAAACACATATGAGCTTTTAGTAACAATCCACAATTAAATTATTTTAATTTTAAAGGAATTGTTTATTAGTACCGTGGAAATCGGTAGAAGTAATTGGAGAACTTGACTGGCTTATTTGTATCACCACCCCAAAAATAACCTTGCTTTGCTTCGATATAAGTGGCATCCAACCAGTCTAGAAAAAAAGACTTAAACGTGTTAATAATTATTTACTTATTGAACTAATTTAAATGAGCAATCTTTTCATATACACCAAGTATCCTTGAGTTGGCGTGCTGCAACCATTTTTTCCAGCTCTCGCCCCACTTCTGCAAAAGTCGTCATGTTTTCAATCCTCGCCATTTTAAACCCCTTCTCTGAGCATTTTGTCTTTGCTTCCGTCCAGTTTTTGTACTGTGTTTGGTCTCTTTTTGCCGTGTGGAATATGAAGTAGCGGGTATTTCCAAGGCGCTTCATGCCCGTTGTCTCGTCTGTGGGTGGACATGCTGCATCACCAGTTTTTAGGAGTCCTGCTGCAAATTGAACACATATTTTAAATGCTAATATGAAGGCACAAAGTTTCTAAATTCTAAACCTTATTCTTGTACCTAAGTTAATTGAAATAATTATGATGAATAGAAATAAGTTGTTGGTTGTAACCATTTTTAAACTTTTAGACTTTATTATGCCTTTTCATTTGCTGATTTGTGTCGGTCATGCAATATAAATCTCGTCAAGTAAAAAAAAATGGCTCGTTATGCGTTATGTAAAAAGTAGTTATTAAATTAATGACAAACTTTAATTACGTTGCTTACATGAGTGTTACGTTAAATTGTGTATTTTAGTTTTCATATGGAATGCTAACGTACCGATACAATATTAAATGCCAAAGATATTATGCATTGTATGATACTCAATTCTCTGTGGTAAATGTTACCCGTTGGAGGATGTGAAGCAGGGATTGTGAGGAATCGGGTGGTTTTACCTTGATAAATGTAACTTTACTTGTATAGATGTCCTTGGGCTGCATATCACGTAGAATACTTCACTGCATTGACATTTGCTGAGATGACAATGGTCATATTTTGAACGCTACTTGATGGATTTTAATTTTGGAAACAGATTTAAAATCCTGAAAGTATGCCGTGTATTTTTGTTTCAATACATTTTTTTCTGAAATGAAGTCTCATGGCATTTTGTGAGGGGTTTAGTTTCCCATGCATTCCTTAGGCCCGACAAGAAAATGGCTTTAGCGTCCACCACCGAAATTAGTGGTCGGATTTCAATTTTCAAATTAAACCACACATCCTTGGGGGTCGCAGATTGTTCTCAAGACCCGATTGCGTAGGACAAAGTCTTCAACCAGTTGTGCCTCATCAAAGCTTTTGAAGTGTGAGACGTTTCCATATCCTACGTTCGTAGGATGCATGTACATTTTGCATGTATTGTTAAGTAGCCCATAAAAAATGTACATTAAGCATCCAAAATTATTCACAGTAGGCAAAAATTTTGAGGCTTACCCATGCTCACTCTGTTCTGCTCACGCTCACTTATCAAGGAGAACTTATCACTATATACACATGATAATATTTTCATACACGTATACTTTTTTAGGTTCTCTACCTTTTCATTTGTGTTTGTATTGTGCTATATAATGTAATGCGTAATTGAATGTGTTAAAATGGGAATTTGTATGCTTGCCTGTATTCAACATTACAGACTTACTGACAAATATCACATCACAATATATTAAACATTACTACGCCGCCATTTCGCTTAAAAATAAATTCAAATTGACTACTAATCAATCTCATCGTCAGTGCAAGTTTGGAAAGGTTAGGTCATAGGGTGACGATGGAGAGTTATGAAAAATCTCACATTGTTGAAAATAAGGAGCGACTTGTCAAATTGACCAGGGTTACCGTAATTTTACTCAGTATCCTTGAACAGAATTACATTTTAGGAGATGAAGATGCACAGGAATTGGTAAAATATAAAAACATAAATTAATTATTAATGTGCTGAAACTGAATATATCATTATTCATATATTGTTTTCATTTACTTAAAGAAACTAGACACTCTAACGGACTACCACAAATCTCAAATTCTGTATGACGTACTGCTTCAAAATGACAACAAAAATACGTATCCTGTACTGATAGGTGCTTTGAAAAAAACACTTCAATCTAAGGCATCTAAAATTTTGGAAGAAGAGCTAAAAGAAAAATTGGCAATTAATCCAGTAAAACGGCCAAAAATTCAACATTACGTATGTCCTCCAACGGGGCTCCACGAATTCTTGAAGAATGACAGTTCCTCAATCTGGCCTTCATGGTGGAAGCAGAGCACAAAATTACTGATAATTTGTACAACCCACATTCACATCACAGTTGAAAAAATCCAAGATGGAAAGTTGGAGGGATTGGATGAGGTAGTTGCTGAGGAAGAGGCGCTTAAGAAAATAAGGAACGAACCAAAAAACTGCAATCAAGCGTTAGCTGTGATGATAACATGCAGCACAGGCACTGCTAATTTCATTTCTAAAATTGGACCCCCTTCCAGAAAGATTGTAATTGTCACGGAGGATAGTAAAAATGATGTTAAAAAAGCGACCGAAAACTGCGCTGATTGGAAAAAATGTACAAAAGTGGTAGAGGACACGATTCAGTGGTCAGATCTAACCCCAGTATATTCAAAGGAGATCATGGAACGAAACTGTCTCCTCCAAAACACACAATTCCAGCTACAAACTCTTCTCCAATTTCTTGGAGCAAGGGATGGTGACATTGAAAAGAAACTAGGGGGACCATTTCTAGCCTCACTTATCACTCTTATCAGCAACAAAAATCCATCATTCTTTTCAAACACTCTTCCTCCATCTTTCCAATATTACATTGCAAGGAGAATCGTGTCTCGAGCTCAGATTTCCAAAGACATTTTCAAAAAGCGACTTCCGGATGTCTTCCTCTTTACCGGCATTCAAAGTCATGAGCTAACCACATTTGTTGGGTCGAGTGAAACGGAGGGTAGACGAACAGACACTTCCAGAAATCAACTGAGGGAAAATAGCTTAAAAGTTCGTTTCATTGTACTCCAGCTTGCCAAAGATGATTTTAATGAGATTTGCAAGAAAACAACGGCTCCTGTTCATTGGCTTCACTATCAAAATGGAGGGTTTAGCTGGGTGAAATCAAGAGGAAACATGGCTGCAATTCATGACCTTGTAGATACAAGTCAGAAGAAGCAAATTAATTTGAGCGAAGAAGATTTCATAAATTATCTCCATTTAAAAAAACCTGTGGACCGCTCAACAATGCCAGTTTGCCTCTCCGATACTCCTGGAATGGGAAAAAGTGTATTGTTGGCATCAGTTGGACGACATATTATGAGCATGCATGCAGGAAAAGTCATAATATTTACAATCCTCACTGAATTCATCGCCCAAATAAAAAAGAAATGTACAAGTGGAACGCCATCAGTTGAAACGCTTATCAACGTAATGGCAAGATATGCATGTGAGCACGAGCTAGGAACTTCACTATTTAAAAAAGGGCTAAAAGCTGGAACACTCAAAGTTGACCTTCTTCTTGATGGATATGATGAAGTGGATGCTCAAGATTTTCGATTAACCAATGAATGTTTGAGGTGCATCATTGAGAATCTCAAGACAGTTAGAGTGATAGTGAGCACCCGACCCCATTTATTGCTTTGTCTCGAGAATGTTCTTCAAACTGTGGGGTTTAACATTGAACCATTTTCTAAACAAGACCAGAAAGATTTTCTTCTCAAACTTTGGATTCAACAGCATCCCGATGAAAACTTAGATAAAGACAGACTGATTCGATTTAGCAAGCATTGCTTGAATATTCTTGAAACGAAAATGAGTGAGAAGGACAAAGACCTTGCGGGGACTCCTCTCCTCTGCCTCCTCATTGCAAAGGTTTATGAGGAAAATGCTGTAAGTTACGCCAACCCCGAAAACAAAGTGGATGGTGACGATGATTTGGCACCTGATGAGGTGGACATAACTTGCATCACAGACTTATTCAAACGTGCTATCAATGTGAAACTGCAGAGGTACAAAGAGAAGTACAATATTGTCACTTTAGATGAAACTGGCTTAATCAGAGCGCATATGCAGTTGTCTCTCCGTCTTCTTTTTCCGGGAAAACATCAAGAACTGTTAGAAACAACGAATGTTTTTCCCCACGAAGTCCTTCTAAAAATCGGGATAGTTGAAAAAAGCAGCACGGAGCAGGTTCCAAGATTCATTCATCGTTCCTTCGCAGAATATTTTATATCTGTGCTTGGAATTGAGCTACTCCGTAAGATAAAGGAAGGGGATGATGATGATGATACAGCAGCCTTTAAATTCGTATTTGAATCATTGCTATCCACGACCAGAAAGAAGTTTGAGTTAATTCTTCACTTTGGCCTTATTAATGAATTAAATCCAACCACCTTCACACTCCAGCTAACTGCCTACTTTATCAACGCCCAAGTGAAGGATGCTCATCTCCTTCCAAATAATTATTCTGTTGCTCGTAAAAATATGGGAAGTATTGAAAGGTGTGACCTCGCGCCTCGCTTTGGCTTGTGCACATGATGACCACGTCCACATCTTTCGCTACCTATTACAATCAAAGTTTTTTGAGTCAGTGCAACATTTCATTCTCAGCAGTAACTTTTCCGTGGTGGCAGTCCTTCACTCGAGTGTTCCCTTGTTGGAGTTAGTGCAAGAAGAATGGGCTAAGCTCCCAGATTATTTTAAATGCATGGTCCTCGCTGCTGCTTTGAAAACAGGAGTCTATTCCGTTTTCGAGTTTTTGTGCCTCCACAAAAACTTTCGACTAATTGTTCAACAAGTTCACAAAGCGGAGTTTCCCCTTCTGCTACACGATTCTGTTGAATATACAAGAGTAGAGCCAGACGGTTTGATTAATCAAAGAATTCAGATAATTCGGCTCCTTTTGAAAACCAATCCACGACTAATTCATCAAACAACCTTTGAGGGAGAAAGTGCCTTGTGTGCCTTTGACATTCACATTAACCTTCTCCTTGAGTTAATTAAACCAGATTATCGAGCAAACCTTTTTCAAGCTACAGAATTTGACGGGAAGAATATGCTTCATTACGCCGCGAGATATATGACGAGTCAAGATTTTCACGTGTTTGTAGCAAAACTTCCAAAGAAAACTCTCAAGCAACTACTGGAAACGAAGGATAGTGAGGGCCTAACACCATTTCATTATCTTTTAGAAAACTGTGATCCACTTGATGAAACTCTTGAGTGGTTTTTTGAATGTGGGGTAACTCCAAAGCCGGATGACCTCAGTTTACTGCAAGTCGCATTCCAATATGGAAGGAGCAGCAGGTGCATCATCAGCTTGATTAATAATTGTGGAGTTAATTGGCGTGATGTGGGCAAAGCAAAGGAATCCTCTCTAATTCATGCTGCGGCTATGTATGGAACCGTAGAAGTTGTCAGGCTTATCCTCTCCTTTGGTATCCCAACTGATGCTCCTGGTCAGTTTGGGAACACGCCGCTCTTCTGTGCCGTTCAGAACACTACAGGAAATCAACTCGAAATTGTAAAGGAGTTGTTGAAAAACGGCGCTGAATTAACAACTTTGAATGAAGTAAAACAAAATGCACTTCATTTGGCTGTGGGAGTAGGTGAATTAGAAACCGTTCAGTTGCTCCTTGATAAAGGGTTACAGACAGAGTTGGAGACTCAAGATATGGAGGGAAATACACCGCTGCATATAGCAATAGAATTTGGTACAAAGAAGTATGAAATTATTTCTTTGCTGGTGGAGCGTGGTGCGAATGTCAACGCCAAAAATAAGTCAAATGAAACCCCGATATTGAAAATGATCAAGTCTTTCAGCTGTCCCAATCATTTGCCGACAATTTCCTTGCTGGCATCTCAAGGTGCACTTTTGTCAAAGGAGGAGGCATCCCTTGCTTTCAAAGCAATTGTTGGTGAAAATTATGGTCTTGCGCAGAGTGAATATCAAGAGTTGGCTAATGACTGCCTCAGAAAAGGTGCAGATTTAAGAGAAAAAGATCAACGAGGACAAAATCTCCTTCATTATGCCGCTGAGAAAATGTGTCTCCGAGGTGTTCAGCTGCTGCTCAGCCTCGGACTCGAACCGAACTCAGCGGATGAAGAAAGCAACACCCCACTTCACCTCTTGAATTGTTCCAATTCATGTGATCCTGAAGCTCGTTTCCAAGTTGCAAAATGTCTTGTTGATCATGATAGTTCTGTTATAAATGCTCTCAACGAAATGGGACACACTCCACTATCCAGACTCGTAAATATTTCAGAAAATGCTGGTGCCTTTGACGCAAAGTTGATTCAGCTGCTGGAATGTCCTGTTGAAACGGCAATAAAAATAATGCTACTGTCTGTGAAGAGGATTGATGCCAAAGGTTTTGATAAAGAATTAAGTCTAAAATTGATCGAACGAGGAGCAGCGCTTGAGTGGAGGAATGAAGAGGATAGTGGGTCAACTTGGCTTCATTTAGCAGCTGAAAAAGGATCTTTTGAAATTATGAAGTTCTTTGTTGATCAAGGAATAAGTCCGGATGTTCAAGATGATCAAGGGAACACACCCTCCCACTTTTTAATGGCAAACGTAACGTGGGTTAATGAGGTGGATCGCCTCCACTTTCTTGCGCAACGCGGAGCTAACCTAAAAGCTGTAAATCATCTGGGTGAGTCCTTACTCCATTGGGCAGTCCTCTATGGAAGGCTTCATGAGGTGGAGTACCTACTCTCAATCTCAACGGACTCGGATGTGACTGCCAAAGGTGGCTCGGTACGGGGAACAGCTCTCCACTACTGCTTCATGAACAAGTGGTCTGCTAATCAGTTTGTGGTGGCTCAGCACCTCCTTAGAAATCATGCTGATGTGAATGCTGTCACGGGAAGTGGAGATTCGGTGGCGGATTTAGCAATTAAAACATTTCAAAAAGCGTATGAGCTGAGGTGCCGTCAAAGAGAGTATCTCTTACTTGATAATTTGATGTTTGTGGAAGGATTAAAGCTTTTGATTGACCATGGCTTGAACCTGAAACGGAGAAACGGTGAGGGCACCCCATTCCTCCATCTCATTCCATCTTTCCTTCAACCTTTGGAATTTCACCAAGTAATTGAATATGTAGCATCTAAAGGGAAGGAAGAAGCTTTACTCTTACTTGATCAAGACACCAATGAAACTATTGTACAAGCTGCTGCGAAACATTTTACAGTTTTGGACGAAACATTAGCCAAGTTGCAGTCCTGTGGGTTGGCACTGTGAACAAAACAAGCTTGCTAAAACCAATTGCGAATGGTAATTGAATAAAAATTATATTCTGATTATATGTACTTGTACTTTGAAAGAAATTGTCCACAAAACCAAACCCTTTATATAAAATACTTTTTTTCATAGGAATTATTAATTATACACATACAATGGATACCATTTTCTAAAAATTTTCATTTCTAAAAATTCAAAATAATAATAATGATATGCATATATAAACTAAAAGTAATCAAGCAAACTAATAATAAATTGAACACATTACCTAACATCAATGTCTAATCCATTTAACACATACATTAAAGGACGATTTAAACAGGCTGAAGAGGTCCAAGCATCTTGAGAACACTATAAGCATGATACTTGTCATTCTCAACTTGCTCTTGCAAACTTTGCACTGAGACATTGGTAACATCAAATATTATCGTAACTCGTTTATGCATTTTCTATGTAGAGTTGACGGTAAGCCAACACCAAACGCTAGACCATGCAGCACATTGTAGCACCAAGCTAAAGAACCACACAGGGAACTTTTCATATATAAAGTGTATGTAGATATTTGTCTTATGGCCATCTTAATCCATGCACTGATACACTCACAAGAGCTGCGAGGTGAGGTGTGAGGTGAACTCTTCTCCACGTAACGTCTATAACAGCTTGGATCTTGTACATAAGGAAAATCTTCTTATAAACAAAAGTAATATTACGTAACACGACTAAAGATAAAGTACAGAAAGAAGGAGAGAAGAGAGAGTTCCCCCAACATGAAGCTTGCTTGGTTTTGGTTTTAGTAAATTTGTGAATGGTAATGGTATCCTTTATGCCGACTCTCGATGCTCGCTATCGTTCCTCTTGTGAACAAAGACAAGAAGTTGAAGAACACAAGAGGGAAGCTAAGAATTTTGGAAGATTTTTGCACGGCCAACCTCCTAGCAATCCAATCCAACGGTTTTGTGACAGACAACATGACATTCAACATTCCAATTTTCGCCTTTCAAAATCCTACATTCCACACTTCCACACTAGTCTATTTTAAACGTGGACGGAGTATCCTTCAACTCAAAACCCCCTCAACCCAACAACCCAAAAGTTGAAAGAGAACCCATCAAATATGTGTTACCGAGTATGTTCAGTAGAGCTAGAGTAGTAGCCTTTGCCACTTTGGGCTTCTGCACTCGCATCACATCCACATCACAACAAGTGCCACTAACTGGCAACATCCAATGTCATTCATTGAAACGTGGGTTGTGGGTTCTCTTTGCTTTGAAATAGATTTGAAATAGTGACAAGTGGGAAATTGGAATACCATGTTGCCACAAAACTGACTCCATTCTCTATTTGGAGAATGTACTTCTCACAAATCTTCTCCTATATGAAGTGAATGTCTTAGGCAGCTCGTTAGCGTACCTCTTTTTTTTTTTTATATAGAGAGTATGTATCAGAGCTTCACTTTGCATTACGTTGCTTTGCATTGAGTTAAGTTGATGCCAAATGCTTTAGCTGCTCTGCTGCTTTGTTCACTTTCCTTGAACAGCTATGCAAGCATTCATCGCTCATCCAAGTAAATAAAATGCGATAGGATATCTTCATAATTTTTTTTTGATACATAGATAATATTCTTTCATTGTTAGTTTATTGAGCAAATTTCACAAAAACATTATTGGATATTATTATTTTCTAGGTGTTGGCCCAAAATCATTCCATTTGTCTGCATAAAAATAAACGGAGTTTAGAAACGGTTAAGTTAAGCCTGTATCACTTTTTGGCATTTATATGGATGTTAATGTTTTTTATGTGTGATTAATTACATTTTGGTTCTGTGAACTTTACTGTAGGTTTGGGTGTAAGGGGTCCCTTGAGTCTTTTCTTGCAAAGATAAAAATGCCATTCCGTACA
Source organism: Orchesella flavescens (assembly GCA_964034955.1). Classification (NCBI taxonomy): domain Eukaryota; kingdom Metazoa; phylum Arthropoda; class Collembola; order Entomobryomorpha; family Orchesellidae; genus Orchesella; species Orchesella flavescens. The sequence continues at coordinate 30,391,921 of OZ035958.1, read as the reverse complement.
TGACACCTTGACTAACTTTCTTCTCCCACCTATTACCTTTGAAATGGTGCATTTGGTCTTGGAACTCTTTGGTTTATTAAATTTTTGCTCATCAACTACCCAATATGTTTCACCGTAGTCATATTGAAATATGTCTGTTTTTGGGACGGCTTTTGGAATCAATTTCCACCATTCTTCATTTCTCTTTCGAACCATGCTGTATCCTTCCTCGCAGTAGAGACTTCCAAATGTTTGCTATGAATCAAATTATGAAAAAAGGAATTTTAATTTCGTGACATGAACCATGAACACTGAGTTTTTCGAAAATTAATTAGCGTACTTTATATGTACTCCTCTTGTATTGCTTGTTTGTTTGGAAACCAAAGGGAACTAAAGCGGTAGCCTTTACACCTTCATAAAGATTGCTACCTTCAGTCCATCTTCTTAGCCACGTACACTTTCCTAAAAAAAATGGAATTTTATATATTTTAAATATGAAATACACTCCAATTCAATTCGCATTTAATTAAATTACTTACGTTTTGCTTGGTCTTTGTGTACGCACACTACTCCATGTCGATTGTTACAATTTGCTGGTACCTGATCCAAATTTGTAAAATTCTCTTACATTTTGTTATAAATAAATAAATATTTACTTGGTAATTTATAAGAAAAACTCACACCATCCACAAAATGCCAGTGACATTTATCCGAAGAGATACCGTCAACAAATTCTTGGGGACACTTTAATTGTTCTCTGAATTCATAATGATGAGCTAACGCTACACAAAAGGTCGCATCTATTTTCGAAGAACGACCTGTGATCTCTTCGTGATCCCATGAGAGATGTGGCTCGGGTAGTGTGTTGTTATTTCCTTTGTTACTTTTATACGTATGTATCTTTGTACCTTTTGCATTAAAAACTGTTCTAGGATCGGATTTGTAGTACCAACTGCTCCAAAACTGGGATGTGGTGACATCTTGATTACAATTTAAATCACATGTGAGCTTATTAAATAATGAGCTAGTGGGAGCATATTTAATTTTAGTAATTGTACTATACGCGTACGTACTTCTAGACCAAAGTTTTAGTAAAGGAATGAGACACTTGTCTTGGAGGGTTTTACCCGGGTTGTATACCTCTAAACCTAATTTTTGACAATATTTTTCAGACTGATTGAAATCACGCTAAAAAGATCAGAACAGGATTCAGGAAACAAAAGTTAGCGGGAATTTCATCGTTTTAGTGTAGCGTACAGCTATAAAACATAAATCGAATTGAATTGAATGTAAAAACTGAAATACCTGCTGCCAACTGACAATATGCGTTCGATCACCATATATCCAGTTCCCTATATTGTTTTGAAAAAATAATATTAAATTTAGGGTTTGCTGGATAATAAAAATAACATTTTACCATCATTGAAGTAATCCTCCTTTCCTGTAAAAAGCAAAATCTTGATTATTCCCCTCATCAATTATCATCATCATTATATTTTTAGCAAGAATTTCAAATCATAGAAAATAACCTTCAGAAAGTTCATACGGCCCCGGATCAGGTTCGCTACAATCTTTATGTGCTTCACACATAACACGTCGGCCCTTGTCTGATACACACGCACGCTCGTCCATTGTTGGATTAAAACCACTGCACAAAGAATCCAATCCACATTTACATTAGGAATATGGTAGGGTTCATGAATTTTAAAAAAATCCTTGTTTATTCTTACTATCTTCCATTATAATCCATTATGGGCCAAGGAAAAGTGAAGGCTAAACACTGTTCTGAATTATCCCCTTTTTGGTAGACGAGATTTTTATCGTGGTGACCCCCAACCCCAGATGGTCTAGCATGAAATACAAATTGTTTTAGAGGGTTTTGGTTTAGTGGTCAACTAGTCCCAGTTGACATAATCCAAACGCCAAGCCTTTATATAAGGTTTTACCTCGGAAGTCGATAAAAGTAGTTTGAGTACGCTACCAGATCTTTTGAAGGTTTGTCTTTTGAATCATACCATCTGTAAGCTTGAGCAGTATCATCATACTTAGCAGCCGTCCAATCTGTGGAGTAGGGAGTAGTTAGCAAAGTACCAAAAATAATAATCGTGAACCCAAAATTATCTATGGTAGAATGAAACAAGTTATTTTGGAAGCTTACGTACACCATGTATCCTTGAAAGTAGATTGAACTCTATGGCTCCAGTAATTGGCGATGTGAAAAAATGTTGTGAGTTTATCTATTTTGGCTAATGTCATGTTGTGTTTGGCACAAAAATCCCAGGCACCGTTCCAATTTTTAAAATCTTCACGTTTTGGTCCATGGAAAATGTAGAATCTTCCGTTACCTACCCTATACTGGTAGTCACCTTGTTTTGAATCATCACTAGGTGGACATTTAAGGACGGGTTTAGGTTTAGGCTTGGGTGGAGCTCTCGGTGTAGGCTTTGGTTTAGGCTTGGGTGCAGCTCTGGATGCAGCTTTGGGTTTGGGTTTAGCTTTAGTTGCTCCATGGAGTTCTTGAACTGCATACACTTTATATTAAACACAATACATTTTAAATAGAAGGAATAGTATTATTATTATCAGGTACTACTTTGTTCAGTCAACTTACTCAAGAGGAGGATCAATGTCACCTTAATAAGTTTCATTTCATTGAAGTTTTAAATGATTTTTTGCTTATAATGTATAACTGCGCCTGTGAGAAATATTCGTTGTAAATGAAATGCTGATTAAAAAAGGACTTCTCAAATCTTTCTCAGTATTACATAACTACATTCTAGGTAGGTATTGTGTTTATTAAAATCAACTGATTACGCAATAACAACCAAATTAATATAAGTTATTTTGTTATTTACCATAAAATGGATATTAATATCCAAGTAATTAAAGAGGTTATATAATGTTTATTTGACTTCAAATTAAATACAATATAATTTTCCAATACTTGTAATAATGCCCCGAAATATGAATTTTCATACTATTGATTAAGCTTCTTAAATCATATTTTAATGTACAGTTGAGAATGCCAGAGGAATATAAATGTGACTGAAATAATTGTATTCTTTATTATGGTTTCAAAAAAATCCAATTGTGTCGAAAGATTACTGAAAATTTATTTATTTATCTATATTTTGTCAAAAATCATATTTATCAATTTATTTCCATACAATTTTCATGTGTATTTTCGCACATTTGTTCATGCGCCGTTGTTGGAAAAATGTCGAAGTACATTAGATAGTTTAAGTTCTTGGCGTTATGTCAAAATCATTCCACCTATCTAGATCAAAATATGCATAAAAATTTAAATCACTAAAGGGAAACCAAGTTTTGAATTAGTATGAAGATGGATAATATAATATTATTTACATGATGGCTCCTTGTAGCCTGGTGGAGGTGCAGGTTTGGGTGTAATTGGAGGTTTAAATCTTTTCTTGCACAAGTAGAAGTGCCATTCCGTACATGCCACTTTGAGGTTGACTCTCGTATTCCCTTGCCACTTAGAAATGGTGCATTTAGAGCCGGAACCCTTTTGGAATTTTTCTTTATCTACTACCCAATAAGTTTCTGCATAATCATATTTAAGTATTTCATCCGGCTTGAGAACAGTTGGGATCTGTTTCCACCATTTTGTAGCCCGATCTCGAACCATATCATAGCCGTTGGGACAGTAAAGACTTCCAAATGTTTGCTATTCAAAATATTTAGGACTTTATAATCTAAATAACCCTCATCGCCACACCGTCACCCTTATTACTTACTTTATAAGTACTTCTCATGTATTCCTTGTTCGTTTGGAAACCAAAGGGAAGTACAGCAGTAGCCTTTACGCCTTCATAGAGATTGCTTCCTTGAGTCCATCTTCTCAGCCACGTACACTTTCCTAAAAATGAATTGAAATTTTATATATTTTAAATACGAAATACAATACACTCCAATTCACATTTAATTAAATTACTTACGTTTTGCTATGTCTTTGTGGACACACACTACTCCATGTCGATTGTTACAATTTGCTGGTACCTGATCCAAATTTAAAAAATTCTCTTGCATTTTGAAACTAATAAATAATTACTTTGTAATTTATGAAACAAAACTGTAGTAAAAAACAACTCACACCATCCACAAAATGCCAGTGACATTTATCCGAAGTGATACCGTCGACAAACTTTTCGGGACATTTTAATTGTTCTCTGAATTCATAATGATGAGCTAACGACACACAAAAGATGTGATCCCTTTTCGAAGAACGACCTGCAATTTCTTCGTGATCCCATGAGACATGTGGGTCGGGTAGTGTCTTGTTATTTCCTTTGTTTCCTATATACGTATGTATCTTTGTACCTTTTGCATTAAAAACCGTCTTAGAATCGGCATTGTAGTACCAACTGCTCCAAAACTGGGATGTGGTGACATCTTGATTACAATTTAAATCACATGTACTTTTATTAAATAAATAATGAGCTAATAAGCATAATTAGTAATTGTACGATAGACGTACTTCGAGCCCAAAGTTTTATTAAAGGAATAAGACACTTGTCTTGGAGGGTGTTACCCGGGTTGTACACTTCTAACCCTAATGTTTGACAGTATTTTTCAGACTGCTTGAAATCACGCTAGAAAGAACAGAACAGGATTCAGGAAACAAAAGTTAGCCGGAATCTTATCTTTTAGTGTAACGTACAGCTATAAAACACAAATCCAATAGAATTGAAATACCTGCTTCCAACTGACAATATACGTTCGATCACCATATATCCAGTTCCCTAAATTTTTTTTTGAAAAGTTTATATTAAAATTAGGATTTGCTGGATAATAAAAATAACATTTTACCATCATCGAAGTAATCATCCTTTCCTGGAAAAAGTAAAATCTTGATTATTCCCCTCATCAATCATCATCTTATATTTAACAAGAATTCAAACACGAAAAATACCTTCATAAAGTTCATACGGGCCCGGATCAGGAGAGCTACAATCTTTGGATGCTTCACACATAACACGCCGGGTATTTGTCGATTTACACGGACGCTCGTCCATTGTTGGATTAAAGCCACTGCACGCACAAGAAATCCATATTTACATTAAAAATGTGGTAGCGTTCATGGCTTTAAAAAAAATCCCTATTTATTCTTACTATGTTCCGCCATATTCTTGTATGGGCCAAGGAAAAGTGAACATCAAACACTGTTGTGTATTATCCCCTAGTTGGTAGGTGAGCCCAAAATCTTGGTGACCCCCGACCCCAGTTGGTCTAAATAAATTAAATAAAAATTGTTTTAGAGGTTTATAGTCCAGTTGACATAAAACACAAGTACATGTCAATTGTCAAGCCTTTATATAAGGTTTTACCTTGGAAATCGATAAAAGTAGTTGGAGTACGTTACTAAATCTTTTGAAGGCTTGTCTTTTGAATCATACCATCTGTAAGCTTGAGCAGTATCATCATACTTAGCAGCCATCCAATCTGTGAAGTAGGAGCAAAGTAACACGTAATAATCGTGACGCCGATATTAATACATGAACACGTACAGGAGATATAATATTAAATAGATTAGTTTATTCTAAAAGCGCACTTACACCATGTATCATAGAAAGTAGATTCAACTTTTTTGGTCCAGTAATTAGCGATATCAAAAAATAATGCGAGTGTATCTATTTTAGCTAATTTCATGTTTTGTTCGGCACAAAAATCCCAGGCACCGTTCCAATTTTGAAAATCTTCACGTTTTGGCCCATGAAAAATGTAGAATCTTCCGGTACCTACCCTATATCGGTAGCCAGCTGCTTTTGAAAGATCAGTAGGTGGACATTTAAGGACAGGTTTAGGCTTGGGTGGAGCTCTGGGTGGAGGCTTTGGTTTAGGCTTGGGTGCAGCTTTGGGTTTGGGTTTAGCTTTAGTTGCTCCATGGATTTCTTGAACTGCATACACTTTATATTAAATACAATACAATTTAAATACAGGGAATATTAGTAATATCAGTACCTGCCTTTTTCAGTCAACTTACCCAAGAGGAGAATCAATGCAACCTTTATAAATTTCATTTCCTTGAAACTTTAAGTATTTTTTTGCTTATAATATATAACTGCGCCTGCGAGAAATTTTTGTTGTTTGTGAAATGCTGATTAAACAACTACTTCCCAAATCTTTCACAGTATTATATAACTTCAAGGTAGTTATTGTAGTTATTAAAATTAACTGATTACGCAATGACAACCAAATTAACATATAAGTTATTTACCATAAAATGGACGAGTAATTAAAAAAGGTTATATAATGTTTATTATGTACCTTTAGGTATATATTGAAAAGACTCAGGCTGTCGTCTGTCTGTCTGTGTGTGCGATAACTCAAAAACGGTTTGATTTTTTTGAATTCTGTTTTCCCTAATCACTATATTAGCTCAAAAGTAAGGTCAAGTTCAAAGATGGGGTAATTTAGTTCAGGGGAGCTACTAGGTCAAAGATCAGGTCAATGTTTTTGATTAGTAAGACATGGGTTGTGATGTATCAAAGTGAAGGTGCTGGTGAGACTAAATCAGTGATATTATTTTTGAAAGTTTTTGATAACCCCAACGTGACCTATGACCATGATAAGGTCAAATATTTTTTGTAATAGTAAGGTATGGGTTGTGATACATCAAAATGAAGGTACTGGAGAGAACAGTTCATTAATGGGGCCTCCAAATTCTTAGGTAACCCCAGTGTAACATTTGACCTTATTAAAATAAAATAAATTCTAGAGGTGGGGATCACTCAGATGGGGAGGGGGGATTGGGAAATTTTAAAGGTACATCATTACATCTCGATCTGTCGGGTTTATTTTATTTCAAGTTAATGCAGCATAATATTCCAATACTTGCAATAATGCCCTGAAATAGGAATTTCCATACTATTGATTCAGCTTCTTAACTCATATTTTAATGTACAGTTGAGAATGCCAGAGGAATGTAAATGTGACTGAAATAATTGTATTCTTTATTATGGTTTTAAAAAAATCCAGTGGTGTCGAAAAATTAATGAATTTCAATTATTTATTTATCCATATTTTGTCAAACATTATATTTATCAATTTATTCCAATACAATTTTCATGTGTGTTTGTCGCACCTTTGTCATTATTATTCCGTTATTCGAAAAATGTCGAAGTACATTAGATTTTTTAATTTCTTGGCGTTATGCCAAAATAATTCCACCTATCTAGATCAAAATATGCATAAAAATTTAAATCACTAAAGTGAAACCAAGTTTTGAATTAGTATGAACATAGATAATTTATATTATTTACATGATGGCTCCTTGTAACCTGGTGGTGGTGGAGGTTTGGGTGTAATAGGAGGTTTAAATCTTTTCTTGCACAAGTAGAAATGCCATTCCGTACATGCCACTTTGAGGTTGACTCTCGTCATCCCTTGCCACTTAGAAATGGTACATTTAGAACCGGAACCCTTTTGGAATTTTTCTTTATCCACTACCCAATAAGTTTCTGCATAGTCATATTTAAATATTTCATCCGGCTTGAGAACATTTGGGACCTGTTTCCACCATTTTGTAGCCCTGTCTCGAATCATATCGTAGCCATTGGGACAGTAAAGATTTCCAAATGTTTGCTATTCAAAATATTCAGAACTTTATACTCTAAAATAACCCCTCATCGTCACACTGTCACCCTCATAACTTACTTTATAAGTACTTCTCACGTATTCCTGGTTCGTTTGGAAACCAAAGGGAACTAAAGCGGTAGCCTTTACACCTTCATAGAGATTGCTACCTTGAGTCCACCTTCTCAGCCACGTACACTTTCCTAAAAGTGAATGGAATTGCATATTTTAAATACAAAACACACTCCAATTTCCAATTAACATTTAATTAAATTGCTTACGTTCTGCTTTGTCTTTGTGTACACACACTATCCCATGTCGATTGTTACAATTTGCTGGTACCTGATGATCCAAATTTAAAAAATTCTCTTACATTTTTTAACAAATAAATAATTACTTTATAATAATTTATAAAAAAAATTGTAGTAAAAAACTCACACCATCTACAAAATGCCAGTGACATTTATCCGAAGTGCTACCGTCGACAAACTTTTCGGGACACTTTAATTGTTCTCTGAATTCATAATGATGAGCTAACGACACACAAAATCTCTTATCTTTTTTCGAAGAACGACCTGCAATGTCTTCGTGATCCCATGAGACATGTGGGTCGGGTAGTGTGTTGTTATTTCCTGTATCCCCACTATACTTATGTATCTTTGTACCTTTTGCATCAAAAACTGTCCCTCTAGTGGCATCGTAGTACCAACTGCTCCAAAACTGGGATGTGGTGACATCTTGATATAATTTGAATAAAATGTAAATTTATTAAATAATGAGCCAGTGAGCATAATTAGTAATTTTACTATACACGTACGTACTTCGAGCCCAAAGTTTTATTAAAGGAATAAGACACTTGTCTTGGAGGGTGTTACCCGGGTTGTATACCTCTAATCCTAATGTTTGACAGTATTTTTCAGACTGTTTGAAATCACGCTAAAAAAGAAGAGGATACAGGAAACAAAAGTGAGCGGGAATCTAATCGTTTTAGTGTGGCGTACAGCTACAAAAGATAAATCGAATAGAACTGAAATACCTGCTTCCAACTGACAACATAAGTTCGATCGCCAAATATCCAGTTCCCTATATATATATATTTTTAAAGTGTATATTAAAATTAGGGCTTGCTGGATAATCAAAATAATATTTTACCATCATCGAAGTAATCATCCTTTCCTGGAAAAAGTAAAATCTTGATTACTCCCCTCATCAATCATCATCTTATATTTAACAAGAATTCCAAAAAGAAAAATACCTTCAGAAAGTTCATACGGGCCCGGATCAGGTACGCTACAATCTTTGTGTGCTTCACACATAACACGTCGACGTTCTCTAGATTCACACGCACGCTCGTCCATTGTTGGATTAAAGCCACTGCACGCACAAAAAATCCATATTTACATTAAAAATGTGGTAGCGTTGATGGATTTAAAAAAATATCCCTATTTATTCTTACTATGTTCCGCCATATTCTTGTATGGGCCAAGGAAAAGTGAACATCAAACACTGTTGTGAATTATTCGTTTTTTGGTAGGTGAGATTATAATGTTGGTGACCCCCGACCCCAGTTGGTCTAAATAAATTAAATACAAATTGTTTTAGAGGTTTATAGTCCAGTTGACATAAAACACAAGCACATGTCAATTGTCAAGCCTTTATATAAGGTTTTACCTTGGAAATCGATAAAAGTAGTTGGAGTACGTTACTAAATCTTTTGAAGGTTTGTCTTTTGAATCATACCATCTGTAAGCTTGAGCCTTATCATCGTACTTAGCAGCCATCCAATCTGTGTAGTATGAAGTAGGAGCAAAGTACGACAAATAATGATTGTGACGCCGATATTATAAAGAACATAACATGGTAAGAAGAATAAGTTATTTTAAAAGTGCACTTACACCATGTATCATAGAAAGTAGATTCAACTTTTGTGGTCCAGTAATTAGCGATATCAAAAAATAATGCGAGTGTATCTATTTTAGCTAATTTCATCTTTTGTTTGGCACAAAAATCCCACGCTTCCTCCCAAGTTGTAAAATCTTTACGTTCTGGCCCGTGAAAAATGTAGAATCTTCCGTCACCTACTCTATATCGGTAGCCAGCTGCTTTTGAAAGATCATCAGCTGGACATTTAACGACGGGTGCAGCTCTAGATGTAGCTTTGCTTGCAGCTTTGGGTTTGCGTTTGCGTTTAGCTTTAGTTGCTCCATGGAGTTCTTGAACTGCATACACTTTATATTAAATACAATACAATTTAAATACAGGGAATTTTATTAATATCAGGTACTGCTTTGTTTGGTCAACTTACCCAAGAGGAGAATCAATGCAAGCTTTATAAGTTTCATTTCATTGAAACTTGAAATAAATATTTTTTGCTTATAATATTGAATGCGAGAAATTTTGGCTGTTAATGAAATGCTGATTAAACAACCACTGCTCAAATCTTTCGCAGTATTACGTAACGTCTAGGTAGGTATTGTATTTATTAAAATTAACTGATTACGCAATAACAACCAAGTTAATATAAGTTATTTACCATAAAATGGATATTAAAATCCGAGTAATTAAAGAGGTTATATATTTTTTTATTCCATTATCAATTTATTTCCATACAATTTTCATGTGTGTTTTTCACACCGTTCTTCATTCTAAATACATTAGAAGGGTTTAATTTCTGGGCGTTGGGCCATCATAATTCCAACTCCCTAGATAAAAAAATACGCATAAAAATTTAGATAAAGTAAAAACCTGTACCGCATACCGAAACCAAGTTTTGAATTTGTATAATCATATCTCACATTGTGGAGCAGCTGAGCAGACGTAAACAAAAAATAGCTCGCACCTTAAATAATTTTTAAATAATTTTAAAGTTTACTTTTAATGAATCTAATTTCATAATCAATTACCTTCATTTGTTGACTACATACTAATTAAAATTAAACTTCGAAAACTCCCTGCATACACTGATTATTTCGATAATCTAGTGGTCATCTGCATCGGTCCCAGCAAATACACTATATGTATAGTATTCTGCTGGGCACTCCAGCAGGTAAATACTAAAATATTATAAAAATCGTTACATTACAGCCCTACAACTGAACAGATTACTGCTGAGGCAAATTAAATACTTACAGAAAACATAAGCAAACTCATCATCATCATCAATCAACATGAAAAATCAAACTTCTCGACACAATTCATCATCAACTAGCTCAGTAGCAAAACATTCCAACTGTAGTACCTGCACCTCCATTTGCACAATTTTGGAAGGAATAAACGAGAAATTGAAGAAACTTGACATAATCGATAAACTTACCAGTCTAATCAGTGAACTTGCAGATGCACAAAAGAAGACTGCTAAAAATGTTACAGCACTGCAAAGTGAGGTAAAAGATATTCATTCAGAACTAGCAACAGTACAAAAGGACATCAATAGTTTTAGAACTGGCAAAGAACAACTTGAGACTGAAGTGCGAAAAGTGAACTTAATTATTTCTGGCATTAAAGATGAAGAAAAGGAGACTAAAGATAATCTTCGTGTTAAAGTGCAAAACATAGTTAACTCAATCGTGGCTAATGAAACCGTAAAAGTTGATACTGTAACAAGACTGGGAAAATACTCTTCAACCAAACCAAGATCAATCAAAGTTCGTTTTGCCACCATGGCAGAACGCGAAATAGTTTGGGCTAACCACCGTAAAACAACTGCTCCTGTGTACATCAATGAAGACCTTCCAACGACGACTCTACTTGCTAATAGTTTACTGCGAAAAAAGAGAAGAGAACTCGAGAATGACAAGACTTGTGCAAAAATTAATTATTACAAGTGGAACGTGATAACACCTAATAAGACCTTCCAATTGAATGCTGACCTAAACTTTGTCGAAATTGATGCTACTAATGAGATGACTCCAGATTCAACGAGCATACAGACAACGCAGACCAACTGAAGAAATCTCATCAAACTACCACCTCTTGACCCTGTTATATGTAACCTTGATCTGAACTACAAATAATCGTGATAAACTACACAAACCAAACAATAATTTTCTTCTAATTTTAATTAATTATTTTTTAATTATGTAAACCTTATAAACTATAATACCTTTGACTTATATTAACTTTTTACTTAATTGACTTTGAAATATGTAAACCCCATAAAATGTAAAACAATTTGATGAAAGCTAAACTCCTATCAGCGTAACAACCTTGGTTAAGGGTGCTGATAGTGTAATAATAATAATAATAATAATAATAAATCATGGATAATATATATTATTTACATGTTGGCTCCTTGTAGCCTGGTGGAGGTGCAGGTTTGGGTGTAATTGGATATTTAAATCTTTTCTTGCACAAGTAGAAATGCCATTCCGTACATGCCACTTTGAGGTTGACTCTCGTATTCCCTTGCCACTTAGAAATGGTACATTTAGAACCAGAACCCTTTTGGAATTTTTCTTTATCTACTACCCAATAAGTTTCTGCATGATCATATTTAAATATTTCATCCGGCTTGAGAACAGTTGGGACCTGCTTCCACCATTTTGTAGCCCTGTCTCGAACCATATCATAGCCAATGGGACAGTAAAGACTTCCAAATGTTTGCTATTAAAAATTACTCACGAGTTTATAATGTTTATAATCTTGTTATATGTAATTAAAATAAACCCTCCGCGTCACACTGTCACCCTCATAACTTACTTTATAAGTACTTCTCACGTATTGCTTGTTCGATTGGAAACCAAAGGGGACTACAGCCGTAGCCTTCACGCCTTCATATAGATTATTCGGTGTGTTAATCCATTTTGACAACCAGGTACATGTTCCTAAATGTTGATAATTGTTTATATAACTGTAATAGTTTTTTTTATTGAAATGTTATAATAAGTAGATAAATACTTACTTGACGCGTAGTCTTTGTGTTGACAAATCACACCTTGTCGATTGTTACAATTGTGTGGTGCCTAAAATGGATCATAAATGCATTGTCATTTGGATTCAGGTAATGAATTTGAATACAAATAAAAACTCACATAAGTTAAAAAATGCCAACGACACTCCAGGCGCGTAGGGTCTGGACAATGTAGCTGGACCTTGAATTCAAAATGATGAGAAAGTCCCACACACATTCTTTCATCTTTCAAATTAGAACGACCTTCGATGTTAATATTATCTCTCCAATCGAAATAGCCTGGGCCGACTCTGTCCTTGTGCACTCCTTTGTTGGAGGAGTAATTTGCTAACCAATTGTTTTGCCCATCCACAAATGTCCAGTTATTGTGCAAGTAGGACCAAGTTGTCCAGAATTGTGAGGTGGAGACATCTTTATGATTAATTCAAATTTTATTTTTTATAATATATCGATTCATATGCATCGTATTGTGTTAGTTTTATATAACTACACAGGAGCATACTTCGGGCCCAAAGTTTTAAAAATGGAATAAGACATGAATCCGTTATGTTTGGATTGTACACTTGTAATCCCATGGATTCACGGTATTTTTTGGACTGGTCGAACGTCCGCTAAAATAACAGATATGATATTAGAATTAAATTGAACTAAAATCATTGAGTTACTTGAGAGAAATGTTTTTAAAATACCTGTTTCCAATTGACAAGATATAGTCGGTCTCCAAATATCCAGTTTCCTATAGAAAATCATACTACTTATATAATTCTTTGTTTATATGTGAATAAGAAATTTATTGGTGTGTACCCTCGTCAAAGTATTGCTCCTTTCCTGTTATAAACAATAAAAATAAAGTGATGTGCTTCTAAGAACAAAAATCGTGCTTCAAAAATAAATTTATTTTACCTTCAGAAAGAACATACGGTCCAGGATCCGGAGCGTTACAATGATTGTCAGCTTCGCACATAACATGTCGCCTTTGTACGCTCGCACACGCCCGCTCATCAAACCCCGGATTAAATCCACTATAAATTGAATTCAATTAACATTTTTAGCACAAATTATTGCTCTACATCAAATGATTTAGAAGTCATACTAATATCCATGTTTTTCATCGATTGGCCAGGGAAATGTCATCGCTAAACATTGTGAGCTATCATTTTTCGGATCGTAATTGTACTGAGGGTCTGCATGAAGACCAAGTCCAGTTGGTCTGTCAAAATAAATCTTGTATATTTTAATTTTCCTTTAGGTACGTAAGGATTGAATGTTCAATTCAAAGTCTTACCGAGGAACGCGATAAAAGATGTTGTAGTACCCTACCGGCACACCAGTAGGTACCTTCGCATTTTTCCTTCTTCCTTCTCTTTAACATACCTCGCAGCTATCCAATCTGAGTAGGAAAATGAAGTAGAAAAATCATGTTTATAGATACAGAATGCAAAATTTAAAGGCAAATGGTTCAACCAATTTAAGTAAACTTACACCACGTATCTTTGAAAAGGGATGCTGGTTGTTTCCGCCAGTAATTCATTATATGCCAAAATGTAGTCAGTTTGTCCACTCTAGCTAACTGCATGCTTTGTTTTGAGCAAACATCAAATGCTGACCACCATGATTTGAAGTCTTTCCGATTTTTTGGTTGAAAAATGTAGAACCGCCCTTTGTCAATCCTATACATATCACCGTTGCTCCCCGGACATTCTGGAGGTGATTTTTTAGACGATACTTTCGTTTTTTTCGGTTTAGCTTCAAATGTCTCTCCAACTTCTCATTCAACGCAGTAAGATTTAGATATTAGTCTAAATTGATAATCTGAATAAATATATTTGACAAATAGGATTTATAGTTATCTGCTCACCCAATAAAAGAAGGATCGATATCAGACATGTCAACCTAATTATTTTTTTCATTTTAAAATTTTTAAAGGTGCTCCTAAAATGGTCACCTACAAATTACAATCACTTGAAATGCATAACTGAGAGAAATATAAGAACACGATTTATTACATGAGCTACTATATTATATAATCTCTCTGCGTCGTGACGACCCATGAGCAATTAATATTTATTACGACAAATTAACCCCATTCTAATGCAAATAAAATATAGTACATATTTGGTACATAGCAATTTAAAAACGGAATATCAATCCAATAAAGTCAATTTAGTATCATTATTTTATATCATCAAAGAAAAACTATTTGTTTGCGTAACATGCACCCTGTAAGTGATTTTATAATGCAGAAAAGAAGCGTTTTACCTTTGAGCAAAACATTTTGCCCCATATATGTATGCTTCCAGCTACCAACTGGACACAAACTACCATTTTCAATTAAAATTTGTTTATTGAACAGTTGGTTCTCGGTCTGCATCTACTCATAACCCAATATGGTGGCTTGTGTGGCAGTATATGATGGTTGGCCTTTTGCCACCTTGCAGAAACTTCAGATCAGCCATTACATCACATTACGGCATCAGTGCAGGATTGCCACAAATGTGAAGGACTGCCATGTTACCACAAATGCTTCACTCTCTGCAAGGAGATTGTAAATGAAAAAATCTTCTGGGCTTTGTTCAAGACAGGTGAGTACACTCCACTTCGCATTTGCAAAAAAAGAACGCTGACGCTGCACTGATGTGAAGTGAATAGCTTATACATGAAAATGAGATCTACTACGCAATAGATAGGACGGTCGAGCGAGCACAAATATCTTTTATGTAACATCAAACTACAAACAGCACCTTTCATAAAACTATTTTTGCAATAAAAATATGCATAGCATTTCATTATATTTATTCACATGCATATACCTGTGCATCATATTTCAAATCAATTCTGCGTTTTAAAAATATATCAGAATCACATGGTGAATGCATGTTTCATTCATGCAAAAAAAAAAGTTTAATGCGGAGTTCTGAAATATCCAGCGAATATCATAAAAGAAATGGAATTTGCTTGCCGAAAGATAAAATCTCAGCTACCTAAAAATTCTTGTACTGGAAAATTTGTCATAATTAATTATCCCAAATTATGAGGAAGCAAAAAACTAGTTTAATTACTTTTGATGACTGTAGGCTCTGGCTCTCTGAAACTCGACCAATATTTATGTTCTATGAGTAGGTTGCTGTTGTATTGTGATTTTGAGGTTTTCCAGTCCAGCCACCAGATTACGAAGGACATACATCAAGATCATAAGCTGCTGCTGGTCCTTCCACTAATCTAGTTTTTCATTTTAATAACTGGAAATACGAGTGATTTCCTGTATAATATTTATTATTTTATTTCCTACTACTACTGCAGATCTCCTTGAATAAACACCATACAAAGTACAAAGGCATCCCTATTAGCAATAAAACATGCATAATATTACGATTATTGAATCAACTAAAACTATGCAAAGATCAAGATCAGGATGAGACACCTCCACCCTTTGTGTCCATCACATGGCCATCTGCCCTTTCAGAGAGGTGTGTGCATTTAATTTTATTTGGTATTCAGTAAAGATGCTCAACAAACGTTAGCTCTGCTTCTGCTAATAATATATGCATAACATAATTTGTATTCAACAACATGTGCCTAAACACACAGAAAAAAACTCGCAATATCTAGTTCCTGCTCGCCTCACTTTTCTTCTGGAATATCCTATGACATTGCCATATTGGAATTTATGTACTGCTGGCGAACATGTAGATCAATATACCTAAAGACATTCTACAATTCTACAACAAACCATTCCAGAAGAGAAATTATTATTTAACATGCAAATTTTTTATAATGTACCACGCTACGCTCCTCTTTTGTTTACGACGCAACAAACCAATTATCAGAACCAGCATCATCATCATCATCGTTGCCGCAGTTGGAGCACATTCACAGTCACAAAAAGTCAATTCCTTTATGTTTGTTAGATCCAAATTTTACTATCGACACCAACATCAGTACAACCATTTAATCTAATGCAGTTCAGCAGGGTGACTGCAATAAATAAAAGACAAAAAAAGCAGCTTCAAGCTATACTATTAAAAAGTGAATAACACGGCATCGCATCGCAGCATCGATGATCGATCCATTCCATCTCATCTGATATTTTTTGCACTGATTGATTGAATTGTTTTTTTCATAGCGTACTATCGATGATGATCTCCCATCTCTTCTGTTGACCAATCCTTCTATCTTATCTGCCTACAGAGAATGAGTGACATGGATCACATCACAAAATGCTCACAACACAACATAACATAACTGCTCTAATGCATCATCGTCAACAAAAAAGGGCTGGTCTGGTCACTTCATACAAGTTTGCATCACATCACAACAAGAAGTATTATTAAGGGATTTGCATATGATTGTTCTTCCAGCAAGCAGCATCAGCGTGGCGTTCAAAATGTTCATCACAGATATTAACACACATTTGCATTTTCATTATAGACCAAAGACCAAAACCAAACCACCACCAATATCTGCCCTAGTATTGGGTCGGCTTCCAAACCCATAAAAAATGATGCTTTCATATAAGCGATGCACCTGTTTATTCACTTCAATCATCATACCTATTACCTGTATCTTTCGATGAGAGGATTGTCTTTCTTATATTTCAGGAGTTTCTGCTTGCGTTTGAATGGGACTATGGAGTATGACTACGACTGAAATAGAAAAGGGAGACGAATAGAATGGATGACTTTTTCTATATATTCTAATCAAGGTGATTCATTTCATGATGGCATGGCATGGCATGGCACCTTTCGTCCATCCACTTGCTTACAGCTTCAATCTTATTGCTCATATAAAAGGGGTTTGAAGGTTAAAAAATGGACTTTAGTTTCGGAATTGGAAGGAAAGGAGACTGGTTGGGTGTGTCCATACCAATCAAACAAAACAAAAAGTGTGCTAAATATTGTGACTGACTCTTTTTTTAAAAGTGATTGTAAAAATATATTGTGAAATAAAAAAAGTGGTAATCAAGCCATCATGTTCAAATTAGCGGTGATAGTTTTCGGTGTTTTGGCTGTGGCTCAGGCCCAGCGTGCTGTACCCAGAGGGAGATCTATTGATGATGAAAGAGTAGCAACCACCCCTGTTCCAATTCTTCGTCAGATTAACAAGTAAGTGGTTTGGTTTGGATTAGAAACGGATTAAAAGTGTTTTGTTATTACATTGCCCCGGGATATTTTTTATAATGATTTTTAACACGTTTTTATAGAGTGAATGAGGATGGTTCATACACATATGGATACGAGTCTGCTGACGGCAGCTACAAAATCGAGACCAAGAACGTGAACGGAGAAGTTCAAGGAAAATATGGATATTATGATGACACCGGACTCCTTCGTGAAATCGAGTATGGAGCATCCAGACAAGGATTTAACCCCCAAGGAACTGACGTCAAGCTCCCAACCTCCGCCAGAGCTATGGAATACGACCCCGCAGATGACACTGGTTTCTATGATCCAGAAAAGTATGAGAGACCTTTTGCTTTTGCTCGTGGTGGTGCTGCTGCCCAACTCCCACAAGAACAACAACCCGCCAGACGCCCAGCTTCTTCTGGAAGAAGACCAGGTTCAAGGAGACCAAAGCAACAACAAAACTTTGCTCAATTCTCTCACAATTTTGCCCCTGCTCCCCAACAACAACAGCAACAACAAGCCCCACAACATCAACACGTTGTTAACTACAGTTCCGTCCCACAACATCAACCAGCCCCACAACAACAACAACAATATAATTATCAACCACAACCTCAACCCGCCCCACAACAAAATTATTATCAACCCCAACCACAGGCTCCAGCCTTCAACCAAGCTTCCCTTTTCCATGGACATCCAGCCAGAAATATTGATATCAATACTGGCTCATACTCTGTTAACTATTCTGGTTAAAAACTGAAGCTAAAAAATTTTCTGAATTTTTTAAGACTCTACCTCTTTATATTTTTGTAGTATAACGTATGTATTATTTTTTTTGCATTACTTGCAATCATTTCCCTTGTTGAGAATGATTTAGCTAATGTATAACATAACAAACGTGGCCATTATATATTTTTTAGACTAATTATCCCGCTGAAGTATTACAATTAATTACTTCAACAACGACAATACTTCTTCAATATACAAAGGACAAATCTTTTAGTGTTCCAATCTACTTAATTCTATTTTTTTACATGACATGATGATAATGATAATGATAATGTATATTATTGTTACAAATGTTTGTGTGTAAAAAAATGAAAACAGCAAGTCATATTTTATTGTATTTACTCCCTTCGCTATACCCCATCATTCCATTCTCCCCCATGATTTATTTTCAATGTGGAATAATCTTGTAATTAAAAAGAAACTTCTTCTTTACACTCCTTGTTTGTTTTTGGATCAATAATTAGCCCTTAATTCTTGTAATTAATGGAATTACTTAAATTCATATTCCATAATATATACATCTACTGACGCTAATATGATATACAAGTATAACCTGTATTCATTTAGTTTTATTTCCATTCTGATGAATAGCGGCGGTGATGCCGGCAAAAATTTATTTATTTCATTCATTCCTTCATTCAGAACACGTTGTGGTCGCGCGCATCAACAGCATAATTTGTCACAAATTGCATAGAATATAGGACCGTAATTGGGCAAAAGTTGAATTGAAAATGATGGTGGGGATGATGATGATGATGATGATAAGCTATTTGTTCAATGACCACCACATGCTACTCAAGTCTGTCCCTTAAAATGGGTCAAGTGCGTACGCACCATCATATCATATAATCATCATAATATTCAATCTTGCAAGATTTGATTTTGTAAGAGAATAAGAATTTTTTTGGGGATTAATGTCTGCAATTTTGTTATACCTTCAGATTTACCTTCAGTTCCGTCATGACTAAATGCAACTTTTTTTTTTGTGTTTTGCAAAAGTTGATATTTATGTTACAAGCGATTTCAGATTCAATGCAAGGAATCGCGTGCAAATATTCATCATTTTTTTGAGCTTGTAGTCCATGGGCTGTAAATTTTTACTTCCTCGGTAGGTAACTGAACCTTATATCAAAACAAAAAAATATTTTATTCAGATCATGGAGTTTTTTTAATAGAGTTGCGTGTTGGAAGTTGGAATTTAAGATCAAGTTGGAAATCTAGAGTTTGGGATTCTGCTGAGGCTGATGATTTGATTTGTAATCTGCCAATGGAATTTATTTACACAAAATGTAAAACCGCATAGGTGGTCAGAGTAAGATAATATTTGCTTAGGTAGACGTAGACCGGATAAAGGGAACTCCCACCCAGGAAGGAAGATCATTCGATAAAATATTACACAATATGGGAATAGATCTACTTAACCTAATCCTTGTTTGCTGACTTGGTGGCGTGGAGGTCATCATACTTCATTTCATGTTGACATTGATGCTGCAAGGAAGTAATCCTTGATTGAATTGAAGTCTACAAATATGAACAAATATGTTTACTATACACACATCTATATAGATATATAGCGTACGCGTACACCAACAACATGTACATTTTGTAACGTAACAGTAATTTCACAATAACCAAGCATGCGTGTCGTGGCGTTGTTCATGTTTCATTAGTTAGAGAAGTAGTCATTGTTAACTTTGCAGCTACTTAATACTGCCGGATACGTGTAACATGGAAGTTGGCTTGATATGGTTAGGAAGGGATGTATAGCTGCTCCACCACACATATATCCAATCCAATCCACGCCATTTTATTTCATAGGGTTTCAAGTTCATTAGAGGAAGGAATCTGCAAAGTTTTTTTTTGTTGTTGCCTAATTTAGTCAGTAATGTGCGGTACTTCCTTCCTGATGCACACGTCATAATCAGACGCTGCCAAGCTGTGAACAACGCAGCGCAGTATCCATCCATCCATTCATCATCATCACCATCATGTTTACGAACAGATCCATAGATATCTCTTTTTGGTTCCGGTTCCATAATGAAAAATATTTGTTCTAAACTTGTGCTTGTGACCATCAGAGAAGAAGCTAGTTTTGCTGAAATTTTTGTTTAATCGATTTATCGGTGTGGAATATTCTAGTAATCATAATCATGGACATGGACCTGGTGGAGGAACAAGAGAATTTATTCTTACGATTGGTAAAGTTTAATAATTTGTATTTAAAAGTGAATTTTTAATTTTTCAACCCCTTTGATATTATTATTCACAGGTTGTTCTACTCATGATCATTGCGAGTCGGGCACCCACGAGTTTTGGATAATACCTCACACAATCCCAATCTCATTCCAATCCCAACTGTTTCAACCTAGTCATTTCAGAACTCAATAGAAATATTTAAACATTCTTATTTGAAGGTCTGAATTATCTAACTTTAGTGGAGGATAAACAGTTCCAGTTACCATTTTTAATATTATTACTTTTTTATTTGATGAATAAAACATCTTGATTTATATTCACTGGAAGTATTCCTTTTGCATGCAATCTCTTTCTCTCTCTCTGTCAAGCATCACAAAGACGTGAGTCGACTAGTTCTGAGTCGGAAAATTTCCACACCGAAGAAAAAACTGGAAGATTTTCTCAATCTACATTCCCCTTCCAACTGGTGCAATCGTTTTGGTGAACCCAAGAAACTTTGGTCTCATTTTGGTTTGCTCTATAGCTTAGTCTCTTCGGTCTAGCAAAGCAAAGCAGAACTCTTCGATTAGTGCAACTCTGTTCTGCCTTACTCCTGTAGATAAACTCTACGGCTGCTGGATCGCGGCTCTGGGTGACTGGGTTCAGTTTCAGTCTCTTAAAGCAGGAGGACATTTCGTATGTTTCATAGCTCTCTCAGCAGAGTTCCTCTTCTCTCCTAGAAGATTAGGGGGATTAACTAAATGGGATTACAACCAAAGAATGAGCCGTAAGTTGGGTTTTACAAAGGATTAAAAGTGTCTGAGATGAGCCCATCCTATTCAGAAATTCCTCATCACCACACAGCGAAATCCAATCTATGCCTGGCCACAGTACAGCTCACAAATCTTCCTCGGTTTCATGAGGAACGCTCTTGAGATGGTGATCGCGTAAGAAAGTGAGAAACGGTGGTGAGCAGGATGATTTTACAACAGTACAATCTCCTTCTTCTTGAAGCTCTCCATGTTGTGGCAAGTCGCATTGAAATCGC
This sequence comes from Orchesella flavescens, assembly GCA_964034955.1. Lineage (NCBI taxonomy): Eukaryota > Metazoa > Arthropoda > Collembola > Entomobryomorpha > Orchesellidae > Orchesella > Orchesella flavescens. The sequence continues at coordinate 30,370,302 of OZ035958.1, read as the reverse complement.
GTGTAAATCGAAGTGATTCATCCTTCTGGCTCTGACTCTGGCTCTGACTCGGCATCATCATCGGCATGATGCCGGCAGGTAGCATGTATGTATGAATGAACTAATGATCTTCTTTTGGATGGGAATGATGGGATGGATGGATGGGACATGGCATGCATGTTGTTTGTTACGCTATGTGCTATCATATCATCTTACCTGCCGGCTGTGGAGGTTACCTCTCTCTCCTCACCTCCACCAACACCACCAAAACCACTACGAACCATACCACATCACATGCACAAAAACAGTACAAAAGTAAAATCTTCCTGGTTTTTTTTTATATTTTTTTTATTCTCAATTCTCAACGTCAACGAGGGAGATTTCCATTCCGTCCAGTATCCAGTGGAAGATTTTTGGATGTACCTTCTCCTTTCTAGACTAGGAGTTGATTTTGCGGCTGTCCCCGGCGCAGCTCCTCCGCCTTCCACTTTTCCTTCTAACGTTAGATTAGAGTCTAGTGGTTAGATAGAGAAACGTCTAGGACTAGTACTCAATTTACTACTACATATATTCACTGGGCGTACGTATATACTGACTAGTAAATTGTATGTAGCCCCCGTCCACCCGTCCGTCTTCCCATCCATCCAAAGGAAAGCAGCATCAGAACAAAGTGAAGCTGCAGCATTGTATATGTTAGCAATTTTGACAAGACTTTATGCGTAAACTTGCGTAAACTTTTTACCGAAAGTAAAAACTGACGCCTTCAAAATGATTAGTTGAAAGGAAAGATTTTTGGTGTTCAACGTTCGTAAAAATTGGTCAAAGTGATCAAAAGTAATCATTGTCTCTAGCTGCTACGTGTCCATACTTGTGGTGTCACCTCAAGAAGCGTACGAGAAAGCTTGCCTTGAGCTCTTGCACAATGTCTGTTAGCTCATCCTCAATGACAGACTGCATTCTATTTCGTTTCCTTAAACCAAACTCTGTTAAGCTTCGTAAAGTAAAGCGACAGAGTTCATGCCAAGGGTCTGCGTACTTGGCATAGGCTTGGCCTATGAAATCCAAGACAACTGCAAAGGAATAATATATGTGCCTTCCTCCTATTTTCGTAACTTCTTCGGATTTTAGGATTTAGAAAAATAAATTATTTTTTGAGTATCAGTTTTAATTTTAGAATTTAGGCAGATGAAATAGAATCATTATATATTATACTGATTGCCCTTAATAATCTACACCAATAATACCTTCACCTTCGCCTCACCCTCCTCTAAATTTTACATTTACCCATGATTTCATACTATTCAAAATTTCCTGTTTCTTATAAAATACAAAAATGCCAAAGCCCAGATCAAAGTCCCAGTCACGAAGACGGAAAGTTTCCATTGAGCCAAAAATTAAGGACGACGACTCATCCCTGGTAAACAAGAACGTGGATGATTTTGAGAATGCTAATACTTCTCTTGAAGATCCAAAATTGAAGGAAAAGCAGCTAAACAACTTGAGCAGCCTAGCAGAATCATTTCCTTTGGTAGAACTCGAGACTACTATAGAACTTTCCATTAAAAAATATTGACATTTTCAGATTTAGCATTCAATTTTAATATTTTTTTCAAGGTTATCCAAAAGCTCCTCCTACATCTTCCCACCTCTGATCTCAAATCCATCCGCTTATGTACAAAATCACTGAAGCGTGCCGTCGACCAATACATCGGGCTAAACTTTGTTATCTCCGAATCGGATTCTGACTACTGCCTCAGCAGCGAGGTGCAAATTCTCAACAGCTCTATGCTGAGCACATTCAAGACAGTTGGAATCCGATCTCTCATCGCTATGAAAATAATTGACGCAACTTTCTCTGATCTCTTCACATTTCCCTACTTACTTCAAAGCATCCACCTCATGGGCCGGTTTGATTCACAAGCAGTTCTCGGAATCATCACAGAATGCTGGAACATCCAGGAAATAAAATTCCACGAGCCAAACATGTTCAAAAAGCTGATCACAGGGAACTTTGTTGGTTTCATGCATGCTATTGGTGAGCACACCCAACGTAATAAGAAATTCATTCGTCTCAACAACCTGAAAACAATCCAAATCCACTGCACAACCACCTCAACAATGGGCTACTTGCTCGTGCTCCTCTCCGTAATCAAGGCAGATAATCTTCAAGAGCTGCGCTGTAGTTTTGGTCCTATTCACGCCAACTTTTATGCTCTGATCACAGGAATCATCGCGAATTTGATGAATAATGCAGCCAAAAGTTTACAAGATTTTAGCTTCATTGTGGAAGGGGGAAGTGCATATCCAGAAATAACTGCGAAGAGAAGGCTCCTCCGTAAGCTAGCTGTTTTGGAAGATTTCCCTGAGCTGCTTCCAACTTTCAAGCAGGTGTTGGGGAAACTAGTTTTGGGGGACGATGAGAGAGACCTCTGGATGAAGGATATGCTTGGGAACCTCGGGGAAAAGGTGAAGTTAACCTCTCTTCGTTTAGAAATTGACACCATGGAAGACTTTGCTTATAGCTGGTTCCACTTTACAAAACATCAGAAGCATCTTCAATATATGTTGGTTCAATCATGCAGTTCTTGGTCATTGGTAAGGGAGGTGGTGAAGGAAAATGCGCAGCAGCTTCTCTCCCTCGCTTTAATTATGGAATTTACATCTGTTTTGGATATGGAAGATGTGCTCGGAAACTGCTCGCAGTTGAAATACCTTCACCTCAAAAATTATGATTATGAAACGGATGATTACATTGCTCAAGAATTGAGGCGAAGTGGACACATTATCAATGCCAAGTTTGATCAGCTCCTTCCCAATCTTGAGGGTCTTGTTTTGTGTGACCTCCTCATTCGCTGCACTGACATGGGTCGATTGAATAACCTGGAGCGTTTAAAGTGTCTCATGTATTCACTCATTGATGTCAATCCTGTGATTCGTGCAGAGAATTCGAGGGAACTTTTTGGAATCACTTTTGAAGATTTTCGGAGTTTGCTCTTGAGAAGAAATCTTGATTACTTGGTGCTAACTAAGGAGACCGTAGTACTGTTTGGACCAAGTGATAAGATTGTGGTGGATGAAGAGGCGCTGAGTAAGCTACTGATGGAGCCAATGTTCCACACATCAAATGTTTTGGGAGGACCTCCTATTGATCTGGATGAGTATCACGTTGCGGTTGCACATGGTGAACCAATGTCTGGGGACCATTGGTTCTTTTCCTTTCTTCTGAGTGCTTTTGGGGAGCCAAGCATTTATGAATCCCTTTCGATTATTTCGTTGGTGGAAGGCTTTCATGAATGAATTAAAATTTAAAAGTGAAATAAAAGTGACCAGATGGCAAAAATATTTTATGGGGAAAACAGATTGAATTGAGTGTAGAAATCATACTATATAGTCAGTAGCTTTTGTATTAATTTGCTGAACCAAAATGCTTAAAATATTAAGTTATAACATGAAAAACTCGCAATCATCTCAATATTTCATCACCCACACGCATACATATATTATCAAGTCCAACCTGTAAATCTGAAATTAAGTTAATTGAATACCTATTAAATTTTTGACGTGCATATGATTCCAAAATTTAGCTTGTGCGTGGTTATTGCAATCGAATAGAAATATTAAAAGAATAACGATGCATAATCGCTGCGTATTTATATTTTTTAAATTGTATCTTAATACCCCTCAGAAAATAAATAAATTCAATTTAATCAGTTGACAAGTTGATCTTGAACTTTTGATTACAATAATTTACATAAGAACCTTATCTCATTTTCTCCCCATTTACAAAATTAAACCCACTTATTACATAACATTACACACATTACTTTTAACACCAACACCAACGCAGTCTACCTTGCATGACAACTTTTTGAGGGGAACAGATAAGGTAGAGTTGATAACTTGCTTCATTTAATACTAGTATGTCAAAAATCATACATACACAAAAGTGAGTCTAAAGTTAATCTTATGATGATAAATACTCAAAGTATAAAATCAGGAGTCAGTATTTATATCGAATCACGGCCAATATCACTTCTCTCCTGTGTTAACACTCTCTCAGAAGCACTAAATGCGATGCATGAAATGACCTCTGATCCAAAGAGGTTTACTTTGACTTTAATAGGTTTAAATGACTGGGATTGGAATGGTAGTGTGGTCATGTTAGTGACAAATGTTACGCAAACTAAATGGTTCCATTTTTATATTTGAGAGCATTATGTAATATTCTTCACTCAGTCTAAACAAAATTATGGAGATTCCTTTCGCATTGTGAGACGCATTGTGTGCAGTTTAACCGAACCAAAAATAAGTGAAATCTCTTTCATTCGGTATAAATAATATACAAAAAAATCAACTGCAATTTTTCACATTTTGGAAACGGATTTTGAGGAAGACTTTACTAACAACCATGAGGTAATAATAAGAAACAAGACAAGAAATGATAATGTTAGTTTAAGTTATTTAAGCTTGTTTTTTAGTTCTTCTGTAGGTACATTAATCCCCCCGGAAGAAGTAAAACGGTTCATTACTGACTGTATGGTGAAGGTTGGAACACCAAAGGAAAATGCTGAAAGTTTAGCTGATGTCTTAGTAGCTGGGGACAGTCGTGGGCATTACAGCCATGGTCTCAATCGTTTAGGTAGTGTTTCAAATTCTCGAAGATTTTTATTTTGCTAGCTTTTACAGCACAATTGATATTGATGTTTTTGGAATATTACATTGATTGCAGATATGTATGTGAATGATGTCCGAGTCGGGCTTTGTGACAGCAAGGCGGTTCCACAAATTGTTAAGGAATCTGCAGCAACTGCTTTCGTCGATGGAAAAAATGGTTTGGGTCCTGTGGTTGGAAACTTCTGCATGGAGCTTGCAATTAAGAAAGCTCGGGAGTCTGGAGTGGGTTGGGTTGTTGCTACCGCTTCAAATCATTTTGGTATTGCAGGGTGGTATACTTTGCAAGCTAGCGAGCAAAATCTCTTGGTAATAATGATAAAAAGTAGGGTACAAAATATACCCCAAAAATATATTATAAAAATAGAATGCATCTTATTTTTTTACATTAGGGAATGTCATTTACAAACACAAGTCCCTTTCTCACACCTACAAGAAGTAAAAGCTCAGCTTTGGGAACGAATCCTATATCTGTCGCGGTTAAAGGAGAAGGAAATGATGAGTTTGTATTGGATATGGCAACAACTGCAGTAGCCGTTGGAAAAGTGGAAGTTCAGCGGAGAAAGGGAGAACCCATTCCACATGGATGGGCACTTGACAAGGATGGAAATGTCACTGAAAATGCGAGTGAGGCAATGGAAGCAGGGTTAATGATGCCATTAGGCGGTGCAGAGATTAACAGTGGTTATAAAGGCTACGGACTTGCGCTGATGGTTGAAATATTCTGTGGGATTATGGGAGGAGCCAATTATGGACCAAATGTCAGACTATGGATGTCTGAATCGGAACCTGCCAACCTTGGACAATGTTTTGTTGCGGTTAGTTGGTGGAATGGAATATCAATATTGCTAAATGACATTTCGATTGACAACTTTTAAGGTTAGCTTCATGTTTTTAGGTGGATCCATCCTGTTTTGCACCTGGATTTGAAGGAAGACTAAGCGACTTGATGAATACTTTGAGAAATTTGGAACCAGTAAGGCATATTATTGCATTGCATGGCGTTTGACCTGAATACTTATCGCTCCTTTGTATTTATATTCAGATCGATCCATCTAAACCAGTTCTGGTAGCTGGTGACCCTGAAGCTACTCATGTAAAGGAAGTTAAAGATAAAGGAGGAATTCAATATCATATTAATCAGATCATCGCATGTGTAAGTGAAATGTCTATTTAAAATAAAATTAAACTGGCTTTTATTTTATTATATTGGGTTAATTAAGAACATATATTTTCAGAATGATCTTGCAAAGAAACTGGACGTAACACCGATGAAAGCTATTTAGAAAATACAAATAAGTTCTTGTGATTGATCGCAAACTAATGCCAGAAAATAAATAAAACAAATTGATTATTTTGAACTTGATTATGATACAAACTTTTCTTGTAAGGTTGCATGCAACCACCTCCCTGGAGATTTTTTGTGTAAATATGTAGCTGAAAAAACTCTGTGGCTTTTTGTTATTATCATTTGTAATATGAGTCATACAGGATATCATGTCATACGTATTCTATCTTAAGAAAGGAAAGCCCGTTCCATGACTAACGCTAACAATAAGTAAATTCCTGCATTTGAAGTTGTGCATGTAAAACTTCAAAATATGATCATGATATCGTGCCACGTGCTGGACTGTTCCAAATGATTTAATATTAAAGCGTCTATCTACTATAATATAACAACGACTGCTTTGGGTTACAATATTGCCATACATACAATACAACTTTTGGGCATTTTAAGGTCAATGCATAATCCCCCTTACCATGCTTAAAAATCGGTCGTACTTCCGTATGAATTCGAAGAAAATCCATATATTTTACATACAATAGATTACTAACCATCAGGTTCTAATATGAAATTAGCTCGTCCTGGCTTACATTATATTATCTACTTTCACCCTTCTGGTTAAATAAATTTGCAGAATGTTATTGAAAAGTGTACTATATGTATCTACCTACAGAGTTTCCATCGTCATTTTCTGTATTTTAATGCTAATATCTTAAACATCTAAAACTCAAGCTGAATGAGATCATGGTAGTACCCACTTACCCACATCTTTGTCTTCAAAATGCATATTGTCCCCGCACTGGTCGTACTTTCTTTCTTTATATAGCATAAGTATATTTCTTTCATTGGTCATCAACTTACAATACTTACTCGTTACATTTGACGTTGTTTGCAGAGCGTCGCACTGGAAAGAACAAACTTTTAGTAACTTGAATTTTTGTTACTTAAAACTCCAGGTTTAGAAAACCTCCGTTTTAAATATAAATTTTGCATTCAATAATTGTCACACATTCACTCATTATCAGCTTGATCTAAATCGCTTTAGTGCTTTTACTGGCATACATCAGGATTAGAATATACCCAATTTTATGGGAAGAAAGGGATTTGATTTTTGCTGAACAATAAGAATTTATTTCAGACAGTTAAACCTTGCTTGAAAAGTCTTGCGTTAAAAAGAAGAATTCATAATTATTATAAAGTTTGCTATGCAAGTATCATGGCGGCAGGCTGTAGCAACAAAGTTATTGACATGGTCCTTACTGATTTTGACAATGAACACGTATTTGTAGTACATCCCAAGCGTAGAAAGGATTCCTGTCAGAGCACGCAAACTCTTGAAACGGAAGTCGGGGGTAGTTCTCATAACATTAGCGAAACTACCTCTCATCCAGGGAATGACATTGAACTTGATAACATTCAAGTTATCAATGCATCTGACTTTGACAATGACAGTGAACCAGTATTTGTAATATATCCGAAGCCCAGAAGAGAAAGTCAATGTTCAAGCAATCAGTCAATTGAATCGGAAAATGGTGAAAATCACATTCTTGGAAATACGACTCATCCCTCCCTTGACATTGAGCTGTGTAACTTGAGTGAAGTCGTTACATCCAATGCAGTGGAAACTTCATGCCGACGACCAACAACTTATTGGAAGAATATTAAAACGTACTTTACTTTAAACGGTAAAGATTGGTTCAACTGGTCAATCATTCAAACATGGTACAACATGGAGTTCCTTCTGTGTGCAGTACCATTCTACATTCGGCAAAATGAAGAGACAAAGGAATATGAAAAGGGATCGTTTCGTCCACAGCAGGTAATGAGCCTGTTGTGGTATTTGCTAAATTCTTAATCACACATTCAAATTCAAACGCAATTATTCGTATGTATAATACCATATTTTATTTGGTGAAAATGAATAAATTTCTCTTCGTTCTGCTCATTGCTTTATATTATGTATATGTATAGGTATTATTTAATTTTTAGGTGATGTGGGCAATTTCTACAATATTGCAAGTCCTCGAGATGCTGAGTTGGATTCCATATTTTTTGAGAGGACTGGATGACGAACCAAACCCTTTCGTGTATCTAAAAATGGGTGGCTACGTAGCAGCATTCCTTCTGAGATGCTGCTTTCTAAAATTACTTTGCTGTGATGGAAATCTGATACTTAATTTCCTAAGCACTAATTCAAGCCTGTTAGATATTATACCCGAAGGACGTCGTTGGTGCATTACATCAAGAACGGTAACAGAGCTGAATTTGTCTAAAAAAATGTGTACTTTTCTGAAAATGTGTTTTTAATTTGGTTTTCAGATGATGGTGTCAACTTCCATTTGCATTGTTATACTCAACACGACCTTTGGTACTTTGGGAATATTGACACAAACCTATTTTGTAACTTCTAAATGGGGATGGACAGAAGCAGAATTCCTAAATACTTGTGCATGTTACGGAAAACAGCTATTATGGATCGGCAACGTTACTTGTGTTGAGTATGCAGAAATGACCGCATCTAATTTCAGCAATATCCTTTATGGAATACTTGGGATGACTACATTCGTAACTGGACTGATGAACACAAACAATGCCCTACTTTCTATTTTGGCATGCACATCTACATTTTACATAACTGTTCTTTGCATTCAACATGTGGACTCAGTACCGATTTTAGAAAAATATAAAGTACTCCGTGACATAGCTACTAAACTTTCCAAAACTGTGGGAACGGTACTGACAGTCTACTTACTCTATTTTGCTATAGCCATCCCGGACTGGATTCGATTAGCTTTCTTAAGTCACAAAATTGTGGTAATAACGGTGGCATATAAGCTTTTTGTGCTGCTAGTAACACAGTTTCTGGGATGTGTGGCAACTCTTGAAGTATGCTAACGAAATATCCTTTATAAAATATCCATACCATGATAAAAAAAACTATCAAATGCTCATGCTGTGGGGTTACAATTTTCAAGCGAAATGCCATTTAAATTACAGATGGACCGAATTAAAAGCCTAATAACTGGCCCAGAAGGAGTTGCTGAGCTGCCAGATGAGACGAAACTCTTTACGTCAATGTTTCATACCGTTTTCCAAACTGCTGTTGGGATTGGATTTCACGGATTGTATGTGCTCAGCTTTCGACTAGTTTTCAGTGTAAGTGCCTTGTAACTTTTCTCAAGGTTCCTAGGGATCATTTCGGGATTTATAATAACATTATAATTCATTTTTAGTATCTTGGCATCATATGCAGTGTGATAGTTGTTCTTTATGAGACAACGAAAACTAGACAAGCAAAGCAACCAAACTCCAATCTATATTACTTACGCGATAAAAATTCATAAAGAAAATAGTTGCAATCAAATGGGTTTAAGTATGTCGTTATTTAAGTACTAGATTATTAGAGCTAAATTTTTAAATTAAATTAATTAAATTAACCTTTAAATTAATAAGATTATTAAAGTCAAAATAATGCTGATTTTATGTAAGCATCCGATATTTGCCTAGAAGAATGCCGACGAATAAATTGCGATTAATACGTTGTCATAAATGCATGGACAATGAGAAACTACGGCGCTTAAATTAGTTGATAGCAACGGTGATTACGTCTACTCATGAAAGTGTCTGAAGCTCTCAATAATCTACTACAGCTTGAGCTACAAGCACAATTCTTCTTGTATCAGTGTTATAGACAGAAACCTGAAAACTCTTGAAACGCTTGAAAATGAAGTCAATTTTTCAACTAAAAAATATCATCATACTAGCAACTATTATAGTGATTTTGGTAAGCTAACGAATTTTTATTATGTATATAGTCATTTAAAAAGCCGTTTTCATAAATGCGCATTTGAATTAATTGTAAGACTGGGGAGGCAATTTCCAGTCCAACAAAGAAGCCAAAAAAGAAGGACTTGCCAAGCCCTGGATTAGGATAGGATCGTTTAATTAAGCAAAGCTACAAATAAATATGGATTGTTATTCATTATACAAAACTCGTGTATTGAACAAAAAATATTTAAGGAATTTAAAAAAATCGTACATCAATGTTGAATGCTTTACTGATATTAAATAAGGATTTGTGGAATTGAATTCAAATGCTAAAAGTCTTGTAAACTCTAATTCATTCATGTGGAAATCTAAGCATAGCCATATTTACTGGAAGTAATATTATGATGTTCAATCTGCGGCTCAGAACTCATTCAATAAGTTCTACTGAATCTTGGCATTATATTTTGTCATAGAATTTCAGCAAAGTATAAAACTCATATACTTAATGCAGTTTGTAATAGTAAAATTAATTAAACCGGACATGAATGATAATTTTTTTACGCGTATTTAAGCCATTAGAGATCTATAAAGCGCAAAGCTAGGACAAAGAGAAGTTACGTGAAGTATGTAGTATTAAATATTGCAATTAAAGCAAATAGCAGTAATTATGTTTAATGCTATAGTTACATAGATTCGTTGTGACAAGCTCCTACAATTTTTAGCCCGTGATTTAGTCATTAAGTAACAAATATTTTAGATTAGTTGTCTTCTCTGAAATTTGTGTTGTATTAGAATGGCTTCGATTTTTCGATTGAAAACTCTCTTGCTAGGAACCATTCTCCTGCTACTTGTAAGTTTATTTAATTGAGTTTTATAGTATAGAAAATGCAGTAACGTATGAAAACTACAAAACTACATGAATATAATAACATGTTAGGCAGGATACTCGAACTCGCAGAAGCCACATCCAACAAAAATACCCCAGAGGGACAAGCCAGTTCGGATCGGCTAGGAAAACAACAACCAAATGAAGCATCCCTAGAGGATAAGTGTAGGCGAGACATGTAGATCCAAGGTCCTTTCAGTTTTGTATTAAAATAAATTTAAATCATCAAAGTAAATTCATTTGCTGAAGAAGATGTATGTACAGTAAATTTGGAACTTTGGGAAGTAGTAAATGTATTTGAAATAAGTTGTAATATAATAAATAGTACTTAAAATAACCATGTAAATTTTAAACAAGTTTTTGGCCGTAATTTTGAGCCTGTGATTAAAAATGAGTTCTGTTGGAGGAGCTTGAAGTCATAGAAAGTATACTTAAATGCAATTTTTAACAGTAAAATTAATTAAACCGGATATGAGGATAATTTTTTTGGTGCGTATTTAAGCCATTAGAGAACTGTAAACTACCAATATGTCATTAACGCAAGCTAGGACAAAGAGAAGTTACGTGAAGTATGTAGTATTAAATATTGCAATTAAAGCAAATCGTAGTAATTAAGTAATAGAATCTTTGAAGCCTTAATGTACAATTACCATGCATAACGTTTAAATGTTAATGAGGGCAATTAATTACGAATTACTAATCTTTATATTAGGATGAAAAAAGTGTTATTCCTACCTATTCTTTTCTTAAAACAAGGAGCTGCAACAACAGGTAACGGATAATCTACATAAAAAAACCAAAATGGCTTCGGTTTTTCAATGGAGAAAGGTGGTACTGGCCACTATACTCTTGATACTGATGGTAAGATAACTAAACTACAATGTGCATTATGCTTTTTAATTATCTCGTTTTTCATTAGGCGGAGCATGCGTTTTCTCGTTCTGAAACAACAAAACAGCCCAAGAAAAAGAAGAGGGACCAGGAAGTGGTTCCACTTGGATGAAGTCAAATCGTTGGGAGGCATTAAATTGAAATATTCAAAATACACCATGCAAACTCTGGTTAATTAATGTGAAAATTTAAACTAAGTTACATTAAAAATAAACAGTTTTATAATTCAGGCTTTTCGATAACTCATATGCGTTACACTTGTGATTATGTCAAAAGCAATTATTAATTAGATAATTAAACTGCACTGGCTTGAATGTACGTTCATGATTTGTACGCAAAAGCTAGATAAGTACAAAATACTGACGTCAATAACACTCTGCAATTAGGCAAGGACAATGTGAAATTACGAAGCATTAAGTATATATTAAAGTTAGCGCTTACAATTTAATGTACGAAGAAGTTAGGAACTCCACACTCTTAGTTTATTGCAGCACAAGCACACAAATCAGATAAAGTAGTGTATCATTTTCAATACCAGCAAGATAAATCACCCAAAAAATGGCTTGGATTTTTAAATTGCAAAATTTTATCCTAGTTGTAGCTATGCTTTTGATTGCGGTAAGTCACATTTACAGGATCAACGAAGTTTTAAACCAAATTATTAATTCTGATTATTTTCAGACAGCTCGAAAGTCATTTTGAAGAAAAAAATTCAATTTTCTAATTATTTTAAACCGTATCTTGTTTCATAGGTTCAACAGGTGTATCCCGGATGGAAAGAAAGAATTACCACAAAGGATGGAAAGAAGGAGAAGCCAGTTCCAGGGTTGGGATAGAAGTCGAATTAAGCAGGGTTTAGCTACAGCAACACTGGTCATATTGAAGTGACGGGCAACCTTTTGCTGTGCACCGCCTCGCGGCTCTAGTTATGTTTATCATTTATTTGTAATATGTGTCATTCAGGATATCATGTCATGTGTTATCTTAGAAAGGAAAGCCTGTGCTGTGGTTTTATGGTTCTATCTATGACTAACGCTAACCATAAGTAAACTCCTACATTTGAAGTTGTGCATGTAGAACTTCAAAATATGATCATAGTATCATGCCACGTGTTGTAATGTTTCAAACGATTGAATATTAAAGCGTCGATCTACTATAATATAACAACGACTGCTATGGGTTAAAAGTCGTAACACAATATTTTGGTAACTTTTAAGCATTATTGGGTTAATGTATAATCGCCCTTGCCATATATTATACATACAATAGATTACTTAGCATCAGGTTTAATAAGAATTTGGCTCGTCCTGGCTTACATATTATCTAATTTCACCTTTTTGGGTAAAAAAAGATTTGTAATTTGCAGAATGTTATTGAAAAGTGGACTATATCTATCTAAAGAGTTTCCATCGTCATTTTCATATATAGACAAGCTACTACAATTTTTAGATAGAGTTTCAATCATTAAGTTGCAACTGTTTATGTGTAGTTTTTCTCTTTAAATTCTGTATTAAATATTGAAATGGCTTCGATTCTTCGGTTGAAAAGTGTATTGGTAGGTACCATTTTTCTGCTACTGCTTGTAAGTTTTTTTAAAACTTTTTACCGTGTATAAAATGCAGTGATTCAAAATGCGTAACTACTAACACATTATATCATGTCAGATTGGATACGCGTGCTCTCAGAAGAAGTCACAACCAACAAAAAGGTCCTATATTGACAAACCAGGACCGTTAGGATAACAACAATAACCAAATGAAGCTGCCCAGCGAAATAAGTATTGGCAAGATTCGTGAATTTATCACTATATTTTTCGTAAAATGTATGGAAGTTTAAGCAATTCGAAATAAAATTTAATTGTACTTGAAGTAAAAATTGTTGAGTATATTTTCTCGCGTTGAACAAGCATTTCTTTCATCGTCAGCTTTAATAAAACATGGTCGATGGTGGTAAAAGTTCTGGAATTTCATAAATTATAGCGATACACACAATGTAATTAATTATTTCATTATTTACTAATTATGCAATTTATATCATAGTTAAATCTGATGTTGAGAAATTATGTGTTGCAGTAGTTTTGACAATTCGAAAATAATTATCTTTTCCTGAGATTTGAAATTGGTTTGGAATGTATTCATTGATGATGGGGTCTTCAATCCATGGACACTCACTTATCTTTAGAAAACAAATCAAATACCAAGGTATTGAATCATAATATAATGCACACACATTCAACTACCTACATTGGCCTTGACTGAGCTAGTGCTTATGTGTAGCATTATTAGCTGCAACTCCACCTCAAGAGTTGCTGTTACGCACAGTCTTATCAGTTGTACTCACAATCAGTCTGCTCCATTCTCATTACACATTTTATAACCAAGCATCTTCAACGACGAGTAATTTTTTCATAAACTTAGTCTGCTATCAGAAGAATTAATTTTCATTTTATTCAGTGTTACACATTACATTCTTTCCAATTATTTTCCTCCAAATTAATGGACTCATAGGCGTAATCATAATTATAAAAAAAGATTCAAGCACATCGGATTTGGACTATATCTATCTACTTATGTTAATCAGTTCGCTTCGTTGCAGCTAGTTGTAATAAATTTGTAAGTTAAATCAGATCATTTCATGATGGTTTCCAGATGTATACAGTATATAGCGCGTGTATGGAATTGGTTTTTCAACAAGACCAAAATGGAAGTGGAATGCAATTAAAAGGTCAAACAAATTGAATATGTAGCTGTGCAGAACAATCTTGGGGCAAATTAAGATGATCTTCTTCAACAATATCTTAATCAATCATTTAGATCTCCCTTTCTCTAGATTATTGAGAATCATTCCTATTATTCATAGACTCTCGTATGAAGGTTAATTATGAATAGAAGTTGAATGTATCTGGTCTGGGATCAAGACAATTGTTGATTATTTAGACACCTCCCAACCAACAAATAAATATCGGGACTGCTTATACATGGTATATAAAGCTGGAGATTTTGGCACATCTTTCATTTTACAAGAATTTATCAAAAGCTCAAATACAAGAGCTCCTTTAATTTTTCCAAAGTTCAGACTAAAGAACTCAAAATTCAAAAATGAAAATAGCCGTTGTGTGTATCACCCTTGTGATATGTATGGTTTCTGAAAGCCATGCTCGAAGTAACATGGGTTGGGGACCACCACGTGGTACCAGTTCCAGAAGTAGTACTACAACCCCTTCTACAACCAGTACAACAACAACAACTACTACTACTACTGCTGCTCCAGGCTGGACTTGTGGGGGCTCCATTTGTATGCAAAAACAGCAGTCTTAAAACTTTAAAAATTGCAACATAAATATAATAAAGCCATTTATAAAATCAACTTAAATTTTCAATGTTTCAGCCCGAACAAAACCTGGAACATGTCCTCCAACTACATTAGAAACATGCGTAAACTGTCGCCCTGATACTTGCCGATCTGATGCAGACTGTCAGGGAAATAACATTTGCTGCGGAAAGGCCACTTGTGGCAATCAATGTGTTGCCCCTGATCGTCTTTAAATTTTTTTAAAGTAATGTTAGGAATAAAATTCAAATAACGTATTTATTGTAACCTGCGTATAATTTACATTAACCTACACAATTTGACACAATAAAAAATTAAGCCACGACTCCATCAATATGTATTTGTTTGCGATTATAAAAATTGCGATTATAAAGATTATAATGAGATTATGCATATATATGCATATAGCTATGGTTCTGCGAATGTATTCATAACTTCACGGCTTTGAAATGAGCTTAAGGTATAAATGAACCCTAGATTAATTAGAATCAACATAAATTTCCCACTGAAAACATTATTGCAAGATTTCATGCGCTTCGGACTTGTCAGAATCAGCTCCAAAAAGCGTTTTCCATCAACAGTTTATATTAAATTGCAAATGATTTTTCGCTTCACTCACTACGAGTTTGTCCATGGAACCTGTTCACCTTGCAGAATTATCAGAAGTATAAAGAATGTTGGTGTTTTGTAGATCGTGTAATTAAATACTTTTTGTAATTTCAATACACTTTACATGAAGCACGAAAGTGGTCATTTCCGCCAATGTAATATGTTCGGGTTAGATGAGAGCTTGAGATATAAATAAATCTGATCCATCTTAATTTGAAACTAAACACATCCCTACTGAATATGAATATTATGTATTCTTAAGGCTCACAAGATATAATTAATCATAATATAAACTAAAAAAGAACATGTTAAACGTGTGAACTGACTGAGATACCCAAAGATCTTGAAGGCCGTGGTCGCCCACGCCCCACTGCACTTCCTGGACCGTAATGAAATGAACCAATGTTGCATATCTAGTAGCATATATTATTGAGCTGGAATTTTAAACTGGTGATGCTAATAATTATTGATAAGGTATCCTTTAAGAAAATGATGTTCTTATTCAACCTTATCAAAACACAAAAGTTGTAGGTTGTTGTGTAGATAACAACTCCCATTTCCTGCAGTGTAGGTAGATAAAATAAGAGTGTGTTTACTTTTTTAAGTGTTCATCAGATGCTTATGAACTTAAATTTTAGTTCAATTAACAATATCTTAATTAATTAAAGCTAGTCTCTAGCCTCCCTCATTGGCAGGTTATCATACTTTGCTTCCTTGTTAAATACTATATAAAGCTGGCAATCTCTCTAAATTGTTCAAGTTCACATCCAGTCGTACATCAGATCAGTCATCTCTCAATCTCTTAATTTAACGTTTCTTTTGAAGAAGATTTTATACCAAGTTTCCAAAATGAAGTTTGCTCTCGGTTTGTGTGTCGTCCTTGTTGTATTCCTCGCTTTGGAAAGCGAGGCCGAGGCCCAAGGCCAAGGCGGTCGGGGATCTTCGATGAGCGGTGGTAACAACCAAGGTAATCGTGGTAACAACCAAGGAGGTGGTGGAAACAATCAAGGAAATCGCGGTAACAACCAAGGAGGTCGTAGCGGCATGGGAAATAACCAAGGAGGTGGTGGTAACAACCAAGGAGGTCGTAGTGGCATGGGAAATAACCAAGGAGGTGGTAGCGGAATGGGAATGAATAATGGGTAGGCATATTATCATACTTTTATCGGTTTTTATCTATTGAAAAAAACGCTGACTTCTTTTTTATTTGATTATTTTAGCCAAAACAGGGGCTCCAACTCCCAAAATTCAAGGGGATCTGGTAACAGACAAGGCTAATACCTTTTGATCAAATGCAGACGTCAGGATATCTGTAGCCAAAATTGTCAAACCCAATCCAATCCAGCTATCCAATTTGAATTTTTTACATTGCCAATTAATCAAATTGATACTTATTTATTGGTTAGGATTTCAAAGTAGTGTATTTATTTGTCATTATTATTTGTGTTCAAGTATTGAGTATTAAATTAAAAATATGGAGTTTGAGATGAAAAATTATGTTTTTATTGCATCGTTTGATTTAAAAGATTTATCATAATCATAATATAATATTCTATCAGTATCATCCAACTACAATACAATTATGAATTATGCAAAGGTTGGGTTAAGCTCAGTGGAATCCATCAATCCAGTGCTCAACGCGTATGCTCCCTGTGGAATGCTCATGAGTATATGGTTCTGTGTATTCATTATTTTACATCATGCATTTATGTTTATATTTTAGGAATTTTTAAGGTACATAATAACAAACCAAATTATATTGCTTGCATGCAATGCCTAAATTTAGTTTACATGCATTCTTGTCTAATGCTACAATGTCTCTATCAATGTAAATGGATAAAAAATGCGATGAGGTTGACTAGAACGTATACTAAAATTTGGCTCAGTACCATATTTTGAGGCAGTCTGAAATCATCTTCGTTCATGAGCATTTCGTTATCAATTTATGCCAGTATTTATATCCTCAGGTTATTGAGGAAGATATCTATTACCAATTTCCTCTCAATTGAAATTGTTGTTTGTTATTAAAATAATGAAGAAATATCAAATAGCAGCAGCCTTTTTTAATAAAAAATTCATTTTATTGCTGGGTCGTATAATTGTTGCCCTGCTTAAAAGATAAACTGGAGGGTTTTAAATAGCATTGATATAAATGTGTACGGCTTGGACGATGATATAAAAGAGCCTCAAAAATGAGTATTGCAACATTGTATAAATCATGATAAGCCGGTTCCTGTACTGTTTAGTATGCAGCCTTGATTTTAGTTCCAGGTACAATGAATTCATTTCAATTTTATTCTCCGCCTACACCAGCAATAATAAACGCATGTAATTAGTGCAAAAAATTAGTCATTAACTGGAAAAAAAAGTATTGAAATTCTTGTGGTGTTGAATTAAAGCTGATATTTTTGGTACCTGTACTTGATAACCTTTAAGAATCAATTTTTTCAAGATTTGAAGATATCAACTCCCATTATATAGATTTCCTGCATGATATATATACATATTAATCATTATAATAGTGCATTCATTTACCTTTTCAATTGAGTTTATCAAGATTGTAAAAGAATATCATTTTTAAATCAATTAAATAAGTCTTTATCTACTTGATTTCATTCTCTCCTCCTTAATTATCAGCCAATCGAACTGTTCCTTGCCCATCTTCGATGTATATAAAGCTGTTTATTTTGCAAATGTATTCAGTATCAATTTGAGTCTAACAGAAGTCATCTCATCTCCTACCTTCAACCTTTCAAGTTCCAGTCGAAAAAGAATTACAAAACATTTTCATCATGAAGTTTGCTATCGGTTTGTGTGTCGTCCTCGTTGTTGTATGCCTGGTTTCTGAAAGCGAGGCTTATGGCAACCGTGGAGGTGGATCTTGGAATAACCAAGGAGGAGGTGGAGGCAGTATGCCCAGTTCCAGTTCTACCACAACCACTACTTCCACTACACCCCGTCCAACAACTAGAGCTTCCTCCACCACCAGAGCCCCACCAACAACTACAAGAATGGGAATGGGAAACCAGAAGCAGATGCAGAATAATCGGTATGCAGACTATTTTACCATATTTTCTATAGCTATTTACTGTCACATAAGTTGTTTCTTAAACTGAATTATTTCTTTATTGAATTTTTTTAGCCAAAACAAACGGAACATGGGCTACCAATCCGAATATGCATTGCGTTCCAGGCAATGAAACCTCCAGCTCCTACACGCACCATTAGAATAAATCCATCTGCTGATCTGCTGCAGTCAAAATTATTGAAATGCATCCAGCCATTCAGCTTGAAATATAAAAATATATTGTGTCAAGTAATTAATCAAAAATTAAGTTATTATAATTTATTGGACATGATTGTAAAAACTATTATTTATTTGTCAATGCTGGTAGAATTTGTAGAATAAAACCTCAACTTATTGTAAAACTCAATTTTCAATGATGAGTGATCCATGACTTTAATTCAGCGAGAACATCATCTATTAACTTTTCCCCAAAACTTAACGCATTTAACATTGAAAAATGGGGGTTTGAAGTACAACCACGTTGCTGAAATATGTCTGATTGAATAAGATAGAGAGAGAAGTGGTGGAGGAAATTTGGTGGACATAGGGCAACGTCTCTGGCCTGCTTACTAGCAGTTTATTTTATGGATGAGAACTAGATTTAATTATCCAGACAAGGCAGCTGCAGCTCAACCATGACAAATAGTGTTAGTATGTAAGTACCTATAACATAAAATGAGTTTATGTTGTGGAATGTTGTAAAAAATTATGGAACAACGCGGATTTAGACATGGAAGAACTACCTGAAAATTATGTTTATGTTATATTTTGTAATCTATATGATGAGAACAACTCATTTTTGTAAGTTTGCAAGCATCATCTTATGCATGTGGATAGTCCGAATTAATTTATACTTTTCTATTCGTAAAACGTAAACATGAAGTAAAGTATAATATGAATCACAAACAAATTATGTACACTCATAATCTGACCATCCTTTTTATCTACGCGTAATATTGCTTCATAATAGATTTCAAGCAAATGGTGCTGGAACTACTTGAGAGGATAAAGACTTGTATCTTTTCGTATTTCATGTTTTATTATTTGCTAAAGAGATGGTATAAATCATGTAATGAAAAAACATGTTCAAAATTTCAATTGAGATCTGTTTATTTGATATATTATCAGTTTAACAACAATAACATCAACAATAATAACAATATGGATCAGAAAATTGATCTACGGTGTTGGAAAGCCTTAAGGATTTCACACAAGGATAATGTTTGAAGGTACAAAGTTAAATATCGAAATTGAAGCGCATTATATTACTTATCCAATACTAATAAATATCGTTAATACTTAAAAAGTTGACAGACTACCAGAGTCCCCTTATAATACGTATCGTTGATTAGGGTTAAACTAGTTTTCTACTTTGAATCGATACCATAACCCTGCCGGCTGAGAATGCCCTCAACATCGACGGGAAGTCCTTCTGGTAAAGCATTGGAGCTGGAGCTAGCAGAGCTTGAGCTAGAGGATGATGTGGATCCAGGCCGTGTACGGATAATGGCAATATTGTTTACAGCAGCAGCACCTTGACCGCGATGAACATTGTTGTGTGCTCCGGCAATAGGCGCTGCAAGATGAGTTGGTGGGGCAGAATATTCTCCTCCATAACCACCTTCACCATAAGTGTAACTGGGTTTTTGGTAGTAAGTTGAGCCACCGGAATACCCGCCTCCATAACCACCTTGGTAGTAATCCCCTTGGTTTTGGTATCCGTGATAATGATGGTATTCATTGCTGGGGACTGGAACTGGAATTGGACGTTCAACATATGTAGGAGCTACTGGACGTGGGTCTGTGTAATGGTGATGATGAACTTCACGTTGCCGATAATGTCCTGTATCAACTACTCCTCTGTGCTCGTAGTTGCGATTTACTACAATGGTTTCACCACCATTCTTATACTTCTTGAACAAGTGACGTTTGTCACGATTAGTTTCCTCAGGAGAAAGCTCTGCTTCCCTTAATGGAGACAATTTGTCGTCTGTAATCAGAAATAAAAAGGAAATTAATATAATGAAAATGTGTATATTTTCATCTATGGTAAAAAATAATACTATTTATTAGCAGTAGACTTACCGGTATAACTTGATGGAAAATTTGCTTCTAAATTGTCAGTAGCTTTGGGCTGTGTGTTGTCTTCTCTGTTTGGAACAGTGAAGCCTGTTGCGACTCCCAAAACGGTGAGAACGAGAAGAAACTTGAACTCCATTGCTTTAATTGAAATTGAAAACTTTAGTTAAAAAGATTAAAATAAAAAGTGTGGATAATGCTAGCTTATAGCAAGTGTATTTGACTTGTAAAACAAAAGTTTTGTAGTTGGAGATGTTGATAATTATTGATGTGTCTTGAGCGAGACTCAGAATTGTTATACTTTTCATCAATGAAATGCTCGCTATATATATGAATAAAAGTTTGTAGAGCGGAGAATACTACGTTCGCACGGTGTGGTTTGGAGCGTGTAGCACGTAAAAGCATTTTTCTCGTAAACAAAATAAAAGTCCGAAAAGATAATTGAGGGAATCCGCATTGATGACGAAAGCAAAACGCTTACGTCATAAATTGGTTGAAAATGAAAAGCCTGAGCTAAAAAGCAAAGGTGTAAGAGCATCATCATCATCATATCATCATCACCGTTCGTAATCAACATATTTCTACGTACTGATTACGATAATGATAACTGCTATATAGATGTCTGCACATCGCATGTGAAATACCATGTAATTTGAAAAGAGGGGTAGTTTATGTGAAAAATATTTATGGCTAACTGATTTCATATATATGTATATAAAATCCATTATAGTTATGGTATATATATAGCGATCCAAAATTTTCTCAGGAAACTTGAACTCGCTTCAGGTGAAAAAACAGGGGGTTTAACTTGAAATGCGCACGTAATTCTTATGATGCATGCATCCATATCCGTTCCAAAAAGCGACTTCTGAGGAATCGCGAATTTAAGATGGTATAAAGGTAAAATGTATATGCATAAAAATAGCTGTTTTGGGTGCTATTAAGGTTGAAGGTAGAAGAAACGTCGGGAAAAGTGATTCATCAGCCACAATATCATCGCATATAGATGTATCTTCATACATAATATTACGTTCGTGTGATAAATTACATGATACGAAGGGTAAGCAAAGCTGGAGTGGAATGTACATCTACGAAATTACTAATGCATTCTATAGAACTGACAGTTTGGGGCAAAAAAATTCTGTATAGTAAATTTTCTATATATGATAAAAATAAAAATGCAGTACAAGATGAAAGGGTGGTATAGCAGCTATAGTGGTTTTCATTACTTTGTTGAATGAATCATATTTTTCATCTGAGAGCTACTCCGGATCCGCTTTGAAATAATTAAGGAGGGTTGTTCCGTATCGCAGTTTGATGTGGATGAGCTTGAGTTAGGTTTGGCTGTCAAACACAATTGCATACAGGGGGCAATGACGTAATAGGATGGTTGACCAAGTTCTGTTATTACGTAGCTGAAGCGGAGCATTCAGTGAAGTAATAGTTTTACTCAAACTGCCTGTCTGTGCGCACCCTCCTGGTCACATACGTTGACCGATTTGGCTCAAATTTACTACACATTGGAAGAGGATCGCGGAGGTGGGCTTAGAGAGAGAGAGGTGGTGGAGGAGATTTGGTGGACATGGGAGGTGGAGGTTTGGAGGTGATCACTTAACGCCTTCTTCAGCTACGTCTCTGGGTCTGCTTACTAGCAGTTTATTACTTGTTAAAATATAAATATCATTCATTCATGCATTTTCCATAAATGAATACTGACCAGTTCCGTAATTATGCTCATAACTTTCACTTGAATTGTAGTTGGAGGTCAATAATAAATAAACAATTCATTCCTAAATTGATGCTACAGCCTCCACTGAATACGAATTTAATTGGCGCACAAGTTAATTGCTCATAAAATAGAATATACTTAATTTCAGCTATCCAAGTATTGTATTGAAGGCGTGATCATTGATCGCCTTTGCCTCTCTGCTACCTGGAACACAAAATTTATTCTAGAAAACAATGTTTTATTTGAGCCTCATCAAGATTTGAAGATAATGACTTCCATTTCCTGTAAATAAATCGATAAAGAAGGGGGTTTTAACTAGTCTATCGATAATAAAGAAACAATAATTTCGTAATTAAATTAGCCATAACTGCTAAATTAATTAGCTCCTGCCAGACTCTCCTCCTTAACTACAATCTAATAAATTACTTACGCACCTATTTGTTATATGTAGGTATACAAGCATGAAAGTTTTGCTAATATGTACGCATAACTTAGCAATGAGTTGTCAAGAAGTCATCTCTAATTGATTTTCTTAATTTCCATGGTAATACATGCACCCGTTCTACGTATGAAAGTTGAAAGTCCTGTGAATCCGTTCATACTATACGATATATACCTTATTTAAAAAAGTATCAATGTAAAGAAATATTCTATGCTTTATGAGAAATTAAAAATAAATGTGACACTGACTCAATAGCTAAGAGTAATTGATTAAAAGCACCTTAACGAAATAATTATACAAATTAATCAGCCATAATGCATAAGCAATGCAAATGGCTATTCATTTGCCTTCAACTGAAGGTCATAATGTCTCATATTTACCCAACCGTACCTCTTTTGACTTTGGATAAAATGTATTCAGTGCAATGCAAAAAAAAGTTATTAAACAAACTCAACAAAGACTGCGTCTCATCCCGTTTCCTGTAATAAAAATGGGCTAAAATAATAACCTTCGATTTCTATAAGGTATAAGTACCCAACCACCCCGTTATAATTGCTTAAATAATAAACTGCTAGTAAGCAGGCCAGAGACGTAGCTGAAGAAGGCGTTGAGTGATCACCTCCTAATCCCCTCCTCCCCTCTCCACCAAATCCCCTCCACCACCTCCGACCTCTAAACCCACCTTTGCTATCCTCTCCCATCGTAGTAAAAGCATTATTTGTATAGTACCATTCCGGATTCTGGATTTATGTACAAGCTCATGATTCCGGATGTATCCACAAGAACATGTACAAGGATGCTTTGCTATGCTTTTGTATACGTATACTTTTCAGCCAAATCGATGAGTTCCTGAACTCTAGCGCCTATAACTTTCGAACCGTTTGACCGATTTAGCTGAAAAATATTCCCAGAGGTCCTCTTAAGTAGTATTACCTGTGTACCAAATTTCGTCCAAATCGGTCAATGTATGTGACCAGGAGAGTGCGCACGGACAGACGGACGGACAGACAGACAGACGGACAGACAGTTTTAGTAAAACCATTACTTCGCTGAATGCTCTCGCTTCAGCTACGTAATAAATCATAGTCTGGCTGGGTTATAGACCGACAATTTGAGACCCTTGTTTCTACTAGGTATATAAAGCTAGAAATCTGGTACATTTTCTTCACACATTTAATTCAGTTCAAGAGAAGCTGCTACTTTTTTTATTACACATTTGAAGAAATTTAAAAAGGCCTTTTAAAAATGAAGTTTGTCGGTTTGTGCTTCGTCATCGCCCTTGTTATAGTTATCGCTCCTGAAAGCCGGGCTCAGAGTGACTTAGAGTGTGAAGGTCCTATCTGTAAGTATTTATTAATCGAAGTTGTTTTATTTTTATGTCATTATTTATGGAGTCGATAGTTAGTGGTAACGAGAATTAACAAATAGTTTTCTCCTAATTTTCATTTCAGCCAGAACAAAACCTGGAACTTGTCCTCGAACTGTAATTTTACAATGCTTTAGAGCTCAATATGAATGCTGCGGTGATTCTGATTGTCAAGGTACACAGCTTTGCTGTGTTGGGGGTTGCGGCTCAGTCTGTCGCTCTGCACGGGCAATGTGAAAATTTATTATGAAAAATTCATCAAAATAT
Organism: Orchesella flavescens; assembly: GCA_964034955.1. NCBI lineage: Eukaryota > Metazoa > Arthropoda > Collembola > Entomobryomorpha > Orchesellidae > Orchesella > Orchesella flavescens. The sequence goes on along the minus strand of OZ035958.1, from coordinate 30,345,933 downwards.
TATTTTCATAATCAAATACATTATAAATTTCTAATTTCAAAATTGATTAAATTATTATACATGTGAATTATTTTGTGTGACTCATGAGTTTGATGTAACCTCATTTGATTTCATTCTTGTAATACTATCATGTCATAACAATATTAGTTTACAAATTAAATTTGCTTGTAGAAACGCAATCAGCATATTTCGACTGCAAGCTGGATTACTTTTCACTTCCAAAGCATTAATGTGTTTTGGGATTGATCAAAATCCAACTGGCCGTCATTTAGGAATTCCTCAACAACAATCCATCCAAAAATACATACACATATTCCTAGTTAAAATGGGAGAAAAATCATCCACGCATGTCGAGTGTGAAATATTCAAATAGTAAGTGTTTGATACTAATCAGAAAGCGATTATAAATTGGAATCTATGTATTGTATATAAGCATTTACGTCACCAAGTAATTCGCCTAACACTAGAAAAACGGATTATTTAATAGTTATTTGCTGGAAAAACACAAAATGTTTATAAATAGATGCATTATGCATAAAAGAATACAACGTAATTGCAAATACTTGACAAGAGAGCATACGATATGTAAAAGATGCAAAGCTGTAGGAACTCATGAAACTAGTACGTGTAGATTATAAAATTAAGCCAACTTCATCGCATCTTACAATATCACGACCCCTGGTTGATGTCGGTAATAGAAACTAAAAAAACCAAGTTCATGGAGAACGAAAGGTTAGGTCATTGACGTAATTCTCTTGATACCTGGTTGTGATATAAGTTTAGCAACAATTTATGAATTTAATGGCTATGCTTGTTTCCATCTGTCCGTGAATTTGTCATTAACCACAAATTGCATACTGGGGGGAAATGTTCGAAAAACCGAAGGAAAGAGTCTACTTTTGGATGGAACAAAATTAACACATTTGGTTTAAGTAACAAAATATCAAAATAAGTGTTTCTCTCCTTTCCAATTGTGTTTCTTCTTCTGGAAAGCTATATGTATTGTAGCATGAGCACACCATCCTTAATGCGAGATTTAATTTAATGCGAGGGAAAATTTAATCAAGGAAAGCACAAAATTGATCTCGTCCTATAATATGTGTGTTTTCATGTAACTATCCTGGTTTGTGTTTTGCGTATCAGGTTACATTAGTACCCAAGCACCTTGTTATATAGCTAGCGCTGCCTTAGCTTAAATAATTAATTAGACTGGTTGGGTTGTCCTCCAGCCAGACAGGACTGGTTGAATAGGGCAAGTCAAGTTCACGGACAGATGGGAACAAGCATAACCCATAAATCCATAAACTGCCAACAGTATCCCAACCAGGTTATCAAGAAAATTACGTAAATGACCTAACCTATCTCTTTCATTCTCCAGGATCTTTGACCCTCACTCGTTCCGTTTTAACTGCTTATTAGTATATAAAGCTAGGAATCCGACGCATTTTCTTCAGAAATCTAATTAAGTTGCAGAGAAGTCGTTCCCTGTTTATTTTATATTTGAGGAAATTTAAAAAGCTTTCAAAAATGAAGTTGGCCATTTATTTGTCCATTGTTCTTATTGTATTCCTCGTTTCTAACAGCCATGCTCAAATTCAGAACCTCCTTTGTACTGCTGAGATCTGTAAGTATTCATTGTTATCAGCAGTTTTATTTTTTGCTCGAATTATTTCCGAACTGGATAGTGATAAAGAATTCAAGAAACATTTTTTCCATTTCAGCCAGAACAAAATCTGGAACTTGTCCTCAACGTCGTAATATTATTTGCATTCGAGCTATTAATAATTGCTGCTCTGATTCCGATTGTCCAACTACGCAGATTTGCTGTTCTGAGAATTGTGGGAATGAATGTAGAAATCCAAGAACCATGTGAAAGTTTATGAATGTTGTAAATGTATCGAAGTATAAAATCATAGTAATTAGTATATTTCTAACTGTTGGCTATTCAAAATTTATTAAATTATACGACATGTGAATTTCAAAAATTTCATGCACCCGAGTTTGATTTAATTCTTTTCATACCATCATTTCATGAGTAATAGTTTACAATCATAATTTGCTTATGGAAATACATCCAAATCCAAATATTTCGGGTTGTAACTTGATTACATTTGGGACTCTTAGGATTGCAATCCAACTGGCGATCTCACCGTTTATAAATTGTTCAGCTGTTAATAAAAAAACACATTAGCAAACTGCACCAACACTTTTCCCACCCATTCATCTATATTTTTCATTACGTTGACTATGATGAAACAATGCCTTGAAATGAAGGTTATAGGTTGTACATCTCATTTTCATATTCATCTTCACCCAAACCCAATCTTACTCTTTGTATTGAAGACTATATATTTAGTGTAAGAAAACAAAGTTATTCGCCAACTTCGCATCAATCAAGATTTAAAGATATCACCATCTCCCATTGCTTGTAATAATAACTAATACTCTAACAATGTACAGCTGCAGCTGTGGTGTAGTAATGTAATTAAATAAAGTTGGAAACATTCTGTTCTTTGCGTTTATATTGCATCCAGCTGTCAAGAAATATCAATCAGGTCAGCTTCAGCACTTTTAAATTTCAGTGTAAAAAATCAAAAAATGAAGTTGACAGGTTTGTGTATCCTCCTTTTTATTTTCTTGGTATTCGAAGGCCAGGCTCAAGAAAATAAGTGCGCAGCCCCCATCTGTAAGTGCTACAAGTATTACATATAGTGTTTCTTATATTTTGAATCTGATAAAGTGATAAATATTTTAAATTGTAAATTTCAGCCAGAACAAAGCCTGGAACTTGTCCTTCACCTGCTGCTGGTGTTGAATGCGAAAATGCCATTGACAAGTGCTGTTTTGATGCAGGCTGTCCAGGTACGCAGATTTGCTGCCCCGAAAACTGTGGTAATGAATGCCACCTTCCACACAAGATGTGAAAGTTTATATGTTGAAAATTCTCAATTAGTTTTTCATTTATAATATTTTATAACTTAAGGTAAAAAAAAATGAATAAAATATAGTAAAAGTGAACTGAAAAGATACATACGTGCATTTCTAAAATTTTCCTTGTTATTTACGACTTCAATATTCAACTAGTTTAACTTGATCATTCATAATACTTATCATTGATGATAATTGAGCGCACATGCTACATGAAAATAAAACCAGGTTATCATCTTCCCTTTTAAATTAATATTATTCCGTACTGAAGGATAAATCAACCATCTAATCTGCCGTGTGATATAAATTCAGATAAATGTTTGATATAAAAAATTCAGATTTATGCATGAGTTCCAAATTATGGAGTAGAACAGTTATTGAAGTTTAGAAAACAAAGACGTAAGGCAGGACGAAGAACGGTTCCAAAATGTACAAACAAAATATTTTTCTCATATTGCTCATCAGCTTGGTTTTCCTTCAAGCATCTTCCTCAGCTCCAGCAAGCAAGCGTCGCCAGCTAGGTAAGTTAAAATATTTGGCACACTCATAAATACACAGTAATACTGCAAAATCTTCATGTTCCAGATCTTGAACGAGTTTCGTTGACGGAGTTGGGAACCTCACAAGGTGTGAATTACTACGTAGGACATGAAGAGGTAAGGTTTCTTCATATGCAACTACATTACTTTTTGTAAAAAACATTTTTCATGATACGATTCAGAGTTTTTTTTTTTCAATTTTTGTATAGATACCTAGGGAAGCCGGAGAAGCATTGTGCCGATTCAATAACTTAACTTTGGCTGAAGTTCACTCTCCAGAACAAGAGCAATTTTTGCAACAAGCGCTTACCGAATTGAATGAATTTTCTCGTACGAAACCCTCTTTACTTAGATACAAAAACATGCATAATATCGTTGTTGCAGTATCGTAATTCTAATATTAGAAAACATGCACTTTTTATTACTATTTTTAGATTACCACACGGGTGGCAAAACAAGGGTAGGTGTGGACTCATTGGTTTGGGAAACTTCGAATTCAGGTCTTCATGAACTATCTGCAGTGTCAGTGGACATCCAGGAACAACTTTGTTTATACATTCGTATCCCAGATTACAATACATTGTGGGAAATTGATCCTTGCTCCGACAACTGGCCACCAATCTGTCAAAGTCGACCTAAATAATTATTTTTTCCCTTTTTTAATTTTTGCAACAATGCGATACTCTCTTTCTGTTCAACCTATTTACCAAACTCCATAAATATTATAATGAAATGAACCGGCGTGAAGTTTTAAAATCTTGCTAAAACTGCTAAAAAACTTTGTAAGGATATGTTCCATGAGTATCTTTAAATAAAGCGTGGCGTTCTGTATACAGCTAACAATTTAATGTCATTTGTATACTTTATTAAATTCATTTGATCTATGGGGAAAAAATGCTTATAAGTTAGTGGTAAAAAATCTTTACATAATCCAATTCCTCATCGATTAAATTTTTGACTAACGACAAGCAAATGCATGAACAAAGCCCTATTTTTTAAAGCTAAGGGCGATCAACGATGAAAGTATACCAAATAGTTAATCTAATTGGGTCTACACATAAAAAACCAGGTTATCATCTTATCATAAAGCCAATTGGCCAGACAGATACAACTCGATAAGATTTGATGTACACAATAACCTGGAGAAACGCTCACAACAGGTGTACCAGTTCAGAAGACAAAGCAAAGCCAGCCAGGGTTAAAAAAGAAGACGCATTCAAAATGCACAAGGAAATATTTCCCCTATTACTCCTCATTTTGGTACATTTCCAAGTATCTTCTTCGGTTCCACTTGGTTAGTAGAAATTTATTTGCATACGAAGTTTTATAATTTTTCTCACTCAGTTTCAACTCATTAATGATCACGGTTGCTTTTTTAGACTCCAAACAAGACGAATTGACGGAACTAGGAACCTCTGGTGATGTAACTTTCTTTGCTGGACACGAAGAAGTAAATTTTCAGAGTAATCCAAAATTAACTAAAAGAATACAAAAATAATGTATCGTTTTTCCTAACTCTTGCAGATAAGTAAGGATGCCGGTAGAGCATTATGTCAATCCCGAGGCTTAATTCTAGCCGAAGTTCATTATCTAGAACACGAGATATTGTTGCAGCAAGCTCTTGCTGGATTGGATGAGTTTTCTCGTACGAGGCATTTATCTTTTATTTATAGAATTCAGTTATGTTTTTTAAATTAGAGCATGATTGATAAAATCATAACACCCTTTCCTTTTCAGATTACCACACGGGTGGCAGTTCAAAAGTAGGCTTGGACGCTTTGGTTTGGGATCCATCTAATTCACCCGTTACGTCATTATCTGCTGTAGATAACCTAGATCTCTTGGAACCTCTTTGCTTATTTTTTCGTGTTCCAGATTATCCAACATTGTGGACAACGCGTCCTTGCTCTGATACCTGGCCACCAATCTGTCGAACCCCAATAAAATAAAATTTCCAATGTCTAAACAAAGTTAGGATGACATTTTAGTTAAAGTTTAGCGTGTAAAAATGAATCTACGAAGGAATGAATAAATAATTTTCTAAATTTTTCTGTTATTGGAGCTAAATCAAGTCATAAACTTCCAGATTGTTAACGACCCCATTGCCATTGTTTAAAAAAAATGACTCAAAGTTCTTCAAGGTAAAAGATCTAAATAGCATGTTAGCCACCCGTTAGTCACACAGATATTCATATTTAAAGCTAAAAACTAGCAAAAACGAATGACAAAAAAAGGAATATTTGATCATTTCATTTTGACATGGATGATTAACCCCATATAGTGACTTCATAATTCACAAAATTTCCCTCAACAGGATTCATGTTAAACAATAATTTCATCACAAAATTTTGACTTTACACAAAAAATAATTAGCCATTCATTTTTTTATTTTAATATTCCACCTTACCTTCATAAAATTCATCAAGTAGTAGAGAACACCTTGTTTCTCATCCATTTTATCAGAAATTCACGCATATGTCTTACATGCTGAGTGTGAAATATGAAAAGAGCGAGAAGGAGCCATTAAACAATAAACAAAATCAAGAAAATGTAAACGGGTTGCCACTGAATATATTATGGTGTGCTGACAGTGATTCGCAACGATCATAATTGCTCATTTCCATAAAAAAAATTTGAAACTCGAGCACATTTACACAAGAGTGAAAAAAAGTTAGCGGTGGTCTGGTCTGACTTTTCTGACCCTAGTAATCTTTTGTCTTTTTGGGTGGAGATGAGATTGGTAAATTTTGTGTTAATTTGATTGTCAATAGCATAACTCATAATCTTTTCCTACTACTAATGCAATAATGTATGTATAATATAACCTGTCTTCCCCATTCAATTTTTTTATGTATATTACTAATTTCATCAAAATGGTTTAATGAACCAGCCAATAATTAAATAAGATTATTGCATGACATGAACAGAGGAATGACTCCCATATTATTTGAGTAATGATTATTATTTTGAAAAAATTGTAATACGCACCAGATTTGTGATAACTAATTGCTAATTAAGCATTAGTATTGCATTGCATGCTCACTCAAAAAAACAGTGGCAGCCGTTCTTCACTCAACACTCAATATTTTTTGAGGCTGCATAACGTAACATGTGTTACGGCAGTCATCCATCCATGTATGTCATGATCAGGATGATTATTTCGTCCGAAAAACGATATAAACTTGAACCCCCATATGAAAACTACACCTCCTCTTTAAATGGCTAAGTTCAATCACTGCCAAAATTATAAGTTGTCTTTAAAAACGTATTGTTATGCTATCCTTATCATCCCATTTATCAAAACAGTGGAGTGGAATAGAGTGAAGTGCAAGACGACGACGACGAAAAATTATTGTTCTCAAAATATTTTTAGGGGTCGCTTTTTTTACATCACATCACATGGATTCTTTGTTCATTTAATTTGGTGCACATTGTTACGCACCAGATTGCATAATCGCTATTAGTTGCAATTGTGTGTTGTGTGGTATTGTTTGTGTCGTTTGGTCGTTGGTCGTTAGTCTACCCAGCTTGCCATTTTATTATCGTTGATGTTTTTGAGGTGTGTACCATGTGCCTTATGTGAATTGTGAAGGAACATTTAGTCGAAGAAGTTGTTAGAATATTGCTATGCGTGTTTATGTTCAGTTCATACACACACAAAATGTGGCAAAAGATTAGAGAACAGTTCTGTTTTGAACATATTTTTAAATGTCGTGCGTGACGCAGGCCCAACATAACTTTATACTTAACAACTAAACACAAGAAAAGTTAGAGTTAGGGTTTATTTTTATGCACCAATTTTTTTTTACCAAAGTTTCACCTTCATAAGTTAAAAACCCACATATGTATATAAATATATTTTTCACTTTTCAAACCAAACTTATAAGCTATATGGGATGTCTTTAACAGGAGGTAATGTAATAAAAGATATGAGTTTTATGATCTCTTGTTCATTGTTGATTGTGCATTTTTCTGCTGACTCAACCTACACCTAGGTCATTGTACATAGAATATAGAAGAGCATGGCATGAGTATAGCATCACATCACAACCACAACAACAATAACGCTTATGTGTATCATATCATATTCATGTGCTATTTTTCAAGATGTCATAAAGATATGAAATGAATCATGGGAAAAATTATGGAAGTAAAACAAGATTTATTTGGGCGAGCACCTTGGTATTGACATCTCCACCTCGTAGTTGCAGTACATTATACTCATGTTTTACTTTTGAAAAAGTGCAGTTTCACTCTCCATTTTTTAAAACGTGAGTGACAACGACAACCACACATCTCGTTTAACATAAGTACAGCAGTCAGTAGAACCTTCGAGTGAGTTTGCAAAAAAATGAATGTCCGTTTTCCTTTTAAAATTTGCGAATTTAGTGGAAAATATATTTTTATATGCATCTTACACGGCAATCATGCACCACATCATTTGATTAGGTATATATTTGCGTATCCTTTTAAAAAAATTCGAAACCTTGAGGGAAGGGTGTGGAAATACTGATTCTGACGTATAGTCACCGTCATGTACATGACACTCTGTTCTGTTCTGTTACCTTACCCATGTTTGGTGCTGATCAGAAAGAGTTTACAAAAATTTGTATATCAATCTCACTTCACCCTCATCAACATCATAATGATTCATTCATTCAGTTTAGTTTGTAATGCAACCGTGATGCAATGCAATAAGTAAATCCTGAAAACTCCTCCTGCCATATTCATGCCATTACCATTATTACCATCATTTGAAACAGTTGGTGGTAGATCGAAAATGGTATATAATCTGTAAAGAAGATCAACTATTTACAGTCATTGTCATAGTCATGTCCCATGTATGTCTCATATCAGATATCATATCGCACAGAAGAGTAAGTAGAGAGTAGAGAAAAACATATAGCACGGGGCTATGTAACAAAAGGATCCTGTTACATCTTTCTTCTTGTCTTGTTTCTATCAGATCAGATCAAATCAAATCAGATTGATGATGACTACGACTACTACCATCATATTTAGAAATGTAATAGCCAAAGCCAGCAGCAGCTCCATCACTATCTCTAAACTAAATGTCCTAGTTTTGTTTGTAATGTAAATTGTAAACGTAAAGTATGACATAATTTATTTGGTGCATTCTTCCGAATAATAATAACAATTATTGTGGGGTACACCAATTAGAGGGATTACATGTCAAAAACAATGCACTTACACAGTTTCTGATTGATGCAAAAAAAAATATATTGCATTGCATTTTATAAAATACATAACATTATGAAGCAAGTTGCTTTGCTTTGTAAAAGATTTACATGTAAATTTGTATGTGTCCCAAACATTTTTTTTAATTTAGCCAAATCAGAGCCAAAAGCCTGCATATAATGATGTGAAGAGCAGTGGACAGGTGACATAAGATAAGCTTCTTGGCATAAATATATATTAGCTTGTCACATAATATGCAACAAGGCAATATCAGGCAATATCAGACAATATGATATGATGATGATTTCTCAAGTCATGTTTATTTTTATCAATGAAATGAATGCATTATATTTTTCTAATTTTTTGATTTGAGAGTAAGTAATCTCACTCGCAAATAAATCTTGGGTAATTTCGACAAACGGGCTGCTAAAAAACCACTAGTGACAGTGAGCAATGCGGTCCACCACCAGCACCAGCTCCATAGTCCAATTTAATTTTTCTTGTTGACTTTGCACGTCGTTCGTACGTTCAGCTACTAAAATGTTTGAAGACATAAAAATATATATTGTACATGAAATATATAAAATGATGAAGCTCATTCAGAAGCTCCAATTTGATTATTTTTTTAAGCATATTGACATAAAGTTGCTAGTGCTCATAATATAATTACCAGTTTGTTACTAAACTGGTCACGAAGACTGCCGTGATACATGTGATCATCTTGCACTGATTAGTGATCACATTACAATACATTACGTTACAATCTTTCAGTTTGGCTTTTGACTTGGCTTGAGTGCTAATGTAAACAGTCAGTGAAATTGAGTGTGCTCCCTCCACATTTCAATCATTCCAAATAATCACTTAAGTACATAACTAGTCAACCACTAACTAGAATCTCCTTTAATTAGGTTGATTAATTAATGAAGAGAATTGGCAGTCATAGTGAATGCCTGCGCAGTGTCGTCCACTTCACATTAAACATGTAGTAGCTTCCTGCTGACTAACTATAGCTATGTACATATATAATTCAAATTTACGAGACAAAATGAGAACTCATGCACCTAAACAAGATCAATAGTCAATAGTTATATAATATATATTTGAAGTCATGAAACTTCATTGACATTTTTGGTCTGGTTTGACCACACAACAATAAACTGCTTGTAAGCAGGCCTAGATACGTAGCTGAACTGAGTGATGAATGGGAATTCTGGGTGATGAATATGAATTCTGGTGATGAATGGGAATACTGGGGTGATGAATGGGACTATTTTTGAATTTTCGCGCTCAAAAACATTCAAATCTGCATGAAATACTGTTTAAAGAGCATTACCACCATAAGGAATCGATTCAGCATATCAGAAAACCTGTATATACTAAGTTTCAGCCAAATATGTGGATTTTTGAATTTTCGCGCCATAACTTTGAAACGCTTTGACCGATTTGGCTGAAAAGCAATACCAGGCAAGCTCTTGAGGTGTACTACCTGTGTGCCAAATTTGGTGGAAATCGGTCAACGTATGTCGACAGGAGAGTGCGGACGGACGGACAGACAGACGGACAGACAGACAAACTTAGTAAAGTTATGACTACGCTGACTCAGATCAGCTACGTAATAATAATCATATCTTATTGGATTTGAGTTGAAGTAGGAGCACGTGCTCTCCCATTGAAAAACATACAATGTTGAACAACGAAATTCCATATTGATTTCATTTTGATTAAATATTTTGAAATCCCATTATAAAAATCAAATTGGTGCTTCTCTTGTTACGCAATGAAATTATTGTTTTTCGCTGGTACTGTTACGCTGCATTGAACGAATTACTTGATTTACACGGTAGCTTCGTATTTACGGCTTCAACAATGGGAAATACATGTCAAAAGATCCAAATCAAAATGAATTTCCAATTTCAAGTTTCAATGCGGATTATGCAAACGGCGTTGTACTTGCAACTTATAAAGGTATCCATTTCACATTAATGTTCATTTAGGGGGCAAAATGTCATGAGAGATCCTTGATAATGTTGAACTCTACTCTCTGTGCTATATTTATTGTTAAAATAAGCCAACTCAACAATGCAATACAATGGCAATGCCAACGTCAGTGAGTTGGGTTAGTTGCCTGCCGGCAACAACCGGCTTGAGATTGGAGATTAAACTTCAATAAAAATAATCTCCTCTAAAAATGAGTACATTTTTTAGCTCAGCTGTAGCTGTATGACATTCAAGATAACCTTGTCATGCATCAGTTGAATAAATGCAGTTAAACTCCTTTTCCCCATTTTTTATACAGTCGACTGACTCAATGCAATTTATTTTTTATTAATTGGATACACAAGATTGAACACTGGTCTGGTCTTCTTAGAGGAAAAGGCGTTGCCCATTTTATTTTATAGCCTTGTATCAGTATTTACTCTCGTACGTTATCGATATCAATATATTAATGCAGACAGTTTTATGATTTATACTCGTTCTGAATCTGATTTCTGATGATGAGATCATGATCATATTGATCGTGAAGTTGAATGCAAAATTGTAAAAGCAACAATGTGTCGCGATTCGCCATTGTTAATTTGAATCGGTGATGATATATTTTTAGGAGCGAGCGAGAATAAAAAAAGATCCTTGGGTTATTTTTTCATCGGGAAGTGTATTCATGCAACCTTTTTATTCTTACTCAATTTACGGATCTAAAACGGAAGGTGGTCATTACGTTATTGCCTATTTAAGCAATTGCATGCTGTTGTGCTGATTGTGATTACGCGTCTTCTTTTTCTACGATAAATTTAATAACTGCTTACATATTTCATATTGGTATTAGTATTATTTTATGCATGTTTTATGGGGCTTAATCGCAATCATAAATCCTTCATTTTATGATAAAACGCTACGTGAATAAATAGTGTCAGTTTGAAGTGAAGCTAATAGTTGATTTGATAGCGTTCCTTCCATAATATTTAAGACTACTCATTAGAAAATGTCATTCATTTACAGCGTTATCAGTAAGGAAACAGCATGCTAAACGCGTAAAATATGTTGGATAAATTGGAGATAAGAAATACAAAGCACAAAAAAAATGATGTTATGTATGTGTGAGCGTAGTGTGATGCTGGGTCATTGTTGATTGCCGCCATGATTGCATTATATTGTGGGAACAATTAGATAACGAGGAAAGCCCAAGTCAAGCCAAAGCCTTGTCTTCTTAACACATCTTCAATTCGATCCACCACTACCCACATCCATCCAACATTACAATAATATTATATGCATCCATATGGGGGACAGTTGAAATTAGTGTTGTTGACGATTATTAATCGAAATCAGTGAGTAAATCTGATAATAATGGGGTTGGAGTACGTGTTCGTGTTCTCACAAAGATTTTAAATGTTTTGCATATTTTTTTTGCACTCGCAGAAAAAAACACATTCCCGGAAATAGGAATGAGCAAAAAAAAAATACCTACTACTGCGAGTACAAATTTGTTAACACGTTCACAATCACAATCACAAGGATTTTGTAAAAAAGAGTCACTCTTTCAAAGGAGTGAGAGAATGAGATGTCCTTTTGTGCAGTTTTGATCTGATCTGATTCTATGTTATTTACGCACTCACCATAAATTAGTTCCTTTGCCGGATGAAGACAAAAAGGAGGCTCGCGCTCATGCAATATAGGATTATTATGCACATAAATGACATGATGACATGACATAACAATAAAATCATTTCTCAGCTTCCTTGGAAGCCAAGCCAAGCCAAATGGTGTGTAGAATAAAATTCTTTGTATTTGTGTCGTAGACACCACACATAAACACATTTACATTCCATTCTATTTCTTTTATTCTTTCCTATCCGCTTGGCCGGCCTAAAGAATGAAAATTTTTGTTGAGCCGGTTTATTTATGGGGTTGGGTTGGGCCCTGCTGATGCCATCAGGTCCTAATTTGCTCATCTGTTGAGGGCTTTTGCATCGAAATCAATACAACACAATACAGCTTCTCTTCAGTTCGTAGTGTATTGATCTTGCTTTGCTCGTCTACCAAAATACACACATTGTATAATTCTAATCTCATTTATTGACAGTCAACCAGGTCAATCAAAAATGGCAATTGGGTACGTACGCGTATGTAGGTATATATAGGTAGATATTTTGGTGCTCAAGCTAATAACATAGTGATTCTGATTTTGATTATGATTAGCTAATAAAATATTCTGAAGTTTATCACCTCTGCTTGGCCTATTACATACATACCAAGTGTAAATAACGCACTATATTTTGTCAACCGAATTGTAATTGTAATCGAAACAATGAAATTCAAAACGAGTTCATAAAACATGGCCAGTTTGTAACAATGTAACGTAACGTATCGTAACCACCTATTCATTGACTGATAATGCAAACGTATTGGTGTGATGATGATCATTCATATTTACAAACCAAAAACCAAACCAAACCACTTCGCTCCACATCCTGTATAATATTGTATTGATTTAGACTTCAAGATTGCATTGCACCAAGACTAGCCACTCCAACTCCAAGTGTTAATAAATATTCGAATGATTTATCAGGTTCACGGCATCTGATAAATGGAGAAAGACTACGCAACATGATGATCATGATGATGATGATGACAACTTTTCGCTTATGTAGTTTACTTTGGCTTTGACTACAATATAGTAGGTAAACGCCACTTACTTTTTCTACTCTCTCCATTGCCTACTTGCCTTGGTTATCGTTATTATTATTGCATTAATTGTTTACTTTTGGATTTTTGACACGTACGTATGTTACATGGTGTGTAAAAACATAAGTATATCAAGTCAGTCAGTCAGTCAGAATCAGGCGGAAAATATAAATATAATTTATATTGGTTTTGATTTGATCTACTAGCCAAGCCAAGCCAAGCCAAGCACCATACCACTTGAGATCAAACTATCAAAACTTCACTCTCATTTCGATTTCTTCGAACAATGAGATGACTAGCAATCATAATCAAAAATGCAAAGTTTGCAATGCAATGTAACTTGTAACTTAATGCAATGCAATGCAAGTTACACATCCATACATTAGCTTTAAAAAAAATTAAAATGTTATCTAATAGGCGATGCACCTATCTATCTAGTATATATTGAATGAATTTTTGGCTAGGACTCATAGTGAATTCGATAGTGAACTAAATGTTCAACAGGTTAACGACATTCGACATTGCCTTCATTTTTTTGTGTGTGCTCACACATCCTATTATTACTGCCAAAGCCAGCCAAGAAGAGCAATAGGAGCATCGTCATGATTGATATTATGACAATGATGACAAAATAGTTCAAATGAGTAGGTATCTCACACAAACACAATACAAACGAGATAGACAACAATACAAATACAACTACAACTAAATTGAAGGGATGATGATGATGATGATGATGACACAAGAAGGTACAACTTTAAAAACTTCCTAATTATTGTCCTCCTCATTTTTTCTTTGCGTATAATATATAATGCAATACACAATCGTCAATCGTGTGGTCGGTAAATGATTCAAGTCAAGAAGATAGTAGATCACCTGCCTCCTCCTGTCCTGATGGCTGATGAAGAAGATCGTTGTAACTTTAGAAGCATTTTTAGATGATGCTAATTAAATATTCAATTTTATGTGCCGGTACTTTTGCTTTGCGTTACCGTTATTGAACAAAAGAAAGGGAAAAAATTCATCAGCATTATCATTTTTTTGAGTCACCTGATCTGATTTCATTTTAATAGGTTCAACTTATTTTGCTAGAGTCAAGACGATTATTTAGATGACGACGAGGACCGGACCTTAATAACTGTCTTGTGAACAATGATTAACAGATGTTTCACAAATATTTTTTGGTGAGTGAGTGAACGAACCACAGCATATCATGTCGAATGGTGTAATCGTATTATATATTAGGGCATAAACAAGTGAGATAATTGTAGCAGATCAGCAAGAGCTCTACTACTTGTTTATATAATGTATGTAGTAAGCTTGTACTTACCTGTGTATGTGTATATTTACATTGTGTACATGTAAATATAAAAAAATATGAAATTATTTAATTTGTTTATCAGGTCACATTATTATTTACTCATCCGTCTTGATTCAATTTTGATTAGAAATTCCTTTGAAAAAGTACAGTGCGTGCATGAGTGCGTAATGAATTATATGTGCATACAGCTTAAGTTTTCTTACCGGTATTGGCAAATCAAGTGGAGTGCTTTAGTATTCATAGCAGGTGCTTAAGAGATTGCGTTGCATTGCGTCGTGCAAAAATCTTGAAATATATCATAAAGTTCAACACGTTCAGTTTCTGATAAGAAAATTTGTTGGGTAATATAGACACCTCTAACTGCTTCTTCTTATCGAATTTCTTTTCCGTTTAAAAAACTACGAAAAATTAGTAATATGATGAATATTGTGGAGGGCTTTAGGCTGTACTGCAAATATTGTAGCTGTGTTTGTATGAAAACTAAAGAAAAAAATGGTAAGATCAAGATTGAGTCTGAAGATTAAATAGGCTAACGAGTTAAATGACACATGAACCAATTTTTTTCTACTTGTCATAACATCCACCACTTGAGCATTTTCCCATCATTTGTTTGCAAAGAATTTTGAACTTTGACTCACGATTTGTCTTTATTTCTTGTTTATATATATGTCTGTACAATAATGTGTACACATACAACATAGCATGATTAATAATTTAAACCGGGAATTGGGGCACCTACCTTTTCTGAACTATAGTGCCTATAACAAGTCTAATGAACCGAGTTTCCCACGAGTGCATCATAAAAAGCAAAAGTGCATTGCTTGTAAAAATTATGCCGTTTGTCTGTCTTGCAAAAAAATTAGCCGTTTCAATTCATTCAACATTTTTTTACGCACATAAACAATGATAATGAGAGCTTGGCTTGGAGTTGGTTGGATGTTTTGGATTGGTGTGCTCAAACTGTAATAAAATTAATATAAACAAAGGAAGTGTTTGAAATAGTCTATAACTATAATATCCATTCTTCAATTCAATAAAATTAATGGCCTTCGATATGATTAGTCAATTATTGTCGTATTTGTCATTGACCACAATATTAAGTCAAGTCCCATTTCAACCTACTATATTATAGCGCCCCACCTAACAATCAAGAGGTGTTTCAACCAATCATAATTTGCAACATTGACAATGCATTGCCCAAATGGCTTCTTAAGCAAATACATAGGCGTCCATTATTGATCGTTTTGACGATAAAGAAGTAAAAATGGAAAAATTATTTTACGCAAGGAATTTATCAAAGAAAATGGCCAAGCCAGGCCAGTTTAAAGATAGCTTCCAATTTTATTCTACTTCCTCAAAACAAGACTACAAAGGGAAGCCGTCAGCAGCAGCAGCAATTCCGTTTACCAAAACCAAATCGTTTATGTTCATCAAAAGTGCCTGCAGAGAACAAAACAAGAACAAGAACAAAGGACATAATTTACCATGTTCCTTTGATATCTCATATTATCCCGACGACGACGATCCGATGATTGTTTTAATGTAGTTAATCGACTGTTTGAGGCGATCTACAGAAAATGAGCAGAGATTTATTGAACCAAAACCAATGCCGCATACGGAGTGACGGATTCAAATTCATCCTAAAAAAGCATTCTAATTTACTTAGAAATTTGGCTATGGTTTATTATGCGTGTGTGCTGTTGTCAGACCAGATCAGATCAAAAGAACATGATCAAAATCAAAGCGATTACAAAGCAAACTATTTGTTAAACAGTGTCGCGCTGTGAACTCCATTGTGTCATCATCATTGTATCTTTTTTTGTTTCAATCTCATCATAAACTCATCAAGCCCTTTTTATATTTAAATTATATGCAGCCACCAACCAAACCTCAAGAGAAAAAAACAAATTGAAGGAAAGTTGTAGTTGGTAGTCATCTTTAATGCCATATTTGATATTTGCTCTTGTCCCTTTTTTGTAGTTGAGTTGATGTTGACGTCGAATGCAAAAAAAATGCATGTAATTCACTACTATTCACTGCACCATAATGTTCTAAATGGCTTCAATTTTTTTCTTGAATGCAGTTTATTTTTTTTAGAAAAAATTTCATGTCAAATATGTAATAAGAGAGTGAGTGACGAGGGTGCATCGAGCAAGCGCATTCATCAATCATCATAATATTATACAATCATTTTAATTCTTTAATTCAGCTCATCCTCTATACTATTTAAATGGTGGCATCAGTGACATGATATGATGATATGATATACTTGTAATCACATGGTGTGTGATTGTTGATTGCCTGATTATTTTTGGTTGCTCTTACACTGAACAACTGAACTGAACTGCGTGCTTAACTGAACTTGACTTGTCTTTGACATGCTACAAAAATGAAGATGATGAGGATTGAGGATAATTACAATTACTTTCAATGCTAATAATTTATTGTGGTGATATGATGGTGCATGGTGCTACTTGAGAACCTTGACAAACATGTTGAGAGAGAAATTCTAAAAGGAAACTAAAAAAACTTTTTCAAATTGAAAAAATGCGGCCAAGTTTAACTTTTATAAAAAAAATTGGCTTGACCAACGCCAACGCCATTTATTATTTTGATTCCAAAAAAAATCTCTAAAAATTTCGGTTCGTAAAACTTTTTTTTCAGTCGTTCCAATTTGCCAACTTTTCTTAAAAACTCAAACGTCATAAATATAAAAATCACAGCATGAAATAAATATGAAATGCATTCAAACTTCCCATTAAAAATCACATCATGTTTGTAATCCATTTATACGCTTGTTGCATTTATTTTGCTGGTAGGCGTTGAAGTTGAAGTGAAATATTAAAGTGAGAACTTTTTTTATACTCTTGTTAAAAATTAAATAAAAGGTAACAATTGAAAATATAATAATAATACTATACAATATGCTTGCATAAAACCTCTATATTATTATTACAAGCTTATAAAAGTAACTAATTATTTTCCTGTAATATTACTACTCAATATTACTACCATTCCATTATTACAAACATTTTTATACTGTTGGTTTAGAATATACTTTAGCTTAAAAATACATTCAAAAGAATATAAAATACAAAAATTGCTAAAGGTAATATTTATATTTATTTACTTTTTTATGCATTCATTCCTTAAAGCGAGAGTTTGCGGCACAGCCCAGTTTGAACTACATAAAAATGATTTGCAGCTAGTTGCATTAGATTACAAGCAGAGGCAAATAATACGACCTTGATATAAATTGCACTGCATTCTTAAGCTACATCCCTATATATAGAATCGTGAAGAAATGAAATGAATAAAAATTTATTTAATGCAAAACTTTTGAGAATTGGGAGTGTTCAGTTTTACTTTTCTTGAGCTACATAGTATATACTTAAAACATGTCATCACATCACATCCCATCCCTCTGCCTATAAAAAAAAGTATGTATCATATTCATTCTCATTGTTAAAACAAAGTGTGAATCAATCACAAATGGACAAAATTAGCAATTACACCCCAACTAAAAGGTAACTCTGTGAGTAATTAGCAATGGTAATAATTATATGCCTAGGCACACATTCGTATTTATCATCTTAAATTGCAATTAGCATGAGAATTACATAAGAACCCATTTGGATTTGGAGCAAACTCTTTAGGAGAAAGGATCAAAAAGAAGATGGTGATGATGAAGAGGTTGAAAGGATTTTTTGCATAATTTTGTCTGAGCTGGAAATTCATTTGCATTTTCCGCGAAGACAAGTAGACAATAAGAGGTTTATTGATTTAATGAAGGAGATTGAAGATTGAGAAGACTAAGAAGACTGATCCGCTGACTGCAGCAGTGCAAAAAAATATGATATCACAATCAAATCACGCCTTTTGAAACGACGACTGCTTCATTTATGCGGTGTCTGTAATTTTTTGTTTATTTTGATATTACAACCAGTGAACATCTCTTCTGAATTCATTTCTCGTTTACCTTGATGAGTTGAGAGAGATGAGCAATATAAGTGCATAAATAATCTCCATGTTCTAATTTCGTTCTACACATGATTTTCGAATGATTATTCATATTATTATTTTGCGGTGTAGAGTTTGTATCTTCTTGTGTTTTGAATAAAAAATGTCCTTGTAATGTCAATTGACTTGCTCAAACTTCAAGTGAGAATTTTGGCTTTTGACAAAGTGGAAAATGGGATATTGCTCGAGTATATCATCCCAATGGCGACATGGGAATGAAAGGATGAATAACAAGCGACAAAGGAACCACCACAGATGCGATGTAACATTTCTTGAACTCGGTAAGCTATTGTGTTTATTGTGTTATTGTTGTGCTCGTGAGCAATACATCATGGAAAACATGAAGAGCTACATGTTCTGCTTGATCGAAGATGACTCAAATTATATTTTTTTCTACTGAGATTAGACTCATTTCAGGTACTTTTTGTTTTGAATCTGCTGAAAGCGTTGTCAGATGTTGACGATGGAGTTATAATTTGCAACTTATTTTCTTGGAAGCAGAAGCAGACACAAGGCCTAAATATTATGTTAACAGGAAATAAAATCAAAGATGGAATGTTGCTCCAGCATCTTTCAATAATTGAAGCAAATCAAAAAGATTGGACCATTTAGATTGGAATTGAATTGGAATGCGCTTCATTTCATAACCAAACCACAAGTAATTGAAAATTATAAGCACACACAAATTTATATAACCACTAAAACTCAACCTGAGTAAATCGAGCATCATCATCATCATCCTTTCAAAACTTACACTCAACCAAAACCAAAACCAAGGTAAGATGCCACAACGTATTTATTTGTCACAGGTGCATTTGAATTTAATAGAATGACAAGCCATAAAAACTGTTGTCGTTTTTCAATTTCATGGACGCACGTCTTCGTAAACATCATCCCATCTTTTTTGTTGTCGATGTCGATGATGATGACGACGCAAAGACCAAACCGTTTAGTTTTACTTAATACTATCCTCCCAAAAAAACATTACAACTGCTTAAACTCATGCAGGTTTCATAGAGGTAATATATTTACCTTGAGTTCCTTGAAGGAAAAAAAATCGTGCTTTGGCCATTAAAGAAAGTTATGATCATACCTGTTAAAGAAATGTCATCTGGTTTTGGTTTAAACAAAAGGGTAAACTGCCTGATACCGATGCCGATATTTGTACAACACCTCGAAATGGAAACCATACAAAAATTAAAAATGCACACATATTATTACGCAACACCGAAAAACAAAGGATTCCTCTTGTGCATTTTAGCATTGTCTGAATTGTCTCCCTCTTTCCTTTCATATATTGCATGATGTGATGCGAATTGTGATGCATAAAAGAACCACCGTACAACAATAATGCACTTTTATATCCTTTCTTTCTCTCTGGTATCAAATATCCTTTTGTATTTCAATTGGGATTGCGTAAAACCTACATACATATTTTATTTTAATCAATTGCACCTGCACATGCGATGCAACTCATCTTGTTTCTTTATAAATAAATGTATTCATTCATAAAATATTGTTAATATCATTAAAAATAATTATTTATATTTTATACTTTTCTCACTCCCTTTGTTTAACACTGGGTTTAATTAACGACGGAAAAATATTATTCACTCATCGCATCGTCCATTTTTGCGGATATTATTATTATATTAGAGTGTCGATGAAGTTGAATAGCCTTGTTCTTTTGAATTATAATAAATGTGACGGCGTCAGTAAGCAGTCGACGTCGACACGACATACAAAACATAGTAGGTGATAAATTTGAAATGTGCAACGCAATAATAATAATATTATCATATCATGATATACCTACTTCTTAATGATGACATTATATCACTCACTGCTGCTGCAGCTCAACGCCACTGAGTATTTCCTTGATTAGCATATCAATTTCCAATGAGCTTGCAGTTTGCATATTTATATAGTAAAAGTATGGTAAAATTTAATTAGTTTGCTATCACCATAATTATTTTAGTTCACTTCTTTGAAAATTTGAAATGAAATGATGGTATTTACTTTATGCGAATAATAATGAAGTGCTTAACTAAATTGCTCGATGGTGGAATAGATTGGATTTGGATAACCAAATCAATAATTGCTTGAAGGTTTCTTCTCTTGAAAATTAATATGGTTTATACTTGACATAAGAATCTTAATCATCATCCTATTTCTTTTTATTGACAGAAGATAATCCCAATCGGTCAGCTGCCAATGCTAAGCAGATAGGGAAATATATTTATTTTGTAACGTCTGTTTTGTGTTTGTCAATGTCTCGTGTAAAATTACAATTTTCATTTTTGCATGTTAAAATTGCTACTGACCATTTCCCAATTTCCTTCCGTACTTGGGAAGAATTGAAAAGGGTTCTCATATCATGCAGCTTACTAGCTAGTTCCTTTCGAATGCATTTTATTTCCTTGATTTGATTCGATATCAGATTTTTTCTTGTATCAAATCCCATTTTTGTTGTGCTTGCATGAGTTTTACATTACAATTTACATTTTTACATCCATCCATCATCACCATCGCCATCAGATACAATTTTGAGATTTGAAGATAAGAATAAAAGTAGACCTAAAGCAAAAGCATACATATCAAAGCCTGCCAACGCCAACCACATTCTTTACTTCTTAGGCAGCCCGTAGAGCCCTGTTGCTGCAAGCAGCCCTCACGCTGATAATTATCTTCATAATCACTCCATTTACAACCATATTAATTATAACTAGTGCACTTTCATATTCACTCGAGAAATAAGACGTTGCTTTTTATTTGTTTCGGTGGGCTGCTGAAGCTGACTTGGCCTGATGATGATGATGATGATGCTTAGGTATCTTCAGAAAAAAGAAAGACTACCAACTCAACAACTAAACAACAACAGCTACAAATAATCCCTGTGAATAATCAAACCAATTTGTACAAACGCTACAAAACGTTTTTCATGATAAAAATAATATATAAAGCTGCTGCTGCTGACCAAAATAAAAAAAGTCTCAGCTGAAGAAAAATCGCACTTCTCATCAAATCTGAGGGAGCCCTGCCAAAGTATATAATTCAAAGTCAACGGAAAGTAAAAGGAACGATATTTATCTCTATCTGGCAGGCAGGGAATTACTTATTGTAATAATACAAAAAATGCCAAAAGGATTCAGCTGCAATTGTGTACTTACTTTATTGCTTATCTTTTCAGTTTGAAAGTTAGGTTGAGCAGCAGCGTTGTGTTTTTACAAACCGATGTACCTATTACAAACCAGACCAGACCCCTCAAACGCGTGTAAATACAATATGTAACGTAAAAATTCAACAAACAATATACAATGCCCATGCATGTTTTACTATATAATTCCTATCATATCATGAATGAGTTGTAGCTTTAGCTTCTTACAATAAACCAAACCAAACCACACAATAACAATACTATTATGTCCATCCGTAACAATCATGGTGATGTGATGTGTGATGGGCTGTGAGAAATAAAGCAGAGCAAAATTCATATAAGAGCCTGAAAAAATAAACTGACTATAACTTTTCTGCTAAGAAACAAACCCTTTACAATTTACAATACTATGAACAACGTCGATAGGATGATCGTCCCATAATAAAAACGGCATGAGTGACTTGACTGACTCACTGACTCACTGGCTTGGCTGCATGTAGACAGACCAGACCAGACCACTTACCCTTTCATTACAATCAAATGCAACCCTTTTAGTGATATAGCACACATTTTTGCACTTCTCTCTCAAAATTCTGATACACTTTACAAACTTCTTGCTTGTGTTAATGTTCCATTGTATTGTATTTATGTATTAATGTATGTATATAGAATATTAGTGTTTAATATTGCATTTTGCATTGCATGATTTTTATGCTAATTCTTTGACAGGGAGTCTCTAGAGCTATAGCTACTACTACTCTAGTCAGCCAAGCCACTATGCCACTACTCCTTTTTTCTTTTGATGATGGTCGACGACGGAGATAATTCAGTCCGTACAATTTTCATATACAACAATAAAAAGTTAAGTGATTCCACCTTCTTTGCTTCATTTACCTTTGAGCTCTCATCCGGATCGTGTGACAAAAAATTTAGATAGGCAGGCAAACCATTAAGTGAAGGTACCTTTTCCTTTTGAAACAAATAAAATCATTATTATTGGACTCTTTTTCAAATTGGTTTTCAAAGTGTTAAATAAAAGTGTTTGTGGTGATCTGGTAATCAATTAATTTTGATTATTAGAAAATTAGTTTCCTTAAGTGCTCTCTCAAAAGGAAATCGGATCCGATCCGGAGGGATTAAATATTTTGGAAAAATGCGGTGGGCGCTGGTAAATTGAGCAAAAAAAATATTAGTGAAAAGTGGACATTTCTTTTGGAAATGAAAATATTTTTGTGGTTGGTTTTTGGTTTCTGAGAAAAATTTCCATTTCCTCCTTTCTTTTTGCTTGTTTATTTTTGCGCAGGTATTCTTATTGGTGAGTGTCCTCGTGAGCCAAGTTCTGGCTCAGGACTCCACAGAAGATTCTCCAGCACCAAAGCGAGTACTCAAAAAGTACAGGGTACGACGACCTGTTGTTGTAGATGATCAAGGGAATGTTGTACGATCTGGACCACCACGGCTTCGAAGGGTGAGGGTGAAGCAACCCCGACCAACAGTTGAAACTGCTCAGTTGAGGGCTAATCCAGCTCAACTTGTGACGGTATCTAGCAGCACCTCATCCCAACAATCAACCCAGCCTATTGTGATTTCCTCCAATCCCCCTCGTGTCCGTGCCCAACAACAACAACAACGGGAACAACAACAAGAACGACGTGACCGCAATGAACAACAAGAGCGAAGGGAACAACTCCAAGAACGGAGGGAACAACAGCGCGTTGAACAACAAGAAAGGAGGGAATCCCTAAGAGAGAATCAGCTTCAACAGGTCGTGGTAGCCACAACAGCAGCTCCAGTCGCAAGACCTCAACCCCAGCCTCAAATCCAGCACCAAACTCGGGTGAATATTCCACAACAACAACAGCAGCAACAACAACAACAACAATCCAGAGTGCTCCAAGTTCAACAGCCACAACAAAAAGCGAGATTCCCAGAACAGGTCAGAATTTCAAAAAAAAATCTCATAATTCCCACTTCCCACAAAATAAACATGTCTCTCATGTTTTTTTGACAAATTTCATCGCAATATTCCCCCATAAAAATTGGTCATTCGCATAAAACAAATTATTCAAAGTTGTTTATGAGTTAGCTAACCAAACCATGCCATAATATTTTATGCCCAGTGTATAATTTTCATGTACAAAAATGGCCTAATTACAATTTATGTGGGCTAGCCCCTTAAAAAAATTCTGTCAGTCAGTTTTGCTGCAGGTAGTAGAGAGATGCAGATGATATCTTAGGTAGATGGTGGTGAGCGGTGTGGTCTATGTCTATTTGGTCTCTCCTTCTTCTTTGTCAGCTTATGGTTCATTCCACAATATTTATGATGATGAAGAGGCGTGCACACCCGTTACTTTACTGTACAACTACTGTATAAAAGAGTGCGTGCGTGCGAGTCAGAAACGGACACGAAATTAAGTTAAGTTAT
The DNA here is from genome assembly GCA_964034955.1 of Orchesella flavescens. Taxonomy (NCBI): domain Eukaryota; kingdom Metazoa; phylum Arthropoda; class Collembola; order Entomobryomorpha; family Orchesellidae; genus Orchesella; species Orchesella flavescens. The sequence goes on along the minus strand of OZ035958.1, from coordinate 30,321,661 downwards.
ATCATCATCATCATCATCACCATCCTTATTCAACAACAATGTTGGGGCTGATGTTGATATATCTGCACTTAATTATATCATCATTTTTTATGTTGGTCGCAAAACTCAAACACCAACCAACACTCTATTCTTTCCGTCCACTTTTTTGATGACTTTGTTTTTTTTGCTCAACTCCAACACCAATCAAAACGTTTGCGTTTGACTTGACAGAAGTAGTGCGGGCTTGAAATGAATTAAGATGAAAAGGAAGCAAAAAGGACGTTCAACGTTGAATGAATGAATGAATGAAAATGAATTGAATGGTGCAATAAATGTTTTCAAAATAAAGTAGAGTGCAACACGCACTTTTCCGTTCAAAATAAAAATAATTCTCTTTTTGCTCCAAGTCCAGTTTGCAAAAAAACTTGTGGAAGTCCAAATCCATCTATCTTAATTATTGCAGAAATTAGGAAAATAATAATAATGGAGGACGATGATGATGATGATGATGAATAGTGAACTTGTTTATTTGAACGATGATTTGATAACCGTTACGTTTAAATAATATGTTTTCCAAATCCAATCCAATTAGACTTTTCCTTGGCCCTCCATAAATCACTTTTTCTTCATGACAGTCTACGACGACGACATGTTAAGGAAATGATGCTACCTAAATCAAGTCAACATTTTGTTTTTTTACAAGAAAAAAGTTTAACTTTACAAATCTGTTGGTTTCGTTTGGTTTTGAAACAAAATCTCTACAAGCTAAAAAAAACTGTTATATAACATAACAATAACAGCATAGAAAAGAAAGTGTAAGTTGGTCTGGTCTTCTTGTTGGATTTGGCTTTGGCTACAACTCTTCTCTTCTAAAAGTAAAAAAAGTTACGTACATTTTTTTTTAACTTTTACGACTATTCTTTATCAACTATCAAGTTTCAAAGACACCCAACCCTTTAAAGTTGCCAAGAAAAAGAAAAACACATTTCAGCACATTTTATTCCTCTCTCTCCCATCTTCATTTTAAATAGGCAACGTCAAGCATGCTCAAGTTCGAACTGAAATATGTACATTGCATTGTATTGGTGGTGTGGTGCATGAACACTGGCAATAAAAATATCTACTTTTGTTTCTTCTTATGCATAATGCAAAAACTAAAATATATTTTACTCTAAGTGGATCTAATAGACAATATGATGATGATTTTTGGGGCTCCCACGGGACTAGGACAAAGTCAGATGGAGAACAGAGTTGAGAATATAGGGATTTTAATAGGCCATTTTTTCTGTACAAATAAATTGACTTGTTGAAAAGGAATGGCTGAGTCAAAGTCAAGCCAAAGCCGTAAAAACAAAGAGCTATATTGTTTTGCTTTAGTTAAAATGTAATAAACAGAGCAGATTTTAAAGGCCAGACGTAAAAAAAAAGTAACTGTCAAAGGATATACGATCCTCGATCCCCCACTCCAAAGATAACTGTAATGATTGTAAATGATAATAATAATGCAAACTGCTTTTATTCTGCTTGGGGTAACTAGTAAATTACTTTTTTAGTGATGGAGAATGACTCTCCTCCTCTCCTTCCAATAAAATTATTTGTTTTAGCTATCCCAATAAATTTTAATTATTGGGTTTGCAACCTGTGTGGTTCTCTCCCCCCTGCTTGTCCCATTGATAATAATCATAGGGGGAATTGATAATCGAGGGAGCAGCAGAGCAACACAGCACTACTTTACGACAGAAATATATTATTGTTCTCTTTGTTTCTGCGGTTTGGTTCTTTGGCAAAGAAGTTTGAGCAAGCCAAAAAAAACCTTCTTTGATGATATTCTTTGGGGACCGGTTAACCATTAAAAGAGGAGTGTGCATCTCAAACCTCTCTCTCTCTCTCAGTATACTTTTGTCGCTTCAGCAGAAAATTGGGACTTTCACGTTGTCTCTTATTGGATTACACTTCTTCTTCTTCTTGTTAGGTTGTCGTTATGCAAGTGTGTTCTACCGTAAATGGAAAAGGCAAGAGTAAAAAGAGCTGTGGCGTAGTAGAAACCATAAAGAGTGTAAAAGTGTCTTTTTATATGCATAGGACACAGGACACATGCTATTATTCCATCGCCGTCCCGCAGTGCTTATATAATATACGTTATATGTATCCCACCGCAAAAACAAAACCCAAAGATGACACGACACTTGACACCATTATTCACTCCACAACATTTTATTGACAGCCCATGCATTTTCATGAGCTCATGACTTTGACTTTTGAGACTACTTTCGGAATATTAGCAAGAAAAAACAGAGTTGGTAAAAGGTTCCTTAAAAGGAAAAGTCAACCTGGTGAACTTCATGCTTGGATTGCCTCTTGGCTTGCTCACCATACCACCATTCAACATTTTAATGGAGAATTAATTCGCACGCTTCATCCCATTTTATTTGGAGAGGCATTATTTTTTTTGAAAGTGCGCGCATTTTTTTTGAGAAAAAATATTTTACAAAGAAAAATAAATGTGTGGTCTGGTTGGATGATGTTGGATTGGAGAGCCGCTAATTGTGTTCCAAAGTATTTTTTCTGCTCATCGGAAATAGCAATCACAATCAGCTAAAGTAAAGCTGCTCTGTAATGAAATAAAAAGGGTTGAGAATAAGGTTGAGCATTGGTATTGGTATTGGTTTTGCTAACCAAAGAAGATGAGGAAGATTTAGTTAAGAGCAGCTATAAAATACAATTTATTTCCTTAAATCGATCCAATCTCTTACAATATTGGCGGCTGCTGGAGTAAGAGCACAATACTTTTCTCTTGGAAAAAGCTACATATATCCATCCTCCGTTTGGCCGCATTTGTAAAGAAACGGAGATGAGGGAACTTGGCCAAAAAAATCCCACGACAATAAAACCGTCGCCTTTTCACTAGACAAAACGCAAAACTCAAGATTTTTGTCTGAGATGCAATGGCAAAAAATACATTTAGGTTTTTTTTGTGTCCCATCCGCAAAAGCCGACTCTCACGTTTAAAAGGAAATGCTATTGCTTTCCTCGATCTCCTCTTATTCTTCTGCATTGCAAAACCTAGCAAAATCGAAATGCAGGGGAAACGCGTGTCTCCTTTTTTTGTGGGGGTTTTGGTTCTCGTTCTTGTATAAAAAAGCGATAGTTTTTTCCTCTTCTTTCTCTATCCTTTTGAACTGTAAAAGAAGGAAAGGCTTTCCTTTTGGTTGGGCAAGTTCAGTTCAACTCAAGTAAGTAGAACAAGTGGCCTCTGCCTCTAACTTACTTAAAACTTACGGGCATATAATGTAGTGAAGAAAAAGCATCTCATCTCATCTTAAGATTTCTTCTAAGGAATAAAAAAGGGCAGAGCACTACTTCCTCTCTTTGTTCCTTTGCAAGAAGAGAGAGAGAGAGAAAAAAAAATCTCCTCCGGTTATCAAATTATTAGGGGATTTATTGCGGTAAATTAAAATTGATAGCATTCTTTTGTCGCCTTTTTAAAGAGAGGGCTTTTACTCAAAAGACAAATTTCCCCTTTTTTCTACTCAACTCCAACTCCAACTCCCCCATTCAATGGAGGATAGGTTTTCTTTGATAAAATATAAAATGGAGACAAAAAACAGGGGAAAATTCAATGGAAATGAAAAGAAAAAACGTGGAAAAAGTGATTTTTCTCCGTTATCCTTTGGAAATGGAACATTACCTACATTTTAGGTCAAATACGAGCATGGGCTAAAGAACATCTGCATGGAAATTTTTATTTTGTGGTGTACAGGTCTTTGGGTTTGAGTTGAGTTTAATGGACCCATTTTCGCACATTTTATTTTATGCTAATGACTGCACCACACCAGAACAGACCTCTAGACCTGCTCAAACTATATACACTTCATTGTGAAATGAAACGAAACAGTAATGAAATTAAATTAAAATGTCTCGTTTCCTCCTTTTTTCTTTTGAAGCAGTTTTGCCTGGCCCTAATGGAATTATGCGTAATTACATTACTCCCATCAAATTGAATAATGATGACTTGAACATGACAATTCAATGCATCGTTTTTCTTTTGAGGGAAGGCTCATGGTATTTGTGGTTGTGGATTGAAATGGAGGTTTTTATGCAAATTACTTTGGGTTTGAGGTTAGTGTCGCATACAATACATGCCGGTACTTTAGTTAACTTGCATCGGCATCTCCTCTGCGCCATTTAACGTGCATCCACTTAATTTCTAGTCAATTTTTCAAAGTGATCCAATCCACATCAACTTTAGTGTTTCTGTTTTTATGAATGAGTTGGGTGGCGTTCGTGAATTTGGATGAGTTCATCATCATCATCATGATGATTATGTTGAGAATGGGAACTATTTTTCATCTCAAACAAAGACAAACTCTGACTATCAATAATTAGATCCAGCTGGGCAACTTTGAAGTTTCGCATGATTTGGCTTGTGGCAATCCCAATCGCTCTTTTGAGAAAAAGGCTAATGGGATTTTTAATCAGTTTTTATGGAGAACACTTTTATAACGGAAGCGGCATTCGCATTTCCTTCAGAAAAACACAAGAGCTACGGGCTACGTTCGTACACTGCCTAATGACGCTGTGATGATTATGATTGCAGTTTAAATATGCTAATGCCTAACAAACGACGATGGTGATGATGATAAATGAGGAGGAACCCCAATTGAGTTTTATGACTATTTGATTATTAAAGCACATGGTTATTATTACTTGTGCATAATTTTTATGTTGACCAATGACCACCCAATTTAAAACTAAATTATTCATGACGTTAATGACGACTTTTATTATTAGCAGAATTATTTCAAGAAGGATTTAATAGGTTATGAGCTAAGCTAGCCGGAAGAAGGATTTAGAATGTAAAAACATTTCGTAACAAAACCAAACCAAATCACTATGAGATTAATAGCTGCTCAACATTATCATGAGTCGATAATTGATGTCGGTGTCATGATTGAGCATGAACTCAAAACAATGAAAGCGTCCATCTTCTTCAATAATTTTACTAAAAAAAATAAATACCAGGCGAGAGCAGACCAGGTCATTTGTTAATCTCTTCGTGTTTAACCCATTAAGTGTTGCTGTTCGATAAATTAAATGGGATCGTTCGTTCGTTTCGTTACCCCATATATATGTATTGGGAAAAACTGATCAACTATTGCAGAACAAGTTGATGATGATAGCCCATTTTTGGACACATTTTTTACTATTGAAATGAGGACCAGGAAATCAAAAAGTGTGAACATGAATTGACTAGCTAATGAGATGAAATTAGCTCATTTCATTCATCTTCCCCACACTTATTTAAACACTCCCTACTTGAGTTGATGAACTGATCTAGTCACTCACTCAACAGTCAAACAATTGGGGCTTCTGTTCTGTTCTATCTTCTATCTCTTGAATATCTTTCGCAAAAGACAACTTACAACTGATGCTCATGCTCATTGTCTACTTATCATCATCTCACTCTACAACTTTTTCATATGATTGCCAACAATGCTTCTGATTGTGATAAAGGAGTGGTGATATGATGTGAATTGTGATCGAGTGCCAAGCCAAGCCAAAAACCTAAAAAGGACCAAACCAATATTAAGATAAGATAATATAATTATTGATCATCATCACTTGGAAATTGGTTCGCGTTAAAATAAATTGTGAATGAATGAGATGAGAAGTGAACTATATTTTTCAAAATATGCAAATGTAACTAACACATTGGGCATTGGGTCATGCAATATATTTAAGAAGCTCCTTCACATTTTTCTTTGATGAAACAAAACGGGAAATTAATGTATGACGATAGGAGAGTAGCTGCCACTCGCTTGGTCACACACCAACCAACCAACCAACACCAGAAATGATAAGTAGAAAAAGATAACAAGCTCATGACAAATGTCTTATATGATGGGAGCAGTTGTTGTCTATTATAGAATGTAGACTAAGGTTATCGGGAAGAATTATGTATGTATTTGTGCAAGTCGTTTCCTTTTCGATCATCGGCAACTGATAAGAAGCTATTATTACTTACATGCCGCATACGTGTGTGTGGGTCTCTCATCTTTTGATTTGCATTATACTGCATGCGATGCAATGGATTGCATCGCATCGCTATGGCATGGCGTGCACTTTCATCATTTATCGGTCAACTTGTCTACTTTGTTGTTTGTTGTGTAGCAGGTTTGATATTATAAAAGCGAGCTTAATGCAATGAAATAATGCAGTGCACTGCCTATATATACGGCCATACCTTCCTCATCCTCATTATTAGGTAGGGAATATTGAGTTAGAGTTAGTTAGATGGCAAGAATAAAAAAAATATACTTATTCCTGCTCATTACTTACAATAGATTACCGGTATTGCATGCACCAACGTTTCTGCACGTCTCATTCATTGAGAGTGCAAAAAGTCGTCAGCAAATAAATGGCAAACACACAATATCAATAATAATTATTATGCAACTTTGAACTGGTTAGATCATTCAGAGTAAGTAGCACTGCTAAGTATAATATTATGTTTGAGTATTGCGACGAAATGGGTTTTTCGTTTTGTACTACTTTTTTACTACGTACATCATCGTCATTTAAAGGTGTAGCAGCTTCAGCACAAACGAAATAAATGCGTCTTTGATGTGATAGTGATGTAATAACGCTTTAGAAAAACTTGAAACGGTTAAAGTTGAAGTGCAATAATAATAATAAATATAAGGAGCAATAATAATGATATTGCTTTATGTACAGAAAAAGTAAATCTTGGATGGGCAGTTAACAGGTGGCAAAAGTTGTGCAAATATGTAAGAAGGTGCGTGCGTGTTTGCTTGGTACGATGATATGAAACAGTTTCCTTCGTGCTAATGATGATGTGAGTCAGCAGATCAGAATCATGATATAATTTTGGGAGCTCCTTCAGATGTTCAGAGGAGTTCGCCGTCATCGCTTGACTTGACCTCTTATTTTTTTTACTCACCAGAGAGTATTTGCATACATGATTAAATATCTTGCGGCGAGCGAGGGAAAAAAAGCAAAGGGTGAAAATAAATTATGATCATTATACATAATGCAAAGGACATGTGCATAAACAGAGGTAATTTTAAGGGTTACGCAAAAACAATATTATTTGTTTGCAAAGGAATGTAGAAAATTGAATACATATTCATTCACTGCCCGGTGGTATGGTATGGTAGAACAAAATAGTTATCATTCCCTGAAACTCATGTAATCAAAACAAAAACATGCTTATTATTTTCTAGAAATGCGGATTGTGCAATGAAAAAGTAGACATGGGTTGCACCAATGCCCAAATATTGCGAATAGTCCCAAATAAATCAATCTGAAATTGATTTTTTTTGGATTGCCATGATTAAAAATTGATTTTGATTTTGCAAATAATGCAGATTAACTTTATACAAGGAAATTTGATTCAATTTCAATATATTTTTCTTCTTCTAGATATATGAGGATGCTCCCCAAGTGATTGAGCCAGTTCGTACCGTGCCCACCTACAGACAAGCTACCCCCTCCGCAAGTCGTCAAGCTTTGTTGGCAAATGTCAACTACAAATCTCGACCCAGCAGTAGCTCAGTTCAAGCTCTTGATGATGAAGATGAGGATGGTCAAAAGGTTGGAACAATCAGAAACTATTCTCATATCAATGAAGATGGGTCATTCACATTTGGATATGAAGCAGCGGATGGCTCATTCAAGGAGGAAACAAGAGGAATTGACTGTGTTGTGAGGGGAAAATACGGGTAAGATGAGACAAAACCAAGTCAATAGAAAAAAGAAGAAAATAAAAACTTTTACTTCCACATTTCATACATTGTTTCATTCATGCAAATGAATGAATAATTAACAAGATTTGAAACAATGGGACAAGAAGGTATTTGAGATTTCTTAGATGGTAGATTAGTAAACAGCTTGCTTTTGCTTTCATCATCATCTCTTCTTCGTCATAATTTTTATTCCTTTCATTGTTTCCCTTTTCTTTATGGTGGTGGTGGTTGGAAGAGGCGTGTATTTAAGTGGAAAACCAACACATTTTTCACAACATCTTCTTGTGGTTCTTGGTGATTGAACAAGAGTTATTGCTTATGATAATATCTTTTGATGCGGCAAGATGCTCAGCAGGTGCTTGTCACAGACAGCTTGAGCTTTACGCTGCTGCTAGAGCATTTCCATGTTTTTTTGAGAAAAAAAGGAATGTCCGATGATGAAGAGAATGTGAATATGCATATATGTATTTATTATAATTTTATAATTGAAATGAATGAAAGTATTTACATATTTCTTCTCAAGACTTAAAAAATTATTCAAAAAAGACAAACGATATACCAGTGTTTTTGTCACTGGGAATTACAAGAGTTTTTCTATGGAGGAGTTGGTTGTTAGTTGATTAAATATGTACCCTTTGGACTAACTGCTGTGCAACATAAAAATTATACATTTTTGCACACATCACATGTATGTGCATGTCATATTTCATTTGATGACGGGTGTGCGTGGGAAACTTTCATGATGATGATGATGGAGATAACTAATTTTTTTCTGGCGAATATCAAACTCAAACATGCATTTTTATATTATTGCAGCTTCTCCTGATGCGAATTGTGATGTTAAGCCATTTTTCAACTTTGCTTTAGAATGTGGAGCAACCACATAAACATAAACCTATTTTAAAGGGGTAGGCAGTAGTAGGCAGGCTAATAACAATATAGGAATAAATGACAAGCAAACACAATTATTAATAGTATGTCTATATTTAATGCCGATGCGATGCAAGAAAGAACGGTAAATACTAAAGAGGAGGTGGATGATTGCAGCTGCGACTTTGAGTTCCCTTTGTCCCTTTCGTTTCCATAAACAAATGAATGAAAAAGATGTAAATCAAAGAGTTTATATGAACAGGAGTTCACAATACTTTCATTTTAACTACAAAAGACAGTTACAATTACTGATTGTTATTATGTACTTACGCAGTGAGTCATAATAAAATAATTTCTTCATTTGATCATCATCTGTTACAAAAGAAACCCGTAAAGATTTGCAATACTTCTTTGTAGAAAAGTGCGTAGGGTTTTGATTGTGGTATGATTATGGGAGATTCCTAAAACATATTCTGTAGGTAGGTACAAATATGCCTGTTAATTTTAATAAGAATCAAAGAATCCTAATTAAACGCAGGTATTACTGAGGTAAGATGAGACTGAGAATAAGATGAAGCAGTTAAATCTATTAAATCAAATCAGTGTGCTATTTTTAGCAAAGGCATTGTTTTCGTTTTATAAGCTTTTGTGTTTAATTTAGTTGGGAAGAAAAATGAGATCAATTTTGTGATTAATTGAAAATTGCACACCTTAAAGTTGGGATGGTTGATAGTATAATCTATTCATTAATTTTGGTCATCATATCGCGAGTCACGACCGAGTTTTAGGCTGATGATATTGATCTGATCTGCGACTGTTGCGGTGCGTATGAAATACCTACAAACAAAGGCAGCAGTTGTTTCAGATTCAGAAGACTGACCTACATATCATATCATTTCTGATGCTAATGTGACTTTTAGTTTCAAGAAGACTAGGCGAGGTAGCCAAAACCAAAAAACCAAGCTACGATATTGTCGATTGATGCCCGCAAGCGGCGTAGTTCCCAGTGACGCCTTATTGCGTTGCACATATTATCATATTGCTTTGTATTATTATTTGCAAGCCTAATAAAATGCGAAATAATGCATTCTTGTTGCGTAACTTCAATCAAACACTCAAATTCATTCATACATATTCAGACATGCGTTAAGGGCTCTTCTAGAAATCAAATAGGCCGTTCTTTTTAGCCTTTTACACGTTTCGTTATGTCAATTCTTTAAATGAAAGTAAAAATCATGATATTTGGCTTGGCTTGACTTGACTTTTGTGGTTTGGTTTTGGTTTCTATTTAATCCTATCATATCGCATCACTATCGCTTAAAAGCAAGACATGATATGATAATATGTTATCAAAGGAAGGCTTTGGCTTTTAGGAGTAACCCTTGCCTTTGCCTTGTGAAAAAAATGGAGCAACAACTCTGCAACCGTCCATTTCTTCAGCAGCCCAACCAAACCAAACCAAACCACAACTTCAATTAAGAACAAAGTGGACAAATGAATGGGGCAAGAACGACAACGTGACAATTTTGACAATGTCATAATCTCACTACCAACTACCACCTGATTAGAATTGTATTGTGAGGCTTAATTAGTGATATGCGAAGGGAAAGGTCTCTTTTAGATCGTTTTCAATCGTATCGTGGGATAACAACCTTACGCATTTTTTTTGAAAGCCTGGGATATATCTTTCTTGTAAATACTTTTGACTTTTGTCTTTGATTACAATTATGAACATATTGTGTTCTCTCTCCCCCTCCATTCTAAATAGGTACGTTGATCCAGACGGTGTTCGCCGAGAATTTGAATACGTTTCGGGTAACCCTTGCGACCCTAATGCGCCCAAGGAAGAATTGGAAGAAGAAGAGGAAGATGAAGCTGCTGCCCCACCACCAAGACCATTGCTCCGTCGCATCCGCCCACAAATCAATGATGACCAGTTGCAAGGACTCCAACAAGTTCGTGAGGAGGCTTTGAGCGATGATCAACTCAATCAGTTTGTTCGCCCGGTGCCAAGGTTAGTAGCAGTATATTATATTCCATATAAATAATCTCCCATTATTCCTCTGATAAAAATAGGTGAAGCCGTTATAATTATAATGATAATGGTTGCCTGAGGTTAAAATGTTTTTGTGCTAAAAATACAAAGTTCCTTCATAAAAACAAGCACCTGAAGCAAATTGCAGAAAAGGTGACATTGAAAAATTGAAATGGTGCTGTCTACCACTTAAAAAGAGGTGTATTGTTGACTGATATTGAAAGAGATAGGTCATTTTATGGTTTTCATATATATATTGTTTACTTACAAATAAGATGGTAATTTTTATAGTCAAGTGAGTAGAAGGAAATCTTTCGTCTTAAATCCATTAAAAAATACGTAGGTACAGATGAGATGATGGGTCGTTAATTTTTGCAGGAGAGAATGCTAATGAAAAATATGACATTAGAAAGTTTCCCATAGTTGATGGAACTTGTGCTGATGATCAACTATTTATTGAATCAAGTGCCTAGCTAGATCCGATGTAAAAAAGGAAAGGCAAAAGTTTATTCTCACAAGAAGCTCACCTCAACTTAATCACGACCTTAAACACTGTCATTGTCATCCATTGTCAGGTTTTTTCACACTTTTGTAAACACAGTCAATAAGCAAAGTTTCTTTGATTAGGGTAGGGATTCATATATAATACTTACGTGTTTTATGAGGTTTGAACAAGAACATAAGCTATTAAAATTTGACCTGATTCAAGGTCACCTCTTCTTAGTAACAACGTCGTTAATCATGTATTAAATGTTATGAGAGTGACAGTGAACTGGCTGAGGACTCTATAAACAAGTTGAAGATTTTTATTTTCTAATACCGTGGGAAAATACCATTCTGATGCAAAACAAATTGACTATTATTATTTTTGTAGACAAAGGATTACCCGTCCACAACAGCAACAACAACAACCATCACCTCGACCCCGCATCCGCATCACCACCGCTCCACCAACCCTCTCACCTCGAACAGAGTCACCAGCTTTGATCATCCGTGAGCGCCCAGTTTCCATCAGACCTCAAGTTTACCAAGAGCCAAGTCAGTCTCTGGACAACTCTGATGCACGTGGAAGCCGCCTTTTCAACTTTGACACGGAGGTGCAACGTCTTTCTCGTCCTATTTCTCAGCCTCAACCATTGTATGAGCAGCCACTGCAAGTAGTCCAGCGTCATCCTTCCCCAACTGTCGCTACTCAACCAAGCCGTCAAGTATTTGGTGGACAAGCCTTCCGTGAATCCAACTTTGCTTCTCCAACCGCCCCAAGTCCCACTGCACAAGGCTCCTCCCAAAAGAATCCCAATTTTGGACGCTACCGCACAGAGCTCGTCTATGATCCATCCAGTGGACAATACACTTCCGTCGTTGTTCAAGCTATGCCCCACTCCAATCAAGAGATTGAGCTGACGCAAAAGCTCCGTGCTTTTGTTGAGCCTCAGAGATCAAACCAAGTTCAAATTTCAAACTTTGGTCAACCTCAAATCCAGTATTATACTAATACCGCCCAGCCAAGTCCACAGGGCCCCACTCAAGCATCCACGCCACAACATCAGCTTCATCCACAGAATCAAATTGACCAGTTTTTGGCAAGAAATGCTTACGCCCAACAGAATCTGGAGGCTCAGCAAGCTCGCCAACAACAAAATAACCAACAAATTTCAAACTATGACACTTTTGCACCTCCCCATTCCCAGTTGAGGGCTCAATCTCCAAGTCCATCTTCACCACCTCACCATCAAGTGGCTCCCCAACAACAACAACAACAAGTTCATCATTTGCAACCACAACATCAGCAACTTGAACAGCAAAGAACGTTCCAGTATCCGACGCAAACAATTGATACCTCCGGAAGAAATCCAGCTAATGGACAAATCGACGCTTTTCTTCGCTCCTTAAATATTAACATTTAAAATTGACATATCTGGAAGAAGCCGACAAAAAAGAACTGATTCTAGCGTACTAAAAAAGATTGCATACTTGGATGATAAGCACCCACTAATTTTGGGGCATTATGTTATGTATGTGTCATTGTTCATAATTGATAATATTTTATAGCAATTAGGATAAAGCGTCCGTTTGTTCGTTGCGGTTTGATTGTTCGTTTGATGATGAAGATGATGAATCTGAGCCAGTTTGCCATAAAAATATTTTGTTGTAGTGCAAGACTTATCGTAAGATAAATATAAGCCAACTATCTTTTATATCTCTGTTTTCTTCTTTATAAGTATTCTTCCTTTCTGCTGAAAGAAATATCAGTACAAAATATGTAGCTTCCTTCTCCATCTTATCTTTTGTACAGTGACGTTTATCTTGTTTGTGTTATGTGAGACCCGAAGAATTTAGAGAGCTTTATAATTTCCATGAGTAAAAAGTCAACCCATGACCTTCACTATCTTACCATAATTCCATTTACCTTATCTTCCTACCTCTCTTCTACATTACAATATACACCTTAATTTTAATTAAATCTTGAAAAATGAGCTGTCAAAGAGTTTTCCATAAAAAAAAATGCAATATAACTGTATAGGTAAAATAAAGTTTACGCAAAAACTCTTAGAACACTCATCTTAATTAAGATTAAAAGCTTATCATGTCATTATACAGTGATTTGATTTGTAACTAATAATATAATAATTATTATTGTCCTCCTACTTTAATTATTATTAAATAACTAAAATAGAAAAATGAGTTAGTAAATTAAAAACTTGTAAAAATGAAGTTTTCACATTTTCGACAATAAAAAGGAGATTTATAGCGATGCAAAAATGGGATGAGTTTGATTTTCACTAATTTAAATTAAATTTTTTCATGCAACATTACATCCTTTTTAAATGTATTTTTTTAGCATTTAAATAAAAAAATATCACAGAAAATGGGAAAGGTCATTGACCCACTGATCTCTACTTTTTTTCCATCGTCCATCATGCGTCCGGGGAGGCTTTTTGCCTCGAAATTTGTGAGTGAAATCGACGTTTTCCTAAAAATATTGAGTTTGATGCACAAGCAAGCGGATAGGTGAAAACAGATGGATTTTTGGTTCTCTGGTTTTCCAGTTTTGTGAAAAACATTCGCGTTTGAAGTTACTACTGATGATAACGTTTGAGTAAGGACCTCACTTTTCTCACCATGTCTTATTCCTGCAGATAAGATAGAGTTGAGAGTGGTTTTGATTGATAAGAAATATTACGGTTTTTATAACTTCAAAAAATGAGGGGTGGAACGGAGCGTTTAGGGTTTTTACGAACATTTCACGTAGTGTTTTGGATTATCGTGAGTTTGGTCTTATCACTGGATGACTTATCGGAAGGAATTTGGCAGAGTTGTACTGAGCTTCCAACATTACCTGGACCGATCCCGAGTGGTACTCAGCGTTATGATATTTTAAGATTGAGTAAACCAAGTAAGTTTTTCAGTTTCAGCTTCACGATAATTTCATTATTTTGATTATTTGTACCATCCATTTTTAGAGACTTTGTTAACACTTAACAGATATGTGACAGTTGTTTTGTTGATTGTTGAAGTTTTTAACTTGATAATCATATTTATTCCTGTCTGTAGCAACTTTTGTGACGTCATTATCAGTGTCGACAAGTGCTTATTTGTATGTGGACGCTTTACGACAATCTGCCCTTTACCATGAGTACATTCTTATTGGTCCAGGCTTTCGAAAGGTGAATCGTAAACTGAATTTTGATACAACAGATTTCCTGAAGGAGGTAATAAGTCTATACAACTAATAATAATGTTAATACCAAGATAGTCCTTATCTGTAACTGAACTTTATAGCATTTATAATTATTGATTTGTTGAATAGGAGGAAGAAATTATACTTTTTTTGTATGAAGCTGATGATATTCCTGCTTGGAAGTTTGAGCCGGATATTGTGCAACAAAATTTAGGAAAGCAGCTAATCTTCTCCATGATGAAGTAAGTTATGTAACTGATTATTTTTTTGTAATAATAGTACTAGTGTATTCGAAGAAACTTACTAAATTTTGTCATTTTTTTGTCTTTGTAAGTTCCTCTGGCATGCATCCTGCGATGACCGTGGTAAACACGACGTACAAGGGAATTTTCCAGTTTCATGTTGACCCGGGGGACACAGTTTCCTACAATTTGGCATACCCATTACCTCGCTCGTTAGTGACGATTCCTCCATTTGACGTGATCATCGAATTTCCGGGGGAGACAAAGGAGCTTCGCACTTTGAAAACGATGATTGACTACTATTCCTGTAAAAACATTAATTTTGAAATGTGTACTTTCAATCATGTATAAAAACGTTTAATTTTTCATTTATTAAAAAATTGTTAATTTTAGTTGGTCTTCTACGGTGGAGGTACTCAATTAAGCCACCAGTAGAAATGCGATCTTTGTTTCCTGATCTTGGGGAGGGGAGATGGCCACTGGAATTCAACAACCCCCTCAATTTCACAGAAGATTGTGTTAATCAGAACAAAACCACGGTTGGGAATGAATTGCTTTGTTCGTATCAGAAACGGTTTAAGAGGCTGGAAAATCCATGCATCAAAGATATGTGTCAGTAGGAAAAACTAAATTGGTTTGAATGGTTTGAAACGTCATAATTTGATTTGATCAATAATATGCTAATGCGGAGTTATGATTCTATTTTTCTACAGTTCTGTTTTATCTCATTCGAGGAGACAGAGGATCTATAGCTGAACCTGCTACATACAGGGCCGTTAGCAAGCTGTACTTTATCGTTCCAATGGTGTATAATGTGCTACACCATAAGGGTTGGTATGACCTGACCCCTGTATATTGCGCCCGCCCAGAGGACTTTGAAGGTTAGTTAATCTTTGCTCATTTTTTCTCAATTAACTCAATGTAACGTATCCGGTTTGGTAAGAAAATAATCAAAGACGTTGTTGTTGTTGTAGAATGCGGCGAGCCAAAAGATGTTGTACTGACTAATGACCATCTACTGATTCTTACTGATAAGGGTTTGTGGGTTAGTCTTAGTACATAACACATATTATTTCCATGTTTGAAAAACTCGTCGTGACTGATTGATTATGTAACATTTTATACTTGACTGTAGGTATCAGCAAGTTTGAACAGTTCAAGGGAGAACGTTAGCCTTCCATATATATTTAAGCCACTGTTGAAGTTTACTCCAATCGACCCTTGTGCCAAACTCTCCTATTTCAATTGCTCCCAGGTATGTGCTAATGCTTGAACATAAAAAAACACTGGAAATTGATAACAACAACACTTAATTTTTGTAATTTTCTATAGGTTGGATCCTCCATTTTATCAAGGCAACTAATAAAAAATCAGCGACTCTTTTATACTCCAGTGTGCCACTTATTTCAGTATCCATTTTATGGTAGTGACAAATAGTATACAAACACTCGTTATTTAAATACTTAATCTAATATGATAATCTGCTTGTTGATATTCAGATGACGTTGTGGTGTTAGTCTTTGATCACATATCGCAGACCCCAGATTTAAAACAAGAACTAGATGTGTTCACTATATTGTATTCCGCGAAGCCCTACAACGATTGGAAAATATTGGTTCATGCACGTCACGAGTTTGAGACAATAGATGGGGAACTGCAGATTAAGGAAGTGATTGGAGTGTTTTTTAATCATCATCGTCGTCATTTTGATATTTCGTTGGTGCTTGTTGAGGACGTATGTTTAATTGGATTTGAGAAATATGAAAATTACATTTGAAAAATGAAAAAAGAAATCCAAGTACACAATTTAATTTGAAATTTTATTAGAGTGGAAAGGAAAGGACGTTCCGGTTTATATTGCCAGAACCCACAGAGGCAGAGTTTTCGGGATATCCGGATCTAAATGGGCTTCTTGGTGATGGTCACCTGGAATTTGAGTTTCCACCGACTTTTCATATGACGAAAGTTGTCGTGAATCCTGAACCATTAGATGTATTCTTCTTGGGTAAAATGATACGATGATAATAACTGTACCTACTTGACTCCGATCCACCGTCATCAACTAATTTACTATTATTTATAAATTATAATAGGAAATCAGATATGGGTGGCTGAAACTGGAAATGCATTTCCGTATCTCTCCGTTCCTTACGTGATCAACTATTACGGTGAGCCAGGGCTGATTGATTCCTGCAGCTTTAATCATCCTGACCGGACTTACGTTTGTGTTGAAACTTCTAATCGTGATGTGTTGATTGGGCGTGTTGGGGTATGTTACTTTTTCTTTATCTGCGCAACAATAATGCCACCACCACTACTGACCACCACAGTTTTTAATAATGATAGTTGGGTATTTTTTTAACTTTATTTTACACAGTTCACATATTCTGCTATTGCCGTGGACTATAGAACAATCCCCGAATTCATTCAAATATTGCTCGTCAACGCTTGGCCCATTGAATACAGGAAACATGTTGTGTGGTCAGGTCATTTTATTGCAGGTTACTCTGGCAAGGTTATGTTGTGGTACCTCTACAATGAAGTAAATTTGGTGCCGCTGCAGCAAGATGCAATACAAAAATTTAACACTATCGCAGATTGCTTGAAGCTAGATTCTCTGGAGTGTCAGATTTGCAATCGGATTTTGGAGTACAAGAGCAGAAATTGTAAACCTGTAGTGGAAGGAAATGATCCTCATTTTCGGATGCTCGCTTTAACTCCAAAACTTTTTACGTCTAGGGATACTGCTCAGCATGGACCGCTAGTTCCCTATATGGTTGATGGAGATAAGGGTGCGTATTTATTTTTGAACTTATAGAAAAAATGGGAAGCATTTAAATATTTTACATTTTTTAAATCTTTATGCTCCTAAAGGTATTTTATTCGAGGCAGAGATATCCACTGCGATTCCAGATTTTTACCCGGATCGAAACTACATGCATGATATCAACACGGGCAATAGAATATTCTGTAGAAAGAACACATCCAGTTTTGACGATCTTACTAGACCAGCAAACACGTAAGTATTTAAAAGAATCTACCTAATATATTATTAATGCTTGAATGTATCTTCAATCCTTTGTTTTTGCACACTAAACCGTTGTTACTATCTTGCTTGGTATAGGGATTCGTGCGCTCCACTAAACGCGGTTGATAACGTGCACACGGATTGTGAATTGTACATAAGGCACATTAAAACGCTAAAACGGAATGGAACCAATATATTTTTATCTGGATTTCGAGCCAGTCTCTTTGTGCATATCCTTAAGGCCTTCCCCATGCATCCTATTCCTGCCGACGTAATCGTTCTCATCCATGAGATGTCTAATCAAGCTGTGGTTCAGGTGGATACTTGTAAGTTGTATTTAGACAGACACAATGGAAAATAATTTTTTATAATAAATTAGTATTCGCTATAAAGTATTAGTTAAGTAACGAATTTGTTTGTTTTTGTTTTCAAATCCAAATTCAGCTATTTTTGAAGTGGGAAACCATTTTTTCTTCCGTTACGGGCACATCGGGCAGACCCTATACATCCCTGAACAGTTCAGTATTCTTCTGGAAGGATTTCCTCGCTACAGCTCATCGGGTAAATTGGACTTTACGCGCATGGTTGGAATCGCCACAAAATTTTATCGGCAAGGGGCTCGGATTCAGGTTGCCCCATTTCGCTCCTTCCTAATTAATATGAAGACGGACCACTACTGTGACTACCAATATAAGGGAGTTCAACTAAATTATGATGGAGCTCACAAAGACTTGGAACTACAAATTCAGGCCTACAGGAAAAAACTTGATAAACTGGATAAGAAACGACAGGATGAATATGATCGCCACCGCCAAATTATGGATACACTCATCAACAGATGGCCTTCGTACACAGGTTTGACTTTTAAACCTATCAATGTACCTGCAATGGCTGCAGTCGACACTTATGAAGAGTTGGAAAATAAGCTATTGATAACTGATGTGCCAACGGTGCCTGTTACGTCTGTGCTAAAGTTTACCATAAATCCGAATCTTTTTGACCCGCCGGTAAGGCCGTCGTTTAACTGTAAAGATGATCCAGCAGTGTGGAGTATTAGTGATGGGGGATGTCACTTGAGGTTATTTTTGATTGATAACCCCGTTATACAACAAGGGGGTGGTAGGATCAGTCTTGATAAATATGACTCACTGTCTTTCACTGTCAAACTGCGCTCATTGACTCCACGTAAGCAGAAACTTTTCCATTTATTTGGGTTTGTTTATTTTGTCTCTTTTTAATTTTACCTTTTGATTTTAGTGGGAAAGTCCCTAACTCATCGACCCCTAATTGGTATAACCAACACGAATCCCAAAGTTCTTCAAGTTGAGAAGAAGGAGCAGTTTGGAAGTGATCCCCAAACGATGGACATAACATTGACTCCAACGGGATTCCATAAAGGAGTGGCAGCTGTTTCCGTTAGACCATATATTGTGTCTACCAAATGTCCTTTTGCTGAAGGGGGGTTTACAATTATTGTACAAGTGCATCGGACCGAAGGAAGACGACTTCATGTTAATTATCCGTGCGTAGTTGTTTATACAATATATTTTTACAAACCACTCAATATTGTCATTAAGTTGTAAGTCCAGGGTAAAGTAAACTCGTGCTACCTACTTTGTTATTTTAGGATTCCAACTTGTAAACCAACGAATCGTGGTCAAGGTGTTCAAAGACCTTGGAAGTTGGATCTACCCACATGCATAACGCAGAATGAACTCCTGGAGAATGAAAATCCGGAAGGTATCATTCGAAGACCGGACACACCCATTGGACAAATTTTCTTTAAGAACTTGCCGGTTAGTTTTTTTGCTTATCATTTACGTTTTTGTTACATCATTTTATGATTCAATAGATTTTTTTATAGCAAGATCTGTGAATTTCTAATCTTACAGCCAAACTATAGACCACCTTCTTTGCGAGGAGCGGAAATTCCACTTTCAAGAAATGTTTATAATGTGCATCCAGAACTGCCCAAGTATAAAGATACATACCGTATTAGCAAAGAAACAAGTAATTAACACACATCATATCATATACATTACTATAGTCACTTGCATGGAAATTTGAACGAATTGAAACTATATTTTGGTTTGGTTTCATAAAATTTAAAGGTGTTCTAAGTCAGTGTCTCGGTAAGAGTACAAAGAAAGAGTGTGACTGTAACATCGATACTGAGCTCTCAGACGACGTCATGTTCACCGATTGTAAACGGAAGGTGAGCGCGTGTGCTTCTCCAATTGTTTTTTTCCCCATGCATTTACTAATTTTACTATAACAAGTGAGTTACTAATCCAAAATTCTGTGGTTTTCAACGTAGGTTTATAGGGTAAAGCGAGGTCAAAAGATTGAAATTAGTGCAGAATATGATCGTGTGATGAGAGATGAGGATCAAAATGCTGAGTTCTTTTCACCAAAAAGAAACTGGTCCGTTTACCTTGAGGAAGTAAATGATCGGGTCGAATTTGCACTGTCAAGTATGTTTTACAATAATTTATTGCAACTTGGCATCACATGTAATATCATGCCACAGAAAGTATTGTAAAATTGCTTATCTTTTCTCACTGAAGGCCCTCACACCCTCTATTTGGACACTGTAAACAATGATCCTCACCTCCACGAAGGAAGAAAGTTTTATGACATGAAAGATCTTGATGTTACTCTCCATGGAACGGGATTGTTTCATTTTAGGGTTGGGTTGGCAGACTTTGAAAGTTTTGATGACGTCACTGGCTATTTCATGGTATGTCATGTCATATTCATTAATACTTATTGTAACCTGGTATCTTTTTTCTTGTTATAAGAACCAATACAGCCAATGCAATATGTGCTGAATGTCAATTTAATAATAAAAGCCATTTATAATTCCAGATGTACTGCGACGATAGTGAACTCGACCATGTGCAACTGGTTGTCATCATGTTGTGCACCATAACAATTTGCATGGTGTTTGTTTTCTTGGGATTTTTAATTGTGCGAAACCGTCTCGCCTCCCAGCTTCCCTTCCAGACGGATGTGAAAACTAAAGTGAAACGTGAGTCAATCAAGAAAAATATTTTTATGTATTGTTTAAATTTTATCTTCGACAAATGGGATAATAATGTCATTTTATTTTGTTTTCAGTGGAGTAAATCTGAACGAGTCCTTCAGTTTTTTTGGATTTAGATTAGAATTTTTACTACATGAAATATTTACGCATTCTCATTAATGACATTTGTAGAATATAATTCAGGTAATAAAGAGTTTACAAAAATGTACAGCTTTGTGTTGCAGAGAGAACTCATTATTTTAAAAACGACCCATTGCTGCTAACGAGCTGCTTACTGCTACAGATCCTTCATCCCAACTCCACTGAATTGGGCATGCCTTGGGCAGATGCAAAATAATCAGTAGTGTAGTCACAGTGTGATGATGTCTAATAATATGAATTTATTTTTCTATCATAATATTATCGCGGTAAAAATAGTCATTTTTCTTCATGATGCTTTCGTTTCAATGAGCTGACGCTGATCATCCGGCTAATTGAGAAGGAATAGGCAATGCAAATGCAAAACATCATCATCTAATTGTTTTGTTCATGCCATCGGTGTGCAAAGGTTAATAATTATAATGCAGAGCCCAAAAAAATATTTACTAAGCTAATTGATGAAGAAGATCATGATGATGATGCTGATGATAATTACTAATTACAGATTGGCTTGAGAGACACGTTTAATTACCCACTAGCTCCAAGATATTTTTACATATTTACTTGCAATCCAAAACATCTTCTTTTCTTTGTGCCCCATTTTACACGAATGCATTTCAAGTCTTCAGGACTCATCTTCATATATGTATACAAAAGCTAATTATCAAATTCCTCTCTTCCACTTTGAATGCTCATTCATGCACGAAATTCGCGTGCAAATTGTCGCAGTGTAAAAGAACAATTTGAATTGCATGCATATATTATTTATGTGGTTGTCGTGTATGGTGTGAGCTATTTAAGCTATCATTATGTTCCTCCTGGTCTGATTTTCTCGACCTTGAACAAATCATTATCAACTTCGTGTATACATACCTCTTCTGCAGACATCTTTATACTCAACAATTTGACTGCCTGTGACATTGTCAAAAGAGTTTACAATTGTAATAGGAGATGAAGATGAGTCGTGATTGGGATTGGATTGCTGGGGGGATGCTTCACTTTGTTCACATCTGCTGCTTATAAAATTTGAGAAAAATAGCTCATGGACATGGATCATCAATTGCAATCTTCTTGCTCTTGCTTTTTTTTGGTTGAGTAACCATTTGAGATTTCCGGTACAACATTCCTAAGAAAAAATCCCTTTTTTTTCTAAAAGTTAGGGCTGCGATTGCATTTATTTTTGCTTCTTGTCGGTATTTTCCAAATCATAAACTTGTCCATTTTCTTGAGGTCTTTGTTGATGATGAGGCGGATTCTGTATAATTTTGGCTGTCGCCTTCAGTAGCTTCATTGTTGTCTGAACAAAAAACTGGATCAATTCAGGTACTTTGGTTCTATGCTACTATTACATTTACGAATTTGTCTAGGAAAAAATATACCAATAAAAATGCGAAATCATTTGATTTTTATAGGTTTAATATTATGTTCATATTTTTTTGTGTGTTTTTATTGCATCAAAAATTTCGTCTTGAAAGCTGAAAGCGGATGCGTTTTTATTGAAAGCTGAAGCTAAGCTGGAAAGGCTTTAAATCATCCTCAAGGATTTTTCTTGTAGTGAGCGGTTTAGCATGAAAAAATGCAAAATTTCGCAAGTAAAGCCAAGCAAATTTTTTTCAACCCGTAAGAAGATTAAATATTTATTAGTCCCGGTCCTATAGTTTTACATAAAACTGTTACAAGCTAATTACAGGACGTTGTTGGCTGTTGGCTACTTGTACGCGCCTCTATTCTACTTTCCGCTATGGAATTAAAGGTAATTTACATAATGCAAAAGTACTTTAGTAGACAAAAAACTAGAGCTAAAAAGTTGAAACTGCAGTCTTAATGTGTGATGTGATTTGATAATGGAATGAAGATAGAAAAACGAAACAAGAAAAAAAGTGCAGAGTGCAGTACAGATAAGATACCGAAATACAATACACCAAGGAATCATATATCGTCATAATGCAGTTCGAATTCCTACTTGTTCCTGCTTTTTTTTCAAAAAATAAATGGGTCTTGCAATAAAATTATGTAGAGTTTGTATGATTTTTCAAGTGGAAGAAAGAAGGAAGGAAGGAAGGGTATCCGTTGATAACTATTATTAGACCGAATTGTTACAATGGATAGTAATGTAAACACCTATGTTTAATGCAGTATTATTAGATGCTAAGAAGTAAGAGTGGTGTTGCTTGCTTGTCTTTTTTTGTCATGTCACACGCCCAGGTAGTCATTTAAGAAGGTTTACGTAATGTAATGTAGACTAACGACATGTTTTTCTCTCTCTCTTGTAACGAAAATCTTTGCCAAAGATATTCGCGAATGTCTTAGTCTTGTTCTTGTTAACAAGAAACTCAAACATTTTGTATGAAAGGATAAACGGGGAAATTGATCTCCTTTTTCATCCCATTTCTTTTGCTGGACTGGACATTCAACATTGAACATTTCTCCAAATTGTCCTTGAGAATGAAATGAATAAATTAAATTGTTCTTGCTCTTGGCTTGGCCAAATGTCTCATAAATTAGGAGAAGTGAATGAAATAAATAGTTTCAAAATTCTTTTGGTATCGCCCCAAAAGACAAGACAGAGCTTTCCACTTCACAAGAGTCGGACATCTCATTTCTGATAATGGATAAGTAAGCATCAAGAAAAGAAACTATCCAACAAGGTTTGAACAAAGAATGACCATGTTATGGAAAACTGTGTCTCTCCTCACACTACTACTATTCCAACTTGTAGAAAAATTATGCGAAACATGATATTTTAAAATGGATCCCAAAAGAAAACTCAAGTTTAGATAAAACTTTTAACTTTTGCGTTTTAGCAAGCTATTTATGACTACTGGGCAAATTGCATACGAATATATTTTAATTAAGCGACATAAAATATTCTCTAACAAAACTACTATAGGTATGAGTGCAGGTTTATACTCGTTCTAGCGAATGTAAGAGCAAAACTCGTTACCAGTTACGTTATTGGGTGCAGATAATAATGGTAGCAGTAAAATGTAACGAGATGCTGATTATTGAATCTAATTATCATAATCATTTGAAAATTTCATGTACATTAATTGGTTGATAGTTTCATTTTTAAATAAATATATGACTGAACTTGATATGATTGCAAAATTAAAGCTTTAGATTCATTTTTAATCTTTGGATTACTTTCAGCTGCAATCTGACTACGAATTTTTTAATATTTTAATGCTCATCAGAATATCAGCAGACTGATTGGTGAATATCACACATATTTATAATTATTATTGTGGTAAAAATACTATGTATGATTAGGTGAAACGAGCAAATAGCTAAAGAATTATTATTTTCAAACTTTTTTTGTATTATTCTTTTTGTTGATGTTAATACCCATTCAAGAACTTCTATATTGTTTATTTGTTAACATTTTAATAGATACAAAAATTTTGCTTGACGGGATTAAATTAAATATTCAACAGCTTCAAAATGTATTACTATAAACTACAAATTCATGACTTTTTATACAAGATTTACAAGTTCTTTTCTTTTAGCTTTTTGTAGATGAAAAGTATGCAGTACTTTATTTTATTGCTTGGCAAGGTAGGGGGTATTATGCAACAAATAACAACCAATTTATTAACGGGCTCGACGTTGACGTCTTCACTCAATAAATGAAAAGTCAAAAGTAGGGAAACTTGCGCTTCCATAAAGTAAAAAAAAAAGTGAAATAACCTTTCACAAA
Organism: Orchesella flavescens; assembly: GCA_964034955.1. NCBI lineage: Eukaryota > Metazoa > Arthropoda > Collembola > Entomobryomorpha > Orchesellidae > Orchesella > Orchesella flavescens. The sequence goes on along the minus strand of OZ035958.1, from coordinate 30,297,178 downwards.
AACTCATGCAGATTTGAGTACCTTTTATACTTAATATGCATAAAACACTATAAATAATTTACCAACGTTTCCTAACAGCTTGAGCGCCCCTTCTAAAAACCGTTTTTAACAAATTGACTCAATTCAGTTTCAATCATAAATCTTGTTGTAAACCTAATAAGTACAAGGAGCAATGAGCAAGAGCTGCTTCAAAAAAAACATTCAGTTTTCTTTGACTAACAACTAACCTCGATCCTTGATCAAGGTCGTTTTGAACATGATCCTCATCATCATCCTCTTTTTCTTCACAGTTCACGGTTTCATATTACCCATATGCAATTTTATGTAATTTCAAATCCTTTAATTTAACATCGCCAAAACAAAACTCTCATCTTCCTTTCAACAAAGGAACGAAGAAGAAGATGTAAAACATCATAAACACATCCACACATTTATTTGCCAAAAACAAAAGTTATTCAAATCGTGCACTACCATCAACTTAAGAAGAAAAAAATGAGTGGAATGGAATATAGCCCTTTCATTCATCAGCCCACCCGACCACCCGACGAAATGAATTCAAAGTGCTGCAATATACAATATATGCAGTTGCAAATTACAATAATACATAACAGTTTGCATTTTCAGAACAGCATGTAACTTGAAATTCCCATTCCATTTTTAGACAAGAGAAGCCCACTGCTGATAGTTCTGAGGGCTGATATGATGCTGTGGTTTGGTCTGGTCTGGTCTGCAGCTTTCAATTCAATACATAAAACATCATATTTTTCTTTTACTACACCGTCGTCAAGTACAAAAAAAGAGAAGATGTTTTACAGGCATAATAATAATAATCATAGAGTAGTAGTTGGTTGGTAGTTCGTCGTCCTGCTCTATTGCTATTGCTGTCATTCCGCCCAAATTGCTCTTTTGGGCTCTGAATTGCCGTTAATTTTTAAGGGTCATGCCTTGGCAATCAACTCCACTCCACACTGCTGCGCTGCAGTTTGAAGCGTCTCCGAAAGGAAAGATAATGTAGTCATTTATGTATATGGATGAGCTGAGATAAAAACGAATGAATGCAACGCTCAACTACTTAATTTCCCTAAAGCAAAGTAAGTCTCAAAATTGTGCTCAAACTAGAAAAAATGCATTTTGTCCTTGAGTAACTGGCAGTAAATGGTGGCTTGGCTTTTGGCTTGGCATTGTTGGATTGGATGTATTTTTTTTGAAGATGATTCTTCTCCTGTCTGCTTTTGTAATAGGAATAAAAATAAGGTTTTTTTTTCAACATCAAACATACAAAATACAATGTGAAGTAATGAGTCCATTCACTCTAACCAATTTGTGACACTGTCTGTCCATTATGATTTGGATTGTTTGTAGGTTTTTATCAAGAAAATTTGCAATCACAACCTTTTTTCTTACTTACTTATGCAAGAGCAATAGGTGTTCTGATCTGTTGATGTCGATGTCGATGGGATTTGTGATTGGCAAAATAACAACAAGCAAGAAATAAAAAAGGTTGGGCTGACTGCACAGCTACAGTCGTCATATTATTGTCAAGTGGTTGTCAAACAGTTGTATATGGTTTGCTCATGTTTCAAAGATTGCTGATATAAAAATGTGTGAAAAGAAGGTTAAAGAACCGCTTGAGGATATAAATAAATAAATAACTTTGCTAAAACTCCCTAAATCACAAGTATCGATAATATTTTTCATTTATTTCTTGGAATATTAATTTAATCGGGAATACTTTTAGGCGTGTAGCTGTGTCATGTCATGTCAGGAAAATATGTGAACAACGCCCTTCCTACATTTGACATTATGATTATTATTGCACCAGAAGAACTGATACAAGTTCAACAAGTTAAAAATATTAAAATGTGACACATTTTTATTTTATAAAGTAAAAGGACCTAACTAAACTAACTCCTTCTTTTTAAGTGTTGAATATGATGACAAAGGAAGTTGAAGTTATTTAAAATGATGGTATGCTTTACATTCAAACGATTCAGTCAGTTGTCATCATGGATATTGAAATGGAGCCTTGGATATAATTACTGTAATTATCCCAAAATTAGCTTCTTCCAAGACCCAACACACTTTATATTCCATCCCAGCTTTAGACCGTGTCGCCGTCGCCACTTTATTGCCACTGGGTAAAATATCACCGCTAAAAATACCAAAAAAAGCAGGTGAGCATTTTATTTCTGAGCAAAATAAAAGGGTCTATGCATAATGATGATTATGAATATTATGATGATGGTGATAAGACGACAACATGATGCAACATAGAAAAGTGCACAATCTGCATAATGGAAGTAAATGATTTTGTTTTGTGCCCTATTAATCTCATCATCACGTTATGCTAGATATATTATGACAGCAGCAGCAGCTGGTGAGATTAAAAAACACAAACTCTTTTCTGCAAATGGATAGTGTCAAAATGAAAATTAAAAGATAATTACGTGATATAATATGATGTATTATGATGACTAAAAATGAGACATATATAGAGTACAGTGTACAGTACACTTTTGTGTCTCTCGATCCATCTATCCCCATCATTATCATTAGTGTTCGGTTCTGCTAGCGTGAGCATAAGCAGAAATTAATAATACGCTATTACCTTACAATACACTTACCTAAATACTTTTGTTCAAAAAGTAAAGTGTGTTAAATGTAAAATGTAAATGTCGTGTTCGAAACCAATTTTCATGACGTGTCACTCACCATATCTTACCAGCAAACCAAGTGAAATATTGAAATATGTATGTATGTATAGAACAAGCTTGTGATGTGATGACGATCATGATGATGATGATTGCATAATCACTTGTAAGGAAAGGAAAGGTTTGAGATTTGGTAATGAAATGTGATCCTGATCGAGTCCCCCGTTGTGAATGTAAGTATGCATACCCTACTCTTGTTTTTTGCACATTAAAATTATTTTACCCTCAAAATCGAGATCCCAAAATAGAATTGAGTATTCAGATTTTTTGCACTGTAAAATTTTTTCATGCGAAAAAAATGTCGGATCAGGATGAACTGAAAAAAAAATAAATTCATCACATTTTCAGTAGCGCACAAAAAGGAATGATGATGTGTCTTGAGTCTTGTTAGCTTGTCATTGTCACTCTTCATGTTTCCCAATACAGTTTGTTCACTGGTCCGTTTCATCTCAGCATCTGTACAAAACAGATTTCAAAAGGGTTGCATACATTTTATTTTATGCATTGCACTGCCTACCGCATTGCATTGAACTACACTAAATTTCATATTGTCTTTTGTTGAAATCCTCATACCAGAAATATGTCTTGAAGATTTGCATCTCATCATCATGGATTTGATATTTGATACAAAACTTTACATTTTTTTGTTGAGCTTCACGGTATAGGATCTGGTACAACTTGTCACACGAAGTATTAGTCAATACCACCAGCCCAACACAACAAAACACCACCCCAACCCAATTCATTATTTATGAGATGAGGGAGAGGGAGGAGAGGTGCAATGTCAAGACAAGACGAGATTACTTTGTCATGCATACCACCTTGCTTTGGTTTGGTTTTTGAATTGTCTCAACAACTCAACATTTTGCAAATATTGCAATTCCATTCCACCATAAAAAAGTGATACGATGATACGCGGAATTTTTAGTCTAAAATATATATAAAAGTGGTGCAATTTAATTTTTGCAATCCATCGCAATAATAATCTGGGACTTTGTGTGGCACGTGAAGTTCAGCCACAAAACAAAACACCAACACCAACCAACCCATATTTTTATGAGTTGTAGAAAGAAATATATTATATATTTTCTTTCGCTCACTTCGCAATTTCTCTCTGAGAGAGTTGTAAATAATAATGCGTTAAAAGAAATGGAAATCACGATGATCCTTGAGCTATAGGCAGGGGAAGAATTATTATTACTAACAAGAAAATTGCTTCATGAAATTAGATCTCAGATTAAAATTATTAATATCATAATATTATCTCTGCTTGTGATTTGATTGCGCTGAAATCTTATCCTGATTTTAATCAGTCGCCGTGCCGTATTATCCCATTTATGAGAGGTGACTACGACACTACTTATCAAATTACCTCTTTTATGAGTAGAAACTGAATGAATTAATTTTAGAAGAAAAAATACATTGCTCATCAGTTTTCTCTAGAGCTATTAGAGCTTGCTCGCGGGCTCTCGGCGGAGTAGGGACTTAAGGAGATTGCATAAAAATTGGATAATCTAATCATCTTCTTAACAAAGAATAAAATAAGCGCAATATTTACTATTTTTTTTCTATTGTTGTTAACTTATTGACGACTGCTTCGCACTTTTTTTTATTGCACACATGTCATGTCATGGTCGCACTATGATAATGATTTCACTCATTACATTACATTAAAAGTTTATTTTTATACTTATTTCGGAATAACTTCACAAGAAAAAGTGCACTTTTGCAACGCTAATATTTATTGGTTTGCGACGTTTGTGAGGAATAACATGCTCACAAATATTTTGCGCAAAAAAGTGGAATTTCTTGTGAATCAAATGGAAATATATTATGCGTGTGTGCACACAATTAAAGGTTGAGTTATTGACCACACCATACCACATGCACAACATTCAACATTATTACTAAATACCTATTTATTGTGTTTTAAATGTCATTATTTTTTATTGTTCTCTTCATTTTCTTAAGACTTTGAATTATGAATTATAATTATAATCTAATTATTAAGTACATGATTTCCTGCGTATAGGTACAGCTTTTAAGCCTTTTTTTTGTGAGCTTCCTTGAATATCCTATTGCATATTGCCTTCTGTCTGACTTTGCTTGGGCTTGGATTTCGTATTCCACGTGAATATTATTGCGTCGGAATGTCCGTGATTTTCAAATGAGAAGTCGCTCAAAAGATAAGAAACGATGATGAAGTAGTAACTCAGGAGAAGCATACAAAGCAGCACTAATAATGAAATGAGTTACTACCTAAACCATGTATTTTTCATACAAATATATTATTTAAAGGCATGCAAAATGCAAAGTATCTGTGTAATGTAATGCAGTGTAATTACTCCGGGATTTAAGATTGTTCAGCTCACATGCATGCTACTATTTACTACCTTTCTGTTGTGTCATGTCATTTCATGTCATATATGGACTAGATACATATATATTCTATTTCTATCAAAAGGTATTCCGCCATTTGCATTAAAATTTACTTTATTACAAGCTGTAATTTTTTACCTTCTCCCTCTCTATGAATCTATGAATTAAACATGAAACAAAAGACACAAAATGACAAAAAAAGTGACTGAGAAAATGCAGAAAATTAAACATTAACCAAGTGCTATTTTATTATTGTCTAGAGTGGCAAAAGTCTGCATTATTGTCACTGTCTTGGCATTAACTTCTGCCCTATATGAAGCCAATAATACACACTGGTTGCACGACACGACATGATATGATATGATGATGTTTGTGTTTAAAACTCGATTATCTAACAGGAAAGGTAGTCGACAAGTAAGTCAAGTCACAGCCTTTTTTTTCTAAAAAAACAAACTGTCGTATAAAAAGTAAATGGAAATCTCTCATGCATTTCTGCTCAACATCATTTTATTTTACTTCCACCAAAAAAGAAAGGAATCAGAAGCAAAAGTAGTGGTATGATGTTGTGCATATATTTAATTTTTTTGCATGTATTTTTAAGGAAAGGTGCGAACTGCGAACGTCAAAACATGAGTGTAATTCCCATGCAAATTTTTAGCTCCCTTTTTTACTCTAGCTCAGCAACACATTACCACCATGAATATAAATGGGCTTAAACGATCATCATCAACATCAACTTGTGAGTCAAGTCAAGTCAAGACAGAGAGTCACTTGTTATGTTTTGATAGGTGATAGGCCATTGTTTTTAATGAGAATGGAAATAATGTATCTTGTTGAAGAATTGAAAGTACACCTTTTTTTAAACACATTATTTTATTCCTCATTCAATCCAAAGCCAAGCAAAGTCAAGCCACTTAGCATTTATTATTAGTTCTCTTCATGACGATGATGATATGAAATTTGCAATGAAATCGCAATGAAATGATGATGATTACAATTTAATGCAACTATATATATGTATTAATATCTCTTGCCTCCAACATACGTGTAATTAAAAACAATATGATTGATAAACCGGCAAGAGAAAAAGGGATACATGCTGAGTTCTATTTGTGTATGTCACATCGAATATCCAACATCCATTCACACTATCAAATAGTAGTATCACACACTTTACTTTTTCCCATATTTTTTAAACTCTTATTAAAGGCGGAGATTTAATTCCCTTTTATTATTGGCAAAAACTTTGATCTAGTTTTCACGGATGTCAGCAGCCATTGCCCACTTAAACTTAACTCCATTTCTTATAATGTTTAGCGTTTAGCATAAACATTTATTTTTAAACAAAACGAAGCTCAATGAACCCCTTTCATGTCGTTTATAAATTTTTACATGTTTTGGTTTGGTTACAAAAAAAAATATGGAGTTCAAGTTTGAAGTGGAAAGAAATAAGTATGTCTGGTTCAATACGCACCATTTCGTGTGTAAATTACACCAATTCAATCCAATAATCCATTTAAAAAGGTACCTAACCTAATCACAATCAGTGAGTGAGTGAGTCAGTCACTGATGATTGTATTTTGATTATCAAAACGTATAAAAATTATATTATTTCTTGCCCTTTTCTGTACTGTAGTTGCAGTAAAACTCTTGTAATTTCAAGTGAGAATAAAAAAATACATGTGTGTTTATAAATGCGAAATTACCAATGAATGATTCGAAACTCTGTTATTTTTGTGCCTAATGAAAAGACGTGATTAATATATATTTATACATGTTATCTCACTTCTGGGATAACATAACCTTGCCGGTAGAGAGAATTTGTTGAAGCGTAGAGAGAGTTGAATTTTTTGAAGGTTAATACACGTAGAGACGTACGTGGTTTAAGGAAATTTCATTCATTCATTTGTGAATTTGTGATAAGACACGACGAGAGAACGAGACGAGAGTCGAGAGTGACCGACCGGAGGAAATTCACATATAAAAAACATACCATTATATTTCTTCTCTGTTAGATAATCTCAAATGGGATTTGTTATGCCCATCAAATCAATTTTCAATGTTTTTTATTCAATTCCCCTCGTTAAGTAGGTAATTATAACACAATTTCATGCTTCCGTTAGTACTTAACTAAGGATGGAAATAAAATGTGAGATTATTATTTCATGCTCTTTTTCATGAGGAATGTTGAATGTGAGTGAGTAAAACGATATGAAATAATACAAAATATCACCTTTAATTAACTACTAATTTATTCACATGAGCATTTCAGACTATTTCAGACTAGTTTCTACCAGTTTCAAAAAAAATCATTGATTTGATTAAATTTAATAGAAACTTTTTTTTATCAGAATTATCAAAAAGGAGTAACTCATTAGCCTTCAAAACTAAACTAAACTATGTGTTATATTTTTAATAATCCCATTTCCACTGACGCATTAAATACACGTATTTACGTATGTTAAATTATACCTTATCTGATCGGCAACATTTAATGATTTTTTATTCTGTGAGTTTAGCAAAGCACGCTTCCCATTTCCTGTAGAAAAGAAAAAGGGTGTTAAAAATAGACACAAAATATAAATTTCTCGATTTGCTAATCACATTATTAAAAGTAATGCTACGTCATCAGTCATCACATCACATCACACAATAATCATGGTTAAAATTTCATTTTAATTGGTTATAAATACACATGTGTACGCTTTGAGTATAATAATATTTCAAAGGAAAAATGACTCACGACTCATTTCATCTCTTAATTCTGCAATCGGCAACAATTGGACGTGATGGCATTTGTGGTTTGGTTTGATTTTGGTTAGGGTTGCAAGTTCGAAGTACACAAAGCAAAATCATTGCCATATCATGTCATATACACTACTAAATACCTTTTGTTGTCAACAGTCAACCACATAATTCAATTCAATGTGTGTGTCTTTGTATTTTGTATTGTGTGCTTATTATTTGTTGTTGCAACTTAACTGCAACGCACACACAGGAGGAGATAAAGCAGAGAGGTAATCAAGTGATAATTTTGAAGTATTGTTGTTGTGTATACGCATTAAATGATGATGATGATGATGATAATGGCAAAAGTGGCAACGGATCAGAACGACCTTCGAACAGATTCCAAATTTCTCCTTAAAAAAGAAAGATAGATAGATAAATTGAGACTTGTCGTGCCTAACACGTGAGTGTACTGGTTTTGATTTTGAAGGGGGTTTGTGTCTTGCATATATGCCTAAATTTTTGGCTACATATGTATGTATGTATGTATATATTATACTGTCATGTCCTAACCAACCAGCAAGACATTGTCACATCCCCATCATTTTTTTCCATTGGCCCAAATTCTCACTTTTTACATCGTTTCATAAATAATATTATAGTATCAAGCTTCTCAATCGGTTTCAGAGTCACCAGAGAGTATCAAACAGGAAATTGGCGAGGATTTTAATGCTAAAAGTTTTCTTCACAAAAATAAAATAACACAATGATGATGATAAATGCTTTTTTGATATTTATGCATGTACTTTTCGCTCTTCGTCGCCGTCATTTACTTTACCACAAAACGATGATGAACAATAATCTTGAGGTGGCGGTGATAATGATGAGGATGATGTGGGCAGATCTTGTGTTTCATCTCTTCAACATAATTGCAAATCATGGCAAATTTATTTTGCAAAGAAACCAAAAGTTTGATAAATTTTTTTTGCCGTATCTCTGCAGACGGACGGACGTGACTTGACTGACGCAAGATTTGGTCAGTTGGCTTTTAAAACAAAGGCATTAAAATCTTCGTCATTGTAATCGTCGTTGACTAAGATCCAAAAACTGCGTGAACTATATTGCAAAAATTCTTCCAACAAAAAAAATGGGATGCAGAAAGGAAATAAAATTGAATGAGTACGAGAGTACGTACAGGCTTTTAAGCCTGGCTGCCCGCGCATGTCATACCGGTGTGTCAAATTGTTAGTGGTGTTTATTCATTATGCGTAATGCATTTTTTGTATGATTATTTTGTTACTGTTACTCAACAATATGCAATATTGTGTTGTGTTGTTTTGTTTTGACTGTAATGTTAGCACCACCAGTAGCCAAAAAAGTGCAAGGCTCAACATGTGGTTTGGTTTGGTTTGTTTTTATTCAATTACTATTAGACTCCCTTGTCTTGTCCTGTCACAACAAAACAAAACTGCTCAAATAATATACTTGTAATAATATGATATCACATCACATCACATCATCGTGATGTGATGTTTTCTGTTTTTTGATGGCTTCCCTACATCCCTACGCATGTCATGTCATGCACCATATCATAAAATCACATCGCTTCACATGCGTCATGCATTCATATATTGCATATCATAATATTATCATGCATGCCACCGTTTGACCATCACCATCACATCACATCACCCCCATGCTAAAAACTTAGATAACGCATTTTTAATGAGGAAAAAATGATGGTGTGATTTAAAATTTAATTTGATTTTTATAAAAAAAATGAGAACAAAAGGATACGTAAGTACATTATAATATGTAATATGAAACACTTTAGTACCACAGTGTAAATTACGAGTGGGATTGTTTACTGTCGTCGTGAGTATTTCGAAATTTTAGGGGACAAATTTATTTGGACCAATACTATATGGCAAGGACCCACCAATTTTTTCGTTTATTAGTACATAATACACTATACATTCATCAAACCTATCTGTTCTAATACTTAATCCAAAAATAAGTATAAATTACGTCGGCATTTTAATCCAACAATTTTTGTTATTAAAATTAATTTTTGATTTGTGACGTAGAATAGCACAACTCAATAAAATGTTATTAAAATCAAAAGAGGTACATAATTTTGAACTATATTTATAAAGCAGGTAACACGTTTTTCTATATTTAGCATCAACGCATATACATATTCTTAAAGTTGCGAATGATTTTGATAATACCACACCACAACTTGTTATAGGAGTAACCTTTCCGTGTCCATTGTTGACTTGAATACGCACTCAACTCATAACATAACATGGCAAACTCCCATAATGCACTGCATAACATGTGAAGGCATCCATTTATCATCAAGCCAAACCAAGCCAAGAATCAACAGCAACAAGGTAACAAGTGTTGGTGGATATATGGATTTTACTTTAAAAGATCATCATATCAACATCATCCACTTTTGCTTTCAATCCAAATCATGCCATTTTCTTTGTTGAAAGCAAAAGTACATGCTATATTATAGCGTCGTAGTATATCAATAGCATAGTATAGACTTGAGCTAAAGGTCCCACAACTTACAAGAAATACAACGTTGTTCATGAATGGAAAAAAATGCTGTAATTTCCTTTCAGTTTTCAAATGTGCATGTTCTTGCAAATATTAAGTATACCAAACCACTATAGCATTGTTGTTTGCTACTCTTTTACACATTGTAACTCGATAGTTGACTACAACTACAAAAATAGTATAAACTTATTATAGTCTCCAATGATATTTTTTGATCATTCACAAACGAGACGCTGTCCATTGTAAAACCTTCTTTCTTTGCCAACCTTCCAACTTATAATCTCTCAGGTTTCTCATGAGCTCAGCTCAGTAAGTGTTTTGAGATTGACCCAGTGACAGGCTCCGACAGAAGTAGTGGTCCCTTGTTCTTATCATATAACTTCAGAAGTGATCAGGCAGTTGGAGATAAAGGCAGCAGATTTACTTGTGAAAATAAAACTCAATTTTTTCGTCATTTGTGGTACAAGTTCTACCAAACTAATACAATACCAAGGTTCTTCAAGTGACTACTGGTGGTCGTCTGGTGACTAAATTTTGCATTGAGTCTGCCCCAAGAAATCACGTTTTATCTTGTCATTCATTTTTGGAGGATTTTGTTTGAGAAAAGCAAGAGCAGCAGCCAACAACCCTGGTGAAGATGGGAATGAGGATATTATTGAGACTGGTAAGATTAGACGCCAATATTTAATTTCTTTTTACGTGTTTAAAGCCATGAAAGCCATAGATGGTTAACAATTTTTGATCCTGTTGAAGCATTGATTAGGAATAAGTTGCGAGGTTTTTAAAGTTAGTTTTTGCATCATCCCTTCAGCATTTTATCCAGTCAGATTATCAAAAAAAATATGCACATAAAATTAAATACACACAAAAGGTTCTTCCTGTTCCAAGAATCCTTGTGTTTTTGATAAATGAAATTGCCCCTACATGGTATCATATCAAAGTTATCATGACTCACGATCATGATTCATAGTATAATAGTACGGCTTACGGATAACACAAACATAAACAATATGATTTTATTACATTGCATTGGCACGATCAACGATCATTGTGGTTGGAAAAGATTCAAAGGAAAACCTGAGGCTCGCCTCTTTGTTCTTCTTCATCTCTCGATGAATAAAAAAATCGTGAATGGATGGGAAACCCTACCACTTTCAGTTTCAAGATCATTCAAAACGTTAAATGGTGTCTGAGCATTAAACGGTACTTGTATTTACAACTTACTATTAAAATTAAGCACAAGAGAAAAAAAATCTGGCACGATTGTCAGATTGTAGAAATGATCGAATAATAAATATACATACATATGCCTGTTGTTAAAAGCGTATAATAACTCATCCATCTTGGAAATGAAGGAACACACCTACAACCTACTCCTACACTAAACTACGCTAGTAATCTTGATGCACAATCATGGAACAAAAACAAGGTATAATGAGATTAACAAACTCTCACACACGCTTCATCTCTCTTCATGAGCAAGAACAAAAGTTATCTATCTCTCTTCCCAAAAGTCCGTGAATGAATCAAAATGTTCCAACTCCAACTCATCCATGCAAATTCCCGTTTGTACGTAATATTCGTAAAAGTAGAAGAAGTACACATTTTATCATCACAATCACATCACATAAATTGCAATGTACACACCATACTCAAATTCAAATTCATGCAGGGATCCGCCGCAGCGAGCCAGAAATAACACAGCGTGAAACCCTACTCAACTCTGAGGAAAATTTTGTGATGGGAATTTTACTCATTCATTTCATTCATGTTTGTTTGGGGGGAGATTAGCAAGTGCAAGTTTCAGGCTCCTGTAGAGTTGAGTTGAGCTGTTGTTGTTGTGTTTCTTCTTGATGGAGCTGTATTTCTAACCGATTCTATATGCTTTTCAGGATTTAAAAGTTCTCAAACATGTTGCATGGTATTTCCCATTCATTCTTCATCCATTCCATTCCATTCCACAATTGCAATTTGATATAATAAACGCAAACATCATGCTATCATGCATCAACAACCATACATTATTTCGCCTGTCATCCATGACTATCACAAGAGTTTTTGTTGGGCTTTCCTTCCTTCCTTCCTATAAAATCATATCTGAATGAGTTCAAGTTTAACTTAATCGACAAACTTTGTCAATACCTCACTCAATCTCAATAATACAAAACAAGTACACAAAAAAGAAACTTGTAGATTGTAATTGTAAAACGAATAGGTTGTTGCATGGAATTGGAATTGAATTTGTTGAAGTTCAGGCATGCATGGAGGCACAGGCACAGAAAAGCTGCAAAATAATTTATGTCGAGCCCGGTCCTTTTGTGTTAAAGATTGATTATCAAAAAAAAAAGTTTCGTGCTTGGTTTGGTTTGGTCTTTTACTTACTCCTACACTTGCAATTTATATTAAGAGTTAAAAGGCATGCATTTATTTTGTAATCTTGAAAACTTGTTTACTTCATGTTTGAAGTGTACATGTGTTGCCCATTTATGTTTTGATTTGGTTCGTTAGCTTATAATAATGCTACTATGTAGTACACAAATGTTTTTCAGGGTTGAAATTTTGTTTGGGGATTTTAAGTACCCCACACACGTCATGATTTACTAATTTCAGTAGTATTTAATATTAATTATTATTTAAGCTCGTGAGTAATCAAGTGATTAGAATTATATACAAGGGAAGGCAAGGCCAAGTTCAGTTGAGTAGAAAATTTTAAAAACCTGACCTGTTGACAACTGTAAATAAATATTTTCATGTAATTTAATAACGGCGTTGTTTAGCTGCAAAGTTACGCGATTAAAGTTTTTCCATACAAATCAATTAGCTACTTTTGAATTTTTCTAAAAATACTTTTAGGCAGTCTCGAATTTTCTGTTGTAGGCTCAATTAGGCTAATTTTTACATTTAAAATTACACACTAACAAGGAAAAGTGTAGCAAGTGGAGGTGATGTAGTGGCGTGGCATGAACATAGAGCAATGATATCAATTAAAATTCTAAAAAAAGCCCTGCCCAATGTAGCTATCCCGTAGGTACCCATGTATTATGTATCTTTCATGTTTTTGTAACTTGTAATAAATATTGTAAGCATCATTAAAAGGAAACCAAGTTAATAAGTAGCATTTTGCATTACGTTAGAAAAACAAGTACGTTTCATGCTTTCTAGACTTTTGGATCTAGTAATGAATGATGGTGATGATTTGATGGTGTAACAAAAAAAATTGTGCGTTTCATTAAAACTAGTAAAAAACATATCGTATCATAATTGGCACTTGCTTCTGGTTGAAGAATGTGAAGATTTAGATTCCTTTATTCATTCAAATTTCAAATTGCCAGTTATAACCAAAAGCACAGCATCATCATTTTTCTCTTTCGTAGTGATTTTATCAGTAAATTGAGTTAGTATTTTTTACTCATTTATTTGAAATATACTTTTATTTCCTAAAATTCTCAAAGAATCTTTTATAACTCCAGATTTTTAGAGATGATAAAGTGATTTAAATTTTAGAGTGAATGTACAAGGGTGGCCATTATATTAGTAAGCTTGATTTTGTGTACTTTCAAAAAAAAATTAAGGAAAAAAAAATATTGGAGAAAGGTACCTAAACCCTACACCCTACATCTATGTACCTTCTTTATCGTGTTGTTCTTGTTGCATAAATCAAAAGAAAATTGAATTGCACAAAAAACCACCAAAGTGAGTGGAGACAGGGACGTGACATGAACTTAAAGCCACATTGTTTCTCTACATGCAACATTCAGTAGTTCAGGTCAACTTATTTCTTTTGCATAATCAAATAGAAAATAATAATGCGGAATGTGGACAAACTTGCCCTTTCTAAAAGAAGTAGAGAAGTAGTAGTCAAATCAGAAATACATGCAATGATGATGACGACGGAGCAAAAAAATGTTAAATTTATCATTCATTATCAAAAATGCAGTTTACATTTACAATTTACATTCCATTGCCTTAAGCCTGTCAGCACCTTCAATAAAAGGGAATATTCCTCATGAACTTGGGCTAGCCTCATAATTTTTTTCCACAATAATGCAAGTGTTATGTTGTCAATGCTCAATAATACATAATATGACATTTAAACATGAGCCTAGCCTTTTTGTATTTCACACAAATGCAAACAAACCATTTTTCATTGCAAACCAAATCAAACCAAACCACACACAAGCAACTGAATAACCTCCATATTATATAATAATCTTGGTATTGCTAGGTATTAATTTAGCCTTAAGCTAAAGGTGCTATTTTTTTCATTAACTCAAAGTAAGTACCTAAGGCAGAAATAAGTGCATGCACGTTTGACGTTGACTTTGTTGCATCTACATTTTTTTTGTTATCATCATGAAATATCGCGCTTAAAACTGGGAACTGAGTCATTCACATGATTGGAGCAGAGAAAAAGGCCAAAACACGACCACATCGGCGGCAAAATGGCACTTGACGATAAAAAGCACTGATTAGTTTTATTTTATAACGTTAAAAAATGGTAAACACTCTTGTTTATTGCGTTGTTACTTTACATTTTACCACTGGTATTACGCAGTCCACTCTACTTCCAACTTCATTCTGCCGTTTCCCTTTTCGTCATTGAGATTTGCAATTATTTACAACTTGTAACATTGTAACGTGTTCTTATATTCTGCTCGTTAGTTTTTTTTGCACATTTTTCTTAATTTCGTCAAGTACACAAATTATAGGTATTCTTGGTCACAATTTACTCTTTAGAACGTAAAACGTAAAACAATCAATAAATAACGTGTTTCTATTGGTTAAACCCAACTCTGAATTTGCATGAGTAAGCAAATAAGGAAAACCGCGGGAATCATTTTTGGGCAACATAAATCAATTCCTCTTAAATTGTTGCATGCTGAAATGAGATGACAGGTCGTTTGCAAATTCAAATTTATTTGCGTAATGTGCTACTTTTATTTGCCGAAGAAAAAATATTGAGTATTTAGGAGAATGTGCTAACATATATTTTTAGTAAAAGGCAAAAAATAGGCGGAGAAGTAGTGAGCAAATCAAGTGAAATGGAATAATAATAATATCATATTGTTATTTGCTAACAATTATACCTACATAAACTAGCTGTTACATAACACGTTTGTGTTTGACATTATACAACCAATTTGTTAGTGTCGATGTCGAGGAAAATGAAAGGTGAGCTGGTTAGCTGTAATCCGCGCTGCTGCTAAACGAATACATTCATTTAAAAAGCACTTATTCGTCTAATTTTTTTTGCTGGGAGATATGCAAATGAATCATCATCATCCTTTTCCATTCCAAATGACAGTCGCTTAAACAAGAAGTGAAGTGAATTGCAATTTGAAATGAAAGGTGATAAACAAGAAGAAGAAGAGCAAGAAGTATAATATGAGTAAAATGGATTACCGCCACAACTACCCACTACCTACCTCATAATTATGAATTGCAAGTGCAAAAATAGCTACGCATTATTCAATTTTTCCCATCTTCTTGTGTCATAATTGCAATTACAATTACAATTAGGCTCTAAAGCTCTCTCATCATCCGTCGCTTTTCATTGTTTAGAAGTAGACACGTACGCATTATTGACCAATTTTCCATTAATCGCTTACTACCTGATTTAAGACGTAAAATTTGTAAAATTCTATGGAAAAAACTAGTCGTGTTCTCACAGAGTCACGACGATGAAAATCAATGAATGGTGAAACAGTTTGAGTTGACAAACGTTATGTTATGGTGAGAACCTGCCGCCGCTCGCTTCTTCATTTTATTTTATTTGTTGCGAGGGATGATTATGATTATGCGTAAAAAGGGGCAAAAAAACAAAGGGACATTTTTAATAACTACTTTTCTTTAAATGGTGATAACATGACCGGTTGATCTGGTTCTGATGATTATATTAGATTGGTTGTCTTTGGCTTTGGCTGTATCATATCATAGCGGTTGAGGTTGAGAGAGGAGAATAATAGTACGATGTGCAAACATGTAATCTCTAATTAAAGCAATGAGAAGATGAGCGTCCACTCTGCATTTTAATTTCTTATATGTTTCCTAATATCCATGTAATTTTTTTTATTGGCAAAGTTGTTTAATTGGCTTGGCTTCTTTGGCGCAAGAAATAAAAGGCAACTGCACACTGCACTGCAAGTTCATCTTCATTTATGAGGATGAGTCAAGCCAAAGCCAAGCCAAGTCAATGAGTAAAATGCAATATCATTATCACATTATCAGCAAGGGATTGCTCAATTTGGAGCAGTTGTCTTTGTGTTGTTGACGCTGTTGTGAATGAAATGAAATGAAGAGGAGACGAAGACGAGGACAACATCGCATCACATCGTTGCATTGTTACAAATACAAATGTCGTGAACTTTGTCATGGTTGGTGTTGACAAAGCCAACAACATTTCTTCTTCTTTTTCTTCTGTCTTGGGCAAGTTTGAAGAGTGAAGTGCAATGCAGAAAAAAGTGCAGAGGCACAGGCAGCGACAAGCTCGCTCTTATGCTAATGGGATGCGATATGCGATGCAAAGTTGAATTTTGTTGAAATAAAATTAACTCAACTCAAAGTGAGAAAGGGAAAAGCTGCTCTTTTGCATTTCGCCTTGACTCTTACTCTTGTGAGTCGTCGTCGTAGTCGTGGTGCCTATGCGTTTTTAATATCTACGCACGATTTTACATTCAAATGTCATCATGTGCTTTCAAGGTTGTGACTCCCTTCGGACTCATAACTCAAGCCTTTCTTGATGATGGAACGAATTTGTGAGCGTAGCACAAACGTAGCACAGCACACGACGTTTGCTCCAACTTAAAATGTAGGTTTATTGCTGAACTATTCCCATGTTTGTCGAAAGCCTTAATATTACTTGAGCTTGAGAGAAAGGGAGATGAAATGACGATGATGATGGTGATGATGATCATCATTATATATAGCCATATGCAGAAAGCCTATGAAAAATTTCCGAATTTTATTATTATCTCCTTCGCCACCTCCAAAAAACTTTATGAAATATATTATGAAATCCACACAATTACTTAGCCACCTGTGAATTTCGCACAATAAGCAAAGTAGCAAATATTATCATCATCCCATGAACTTTATGAATATGGCAAAGAAGATGGTGATGGTGCTGATAATGGTAGGAGCCTCTGTTGAAGCAGAAATTAAAGTTATGGAAAGTGTAACACGTCACGTAACTCAGCTCCCAGAAATACATGGCGGAACCATTTTTCTCCCAAAAAATGGGCATACTATACTCATAATATGCATTATAGTATAGGTTAAGCTCCAACTAAATTTTTTGACACATATATTTTTTTCTCTTCTTCCAAACGCAACGCAAAAGAACGGGAGGTTTTAGAGAGAGAGATAAAGTACGAGTTGAAGAAAGACACATTAGAGAACGACAGCAGCATACATCTTTTCACATTTATGCAAGCTGGAGCTCTACAAAAAAATATCCGCTCTTCTTCTTTGGCTTGGCTTTGGCTCCGGAGAAGTTTTTGCGTTCGCAATAATATATTAGTGGAATAGAGGAAACCAACGCACGCTCTTCATCTTCTGATAAGTGTATACGGTCGTCGTATAAATACTCGGCTGTTGGATGTGGATTGTTGGATAGAATATTTTTTTTTATAGATAATGCAAAAGATGGTATGTATGCTTGACATGTAGTTGGCTGCCATGCCACACTATACCATACCACAAGGAAGAAATGTGAGGGAGCCTAGCAATTCTACTCTAGTAGCTGCTGCTGGAAAGAATACGACTCTCCTCCTCGCCTTTAGTGTCATTTCAATTGCCTTATTTTTCTTCGCTTGGTGATACCATTTGCATTTTTATCGGCACTCAAACCCTCTCTCCAAAAACTCACTCAGTGTCTTTATGTAGGGAGAGAGTTTTGTTGTAATGTGACCTACAAATATGGACATGAAGTTGTATATGAGCTTTTATTATTGCGACAAGTTTGAATATCTACTACTTTCTCTGAACGTTCGTTCAACTACCCCTTTTATTCCAGAGTTTGCTTTGGCTTTGGCTTCCGAAACTACTACTACTACTCCATTGCAGATAATGAGGTTTTTTTACGAAAATACCACCTTGAGACATAAAAAAGCTTTAAAATCTAAAATTTCCAAAATCATTTAAACCTTTTCTAATTCATTCGCATTCTCGTCTACATAAATAGCAGGATATATTCATAAATTAGAGCTGAAAGCACTTTAAAACAGAAAGAAAATGGGAAATTCAGTTGCAACTGAATCTATATAGGTATTGAAAATAGACGGAAGTAAATAAATTTATCGAATATCTTGAATAAGATTTCAAATGAAAAACATTTTATTCGTCCGATGCGACAAGATGCTATTCCGGACATGCCATGCCTAATTTTTCCGCCGTATTGAACATATTTTATGTTTGTAATCTACTTCCGTAAAGTTACCGTTGACTGATCTTGATATTCAATGCAAATTACCGTCATTTTACATTACATAAAGGTGACTTTTCTCATGATAAATTAGATTTATTTGTGTCTTTTGAAAAAATTGAAGTAATTTTTTCAATTTCATTATCGAATCGAATAAAATATGTTGTGTAACTAACCTCCACCATAAACTTTATCATACCTAATGAAAATAACAATTTAAAGTTGGATTATCCATTATTGCATAAAAATAAAAATACGAAATTAACCATAATAAAAATGTTTTTACATAATACCACATTTTATTATTGTTTGCCTTGTCTTAGTCTTGTCATTGCCAGCAGAATTATCATGAATCACGGTGGCATATCATTATCATTCTCAGCTTGTTTATTTCATAATCACATTGTTCTGCAATTGCAATGAAGTGTGAACTACATTCATAGAAAAATGTGATAAGGAACCGAGTAATTTGCAACAATTACATTAGCTTGCTCCTACTCTTCTTTGTTTAGATATTAATTATAGGTAGTTGTGTTATGCTGTGATTTGTAATTCTCTTCCGCCTTAAAATTAAAATACAATGTAAAACTAATAATGATAATGAATAGAAACAATGTGTAAAGGTAATTTAAAAAATAAATTATTATGTGATTTTTTCAGGCGGTTGGATTATGCATCTTTGGTGCAGTTTCCGCTCAGTACCCATACAATTCCTTGTATCATGGACAGGAGAAGGAGCAAGGAAGGTATAGGCCTCAGCTTGCCCCTTCTTCTACAACGGAGCCCCCAAACACTGCCAAATTCGCTAAAATCATGAAGCAAATTAATAAGGTCAATGATGATGGGTCATATACTTTTGGATATGAAGCTGATGATGGATCTTTCCGGTATGAATAAAATTTCTTATCGTCAAAGTACGATAAAGCTAGGGATCTGCATTGCAACTCAATCTAATAATAAAAAATAATTTTATTTACAGCGTCGAAACCCGCACAAAAGACGGTCTCGTCAAGGGAAAATATGGATTCGTTGATGGCAATGGCCAACTGAAAGTCACGGAATACACCGCTGGTGAGAAATCAGATGAGCCTGAGTTACCCGAATCTGAAGAATCTGAAGAGGGTCCAGGACAAGGTAGACCACCCCGTCCACGTCAAGGAGCCAACCGTCCCCTTCCCCTTTCTGCCCGTCCACAACCTTCTTATTCCCCACGTCAACAACAACAAGCTTTCCCCTCTTCTTCCCGACCAGTGATTTCTGCTTCCCCTGTTCAAGCTTATCGTCTCGCTACCCAAGGCTCTTATGACCAAGCCCCTGCCGCCCAAACTACCAACAAACAAGTCTCCCGTGCTCCACCCACTACTGATGATGACTTCCGTGAATCCGCTGAAGATGAGTCAGACTCTTTCGCCAGAAGACAGAGCCAAGGTGGTGCACCAGGTGGTCAAGATGGTGGTGATGCCCTAAACGGCCAATATTTCCGTGCTTCCGTTCAACCAGGTGCAGGTGCTGCTGGAAGATTCCCAGGTGGATCACGTGGAATTAGCGCAGCAGGCAGACCACTTCCAGGACAATATTCAAGCGGTGCTCCTCCACAATACCAAGGTGGTTTCTCCCCTGCTCAATATTATGGTGGTGGGGCAGGTGGACCACAAGGTGGATTCCAAGGTCAAGGTCCTCAATTTGGACCAGGACCTTCTGCTGCTCCTCAATATGCTGGAGGTCAAGAATACCAAGGATTCGGACCACAAGGAGGACCAGGACCACAAGGATTTCCTCAAGGAGGACCAGGACCCCAAGGATTTTCATCTCCTCAAGGCTTCCAACAACTTCAACAAGCTCCTCAAGACTTTTCTAGCATTGGAAGACCTCAGGTTCAGGGTGCCCCACAAAATCAAAGACCATCTTTGCAACAGTTTGGAGGATTAGGACCAGCTGGACCTGGAGGTTTCCCGGGATTTAATGCTAGACAAGGTTCTCAATCAGGAAATAAGGGAGGTGATGAAGCTTCTGCTGATGAACAATATGTGCCAAGTGTTGAATTAGATGGATACAGTGAAGATTTGGATCAGGTACGTCAAAATTAACAACTTTGCTTAATTTATACACCACTTTTCCGTTTCAATTTACTAATTTCTAAATGTTTTAAACAGGATGGTTACCCAGATGAGCCACCAAAGGACGGAAAACTTCCTCAAAAGTCTTCATCCGGTGCTTCCCCCCAAAGCTACCGCCCACAAGCTCTCGGACCCCAACAAGGTGGAGTTCAGCCAGGTCGTGGCCAACCCGGAACCCGCCTCACTGACGAACAATTCCAACAACTTTTCAACCAAGCTTCCGGACCAGGAGGACCTCAACAATCATCTGGAGGTAGAGCCCCACCACAACCCCAAGGCCAACTCATTCTTCAACTTGGACCTCAAGGACAACTTCAAGCAGGAGCCCCAGGTGGTGGAAGATTCGCTGTTCCCCAACAAGCTCTCGGTCATCAACAAGGAGGAGGATCTCAAGGACTTCCACCTCAATACCTTCAGCAACAACAATTTGGTGGATTCCCACAAGGTGGTTCACCTTATCCTCAAGGAGCACCACAAGGTTTCCCACAAGGATTTGAAGGTCAAGGTTCCCCCCAACAATATTCAGGAATCCCACAAAGTCCCTATCAAGGTGCTGGTCAATATCAAGACGGAAGATTCGGAGGACAACAAGGATCTCCCATCCAAAGTGAAGGATTCCCTTATGACTTTAGTTCATTCGGAGGTGCCCAAGGAGGATTCCCTCAAGGAGCACCTCAAGGGTTCCCACAAGGCGCACAAGGATTTCCACAAGGAGCACAAGGTAGTGGCTTCCCCGCAAATTATCCAGGAGCCCAACAACAATTCGCAGGAGGCTTCCCAGGAGGTGTTCCACAAGGGTTCCCTGGAGCTCCAGGAGGTGGTAGAGGAGGGGCCGGAGGCCCAGGTTCTCAGTCATTTGTTTCAGGAGGACAGTTCGGAGCTCCTTTAGGCCAAGCAAGTCCCTCACCGGGACCACAAAGTAGTAGCTCAGCGGAGGGGAAAAAGCCTTAAGAAATTAGTATATTACAATAATAACTACGATAGCCAAGTAAATTAATTCTACATAATATTTCATAAGCGTCATAACTCTTCGCGTCATATTTTTTTGTCTACAAAATCGATGCAATTTTATACGAGTGAATATAAATAAGCGATTGTGGATTGTGTGAAAATAATGATATGATAAGAATGATATATAATTTTAAGCTTGTTGAACCTGAACGTTGTAAAAGGAACTTTCCCTGTTTTGTCTTTCACAATGCGCTTTTTCCTGGAATACATGTGTGCTGGAAAATAACTCCCAATTTTCCAAAAATAAAATGATTTTCCCCCTTCTTTCTTGCTTGTGTAGCCAATCTTACATTTTTATCATGCAATTCCTGGAACCTTACCTACCTTATCCTTTCTTACTTGTCCTTCTGTCTCAACCATTATGAATCTAAAGCTGTGACGACTTTGATCTTTGTTGTTTGAAATGTGTTTCTTGTACTGTTTTTGTGTGATTGTTTTGTATAATTTGAATGTGATGATGATTATATGCGAGTGTATGCGGATGTAATGTTCAATAGTGTAATAATAAAAGATTGCCAGAATTTTATAGTTAAAAATTGAACATTTTTTGTTTTGTTTTTAGTGATTTCAACGCCAGCATTTTATTTTACAAAATTTAAACAATTTTAATTTCGTATTAGGTTTGATTGGTTTATATAAATTGTGTATCGACATGGAAAAAAATCTAGCTGAAGCTATTTTTTGTTATTGCATTGCACCATCACCTAAACATAATATAATATGTGTAGAGCAGCAGCATCACCGCTGAAATATTTTTTTTTACGAAAAGCACGAAGTGAGTGTGAAGTGAAAAGTGGATGCGGTAAATCATAAAATTTTCTCCGCCTGTTTCATTTCCTCTTTCCCCCACCATACCACCACCACGCATACATTTCCCACTTTACATCCTACTCCTACATCATGATGATCATGATGCATGCATTTACACATGACTCACGATAATAATATGATTCTTGTTTTTGCACCAACCAAACAACCATTTAGGAAGGAACAACATAACATATTACAAAATTACAATACACACTCCATGTTTTCAAAGCCATAGCCGAACCAGGGCATTTCTCCTTTTCCCAAAGATTATCCTAAGACAACAAACACAACGTAA
Source organism: Orchesella flavescens (assembly GCA_964034955.1). Taxonomy (NCBI): domain Eukaryota; kingdom Metazoa; phylum Arthropoda; class Collembola; order Entomobryomorpha; family Orchesellidae; genus Orchesella; species Orchesella flavescens. Next base: position 30,274,138 of record OZ035958.1, on the reverse strand, counting down.
GTAATAAGGTTGAAGTCTGGCGTGGCATGGCATGGCATGTGCAAAACCCATTTATTACGCTACAAGAAAATTATTGCTATTACTTGCTCCGATTGTTATTAGTTGTATTAGCAAGCATATCATTATATTATTATACTTATGTGCTGCTGGTCTCACTGCTCCTTTGCAAATGCAAATAATGCAGTCGAGATCCAGATTCTCCAACCAAACCAGAAGAAGGAGAGGAAACGCAGCGTACGTAAGTTGTAAGTACATAATTCTATTTCACCATAAAACAAAACCGTCTAACCATCTCACTACTTCTCTCTGGACTGGACTCGACTACTGGGCTGCGGGAGGAAATATATTTTGTGCACAAATCTCGTCGACCCACTCACACGTTTACTTTTGGAGAGAAAGTTCTCACGTAAAATGCAAATATGTATGATGCGATGCGAAATTTGGGTCTGCTGCTCCTCTTCAACTTACTCAAAGTTGCTTTCCTTTTTCATGCATGATGATATGATGTTTTCTCTCCTCCAGACAATGGGGAAACAAGTCAAAAGTACTGTGGGGAAATCAAAATCATGGAAAACAAGTGCAGAGACCAGACCACACCATACCACACCACACAAAGGCGAGCAGTAGTAGTATAGTTCCCTTGAATGAAATGAATTGGGAGGAGAAGCCTTTTCGCAACTTTTGGCTTTTAGGAATTGAATGCATTCTCTTTCTCTGTTTTGTGTTGGGGCCATTCTCTGGGAGCAAAAAAGGTGGCGTGATGAATGGGCTCAAATTACATACTTTTAGTTTAGCTTGATTTGATGTATAGCATAGAATATAGAATGGCAGCTGGCAAGGGTAGGTAGTAGGTTGGCTATGGTATGATTCCGGTTAGAAATCAGGAGTTGGGGTAAACACATGCCAAAATTGAGAATTTATCGTTTTACAATGTTAATTAAATCTAAGGATAATGAATACTTCAGGTGTTTTATGGGGAAACAAGAAGAAGAAGAAGTAGGACAAGCAGCTAGCAGCGTTTTCTTTGTACTTTGAAATAAGAAGGAAAATGAATGGAGGTTTTTTTGAGGGGGGTTTAAAAATTTAATTATAGTTCATAAACAGGACAAGAAAAAGCTGGTTCTATTATTATTACTCCATGATTTGAAAGCAAATGGTCTCATTATGAAATGCTAGTTCATCGCCTTTCTTCCACTCACTTTTAAACTTGTAACAAGAGTAGATCAAGTGAATCAATCCAAATCCAATCCAATTCACTACACTTAATCTACGCCGTCATTTCAATGCATTAACTAAATATCTTCGACTTGACTTTCCCTTCCTTAAAATACGATTAGGGTGATCCCATGCAATCCAATCATCTTCATGTGGATTTGCTGAATTGCACAAGGAAAACGAAGGAACGACGAACGAGCATCTTTGTGCATCTTTCCAATCTTAGGGATTTCTTCTTAAGCTTCCCAACTTGCTTACTCGTTCCTTTTTACTCTTACTTACTCACCCACTCGGTCATTTATTTTCAAGAAATGTGGGGGAGCTTTCTCTCTTTCCCAAATCCCATCCTCCATATGCTTTTCCATTTTCTAAATCAAAATTATATTATATTACACATTTATTATGCTCATATTGGAAATTGCTTTTAAAAACCTTTGACCTACAAAAAAATATTTGCTGGGGATTATGGCTTTCATTGTGATTGACTGTGGACCATTTCCCTTTTCCCACAACTTATTTTCATTTCCCTTTTAATGCATAATCCCCCTCTTTCCAAAATGGAATTGTGAATTGGGTGAACTTCTCCCCAATTGAATGAATAGCAAATCAATGAAGTTGAAAAGCGGACTGGTCTGGTGACCTACAATCCAACAAACCTTGTCCACATCCAATATCCAACATCACCTGCCGAAAGAACCAAAACCAACCAAACCAATGTTATTTTTTCTCTGAATAAAAAAATGTCCAACTCAGCTTTCTTTTTCTTCCAAGTCATCCATCTCCATCTTTGGCCACTGGAGAGTTTCACCTTTGATACAAAAGACAAACGCAGTCAAGCCGAGCTACGACTACGACCACACAAAAGTCAAGTAGTGGACTGTGAGACTGTGAACCCAGTTTCTTTTTCCGCGTGAGCAAGTAAACTAAAGCAGCAGCATTGGCAGAAAATGTTTTGAATGAAACATAAAAAGTAGTAGCCTATATAAGGTATGTTAAACAATTATAAGACCACCTTGCAATATTTTGCCACGCAAAAACAACACATACTTGAGCCGGGATTTTTGTTGCATTGCAATGAGGGGTCCTTAGTACCCTTACACCCCAAGTTTGAGCTTCTGTGATCCACCGGTTGGTGAGCTGCAGCTTAATCTTTAACAAGTGTCAAGTTCGACTGTTAAACAATTATAAGACCACCTAAATAGTTTGCCTCACAACGCCACCCAAACTTAAAAAATTGAGTTTTATTAGTCAGAATACTTATAATACTTTATATTTTCTTTAAAAATACTATGCCACAAGCTCATCCCTAAGGTGGGTGGAAGTGGCGGGCCATTGTTTGGGATTCAGTAACATTTTTTACCTTTAAAGACAGTTGAACTTACAAAATTCGGCTGCATTACTTCCAGGATGCCTTAAGTGTGTCTTAAAATACTCTATACCCACTTATGTTCGTAGTAGATACATTTTAACCGAATATACAAATTCTATGTCCTGCAAATCGAATTCTTTCCTTTGGGGCAAAATGACAAAAATCGCAATTCTGGCCGTTAACGAGGGTTTACACCACCCACCTGCTTACATTTTATCATCTTATCATATCAGTGTACTTCCTAACTACTAGGGACGGCGTATTAAGTGGAAATCAGTCGCAGGTCTGCACGCCCATTGTACCTACAAGCGCCTTCATTTTGCTATACTCTACCAAAAAATAGCAGCAGTAGTTGTTTTGTTTCACACGCACGAAAAACTACACCTGTCCACTTTAAATGTAAAAAAGCATTTGAAAAACATAAGAAACATTATTTTAAAACACAATTTCTACCAAAAGTGCGCTGATCCCACCACACATTTAAAGCTCAGAAGTATGCCATTGACTTTATTGGATTGGGCAAATAGTCACAACTTTAGGTAACTTGCATGTACAATGTGGGTGCAGTCCCGCGAATGATTTTTACACATAACGACGCCCTTAATGGCTGAGAAGTTAACTGCTATGATAAGCTGGAAAAAATTAAGCAGGTTGGTGGTATAAACCCTCGTTTATGGCCAAATTACGATTTTTGTCATTCCACCATAAATGGAAGAGTTTAATTTGCAGGGCATAGAATTTGTATATTGGGTTAAAAATCACCCACCATGAACATAAGTGAGTGTAGAGTATTTTGGGACACATTTGGGGCATTCTGGTTGTAATGCAGCCGAATTTTGTAAGTTTAACTGTCCTAAAACTTAAAAATGTTGCTGAATCCCAAGTAATGGCCCGTCACTACCACCCAGCCCATAGATGAGCTACATATATAGAATTTTTTAAAGAAATTATAAAGTATTATAAGTATTCTGACTAATAAAACACAATTTTATAAGTTTGGGTGGCGTTGGGAAGCAAACGATTTAGGTGGTCTTATAATTGTTTAACAGTCGAAATTGACACTTGTTAAAGATTAAGCTGCAGCTCACCAACAGATGGGTCACAGAAGCTGAAACTTGGGGTCTAAGGGTATTAAGGACCCCTCATTGCAATACAACAAAAATCCCGGTTCAAGCATATGTTGTTATCGCTTGGCAAAATATTGCAAGGTGGTCTTATAATTGTTTAACATACCTTACATAATAGAGATATTCAACGGTGAGGCTAGGAAATAATACAAAGTCAAAATGCAATTCAAATATATGAACATATATTATGGCTTTGACCTGATTGATGTCTTCCTTCTGAAATTGGCAACGGGTAATTTATCACTTGAGATGTTTACACGGAGAACGGAACAACTCACCTGACTCTCGATTCTCTTTGCTTGTGAAACTTTTTCTTCCAAAATTGAATGGTTTGCTTTTAATCTTGTGAGAATTGGATTCCAACCACGGAAGAAATGGGAGGAGGATGAAAGATGGTTTCTGTTATAGTATTACTGATGATTTTGATATGAAACGATGCTGCTGGGAGCTAATTCTTTTGACCAATAGCCAAAGCCAAGCCACTCTTTTGTGTTTGTAATGAAATGAAGAAAGAGGGGGAATAGCAATATAACATAAAGCGATTTGACTCAGCACAGAACCATTGCAGAAATGTAATGTATTGAGCATTATTGTTTGAGTTGACTTTTGTGTGGTATGCTTTCCCTTCCGTCCCATTTCCTTTTGGGTTTGGTTCGTTGATCGAAACGCTCTTGATCGAACCAGATGATGAAAGTTGGGTTTATAAAAAACCAACTCTTTTTTTTGGATTTACTTCCGGGAAACGGGTAATGGACCGGCACCGCACTGACATGTACAGTATACACGACAAAACAACATTTTTTTTCTCGGGTGTAATCCGATGTGATGTGATGAGAGGCAAGATTATGTTGTTAATCATTCCCTAATGAATGTCACATTATTAGATTGCCATGAGCTCGGATGTCTTCTACTACTAAAAACGAAAACGAATCATGATCTTGATCACCAGTTCTTCGAATCTTGATTGAGTTTTCTCCATCTGCTTTCTCTGTAAATATTATTCTGGAAAATTGGAGTTTGTTGTTTGTTTCAATGAAATACATCACCGGATGGCTTGCACATCCGATCACGTACTCGTTTAATGGATTTTCTGGGAATATGTGTGTGCATGTTCTGTTCTGTTATGTTATTTTGCCGTAATCATCATCGATTGGAAAAGTGATATCCTGTCCTGTCCTACTGCCACGCTGCGTTGCAATTGATTTGGTATTTGGTAAAAGAAATAATCTTTCTCAGATGTTTTTCCTATAGACTCAATTTTTTGGCAGGAGAAGTCGTAGAAAACAAGTTAGTTTGTGGAATCATCCGTAGGGAGATTCCAACCTAGAGTCAAGAGCAACGATGCATTAAATGGCAAAAGAAATCTAGTTCATTCGGTTGACTTTGTCATGTCATGACTTTTTTCTGTCTGTCTATTTTTTCAGTTCACGCAAGAGTAGCCTCTCAACTTCAGAAAACTTGGGGAAGGTTGCGCTACTTATTTACATCCTGTTTTATTGGGAAAAATTTGGAACTACACGATCTGATGAGTTTCTACTTCGGTGCGATTATTATTGCAACTGTTACAAGATTCCTTGGTGTATTTTTTGGGATAAGTATTTGCTCATTTAAAATTAATGGTATTCATGAAGCTCCCGTTCCCTACTCAGAATTTCTATTGACCCAAAATGAAAGTTTTCATTTAGCTCCCTATCTTTAATTCATAAATGGGAAAGAGGTGCATGATTTTTATCAACTGGTGAAGAAACTCTCGAGTTAAAAAGTAGGTAGTAGGTAAATCGGTTTCAGTTTGGCTTTGGCTTTGGCTTGGAGCTTGAATTACAGATCCAGAAATGGTGCTGTGTCGTGTAGTTCCATTTTAATTCCTCCATTTTTATTACTTTTCCTTTCTGAAAAGTTGCCGAAAATCTCTTGGTGAAGTTGAGCTAATGGCTGTTTTATTACATTCAAACGTTGCTCATAGTAGTTCGAGTTCAGTAGGTTAAAAGTTGGGAAACTATTTGAGAGAATCTTATCTGACTTTTCATTTTCTTTTCTATCTTATCATGTAACCATTTATTCATTCATTCATTCCAACTTCTTCCCAAGCATTTCTCTCTTCTATTAATGATAATCCACTGAGAATATGAGAAAAGGTATGCATCCAGCAAAAGTGGATTGGATTGGATTGGATAAAATTGGATACCAAAATGGTTTTTCATTACAGATCACCATCCTCCTCTTCTTCTTCCCAAAGAATTTCCAAAGAGTTGTTGCAAAACTTGGATGGAATTTACCATTCCGAATAAAAACAGCCGCCCTACTTTTTTGTGTTTTTATACCGTCCTGATTTTATTTTTCTAGAGACATATTATTGCTCTTGCATTGAATCGAGACTTTATTATTGTTTGGTTGGTTGACTTTGACTTGACTCACTACTGGATTTTTTTCGTAAAAGAATAAACATATCTTCGGAAAACATACACACAAAATGATTCATATGATTATACTCGTTTTTTCAGAGCCAGCGGCAAGAAACAGGAAGAAAGACAGAATTGAATGAGTTTCACACAAAACTTAACTGAATGACTGAGTGATATAGAGTGACTTTTTTGCTATTTTTCCTTGGTTTATTTCATCAAATAAAAAAAGAAGTACGCGATGGTTCTCTTGTCGTCTTCGTACCTAAAATTGAGTTAAAGTTTTGGTGAAGAAGAAGAAAAGGAAGGAAAACTTTTTCTTACTTTCACTTTATTATGATGTACTACATCTGTGTGTGTGTCTCTCTCTGTCTGGGAAGCTGAAGCTGTCCTCAGAAAGTTTGTAATCTGTCAAGTTTTTCTTAGGAAAAGTCACTCAGTTTGGGATCAGGATCAGAGCAAAACCAGACCAGACCAGACCACATTGTGATGTGACATCCCATCACATCGTCACATCACATCAGATCACATCACATCAAGTCACACAAACTATGTCAGTCGTACTATATATTTGTAACCCTTTTGGATATAGATATAATCATAGAATAACAATAAAAGACAAGTATCAAGCATCTCTTATAATATGCAACGCAACGCATACCGTAAATGTAATGTAGTCTCCTGTCACTTTTAGTTCTGCTTGTAGAAATGTTGATGGGGAAAGTAAACTGGATGGAAGGGAGGACGGAAGAGGAAAAGGAGATGCAGCAGCTCAGCATATTTTTCTACATTAGTTTCAACTGACATTTCGATTTTTTTTAAAAAGAGAGAGTAGCATATAGCAGTGAGAGACTTTTCCCTTTGACGTTTGTTCATAGTCATCCTCATATCCTCTTTGATAATACTTTGTTCACAGTTGGAATCTCATCTACTAGTCTAGCTTGGCTTTGGCTTGCCATTTGCTCCGTGGTGTAGTTGGGGGCTTAGCCTCTAATAAATCCGGAACAACTCAAACTTTATCGTGGGTATCTATCTAAATTAAAAGAGAATTAATGTAATGACGATATGTCCTTTGAAAAATATGTCCTTTTCCTCATATTTTTGTTTTATATGATACTTATTATGGAGCCAGACCAGAACTAGACTGAATGCTGCTGCTTTTGCTGGATCGGAGTTATTTGTGTAGAAAAATTCCTCAAAAAGAATGCACGAGATCACCGGTGCACCAGTAAAAGCGAGAGTAAAGTCACAGTACTGCATGCAATATATCCTTCATAATATATAAATGTATGTATATAAAGAGGTCGGCCAGCCCTGGTCTCTCTTTTCAAGTTTTGCAATAAACTGTTATGCTCCTACTCCTTGTGTGTTCGTGCTTACACAGTTTTTTTTTGACGACTTTTCCTTTCAGTTTCATTGTAACGGGAGGACACAAAAAATGACCAGACCATACCAGATACCAGCATGTGCTTTGGCTTTAGGTTTATAAGTAGGAAGGACATCACATCACAGGACATATTTAAAGGTTGACCACTTACGTTCCACCATACCATACCACCATGTTCTAATGCATCCACAATATCCACACACATAGGTTCTTTTGCCGCAGGGTTTGACTTGTAGTTTAGTTAACCATTTTTTCCCGTATAGAACACCAACTCTTATTGTTGAGCTTTCAGAAAAAAGTATCACAAGGGTAAAAAAATATCGCTTTTTCTTTCTTTCTCCTCTTCTTTTCCTACCAAACCTTGTGTATTCCTTTCTTTCTTTCTCCTTGGTGCTGTTCCTGTTCTCAAGTCATGTATCTTGTATAACTCGATTAAGAATCTTTTTTCCTGACTTTTGCCATTCTTTTTATTTTATTCCATTTTCATCATGTCATTTCGTTCCAGCCAACCTTAACTTGTGTAACAAGACGAAGAAGAAAAAAAAGGGAAGGAAGAATGGGGAAAAGTACACTGCCAGAACCTAACAAACCCGGCACCACCACACAACAAAAAGAGAGTAAGTAAATTCCATTTAGAGAGAAAATCTCTTTAGTCTTTTGTACTTTTTGTTTTTAACTTGGAGAAGTCGAAGAGAAGAAAATTTCCCCCACCATTTTCTTGGCTTAAAAGGATTTCCTTGGATATAGTAAGTAAGTGGAAGCCGACAGCCAACATCCGATGCGGATAATCCTATGTAATCTTGCAGAAAAGAAGCGAAAAAATGCTGATGATTTTTACTTTGAGATTAGAAATAAATAATTTTGCAAGTAGCCAACTTTCTTTTAAATTTTAAGTAGTAAAATATTTTTATTACAAAATATTATCATCGTCATCGTCATTATATCATAGTACATGTGTAATTATTATGCCAATTAATGATGCTCCACAGTTTTAATTATTTTTTAAAATTATTTTTAGTTAAATGACATGATTATTTTTTTCACAATTTAATTTTTTGTATACATACTTGATCGTATATCAAAATTTTCCCCTCTAAAAATTTGTATTATTGTGCAAATTCATCTTGGTTTATATTACCTCTTGTCTTGTAGTATACTCAGTTTCCGTTTGCTCCACCAGATTCTAATAATCTTAATATTTTTGATGAGGTTTTGATAGAGTGCTCCAAAGTTGCAAAAGATGTTGGCAACTTTAACTTACCTTTTAAACTTATTTAAAATTGTTTGCTATAATCAAGGTCACTGTTAAAGTCACCAGTCGACAGAAAATTATGAAAATTTTAAAATGTATTGATCCACTGACATAATGCCAAATTATGTATTTATGAATGTATGTGTGCTACTGACAAGTTGGAAGATCCGAAGTTGGTTAAGATTTTTACGTTAGATACATTAACTCAATAAGAATAATAATAATATTATGCATTGTCTTCTGCAAGTATACTTCAGGTCACGATTCCTAAGTTCACCTATTGCTTCTTCCAGGGCCACGTGAGTTGATGATGCTGGTTGCCGATGATGATGTCCATGATAAGAGCACAATTATCATGACCAGGAAGGCTACATAATATATACACGTTCTATTATACGTATCTAATTAGCCGAACCAATTTATTTTAATTAACATTGAAACGCTAGTGACGTCCAACTCACCCAAATAAATTGCTCGAAAAGCCATCACATTTCCAGCACAACTGCTCACGCCCCCATCCTTCTTCTCCCTCTCCTCAATCAACTTGTCTGGATCACTGTCAGCGGAGAAAATCTTCATTTTTCTGCCGGTTGTCGTGCTACCACCACCACCTCCATCACTACCCACACCCGTCGCTGAAGCATACACATGGTCCAAATTGTTGGTGAAATGATACGTCCCAATAAATCCACTCCCATCATACCTCTCATTAGACATGAAACTCATTCTAAAAAAGTTTTTTTCGGATATCACCAAAAAGGGCTGACTCTCATAACCACACTTGCGTCGAAACCGGGTGTCTACCGGCATGAAATTGGAAAACTCCACGTAGTCCGAATTGGTTGCTTCGTTGCACCTATTATCGACAGAGAGAGAGAAAAAAAAATATCGGGTTGCAAAAATTTGAAAGTCGAAAAGTAACGGCGTGGCGTAACACACATCACATAACATCATATCATCCCCATTCATTCACACATGTCGTCGCCTGTCCTACTTTTTTCTACTTTCACATTCCTATTTTTTCATTCAAAAAACTTGCAAATCCTAATCCAATCCACTTTGTTTAGAGGCGGAGGCAGCGAGTACATTGAATGCAGAAGGAAAAAACTAACTTTCTCACCCGCTCCATCATCACATTCTCCATTCATGTTCAAATTTTTGTTGAGATTCGAATATAGCTGTAGCTGTTGGCTCTCAATTGATATAGAAATTGCAAAATGGAGAATGGTGAGTGAAAGCAACCAGAAAAAAGGGCAACTGTTTGAGAAGATGGTGAAAGTACGTGAGAATTTGAGCACGAATCTAAAACTATATAACACATCCATCCACATTCACATCAGTTGTAACATTTGGTTGTTGAAAAGACGGGAGAAAAAGTAAACAGATGCTAGAATATATTCCTTCTTTCCCTTTCTTTGTTTGTTTTTAGGAGGAAGAGGCCAAGCCAAGCCAAGCCAAGGCATTAGGTATTTACGTTACGTTCGTCCTTCCTTACTTGATCAACTGAATGAAAGCATATGAGAATGAGAAAGTGTGTGTTTCTTCGATAGTGAGTAAGCCAAGGATAAAATTCTTAAAAGGAGCAGGAACAAAACATAACACCACACCAAAAAAAAGAACCAAAAATGTAAAGGGAAAACACTAATCTTGGGAATTCTATCAATGCTTAATGGCAAAACAAAAAAAAATCTTGCGTCTGGTTGCGTTTGGTTTGGTTGGTCTCTCCTTTCACAAAGCTCTGGACATTTATTTCCCTTTTATTTCTGATTTCCGAACGAGAGGATAAGACGCAGATGAAGAAAGAAAAATAACTTGTGAACTACTGTGTGAGAGAGAGAGGGGGGAAAAAGCTGGTGAGCTGGACTGGATTGGACTCAATGAGGAAGAAAGAGTACCTCAAATTACAGGCAATTTTGTTGGTTTTTTATGAACTTGCTCGTTTCCTCTCGTTTGTTTCGCTGATAATAACCATCATCATCAGGAGCAGTGTGTAGCAAAAGCAATAAGAAAAAACAACACAAGAAAAGGATATTTGGGAAACGTGCATGTCTCCAGTCATGATGATTGGGAATTGGTTGAGGGAAAAAGCAACCGGAAAAGAAAGCTGGATAGAATGTGCAACAAGAGAAAAAATAAATACTAGAGCGAAGAGCAACATCCATTTATAGAGATTAGCCAAGTTGGAATTACCACTGGAATGTGTGGCCTGGCCTTTGCTCTTGGTCAAAATAAAGGAGAATTTCTTTCAAATGAAAAATTCAATCTGGACAAATGTAAGTCCCGTTTCTTGTAATGCAATGAAAATTTGATTTATGTCCCATTTTCCTGTTCTCTCAATAAAACCTTTATAATTTGATTACATTAAAGTATTTATAAAATGGAGGAAAACGACGACCCTTTTCCTTTGGAATAAATGAACGAAAGGAAGGTAACTGGGTTGCGTGTTTTATGGCAGTTAAACGAAATATTATGATTTGATGAGATCAACTCATAAATTTTGTAGGAGAAATAAATTGAATTAAATTGAATTGAATCCTTCTTACGGTGGCATTCCATCGACATGAAAGTAATTGAAAGTGAGGACGACGTGTTGGTCCTCATCCCCTTGAAAAAGATAGTGGCATTCGGTGTTGCGGGGATACAATCCGGGGAAGTTGGGTGAGGCAAACGTCCCATTAGCAGCTTCCGTCATGTTGTATATAAACCCACATGGGAAATTGTAGAGTTGACGGCCGCTGGTGATCCCAAAGTCTGAATATTTGAAAAATAATTAACATTTTTAGTATTTTAAAGTAGCTATCTATAAATACCTAACCAACGGTTGTGTTTAATCTACGTGTAATGTATTTTTTTGTACCTTCTACAAAAGAATATGTGGCGTGAAATCCACGCGCAAAATTTGATGAGCTCGCCCCACTAAATTCCAACGTCAATCGGTGACCACTCGACATCAACGGAGGGGGAAGAGAATAGCCACAATATTCTGCAACTTTCTCAAGCTGATTGTCAATGTGGATGTATGCCAGCACGACGTCAGCCCCCATACATCTGAAAGCAGATATTAAGTAAGTTTGGAAGGAAATTCATTTCATCATTGACTGAACGAGGGAGCAGAGCAGTCGTCTTCAGGGAATATATTATGTATGTTTTACATAACTGCAAAATGCACTCAATCATAATGATAATGATAAAACTATCCCTACATAATTCACTCCGCCTACAAATTTCAGCCCCCATCCATTTGCTGGATTGAATTGAATCCGAAATTCTCATTACTTTACATTTCATTTCCATCAAAATCCATGTTTTTAAAGCAAGTAAGTACATTCATATTTTATGCAAAACTGCTAGCTCTGCTCTATTCCTCTTATTCCCCTACTTCCGGGAAGAGCATCAGCATCAGCATCATCACCGCCAGCAGCTCACCTCCTTTAGGTAATCTCTAACCTTGATCTTTTTCTCAGAGTTTTTACTTCAATTCACAGAATATTTGAAAAGCTGCCTTCTTAATCCTTCACTCACTCATCATCCCATGTATAATTCAAGAATCACATGTTTATTTCTTGCTTACGAAGGCGAAAAACACGCGTGAATTTAAGTAATAAAACATAAATATTAGGCTGGCTCTGGTTTCGTTCTGTCTCGTAGATCAGGATGAGGTTAGCTCAACATAATAAAGTATTTATGTAATGTACAACATTTCAGCTTTCTTTAGCTTTCCCGAAAATATTCGGAAATCTGGTCTGGTTGTTAACCTTGTCATTTTTTACGACTTCACGAAGATATTTTCAGTAGAATTCAATTCTCAGGTTATTTTAATCTTTTTTTTAGCTCCAGCTGCTGGAATTTAACTTAAACTTTCTCATTTAGATCCAGTCGTTTCAATTACCGGTTGACGTAAACTTAGCCAAAACTTAAGAATCTCAGTGAGTGCCTATTACAAACCAGTTAATGTTTAGTCAAAGGAATAAATAAGCACTACATCACACAGCTCTGCACATATATTATGGTTAACCGTTCCACATCAAAGGCGGTTTATTTTTAATCCTAGCTTTTATTTTTGCAATCAGGAGAAGGATAACTGTCCTCTCCGCTTACCGCTCACGTCATGCCGCCGTTGTTGGTTGAGAGCAGCAGCTCCATTTTCCGAAAAATGAGTAAAGTCGTAAAGTGCTCAACATCCGGAATTACATTGCAAACAAATGCATTACATTACATTACGACACACCCACTTATTCACCGTGATTCTGAGTAACCCCCCTTCAACTCTGGGTTCTCAATCAAAAGTGATTCCCTTACACAATCATGCCTTGTGAGAGTGAGTGAGTACCTACTACCTACTTTTTGAGGAGTAAAGTGGCTTTCATTAAAAGTCCGTTAGAGAGATATATAAATACATTCTACCTACACAAATGTACTTTCAACTTTCCCTTTCCTTTGAACTTAAATTGAGGCATCTTGGAAACGCAACCATGTGGGAAACGTTCAGTGACAATAATTTCCTTTGATCAAAGATGGGGAAAGCAGGTATGGTGAAAGCTTAAGCGATATAAATATATATATATATGTTGTTACCTTTTACTATTAACGCCAAGCCCAGTTTTCTCATTAACCCGATTCCAATTAAGATTGGGATGGTGGGAATAGCTGCTCCGTTGAAAGCCACCCACCGACGAAAAGTAGTAGGAAGAATAGGGATTCGTTGCAAATAGTATCTGACCACTGCCAGGAACACCACCACCACCACTTCCGCCTCTGTTTTTATCCAGATTAATGGCCTGATCCTGTTCCGTCTCATCCGGATGGTGAAGGCTAAAGTCCGTGAATTGGATGAGAACACGTTCCTTCCCGTGCCCAATAAAATCGTATCGACACTGGGTTTTCGCTGTGTAGTAATGTGGATAGTTGGGTGAGCTGAAGCTACCATTCCGCCCAGCGTCACTGGTTATCACTTGATTACATTGGGGAACTGTGGAGAAAAAAATAAGGGAAAAAGTCACTCATGAGAAATGAGAAAGTGGAAAGAAAAGGAAACAAGTATTTAGCATTTTCTCTTATAAAAGTAAGAAAAAAGTTTTGGGAGGAATGTTATCACCACCACGCACATAAATTATTACGGTTTTGATATTGAAATAGCTCACACACACACTCATACTCTCTCTTTCTCTTTGTTTTTTCTACACTGCACCATTTTTACTTTTACCCAAGTTAATTTTCTTTCTGATTGTGATTGTGAAACGACATTGAGTGCTACTTTTTTCTCTCCTGAGCCCAGGTTTGCTCCTGCTTTTAGCATAGCACACACTTGTCAACTTTCTTGTTAGCTGATTTGATTGTCAGATTGGGAGAGTGGTGTGGTGGAAAAAGTAAGGAAAAAAATTGAAATTATAATGAGTTTTTCTCATGTTCCCAAAAGTGTGTAATGAATGGCTTGGTTGATGTTGATAGTACTACCATTGCAAAATGAGAAATGAGCAAGAAAACCTCTCTCGTATAGTCCTTCGCCTTCAAGCCCTCCAGCAATGGGTGAAGTATGTATTTCTTGAAGACAAAGTAGAAGTAGAGCAAAGAGCTAAAAGTAGCTGCTGCATTTTTAGTCCCAACCCAATTGTGCAACCAATAACCTTCATACCTTCATGCTCTAGACTTTATATACATAAATACCTCTTGCAATTCAACGAAATATATATTATTATTATTAATATTTCCAACAAGCATGCAAGAGCCCTTTTGAGGTTTATTTTGTTTTGCCTGCTGGAAATAATTTTGCACCCCAATTCAAAAAGTAATTTACACATAAACAAACATCGGATTTCAAACGAAACCAAACCAAAATCTTAAAACCAAAAGGCAAACTATTTATTTAACACAACGTCGGTGTCTCCGAGTTTACTTTAGAGTTGTATTATCATCATGTCTGCTACTGTTTGCTTTCACTTTTCTTCCCTCTAACCAAAATAATAATGTATATTTTGAAAGCAAAGAGGACAATAACGCTCCAGCTACTAAAGAAGAACGATAATAATACAATCTCATGTTTAGTTTTGGTCTTAAAATCTCCTGCCTTTTCTCCTGCACTGCATCAACATCAACATCAACTTGAGCTACTTGTCTTTATGTTTTTATTATCTGCATATGCATATGTGTGCTTTCCCTCTCCCATAAACAAACGTAACGACACAAAATATCAACTTTTACACTACAAAAGAAGAAAGTTCTAAACCATTGTATCTGTATTGTGTTCTCTTAACAAAAACCGGGCTCTGTATTGTGTTAGCTTAAACTTGTAGCTTACCTACCTACCTACATGCTACACATGACACATTCTATAGAAAAGTTTTCACTCTCTTTGGGAAAAGTAAAATTTAATATTCAAAATGGAGGATGGATCCAATCTCATCTCTTTTTTGTAAGCCAAGCCACACCACACCACCGCCATAGGACATCACCATTATATTACTTCCAAAACAAGTTTTTGTTGCGGGCCTACTGCCTACTATCCATGATGTTAAGTAAATCGTTAAAGAATATTTTTCCCATGTTTCCGGCATGAACACAAAAGACAACATTTTGTTTACTCCTTTTTTTCCCTCTCGTCATCATCATCATCATCATCATCAGGATCATCAGACACACATGCTACACACCACACCGCATTATATATATGTGGTACATGACGATGAGGACGGTGACAACATGAATATGACGATAAAAAAGGAGATCACTTACTTTTCTCTGCATTATCTACTCCTTTTTCTTATTTCTTATGAAATATAATATGGGGGAAATTTTTCTTTTGTTCGCAGAAAATGGGTTTGAATAAGAAAAGAAAAGATAGAGGAAAAAAGCAATATGCTTTTGTTGCCGGCTGTAAATTAGGTACGTAATAGTAATATCAATACCATTTTATCTTTTCAGAGGCTGCTGGAAAAAAGGTGTTAACATACATAAGTAAGTTGCAGTTGCAGTAACAATTACGTACGCTATTGCTACTGCTACTACTGCGCATTTTTACAGCAGAAAAACCAAAGGAAACTGCTCCGCATTAATTTGTTATCCAAATATCCAAACATTTGGTAACTTTAGTCTGGTCTTGTAGGAGGATTATGCAACGTATGTAAAATAAAATATGGATGGTCGGTTGGATGAGAGAAAATGTAAGGTACCAATGTCACATGACATGGTTTCTTATTTTGTAAAAAAAAGATGTAAAAAAGAAAAAGACACACAGGACGACTCAAAGGTAGGGAAAGGTAAAGAAAGTAATGAACATTTGGCTTTTTAGCTGAGATTCTCATTACATAAATATTAAGTAGCCTTTTTGCTCAAGTCCGGAGGAGAGCACATCTATGAAACTTTCATGAACATGATGATGATGATAGTGAGTAGCTAACATAACGAGAATTGAAGCTTGTTTCCTTTTTTTCTCATCACGACATCACATTCACATCTCCACCCAAAAACCCCAAAGTTGTTTTTTGGAATAAGGTGGAGAACGTCTTGCTCTTGAAGTTTGAAGCCAGAGCCAGAAGGTTAAAAAACGCTTGACATTTATTGACTGCTACGGTCTGTCCTACCCGACCAAGAACCATATTGCTTCTGCTCCTCTCTTATTTTTAATAGTAATAATAAGTATGCTGCTGCTCTTTTTGCCTTCTACCGAGAAAAAAATATTGACATTTTTTTTCACTCCTAAAATGAAAAAGAAACATAACGTGACAAATGTGTCCTTGTGACCTCAGCGGAAGGAAATAACGAGAAGTGCACAAGCCCCACGACCTTTTACTTTGGTTTTTGGTTTCATTTGTAGATGTGAAAATGAAATGAATGAGAGTACACGTCCGTATTTTGTTACTTTTTTTAGGTATATAATTTTTTTTCGCTCCTGGTTTGGTTTGGTTTGGTTGTCTAGGTCTGGTTCTGGTGCTGATGGTAGTATAGAATTACGTTATGTTCCGACCATAATGCACTTTTTATGTGATGATGTTGCTTCCTGATGTGATGTGGATGATGTTCTACAATCTGTACAACAAACATGGAAAAGGAGACGGGGGGAGAGAAAAGGGCATGTACATATATTCATAGGGTTAGTGAGAGAGAGCAGCTTGACAGCGAAATAAAAACGATCGTTTATGTTGTCTCGGGTGTTATGTTGTGTTGGGTTCTGTTGTACAACACATTGAACCCTTGATGGACGATATCTCTTCTGGTCTGGTGATAGTGCTAACGTGTAGTTGTTGATGTGACGATGTGATGTGATGGTCACACATTCAAAAATTACCAACTGCTTTTTCCCTTATAATATTTTATATGTATATATATTTTCAATGTCTAGAGTCAGAATGAAAGTCCCAGGAGGAATTTGTGGAAGTGTGAACTAGTCGATTTTTGGCTATCAGTTGAAAGCCCTTTTTGACTTTACCTACACATTATTACATCCTCCTCCTGAATCTCACTGAAAACCTAGAAAATTCTAGGAAACTCCTGTCCTGTGTGTACGTTTTTAAACTACAAGATTCAGGCTGGTAGGCTAAACTAAAGTTACAAAATGTTTCTATCCCAAAGATTTTCAAGTCCAAAAGTCATTCCGTCCATACGAACCATTTCATCTCATTCCCATTACTACTATCACTACCAGTATCAACCCGAAAAGAGAAAGCAAGCTATTATAACGTTGTGTAACTGTAACACACAACATACATAAAAGTACATATATATGTATATACATAGCAGTTTTGGGTTTTTGGCTCGAGAAGTGAAAAGTGGTGGTGAGGGCGAGGGAATGCATGTTCTACTCAAACTCTCGCACTCATATTCACAACTTGAATCATGTCGATGCGATGGACACACAAGGAGACTATGAAGAAACATATAATTTATATAGATACATATAAGTATAAAATATCAAGGGAGGAAGGAGCGACTGTTGGCACTGCACTAGCCTATATAGCTATACCATCGCATTGCCCTCACCACCAAAAGTAAATTACTTTCTCCGACAGACACTTCAGCATTCAGCTTGAGAGAAGAAAGTACACAGAAGTATAAAAGTATTATGTGAATGTATATATATATCTATTCAAAGTCATAAGTTGTTCAGCCAGCGTTTTCAACAGAAATGGAACTGGTAGTTTGGGTTGTTTGAGCTCCTCCAGCCAGCTCTATAACAAACATAGTAGAGGAGAAGAAGAGAAATAGTGAGAGTGCAGTCAAGTGTCCCAATGGGGTCCTTTCTCCGTGCACCAGCAACAACAGCACCCTACCGATCAGCTAACTACCAAAAAGTAGTGCTACCACCGCTTATTACTAGAAAGGGCTCGGCGGGCGGGGGGAAAGAACTGGGTTGTTGGGAGAGAGAACGCTGGATGATGATAAAATATTGAGCTTTTTTAGAACCTAACTAGAGACGAGAGAGATGAGATGGACAAGTGCACTTAATGGAGACAGTAAGATAAACAGATGTAAACAAGTTTGAGTTCGAGTCGAGTTGGAGTTCGTGCTTCTGTCTGTATTTAACTGACGCATGGCTTGTTCTTGTTCTCCTAAATAATTAATAATGATCATACTGTTTTTAATCCTTGGTTAAATTTAAGCACACAAGCCAGGCCAGACATAAATTGATTATTGCAGCACAGAGCAGAGCACAGCATTGTCAGCAGTGCAAATATTTTTTTTTGGCGAAATGAGGAGGAAACTGCATCGAAAGTCGAATAGAAATGGCGGGTGATAGTGGAGATATTGCCAATGCCAGATTTGTATATCTATCTCCCATTCTCCTTTGAATTATGTGATAGAAGGCATAACGATAACGACCTCTCTTTATTTCACATGTCGTCCTATTTCGTGCTATGCTATATAATATGCTGCTGCTGCTGCAGAATAACTTGCAGGGAGGAAATTGCAATGCAGGCAAAAAAATAACAGATTATTGGCATTGGTACGTATCGCATATCGCATATCGCATCGCGTGTGTTACAAAATATTTCCCTATAATATTCCATTCTATATATTTCTCTGTTGCAGCCGCGGCGGAGAGCCGGAGAAAGGAGGAAAAACGTCGTAATTAATTGTTGGCAGCTTTTTTCGACAGGAGACATTACTTTTCAGTACACACACAACCAGTAAATATATTAGTTTCCCTTCAACTCTCCCATGCCATACCATGGGACTGCTGGTGTTGATATGTTATGTTATGTTATTTCCTCTTCCTCCTCTGCATGGATAAAATAAAAGGCAAAAAATAATGGAATGTTACGCTGTTTCCAATTTCCTTTGCATCATAATTCCATCCTAATTTTTTTCAGAACCGAAAAATATTTTTTGTCTCGATATTTTCATAATAAAAATCAAACACACAAAAATACTCCATTTTCAAACTCTATTCGTGCAGAATAAACGAAAAAAACAACATGATTTTTAAAGCTCTGCCTTAATTAATGGTAAAAAATATTACAAAGCATAATTGCTTTCCCCAAGAGCCTCCTGTTTTGTTTAGGTTTTTTCTCGAATAAAGAACAACCAAGTGCTTTTACAGGTTTCTGAATTATTCGTGAGGTCTCGGGGTTCAAAATGTTCAAATCAATGAATAAAAAAACTTCAAACATGCCAGTTTCTCATTAGCTTCCTGTTTCCTAGATTGAAACATGTAGAAACTCGAAAGTCAAAATTATACTCGAGTGGAGAGAAAAAATGATATAATAAAATTGTAAAAAGTATGAAGATTCTATCTGACAGTCAGATCTGTAGAATATACAAAAAATATGGTATAATAAATGATATGCTGGAGTGAAGTGAATTGAAAATACATAAAAACATCGCTTTCGCATGAAAAAATACGAGGTGCATGGCCTACAACATAACATAACATAACACAACACAACGTCCGCGAGAGTGACAAGTCCTCACCCTCAACTTAACATGGAAAAGCTGGAATTTTGTGTCAAGTCAACTGGTCTTGTAGTTGTAGTGCAGTGTAGTCAAGTCAAAAGTGGCAGGCTAGGCATTTAAAATATTTATGCCTACTTTCCAAACCAAACCGCAACTACATGTTTGATATTATTATACTAGTTTAGTAATTATGGGGAGTCAGAAAAGAACATGACATGGAGAAGCAAAACCACAAGCTTTTTCCTACAAAAAATAATTTTTGTTGTACAGATTTCTACTGAAATGAAATTCAACAGAAATTCAAAAGATTCACTATTCCCTTTCACAATGCACTTTGGTCTATTTTTATTACGTAGCTGAAGCGAGAGCATTCAGCGAAGTAATGGTTTTACTAAAACTGTCTGTCTGTCTGTCCGTGCGCACTCTCCTGGTCACATACGAACCGACCTTCGTACATTGACCGATTTGGACCAAATTTGGTACACAGGTAGCACTACTCAAGAGGACCTCTGGGAATACTTTTCAGCCGAATCGGTCAAACGGTTCGAAAGTTATAGGCGGATGAGTTCAGGAACTCATCGATTTGGCTGAAACGTATACGTAAGAATAGTATAGTATTCGTGTACATAAGCTTGTGCATGCATCCGGAATCATGTGCTTGTACACACTAAAAAATACTTGCTTGGTTTCACGAAGTAAATTGGGCTCGTACGCTGCATGAAGTAAAACGAACTCTGATTAAAGTAAAACGCCACACGTTATTACGAGTATGCGTGAATTTTACTCTAAATGAACGAAAGTAACACCTTTTACACCACAGCACCCTAAATGAAGTTAGATTTACTTTGCATTGGGTATGTCTACCCCTTGCGGAGTGTTTGAATATATTTGCTTCTGCATGTTCACAATCCCATAAGCATACTATTTATTCAGATCACGGATACAATGGTCAAATCATATATCATCAGTCAATGTCTGTTGGTAAATTTGAAACAGTTTTAGGAGTTTGGGAAACTACTTAAAGTTTTTGTAGTAATAAAGGTTAACACATAATTTGGAATACGTTGCTCAATAACACTCGTAAGGCTCCTAATTAAAACGGAAGGTGCCAATAACCAGATGACTGAGATCAAGCAGATTTACAAGAGCTGGGATTTAGGCAGTATCTCAAGGCTTTCGAAGGTAAGTTTATGTTACAACATTATGTTGTGTTAGAATTAAAAGCGAAAATATTTAATTGCATCCATTATTTTAAATCTTGTTTTGTTCCAATAACGAAATCACAGATGATTGTCTGGAAGCACTTCAAAAGGACGATTTATCAACAGTCATTGCTGCCGTTGGACATCGTGCCTTAGTGTGGAATGCCACATCAAAATTAAAACGTTTTTCGGTTTACTTATGTATCCAAAGCTCGGATATCAGCGCAGAAACGAGTTCGGATGGCAAATGGGGTTCTTCCAGCGCAACTGGGTTTTTAGAAGATCGGCTAAAGAACCAGAGAAAAAAGTTGAGTAAACGACTGAGTATCCAGGATAACTCAGCGATGGTTCAGATCGAGGATTTTAACTGGATTTCAGAGGAGGATGAAAGTAAGTGTTATAACTTTCTTTCTTCGAAAACGTGCGTGTTATTATGGCTTAGTAGTATTTTTTAATTTTAATTTATGCTTGAATTCATTAGATGAACCAACCCCGGATGAGTCAAAGTTGGAATTTTTAAGGCAAAATGTAGGGTCGGAAGTGGTTTCAACAATGAAAGCTACTGTCTTCGCCAGAAGGTCCTTACTAAGGGGTTATCGTTTGGACGAGTTTGACGGAATACAAAAGGCCATGAAGATAATGCCAAGGCTGTTTGACACTGAAAACATGGTACGGGTTTGAAATACGCATGATATTAAATGGAAACAGAACTCAGAATGATTTTAATCAAACTACTCATTTTATATTTCCAGATTACGCGGGATTTCAATACCAGGCATCCGTCTGTGGCTTTTTATTCTTTACCAGCGTTGGCCCAGCTATCGAAACTCCTTTTGGACTACGCTGAAGAAAGTGGAGTGAATTACAAACGGAAGTTAGATGTTACGAACTCCCATTATGATTTTTCTGACGCTGATGCTATGGCTTAAACCTTTCTGTTAACTATTTTGTGGTTTATAAGCTTTATAGCTAATGTTCATTAGTGTTAATTAGTCGTACGTATATTGTAAAATGCATTTGTTGTCATTTTTTGTATTTACATCGGTTTTTGGATAGCAAATTGGTTGTTTCCGCGATTTGCTTGAATAAATTGGGGTTACTTGTCACAAAATGCATGTTTGTTATGCCATGAATTTAGGTTACTTCATATAAAGTAAAGTATAGTGACGTCATCACATAATGCAGAAATTTACCCTGTATAACGTACCAACGCAGGGTAACGAGATTTTTAGGAGTAAACTCACGGGGTAAAACGTGTTACTTTGTTGCTACTTCACCCTCATTTACTTTATATAGCGTCGAAGCAATCTACGCCCTATATGAAGTAGTATTTTACTCAATATAGAGTAACGATTTTTTAGTGTGTACATAAATTCAGAACCCGGAATGGTATTATACAAGTATTGCTTTTACTACGTTGGTAGAGGAGCGCGGAGGTGAGTTTAGTGAGAGGTGGTGGAGGAGATTTGGTGGTCATGGGGAAGGGGGTTTGGAGGTGATCACTCAACGCCTTCTTCAGCTACGTCACTGGCCTGCTTACTAGCAGTTTATTTTCTAAACAATGCCCATGTGTGCTGTGTCCTGAACTCTATTGAAACCCTTGATTTGATTCACACACGTGCTCCCAGCCAGAAGCTATTCAATCCTGTTTTTTCCCCATTGTTATTTTTTCTCTGGAGGGCTACATACTTGCTTATTTCATGCGGTATTATTATTGTTCACACATTCTAAATCCCCCTGAATATTTCACTGGTGGTTTCCACATCCACATCAAACATTTTTATTAAGTAGCAAGTTGGAAAGAAAAAGAAAACACTGAACCAAGTGGAGAGTGCTTACGTAATTCCGTATTCAACAAGCATTATTATTCGTAGGCACCATATTATGCGAAATTGACTCTCTCCTCGAAAGTCAAGAAGCGAAAGATTCATGATGCTCAAATTGCATAGGCCAGGCCAGACCCATTATTACAAAAAATATATTCTGGTTGTAACTTAAAACCAAAAATTTTAGCAAAATATCATATCACGGCAACAGGAGCAGAAGGTGGTGTTTACATTTTCTGCATATTAATAACAATAACTCCGCCTCTACTATTACATTACAACAACACGGATGATGATAATGAAAAGGTAGAGAAAGTAGGAGGTTAAAAGTGTGTTTTGTTTTCCTTTCCATTTTCCTTTCTTTTTCAAAGACCAACTTTTAAATTCTTGGTGAAGAAAACAATAAGCTCACAACATTATATTATGAGAAAGATATTAAAAGTTTTGTTGCGTGCGCGTCCTGCGAGTGAAAAGTATTTTGCTTTCTTTTAACTTTTCACTTTGTGATTCTCACTACGACACAACCACCAACCAAGCCACCAAGATAAAGTTTTGGTCTTTTATCATTATACTTTATTTAATAATATACACACAACATACTTTGAATTTCGCGGAAGTAACTATACTTTATATACTGCTGCTTTCAGTATGGATCAACTGCTTTCAATTGAGTGTGTTTTATTGGTTGGCAGGTCGGAGGTTCAACGCTGTTTGAATTTTAGAGGTGAATTTTTTTATGATAAAGTTTTCAACCATGACTCTGTCTTTTCCATCATCCTGATTCATGATTCCAGTCTAATGTTTAGCTTTCATTTTGAAACTAAGCCAGCTCGACACGAGCTGAATGAAACAAGAGGAAAATAAGTGAAAAAGTTATTTTTTTCTGAAACAACGCCTGTACTTATGAACATTATATTTTGGAAGACGTGATGTGACCTTGTTCGATGTTCGTGCCTGTATTGTTGTTGGTGTAACACGTTAAAAGTAGAGCGTGAGTGAGTGAGTGAGTGTGTGAGTCTTGGATGATTTTAGCCAACTTTTCCTTTCTCCTTTTGTCTTGTCATGTTGCTTTGCTGGGTCGAGTTTTCTACCTGAGCTTAGGGAATTGTGATTGTGACAGGAGATAGACACATTGTGACAAAACACTATCATTTCAATTCCCTTTCTGAACTCAGCTATGAACTTTGGACTTGTAAAAAGGGAAGAAGCAAGTTATTACCTGTCCATCTTCTCAATTTACGTGTGACGGTCTCATTGAAATCGAAAATCTGATAGCCAATGTTTCATTTATTTTCGCCTTTCTCAAAAGGATCTTATTTGCCCTACGCCGTCTGTAATTTAAGACGACATTCTATTGACCCTTTCGTTTTGTTTTGAAGGACAATCTTTCCTTTCAATTTTATGCTTTAATGTGAACGTATTGAGAATAAACCTTTTCATTCATTGTTACAAGAAATCAGTAATTTGACACAGGCGGAAAATAAAACTGTCTTCTTAATTTTGATTAGGTTTCAACTTGTAAGATGTCAGCGTTATTCTTTGAAAAATTTACTGTGCATATATAAACTGTAGAAGAGTAGCTAGCTCTCTTAACTGCTCATATTTCTCTTAATACTTTTCAACAACAGTTCATATTTCCGCTTCTAATAGCCCACAGGGGCCCATCCTAGTGAACTCCAAGGAACGTTCCAACCTTTTATAACATGATGAACAAGACTTACGTTTCTTGTATTGTATTACAACTACAACACAACTACAAGTAAAAGTCCAAGGAAGATTTTTTTATCACACATGAGCTTAACTTAACTTTCCTACCAAAAAAGGTTGAACATGCCATAACACAATGAATTGTTTTCCTCACTTTCTACCTTCTACCTCCACTTGTTCCGGCACATTCACACTTGAGAACAATAAAAATATAGACTAACTTTCTTCTTCTCATCCTATCCGCCCATCTCAAAAGATATTCAGTTCAGTGTCAATATTTTTTTCCACATCAGACCTTCCTCACGCTGTGCTCTGGGATTTCACTGGATTTCCTCTCCAACTCTTTTTTAATAAATACCCTACTACACTGCACTCTAAAACTAACTTTAACCATATTATATCCCTACACATTCCTGCCAAAACTTCTTCGTTTTCTTTGACTTCGCAAGTGTCAAAAAATGTGAGTGGTATGGTGGAATATATATGGGAGTCAAGCAGAGCTGGGGAACCGACCTACTTGTCGGTCTCGGTTCAGGTCTTCGGTTCTTTTTCAAAACCCTTTCGGTTCTCGGTTCAGGTCTTCGGTTCTTTTACAAAAACCTTTCGGTTCTCGGTTCAGGTCTTCGGTTCTTTTACAAAAACCCTTCGGTCCTCGGTTCAGGTCTTCGGTTCTTTTACAAAAAAAATCGGTTCTCGGTTCAGGTCTTCGGTTCTTTCATAAAAAAATTCGGTTCTCGGTTCAGGTCTTCGGTTCTTTCAAATTTGTTTTGGTTCACTTTTTTTGCGAAAATGACAGGTAAAATAAGCTTTTTGCACTTACTAATGAAAAAATAATATAGTTAATTCAAGTATTAAGATAAAAAAACAAATTACTCCCCAAAAAATCCGAAAATTGTCAATAATGACATTAATGACGTTAGGATTACTAAAACTGAGACAATTATTCATATTTTACTCATACTTTAAGTGTAAAAAGTAAGTACGCAATGAACCAGTGCAATTTATTAACTTTTTAACTCAAATCCTACACCTGTTCGGTCTTCGGTTCAGGTTCTCGGTTCTTTTGAAAAAATCTTCCGGTTCTCGGTTCAGGTCTTCGGTTCTTTTCAAAAACCTTTCGGTTCTCGGTTCAGGTCTTCGGTTCTTTTTAAAAAACCTTTCGGTTCTCGGTTCAGGTCTTCGGTTCTTCCAAATTATTTTTCGGTCTTCGGTTCAGGTCTCGGTTCTGAACCGAGACCTGAACCGAAAGACCGCGGTCCGATTTTGAACCGCGGTCCCCCAGCTCTGGAGTCAAGCCATATTTACAGATGGAAAGCCTATGATTATTACTATTATTGCTGTTATTACATTTTATTACTTTCCTCAACTACCAAAGATGATATAGTATACAATGCAATACATCTCATTCTCAAGATCATATCTCTGCCTCCTTCTTACTTTTTTCTCTGAATTTGGCTAGGGATGTCTATAGACTTGTCTTGTGTAATATGGTAGGTGCCTTTCTCCCTGTCAAAAATGTCAGGAGCCATATAACAACCCTTTCCCTAAAGAAGAATTGTGAAAAAACGTGATGTACGATCCACGATACTTTTTTTTATGGGAACCTATAAGAAGATTATACGCGTACGCATTCCTTTTGATAAGAGCAGTAAATAATATTAGTTGAGATGATGAATCCATCTTGTAGCTGTAGCCATGCACCATTCATTCATTCATGAAGCCACCTTATTGCTTTGTGTTTGTATTGCATTGTCTCAAGAAGAAAAAGAGAGAAAAAAAGTGTTGAAAGTAGTGAAGAAGTAAAGGAGAGAAAGAACATGTCATAAAAAGATTTATGTGGGTGGTTAACTCCCATAAAAGAGAGGTGGTAATAAAGAAGAAATCAGAGAGGACTCGAAAGTACTCCATTTCTATCATGTTTTAAAAGCAATAGCAATAAAAACAATGACTTACTTAGTGTTGATGCTTGGGGTAGCCCATCTTGCCCATTTGTTTGGAGATCTGTGGGAGAGAAAATATACAAGTCAAGTCAAAGACTCACATAAAAATTCCAAGTCAAGTCAAGTCAATACCCCTAGAAATAAAAAAGTTTGGGAAAAGATTAGTTATGAATTACGTGGATGGAAACCCTAAAATAGCCTATAAACTTTTGTATCTCTTCATCATCATCATCATCATCCTTTTCTTTGCTTGAAAATTGGTCTTGTTTTTCCTTTTTAGAGAGCTCCTTTTGGTTTGGTTTCCTACCCTTTCATAACTAAAAACACTAAAAAGGAACTAAGTTTAGGTGTTGCTGGTTGCACACGTTTTGCCTTTATTGAGTTTATGCATAATTGATACCCCCTCCTCAAACTGTCTTTTCTCCTTCCAATCTTTGCAATAAATATTGAATAATTAGCAATTTTCTTTTGTAGCAAAGAGTAATTAAATCCTTCCTGTTTCTCTTGTACACACTTGTGCAGAGAAAGAAGGAGATTCCATTATCTCTTATCTCCTCATCTATGTCCCATTTTCAATTTTCTAGGCACCACCAACAAAAAGCAGCCGTAGCATATGTAGTTCATTGAAAAGTAATGCAATATACATAGTTCCCTCGTTGTTCACTTTCTCTTTTGCTAGAAGCAAGGAAAGAACAAGCAAATTTAGCAAAGGCAGTAACTGTCTATTTAATTAATTTAGCAAGCCCAAAAGATAACCCAATTAATTCCTTTTTGTGAATGCAAAAGCATGGCTCTACCCTTTGAGAACGCACGTGGAGAATACAAAATATTGTGTACACACACAAACCCAAAGCAGATGAGATGAGAGCAGATTAGAATACTTATTGAGAGTTTTTTTGTGTGTGTGTCTGATAGAAAAAGTTGGAGAAAAACACTACTATTCATTCGCCCACAATGAAAATGAACCAAAAAAAAGATGGAAGAAATAAGCTTAATAAGCGGATAGAAGCTCGCAATGTTATTTCTCATCCTCATTGTTTGCTTACTCCAAATGAAAAATAAACCTTGTACACAAAATCTGTCTAATACAATTAGCAAACTTTTGATTTACTCGCATAAATTTGGGGAAACTATGTTTGAGCTGTTTTCCTTACGCAGCACTTTTTCAATTGGCATTCCCTGTGATGTGATGACCAGAGATAAAGAAGAGTTTTGAATCTTAATGGCGGGAATAGCCAGAGAATAGCCATAATCTAGTGGGTAAGCTCAAGCTCTCACGTAGTTTTCTTCCTCAAGGCAAGGTTTACATTGTACATGCTGAGCTGCGGGCAATAAAAAGAAGCCCATGATGAGTTTAGTTGAGCTGCTTCACTGCTCCATTTAACTTTGGCTGATGATGGGGAGCCCAATTAAACTTTAATCATAAGAGTAAACGTAAACCCACACACACAGACAAAAAATGCGTGACTTGGCCATGATGAAAGGGCAGCGGCGGCAGCAGTTTCCAAATCTGATTCCAAATTCCAATAAAAATTACCGTCTTGGCTTTGGCTTCTTAGGTTGAGATTACAAGGATGAGAGATAAAGGTATGTATGCATAGTTTCTCTTCGTCCTCAGGAATTCCAAGAAAACGCGTCTTTCTTTATTCTCATGTCTTTGCCCGTAAAATCGTCCGTTTTTGATTATTCACTGTGCCTTTTGTCTTTCCCTAATATTTCTCTGGTTCTGGGTTGACTTTCGGATGTATGTAACTCTACTCTGCATTTTCATAGGTGACTAACATTTTGCTCAAGGTCTTCCCCTTTCCAAGAAGAATAGGAGAAAGATGAGACGACGACAGGACACGCTAGTTTGCTTCCTAAATTACGTGACTTGCCTTATGGCCAACTTTAATTTGAATTTTGGAAAACACAACAACAGTGTCTATGGATGTAGCAAAAAGTCTCTATTCTATTCTATTCTATCCCTTTCCTTATCATCTTTGGGAAAAGCATGAATGTTTAAGCATCACATTATTACTTATCAACAGCAGCTTGAAGGCAAGAAGGACAGGAGAGGAAAAAGACACACACAAAAAAAGTTGATGATAATACGCAACATTGCTGCTGAAATCATCATCATCATCATCAGCATCAGCAGCAGCATTATCATCCTCATCATGATGGCATTTTGCTTGCTTTTCATTTCACCAGAAAAAGAAAAGAGCTACTTTCTCATCTCATCTCATCTCGCCTTTGCTTGCTGCTGATTCTGCTGCAAAAGCTTTGAGAGATTAAAAAATTCCTTCTTCCAGCAATTTTTTTCTCCTCCTTTTTCTTTCTACTTTCTTGGCACCGGCATCTCAATGTGGATGTGGAGAGAGAGTAAGGAAAAGAAAATGGAGTTAAAAGAGGTTAAAAAGCATGTGAAATGAGCATAGGGAAAAGAATAGGAGCCTCTCAGGAGAACGAACGGAAAGTTGTATTGCAAAAGAGAAAAGGAAACATATGAGACAATAAAAGAACACAAGACAACGGCCATTACAACCTTTATATTGTTGAAATAGATATGTACAAACAAGATATTTCTTCCTGCAGTACTTTTCTTCGTAAGGGAAGGGAGTAGTATTATGTTTGTCTTTGAATTTCAGAGGAAATGGGTGGTGGATACGGATAATAAATGAAAATGGGAATAAATAGAAGGAGCAAAAACTTCTTTTTGTAACTGTAACTGTAGAAAATTTTGTCAACGTGAAGCAACCCTTGGGACTTTTTAAAAACAAAATGGTAAAGAGATTTTAAGTAAGATGTTACGAAACGTGATAATGTGGATGATGATAAAACAGAGCTGAAAATTTTATATGAGTTTTTGAGCACCTTTCTCTAATGATGATTGTCATTGTCTTCCACTCACCTCTTTCTCTGAAATAATGGAATTACAATCCATTTTTACTTACTCGTCCGTACTTACTTCTCCTTTCTTTTTTGTCTCCCAAATTACAATGTTTCAAGTGCACTTACAACAACGTATATAATAATATTATAAGACATATGCGCTTCTATATGCTTGTGTGTGCTTTTGAAATTTCAAAAGAACAAAAGAAACTGCAAACGCAAAGGCTGTTCCAACAGAGAATCCTATTAAAAGGAAAAGAATTATAATGAAGCAAGCAAGCAAGCACACATCTCTTCAAGCCAACTTGCATAACGAAACGCAAATGCATCAAACAAACGAAGGAAGAAAAGAGTTATACTGCAACAATGTGCTTTGAAGCATGTTATTTCACTCAGCAACTCCAACTCCCTTTGTCTCTTTCTTTCTCTTTTACCAGACCAGACCAGCATTACATTAAACAATTGAGGAGGAGCAGCAGCAGGTACCCACCACCCGACAACCTCAAAAGTGCACATGAACATGAAAATAACATACTCTACCCTAAAAAAAACCTTCCCAAAATTTGGAATAGGATGAATGGAATACATCAACAGCATCAACATCAACTATCTCAATTCCTAAAGAGATTATCTCCCTTCAACAAACCAAACCAGACGAGAAAGAATACAACGTAAACTTTTTGTGTTTTGATGTGCTGCCTGATTCTTACTCTCCCTCTTCCCCGTCTTCCAAACTGAAGTAAAGTTTTAATGCATTTTTCTTGCCAAACAAGAAAAACAAGCACCAGAGATTCAGATAAGAATGGATCATGTTCCGTTGCGTTGCTGGTATTATTATAGATATAGTTAATGCACACGATAGGAACTACTTGCTGATGACATAAAAAGCGGTTTCTCTTGTGGTGTGTTTAAACACGCATAAGAACATGGAGGCAGAGGAAGAGGAGCAGCAGTACAGACAAAGATAATGTAATAAAATAAAATAATGTGGATAAAGCATAGAAAGCTCTACTCTAACTAGACCAGAGCAAACCTCACCAAACCACCAAACCAAAGAGAAACATGGGAAGCCGAAAAGCAAACGCAATCACGTGAATGTAACTCTCAACGTCTCAACCTTCGTTTTCTTCTTGTTCAAAAGACGAAAGACGTCTTCAAAGATGCAAAGCAATATACCTACATATTATATTTTCTTGCAATGGAAATTTATGTAAGGCGAAAGAAGGAACCAAAAACCCTTTTTACTTTTTATTACTGAAGCAGTGCGGTTGGTTGGCTGAGTTTAGAAAGAAAGAAAAAAACCAGCATATGTTCACATTTTCTTTGGAACTAAAGAAAAATAGTATCTTCATCATTCATTTTATATTATATTATATCATATCATATCACATCATCATATCATCGAAGTACTTAAAACGTGTGCATTTTTTCGGGGGACTCCTCCGTCGAACTATTTTTTTACGAGAGAAAATGTAGGATGTAATGGTGGATGTTGAATAATATGTTACGTAACCGTAGGCGGATTCTCAACGCAGTGGGAAGAAATGTGTGCATGCTGAGCTTGTTTTGTGTGCAGGCTTTCAGTTGGAGTTGTTCTTGTTCATCCTAGTTTCTTTTACAGCCTCAATTTTTATACACTTTCTTCCTTGCATAATATAATTTCAAGGAAAGAAGTATATTCCACTTCTTTTACTGGCTATAATGGGGAAAGTAGTGGCTCAAATTACGAACCTTTTTTATGAAATTTCATTTTATTATTGGGACATTTTCCCAGCCATTCCTTTAAAGCGTGTTCTGCATTGATTCAGATTCACATCCATCCTGAGATGATGAAAGTTCGACGAGTTGAGATGAAACCTGGTGTGCAACTAGATTTTTCTACCTGTTCTTCCGCATATGGCTTCATTTTATGACATGATTTTCCTCCCGTTGTAAAAAAAATATTATGCATAAAAGCGTGAAAAAGGAAAGAAAGAGGGAAATTTTGCAAAAGCGGGTATTTTTTATGGAGTTTAGGTAGGTAATTTTGGTACTAAGACGGTGAGAAAAGGTGAGTGAGTGACGGGCTTGTTCTTCTCATGTGTTATTTGAAACGTTGGGAAAATTGTGATAGGAAGACAGGTGAAGAAGCCGCCTAATCGTGAGCTATCGATAATATTATATATTTTTTCTTGAAAACGATGTCAAGCGAAGCTATAGCAGAAAAAGCATATGGGTAACTTCTCTATTTTTCACAAGAGGAAGAAGAATTCTACATGCATTGGCTGTAAGTACACTCGATTATATTACTTATCATCACATCAACCAGCAACACAAGACGAATTTTTTGTTTTATTGCAAACGAGTAGTAAAAGAACAGGGAACGAACACCATACTTATTTTGCATAGAAAAATAGGAATAATAAAACCAACATAATTTTTTTTGTTCCCAAGACAAGACGAAGACGACGACCCGAGTTGAGGATGAGTATCATCATCATCTCAAGAAAAGGAAAATGAAACGAGAGGAGAAGAGAAGCGAAAGAAAATCTGGTTCTGGAGCTTTTTATGGATGTAATAATAATATAATACAAGAGAAACTCAATAATAATAGGATGCTTATATGTATGTATAGCTTTGTTTCCATATGGAATGAAATGAGGATAAACCCTTTCTCCCTTTCAAAAGATGCTCTTTTCCTATTTACTCAAATGGAGGAAGATAGATAATAATATTCATTTTTTAAGCATGGAAAATAGCAGTTGCTTTCATTTTCTTACCTGGTAATGGGGGTTGTCTTGTATTGTCGAGATAGCTATCAAGCTCAACCTTGACGAATTTATAGTTGGCTCGAAACCCTGTGCCCGATTTATCCGAGTTGGCAATAAACTCTATCTTCAGGTAGGGGCCGCTTGATAAGATCTTTAATTAAAATACGAATACAATACAAAATGGAATCAGGAGCTGGGAATTGAATGTAAAATCACAATATTATCTCCTAAACCTAATTACATGTCATGTCAGTCTGAATAAAATAGGAGACTATACGACAACGTTCACGTTGTGCTTTCCTTTCAAAATTTCACATGTCGACCTTCCTGCTTTCTACTTCCAACAATTTTCTCTTTGACTCAGTTTCTCATGCATGGCTTCCGTTTTGTTGGTGTCCTTAATTAGAAGGCACAAGTGGGATAATTATAAATGGAACTGACTAGTGGGATCTATAGATAGAATAGACTTCTCGCTGAGCAGCGAGATACAAAGAAAAGATACTGTTCACAAGGGACAACATAGATACTACTAGCTATCTCTGCAAAATATAATTATTAGCTTCCTCTCCCTTCCTGTAACGTTGAGATGATGAGAATCAACTAAAATTTTCTGCTTACCTCATATCCTTTGACTGAATTACAAATTAGAGCGATCACAGGAGCCTTGGGATTTATTCCGTCCAACACACGAATGACATCAGTTTTGTTGAGACAGCTGGAAATTTTTAGTTAATCAAATCAAATATTGTAATTTGAGATATTAACTAGACATCAAAAGGATGAGCAATTTCTAAAAACTAGACCAGGACCAGACCATCTTTTTAATAAACCATAATTTCAATCATAAAGCGTTTTAGGTAATAAAATTAATCAAAAGGATGATATGGGGGGAAGGAGCTTGCTACAAAAAAAATTATTTTTCGCATCATATTTTAAGGCTCATTAAATATGTCATATTTTCCGTGAAATATGGATATCTTAACCAAGGACAAGTCCCAAAATTCCCATTAAGTGAAATAATATATGTGAGAAAGCAAAAACTCAACTCGTGTCCATAAAACCTGTGTCGTCTCTCCCAAATTCTAATTTCCATAATGTATATTTTTGCAAAAGGGGAAAGAAAAATGGGGCTCACCCACACAGCCATTTAGACTGAAAGAATAACTCACTTAAATGGAATATTTATGTGCATTTTGCATGTCAACGGTAAAATATAAGCAGGTCATAAACCACCTACACATCATCATAATCAATAACCTTTTTTTCTTTCTGAGAAAGGAGAAAGAAACCTTAATGTTTTCCCTCTGATTTTGCCTACACAGCACATAAATATTGAAATGATAAAAAAATGAAAGTGGAACTACTTTTTTTTGGACGATGTGCATGCCGTGCACATGATGCTCCTCGTAATAGCGGGTTTGAGTTGACTTTTTTTATGTACGAAATTGCCAAAGGGAAATAATATTATGGGATATTGAATTTGTGTAAATACACACAAAAAACATCATTCGCCAAGAAATTCACTTGTTCTTTTTTCTCATAAGTACCAAAAGTACCTTAAACAACAAATACACACACATGTGACCAAACTTCCTTATGATTTTTCAAAATAATAAAAAAGGAGGAGAAAAAAATGCAAATTTTTTTTACGAGTTGCCAAATGTGACTTGACTTTCTCATGGATATAGTTTTGGATCATCATCAACAAAAATCAGCAGAAAATATCTTGGAGAGAAAATAACAAGACATAAAAAACCAAGCAAGTCAGCTGCATAAAATCAGCTGCGTTCTGATCAGAAATCTCTGATTCTAATATATTGGACAAGTCATAGTCATGAGTCATCCAACTCCACAAATATTTATCCAAAACAAGCAAACTGTTTTTATACGGGTTTTTCCTTATATTTGCTCCTCATAAATAAAAAGAAGGGGAAGAGCAGCAGATGATATTACCCAATGTTTTGATCATTTCCCCCTAAATCCTCAACCCAAGATGGTTTGACATGTCAAAAATATTATTGGAAAGTTATATATATATATATCCTTATACAAAAGGAGGTAGCTACCAACTTTGCTGGTTTTTCTGGAAAGGCATGTATTGGATTTTGTATTACGGCTGGGAAGGTTTACCAAAGTTGCCAGAGTAAGTTGAAGCAGACAGATAAACGTATGGGAAGCATAATGCCGTTTTCAGTTTTCAAATCCACCCGTAATTTTTTGAGTACCAGCATTCCAAAATTTCCCCACCGTTACCATTACGAACAATGGAGATGGCGACAGTGTCATTTTTGGAACCTATTTACGTCAAAATCTTCAATGAATGACATTATATTATTTTTGAAGCAGGAGTAAAATTTAACGCTGCGTCTGATGCAACCTTTAGATTTTGTGTAAGTTAAGTCAAACACAATTTACAGCATTCCAAAGTTTCCCCATCGACCACCCCGAGCAATTTAATCTGATGGGTAAGTAGTAGAAACTTTGGAATGTCATAACCTTGTCAAAAATTCTGTTTATTTGACAGATTTTAGATGAAGCAGGATCAAAATTTTATGAAGAATCGATATCTGCTCTCAGATTTTCATAAATGTTATCACTAAAGATGCTGGGGCATTCCAAAGCTTGCACCGATCTGCTCAAGTGTCAACTGCACTTGCATGGTTACCACTGCCATTATTATGTAATGAATTATCGTACTAGAGTTTTTAGCATGCTCTTCTTTGCTTACACAATGCGTTCACACATGGACTTCGCATATAGTAAAGATCACACGGGTTTCTGTCCGAGTAAGTCTCGGGAATGGCAATTATCGTTAATTTGACCACCACATATGCCACCAGACTTGCAAAATATGCCACCAAATTAGGATAACATGCCACTCGGATATGTCCCTACACTGGTAGAGTATCCTACCAGAATATTCTATATCGCCGCTATACTAGCAAGGAATGCCACTAAACTAATAGAACATATCACCAAATTAATAAAACATGCCACCAAACTAATATGATGCTCCACCAGACGCAGACCAGTAGGATATTGCAACTTTATCGATACGATGTGTCACCATACCCTTAGAATGTCCCACTAGACTAACAGAATATGCCACTAATTGTAGGGTGTGTCACCAAATAGGAAAATAGGGCACTAGGCGATATGTTAAAATGACATTTTTTATGCAAAAATTACGTTCAATAAATTTAAGCATAAAAACTAAAATTCCTTTCATCTAATTTGGTGGTGAAAATTACAAATAACTTTCCTTCCTAATTGATTTTTAAAATTTAATTTTACTTTCCTTCAAATTGATTTTTAAAATTGCAAATTACTTTAAAACATTACAAACTGCACCAAAAATAACAAATTACCAGCCAGAAAGTCGTAGTAAGGCATTCAAGTGTGTTTTAATGCTTTCCGCTACGTCTCCAGGCTTGCTTACAAGCAGTTTGATTGTTGAATTCTCTACGGAGAGGAATTACACGTCTACTCAAAAATCCCCGTGCCACCAAGTTGCTTAGAACGTTAATTCAAAATCATGAAATTTTCAATTTGATGGTCATTATTTTATTCTAGTCTTCTTTCATTTGTGATATGGTTCATAATTTTAATTTGTATTGTTTTTATCTGGTCTATTTTTCTACTATCTTATTTTTTGGTGTTCTATTATTTTATTTTAGTGGTGTAATCTGGTATTCTGATGGTCTGTTATTTTATTTTGGTGGTATAATAATGATTTATTCTGGTGTGGTCTATAGATATATTTTAGTAGTCTATTATTTCATTCTTGTAGTCTATTGCTTCATTTCAGTAGTCCATATTTTTAATTTTGGTATTACCAAGGGGGTGCCAGGTGCATGTATAAGAAAATCGCCAATAACTTGCTTCGATAATTTTGCATTTGTACAACTTGAATTTCAAAACATTGCCTTAGTAAGTTTCTTTGAAGTTAAGAGTAGTAACAATGACAACACAAACTAATCAATAATCAAGAGAAAAAGTTAGCAAACAAACACCAACGATTTTTTATAGTAGAAGCGGTCTAAAGTTTTTTTGCATACTGAGGAGCTATTTCAAATTTCTGAGGACAGACGGACGTTGTTGCATTCAGAAAACGAATAATTATCGTGGTTCAAAATCACACCAAGTTATTGGACAATTTCAAAGATCTGGCTAACCTATTAGACTGGCTTGTCACCTAGTGACTAAGGCTTGTTTTTGAATTCGAAGGATCGAATTACAAAATCATTAGATTAGATAAAAGTCAGTACTTACAGGTTATTTGACAGGCTGAATTGGTAGTGTTAGTTTTTAAACTCAAAGTGTATTTCGAAAACTATTTGAAGTCGTTTTATGTCTACATATATGTATATGGTCGTTAGAATTCTACATCTGTACAGTCAGCAGAACAGTTGCGTACTCTAAATTTAAAAAAAAAATTGGTGGTATTGTATGTAAAAATGTATTTTTAATTTGGTGGTATAGCCTTTTATTACATTCTGGTAGCCCTTTTTTTATTCTTTTGATTTTATTAATTGATTGATTTAATCTGGTGATACATTATTTATTTTATCTGGTGGTTTGTGATTTGAATTTGGTGGTCTATTGATTTAATCTGGTGGTATATTATTTATTTTATGCGATGGTCTTTTTTTAATTTGGTAGACTTTTATTTTATTTTGGTTGTTAATTTCTTTTAATCTCGTGGTTTGTAGTTGTTATTGGGTGGTATAGGCTTTTTACTGCTATGGTCTATGGTTCTCATGCGTTTTTGATAAAAAGGCCACTTGGCCGTTCTTGGCTCCAGATGTAATAAATATACGCGGCTTTGTAGGCCGGCCTACAAAAGTCCGGCTTAAATGAATTACTCCAGACGACTTTTTTTACAATACGGCCTCCGTCCCAGAGCTTACATTAAATCCAATACAGTCCTTTCCCTAATATTTCTTTCTCTTTGTAGAGATTCTCCATTTATTTAGAGATAAATGTACGTACATAAGCGGCTTTTCCATTTCTGGTTTGGTTTGGTTTTTCATACCATAACAACCAAACCAGAAAAACATTCCACATTATTGTCAGGCAAAAATAGAACAAACTCTTTTTTTGCAAACTAAGGGATTTCTTCCACAAAAAAGGATAAAACAGAGGAGATACTACTACCATACCACATCCACATCCTTTGGTTTCCTTTGTCGTTCGTTATATTTATATATTTGCAATGAGTTTATTAAATCCTCTTACTCCCATTTCTTTCTATTTAGAGTTGAGTAGAAATGACAAATAGGGTGGGAGCAGACGGCAGCAAAAATAAAAAATGCAATAGTGGATGAAAATGACGACCTACTCTTCAAAAGCATTTCTCTTGTCAAGGAAAAAGAAAGGCAGGGGGGAAACTACTC
This sequence comes from Orchesella flavescens, assembly GCA_964034955.1. Lineage (NCBI taxonomy): Eukaryota > Metazoa > Arthropoda > Collembola > Entomobryomorpha > Orchesellidae > Orchesella > Orchesella flavescens. The sequence continues at coordinate 30,236,807 of OZ035958.1, read as the reverse complement.
TGACATTTTTATGTCATAGACAAAACTATTTTAGTAGAATAACTAGCTCTCAAGCTCCATCATAATATCCAACCATCTTTCATCTCCCCATCAAAATCATAAGGGAAAAAATAGAACAGAACAGGTAGGTGCAGCAGCTGTAAATAGCGTTAAAAGTAGAAGAATCCATAAAATTTGGAGATAAGGGTAACACGAGAAACTTATTTCAAACGGAATTCTTCTTTCAGCTCCACGCCATATGGAGAAAATTAGGGTTCATGTTCAAGATGGTCATGATCGTGATAATAGAAAGATATTTATACTTATCTCACCTGTACTGTCCAGGTTCTAAGGCCACCGTCTCGAATACAATTCGGATCCTTTTATGCAAGCTGAAATATTTATAGAGAAAAAAAATGAGGGAAAATTAGGGCTCATATTTAATGTAATTCGAGGATTTTCTTTTGCTATGGGATATATGCTATTCCATACCATACCATCATAAAGTCATAAACAACATGAGAAGCCACCTGAGACCATGAACGCTACTTAAGTAAAGCCAAACCTAAAGCTAAGCAAATAGGAGAAAGGGAACATTGAAAATTTTTATGTAAAAGCTGCACACACACACGCAATGATGAAATATATTTGATGATGGTGGTGGTATGGTGGTGGTGGTAGGACAGTGTTAGAAAGGTTTTTTTTTGGAAAATATTCGTGTATTCTCATCTGCTACATTAGCAAAAGCGGAAGTTGAAAACCTCTATAGTTTTGCTAAAGGCACACGTTCAACCACAGGACTGCCTACTCTGCGGAATATTATTACTAATGCACTTCTCCTCCTCATGCTTTTCCTCCTCTGCTAAACTAAATCTAGCTGGGCTTGGCTTGAACCTTTTTTCACTGTTTCATCTGAGACCAAGACCAAACCATACCAATATATTTCCCAACGGTAAAACTTTCAAACTGCTCGCTACTGCTACTCCTCCTGCCGAATCATGCGAAAAAGCCGGATATGAAAAACGTACATTTTCAAAATTCAACGGAAATAAAGTGCATTTGGTTGGGTTGCTTTGAGTTTTGAGTTTCTGCAACTAAAATCAACCACTAACGCACCACCACCAAAAAGTTGTCCCAGCAGCAAGCTAAAAGTAAAACCTATTGTAAAAAGTTGAGTTGGATTTAAAGGAAAGGATTTCTAGAAACGATTTCTGCTCTCAGCTAACCGAAATATAAGCCCACCAGCTAAACTTTACGCTATATGTATGCAATAGGATGGCAGTTCAGTGTGGCACAAGACAGGAGGAACCTGGGGAAATCGGATCTCATCAAAATTTGAAGAAAGACTTGAAACCCTTTATCCATCGTAGCTGAAAACAGTGGGAAATCATCTACAAATATAACTTGTTATAAATCAGGAAAATCTACCAACATATTTCCATCTATTTATAAGCATCCTCTTTGTATAGATATATATAGACAATAATCATCATCATTCATGATGGTCATATCATTTTGTAATATCCCAGCTGAATTCATGCAATTTCTCTCTCCTTATCCTGGAATGGAAATCCTTCTCTAATTCTACACTCAACTCAAACTCTCACAGTCACAGTCGCTTCCAATGTATTTTCTCCTATCCTCCTAAATGTTCGCCTATACATGGATTTTACTTTCACCATCCGCTCGCTCTCCTTCCTATTCTCAACACAACAAAACACAATTCCTCCAATTTGTTTTTGGGGTTGTGTAGGCTCCCCCAATTCATCATATTATATATAATATATAGTACTCTGTGGTTTCTACCGGAAGGAATAAAATGGGAGAAAGATTTTGGATAAATGTTCGTAATAAACTGCACAATCCTGGGCTGGATTTTAGTCCTGGAGCCCCATTACATTAATATATTATATATATACATAGAGTCGTTTGTATTAAAATGTCATGCATAAAAAAGGGGAATTATCAAACAAATGAAAATTTGGAGGGAATTACAAAATATCCTAGATGCGTACATTTGTTTATTGTCATTTTGAAAAACAAGAGAGATTAGGCTCGAAGGACCATTAAATGTTGAGACATGTGTATAATACGTATATCCTTTCTCTTTGTGTATTTCTTTCCTGTCAATTTTCAAAGTAGAAGCGCACGTGTTGGTTTAGTCCTGGGGTCTAAAGTAAATCATAATACAAATGCAATTTTCCCACGACAAGTGGTGGTGAAATAAAAAAAAGGGTAGTATCTTGCGTTCCAATGCGTCTTGTCTGCCGCTGCCTCCGGTCGGTTTTTTGGAAGCTATGCTCCAACGAGTTACTGATCTGTCGGTGATGATGATGATGATGACTATGATGTGAAGGAAAATCATGTTTTGATGATGATGCTGCTGATGATAGTAAAGTTTGAGTGGTGAACTGCAGACTATATACAGTTTGTCTTATGAACCATGGGTGATGTGATATGTGATGATGATGATGATGAAAGTCTAGAGAAGCGCCAAGTAAGTAAGTGAAGTTGATGATGTGAAGGACTTTTTTAAGGCTTGTGGATTTTGAAGTCGGATGGAAACTGGAATGGAACAAGATGCCTCATCCAATTTCCCGTGTATATTAGATGTGATGGAACGTTGAGCTTGAGCATTACTCTCTATGTTTGTTAGTGTTAGTTGAATCGTTTTTTCATCTTCACGCTCTTAATGTTGACCCTCTTTAGCAAAGGCTGGAACAAAACTCATAATGTAACGTTTGTTGCTGAGAGAAAATGGGAGAAAGGTCCTTATTTACTATTCAGATGGCAAAGCCCACGACGCCGACGAACGAATTCACTTTTTTTAAAGGGCCAACTTTCTTATGGTATCCTATCGTATGTATCCTCTTTCATTCTCCACTCCAGTTACAGTTTGTTTCCAAAAAGATCCAGCTTAAAATGCTGAGGGAGATTCAGCCCAAGCCCAAGACCAGCATGGTCAGAATGAAAAACCTGGAGGAAGTGTAGGGTAGGGTTCTCTTCTGTAACAGAGAGCAACATGAAACACTTTCTTGGCTCGGGCTTAACTTCAAATAAAAATATAAGAAGTTGGCTTTGGCTCCTTTTCCTCATCGTCCTTCTCCTTTTCCCTATATATCTTGTAGGTGGTCTTGTATGACCTAGTCTAGTCAAAAGATTTTTTTGGCTTGTAGTAGATTTTGTGTATAGTTTTTGAATTAGTCAATGAATCTCCCCGTGCTCGTTCCTTACTCCCAGTCTAGCAGCATCGTACGCGCTACACACTATACACACCTTTCTTTCCTGTATATTCCATGCAATTTTTGAAGGTAACTTAAGTAACTTTTGCTGGGTCTCCTTAGATTCCAGATTCAGCTCTCCTTTTATTTTGTTAGGAGCTGTTCTTCCTCTTTACTCTTTTATCTTTATCGAGTTTCAAATAAATCATTCATATCACATCATTTCCCTTCTCTATCTCTCCTTCTGAATTCACAAGAAAATAAATCAATAGCCAACTAGCCAACTTGATTCCTGGCTTTGGCTCTGGGTTAACTTAAAAGCAATAAAAGATTCTTGAACAGAAGTTAAGTAAGTAGCGCTACCATGATTTTTCATACCTTGTCATATAAAGCGATAATGTAGAAAAAATATCAACGCTTTAAAGAGAAATCTTCAAAAATGATAATATTCATTGAGTTTTTGATACAAGGCCAGATACTTTAATACTTTATCCTTTTTAACGGAACAATAGTAGTCGAAAATGCACGAGTTTTATCTATTTTGTAATACAATAATTTAAATTTTTAAACCAAAATTTACCGGCTTGAAAATTTAACAAACAAAAAATGTTGAATAAAAAATTCTTAAAATACGTCATTAGAAAACCCTTGAGGCACCATACAAATCTACTTTTCTAGAAAGATGAAAACGAGGTAAACCTTAACCAATTTAAGCACAATTACTCCTACATCCTACTCCATCAAAAGAACATGAAAAAAATAGCTGTGTCTTCTTCTTCTTTACAAAGCGGAATTGGAGCAGCCAGAGTGAACTCATCCAACGAATTTAAATGAAGGTAACCCAATTCTAGCATGAAATTAGCAGATTTTTTCACAGTCTCAAGCATAATAATACCATATCTACATATCTACGGCACCAGCACTACATATTATATGATATTGAAGAGCGTATTATAAAAAAAACCAAGATTAAATTTCATTTCACGACTCAAGACGCTTTACTCACCTTGCGTAGAAAATGTAGGCACATTTGATATTATGTGGGTAGGAAGAAGGATAGTGAGGTGAGAAGAAACGACCTTCTTCCAACCCCGTTCTGTTTGAGCTTGAGGGGCTGCTTGAAGTAAATTGATAATCACATTTCGTCCCTGTCATTAGTCTTCCTGTTGACTCAAACTGACCTAAAAAGGAGAGAAAAAGAAAAAGCGAGTTATGCAAAACCAAAACGAAAAAACCAACTGACTGTCAAATTCACCAAATCCCATAAGAAATTAAAATGGGTTGGTTTTGGTTTGGTTTAGGTTTGGAATAAATCCACAAGCGTTTTTAGATTTGGATCAATAATTTGAGAATGACATGTGTGATTGTGTGAAGTACGCCCTTTAGGAGCCCAACAAAGGAATGCCACTCATCTAAAAATGTCGTTTGATGAGGAAAAAATGTGCTGAACAAGCAAGCCCAACATACTTTCACTCTTTATGAAATGAAATGGCGTAATAAAAGAATGCATATTTCAACACAAAAACTTTACTTTTGCAACTCAACTCAAACCATCCGTCCCACTTTCTCTTTGATAACGATGTCTTTGAGAAAGAATGACATTTTTGTCATTGCCAAAAAAAAGAGAAAGAAAGTAGTGGGAACAGGGAATATTGAATAAAAATGATGTGATGTGAAACTCTTTTGTATAATGAATGAAAGGGGGGAATGAAAGAACGGGCTGCTAAATGTGACAAAGGGATAATGATCGTTGGCTTAATGGCTACACAACACAACTTATCCAATTTTTACAGAAGAACAAGTGACTGGTAACTACCACTGCAGTAGTAGTTCTGTGCTCTTTCTTTGTCATTTTTAGAAATGTGGACTGTAACTGTGTACCTTCCTGCCTTTGCTTTGGCTTGTTGAGCTCGTAAAAAATACAACATAAAAATGAGAACGCTTAGCGTCGCCTGTGCTCCCAATAAAAACATCAGCATAGCATAAGGCTACCACTAGGACTGCTGATAGTGTGTTAATGTTGCTGAGGGAAAGGATTAAATGGAGAAAATACATGGTGTTTTTCCAAGAATCGTAATAATGAGAGAGGGCAAAAGGGCACAGGAACAACGAATGCTACTAATGGCACTTGGAGCCGAGAAAATGATGTCATTATGCACATTATTGCAATTTAAAGGAGCTCCACTTTGCTTCCAGCTCCTATAGAGGTTCTACAAAAGAACGAAGTTGAATGTTGTTTTTGGGCTTTTGATAACATAACATGATAACATCGAGTTCGATTCATTCATTCATTCATGTATGTTTCATTCAGGAAGGGAAAAGCAACTGGATTGATTTTTCCTTATTCTGGGAAAAAACAAATAAGAACAGATGAAAAAAATTTCCCCCCAGATTTCCATAATATCTTACCATCAGCACAGCAGCTTGAAATAAAACTTGCCTTCTTAAAACCACAAAAACTATCTGTCGAGCTTCGCGTTTGTTTGGGTCGAGGTCGATATTTTTTGTAGACTAACCAAATAACTACTTTTTTAAACGGCCAAGGTCGACGTCGACATCAGCATCAACATCATCACCGTGGACATAACCTTTAAACTTTTTTTTCTCTCCATCTACTAATGGGACCCAGTTATAAAACAAGCAAACCAGAACGGGAACAGAAAGTAGCAACATTTTTATTCCCACATCCCACAGTTCACTTATTCCGCACCAGTAGCCAAGCCAAGCCAAGCCAAAGCAAACCACCAAACTTTTTCTCTTCCCATCTTCACTTCTGACCACCGTCTGGCTAGGAAAAAGCGTTGGTTGAAAGTTGGAATGAATGTATATGTATGTACTTGTCAAACTGCTGCTTTTATTGATACAACCATCATGATGATGATCATCATCAGCATCACCATGTTTGTAGGGAACCAGACAGATATAAAATACGAGTATACACATCACATTCACATCATTCCCACAAAAAAATGCTCATTTCTACAGTCCACAACGGTTGAAAACCCATCCAAAATAAATGTGAAGGGTAAGAAAAAGCCTAAGTGAATGAATGAAAACTTTTTCTCTTCCTTCACAACTATTCACTTCATTCAACCATGGAAGGATGAGAAACCCTTTTTGTTGTGAATAGATAGACATAGACAGACACAGTGAAAGTTGTGGACTTTCTCCACTTATAAAATCAGAATAAGTTCATGATGTTTATGGCATAGATATTCTTACTCTATAGAGAAAAGTCAATGCATCGTATCGTATCGCGAAAGTGGTATGGTATGTGGTGATGGTTTTTTTCTTCACAGTAATAATTCCCTTATTCATGCAACATTATGAAAAAAGTTTAATCCCATTTCACCACATGCATGCTTGTTTGCTCCTACATTTTTGGGGACGGATTTTTTGGAAGAAAAACCAAGATACATTCTAAAAGCCACACAAAACGCTTTTGCATTGCTATTCCTATTTTATAGTGGATTGGATGAGATACTTTTGGAGGAAAAATGGCTACACTTCCTGATTTCTCTCGTAGTTTATAGTGAAAAATAGATGCAAAGTTACTTTTTGTGCATGATTTTGATTCCTTTGAAAAGCACAACTTCAAAGCGACCTTTAGCTTTTCTCCCAGGCCGTCATGCAGTTGGTTTGGGGTGGTGGATGGAATGCATCTTTTTATGGAAGAGTTTTTGTAGTAAAAAGTATAAAAAATGAGCAAGAAAAGAGAGTTTTTTAGTTCATGTTCGTAACCTTTTATAATGAATGCACAAAGAGGATATGATGTTGAGTTGAATTGTAGTACATGAACATAATGAATCTATTTTTTTGGAACTTGACATAAAAAATTTGTTTGAAAACTTGCTCCATATCAATTTATTCAACTAACTCTTTTTTTTCTAGGGGATCGGATGGATGCCGAAGAAACTTGAGAAAACATGTAGTTTCCTTACCATTTTTCAAGGGAACTCGAAACTCACTCATGTTGAGCTTGAGTTTCCATAAAAAAATGCACTTCTTTGAGAGAATATATTTTTATACGCTTTTTCGCTCACAAAATAAAAAGAAGTTTCGGGATTTTGGAATGAGGGCCCCCCACACACAGGATTATTGATAGTTTAGGAAAATAAAGTGTTTGGAAACTTTTTTCCATAGAAAAGTTTATTTTCTCTCTCAGCTTTCATCTTTTTGCAATAATATTCCATTTTTGTTGTTACCATATTAAAACAAAACTTTTAAGAAGAGTTTTTTTACGTTTGATGTATGGGATACATTTATATTGGTCTGATTTGCTTTCGCTTCTCCCACATCCGCATTCACCCAGCAATAATTTTCCTTTCACTTCTTTTTTTTTGTTCTGCTGGCAGATTTTAATTTTTCCTTTTGAAAACAAAAACTCAAGCCAAAGCGAGTAGTTCAAAGCCAAAAGTTTTTGTGCGTGTGAGGAAGACTTACGCATACCAAACCAAATGTGACGCATGGTATGGTTGTGACTCCTCTGACTGTTCCTACTTAGCTTAAAAGAGAGGAAGTAATGTGACTTTTTCTTTAGAGTAATTTATCGAGTAACTCTTTCGTAACCCAAGAAAGAAACGTAAAAAAAGAAGGAATGAATTGGAAAGAAAGAAAAGCAGAAGAAGTAGAAAAAAAGTTGTGAAACGAAATGCTTTTTGAGTGTAGGCAACTAGGGAGAAAGGAAGTAACTTACTTCTTTTTTTTAGAGAAATTTGGTTAATTTACCATAATACTTTTTATACAACCTTTCTCTCCATCCCAGAAATTGTAGATGACATGGATATATAGTGTGTACTTAACGAGTATATAGAAATAGGGAAAGTTGGTGAAGGAGAGAAAAGGCGATTATTGCTACACAAGTACGCTACTACGCATTATGTCAAAATGGTGTAGTAACTACCAACCAAACTAAACTAAACCAGTTTTGCTTTCGTGAGGAGTTTCCTTATTGGTTTCCATTTCAAAACTCTTTAGAAAGAATTTGGTGAGGAAAGGAGAGAAAATGTGTGTGCGTATGAGATGGGATCGCATCGCATAACTCAACTGTAAACCAAACCACTTTTTCCCAACAACCAAAACCAACCCAACTCTCAATCCTCAGAAGTGGAGTGCACCCAGATTTTCACTCGAATAAAAAGCTCCTTTCCGTTCTCTGCCAAGTGGTAGATTAGTTTCACTTGAACATAATTGCATAAGCGCTTTCGGCACAACACGTGAAGAAAGAATTTTCTATACCTGCATATTTTTATACATATAAAAAAGAATATAATGGATATATTTGTATAGAAAACTCACTTGAATTAAGAAATCGAAACCGGCCATAGAAGCCAAGTGATGATGTGAGCGAAGTCGAGGGTGAAGTGGGTGATTTCCCAGCTATTGAGCTTGATATTGTAGCGGGTGACGACGACGAAGGTGCAGAATGAAATTGGATGACTAGGTGTCTGGAAGAAGAGTAGAAAGACTGATTGAATGATGAGCCACAGAGAAGGGATGACCATGGCGTCCTCTCATTCACCCCGTGCTCGTCAACATGAACAAACATCTTGAGAAAATCGGATCCAGCTCCACATCTGCAATTTAGGAGAGAGAAAAAAGGAAAAACATCTTACTATATATATTGATCAAACACTTGACTATTATCAAATTGGATGAATACTCAAATAAATAAAAGTTTGGCAACGTTTTGTAAGAAAGGAAGGGAAAATATACAGTTGATCATCATCATCAATGATCAACCTTCCAGATGAAAGGATGGGATAATGGATGCGTTCAATACCTTACAAAAATCATCTTCCAACCTTTTACCAGCATCTTATTTGAGTTGAAGCACGCATCTACGCACAGAATCTAAGTAAACAAGCTGAACCGTTTTTATATTCAAAAGCGGAGAAAGATTTTATGTAGCATAGCATATGCCTTCTATAATTATAGTGGTTGTCTACAGCCTTCTCTCCCCTTCCTTCCTTTCTCATCATAATTAATTAAGGCAGCAGCAGCCAGCTTCCCCCTTGTCTCTCGTCTCTCTTGTGTCTACAATCTGCCTACCTATGATAATGACGATGATGATGATGATGAGTACTACGATAACAATAACGATTGTAAAAGACTATGACGATGCCGACGACTGGGAAAGGAGAATATAATAAGTGTCTGTGTGAGATAGAGTTTGTATTTAGCCTCAAGGTAAAAGCTGGGAACAGGAAGTTGGAGACGTTGGAAATCATGTACCATAATGTTTGTTACACGTTTTGTTACGATACGATACGACGTATCTAATGTAGCTCATCGCCAGCTCTACTTTTTTGTCATAATATAAGCTTCGCATATTGTATTGCCACCTTATCTTGTCTCTTCATATGTCTCATCTGTCCAGATTTCAATCTTGTTAATGCATCACCATCATCTATATATATGTTATGCGTTTGCTTATACCTTGTGTGAATTATTAGCCCAACTACTTCTACATCCACGTGCATCCATCCCAAAACTTATTTCCTTCAAACTTTTTCCAAACTCTCGTACATCCAGCAAAGACAAGGATTCGAGCTTCGAGCTGCTTCCCGACTCACTCTCCTCATCAACAATTCGCGTATTATCAATCTTCTCCCAACTACTATTCTCCTGGGAGTACATTTCTTTTTTTTACACGTTCAGGAATTAGTTGGCGAGAAACTGAAGCTAGTGCCAATGCCAACGCCAACACCAGAGCCAGTAAGAGGCATGCAAGTAGTCATTCATTTCCATACAATATTTTTTATGTTTCTTCATTTTTTTCTTCGTTTTTCCCACTTCCAAACGATTACATGACTAAGTATTGCCCAGATTGTTACACACATACCCTCATACGTTGCATTGTACGTATGTATAGTACGTAAGAACAAAAGAAAGGAGTGAGAGAGATGTGATGTGATGCAATAGCTCTAGGGGAACAAAACCTTGGAGCAGCTGTCATATGAATGAGATATCAAGAGCTACACTCTCTTTCTTTCTCTCTCTCTCAAGATAACTCACAGACTACTTATAGTACTTATATAAGTAGGTTGTTCAAGTCTTGAAGAAAGTAAAAAAGGAGGACTCTTCACTCATCTCACTAGAAAAAAAGAAAGAGTGCTGCTACGCTACAATGTGTCCTTGTTCTACTCCTGGTTTGCTCTTTAGCACTTTTTTCTTCTCCTTGGACGACGACGACGATTCGTTCTCGTTCTGGAGAATTTGTCTTGGTCGCCTACATTATTTTTTCCACTCTCTTTCTCTTGTGTGTATCTTTGCCCAACTTTTCCCATCATTTTTCCCTTGTGCACTTTTTAGTTGGAGTTGGAATTGGACAATGACACATATCCCTAACAAAAACCTCGTGCTGCTGGATGATATTCGATGATGTGATCTATGAATTGGTACGTATTCATCTTTTTTGTCAATACAATACTCAAACTAATATTATATAAAATATCTTTATTCTTTCGTCTTGCATTTTCAAGAGTGAGAAAAAAAGTTTCAAATTTTTTTCACTAGTTTTTTTGATTCCCAGTCACAATCCCAAAAAGACACAAACCCAAAAGTTTTGGTTTTGTGATGTTTGTATAAAAATAAAAAAGAATACAAACTTCCCAAAAACTTTTAACAAACATAGCAAATTTTTTAGAAATAACTTGAACCAAAGTCCCATGATTCACAATCTTAACGATTTTATTGGGTATAAAAAATATTATAGTATTTAAGATTCTCAACCAACCGCATGAAACCATTTACATGCAAAGTGTCTTCCTTATACCCCTTAGGTAGAAGTATCCATATCTGGGTTGGCTTCTTTACGTAACAGCAAATTAAGTTAGAGTATGTGTGTTAACCTTTACTGACCTAACCTAACCTATTTGAACTAATTTGTTATAACGTAAAGAAGCCTACCCAGATATGCATTATGCATACTCGTAGCAGAATAGAATTTCAAGTGCGGATTCATGAGCATTTCATTTCTTGCAATTTTGGGATGTTTGCATCCAATTCAAAACAGATTTGGGTTTATGGAAACTTGGGATGCTTAAATTTTATTTGGGTTTTTGGTATTTTGGGATTGTGACTGGATACCAGTTTTTTCACCGTCAAAAAAGTGGATATATTATATGGAAAAAAATATTGAAGGTTGAACACAAGAGAACAAGGAAGAAAAAAAACCAAATGTGAGAAAGAAAACCAGTCGAAATCCACCAAAGCCAAAACTTTTTCACCATATTTTTCATCTTTTTTATTCGACTTCTTTTTTTATCCTTTCTTTCACCGACGTACGTATGTACTTATATACGTACGAAGAAGGTTTTTTTTCCTCACTTCCATAAAGTAGGATAAAAAAAACACCCTTTTGTAAACGGATATAAGACACAGACACACATGAGTATGTGTGTCTGTTCGCCCTGACAAGAATCAATTTCATGAAGGAATATTATTTTATTTCCTTTTTCCTTCCTTCCTTCCATCTACGCCTCATCTTTTTCTTGTAAAAACGAATTCCCTTATTTTTTCCATCTGCTGAGGACGACGAGATAGATAAGTAAGTCCTCCGACGCTTTCTTTTTTTACTGTGACCAATAACCGAGAAATAAAAAGAAATGAAAAAAGAATGGAATGGTATTTTATCATTGGTAATAAATAAAGCGGGTGGTGGAGGAAAGAGGAACAAGAGACGGGAACCAAGGACACATACCAGCACCAGACCGGAAAAAGTGCCCGGATGTTTGAAGGTGACAACGACCAACGACAACCAGACCAGCTATGCCGCTTGCTCGCTTACTCGCTCGCTCACCCTTTACTAATGGGAAACCAATCTATTTCCAAATACACACGTGAGAGTAACAACATTTGCCGCGGCATTTCACAAAAGAAAATAAGCTCTGCCCTTTCAACCTGACACCAACCCATTAGCACAGTCTTAGGCGACAAAGCAGTTGGCGTTGCTGGGTTCATGTCGTGACATCTGAAAATGACAGAGTGGAACTTCTTGATTTCGAGGTGGAAACTAAAAAAACTAAAAAAAAATATGTGTGATCTTCTGCTAGCGCTAGAAAACACACAATTTTAAGAGAGTGGAAGTAGCCAACCGTTACATTTATTTCCGCCCTCTCCCTCCTCGCTCTTATTTCTTCCGGAGATATTATTATTAGGATATCACATCATCAGAAAGTGAAACTTGACTCTCCCCCGTGTCCGCCACAGAACAGCTTGACACCGCCTGAGTGTGACAACTCCTTTTTCATATATTTTCTACCCTTCTTCATTTCTCTAAAATAAGATGAAATTGTGTGCCCTTCTTTTTCCAACTCAAATAATCCGGATTTAATTTGGAAATTCCAAATTATCTCTCCATTTTTTAAAAACTGGCTAATAAAGTTAGCAAATAGGATGTAGAGTGGAGAATAATTTTATTTTTGCAGTTTAGTCAGGATTCTCTTTAAAAAAAAAAGAATTTCTAAGAAGGATTTTTACGTCCACAGACAAATTTAACAATTTTGAAAGCACACAATTCATTATTCATAAAAACTATTTTGTAAAGAAACGTGATAGGCGCTTAAATTATACAAAAGTTTATCAAACAGTTTTTGTATTCTTTTTACGATAATTATCATAATGATGATGATATACCTTCACATTCTCCTAAAATTTTGTCATTCTTTTAAATATCCTAAATTGGTCGGGAGGGATTTCTTTCCCCACTTTAGATACTTTCGCCCAACACTTTATGTGAGCGTAATTGGATGAGCAATATCTTTTAAACTTTTTCCCTTTTACTTTACGATTTCTCCTCATTTGCCATACTTTTTTTGTACTTCTTTTTTGCCTCTCCACTAAATTTTCTTCTGGTTTCTGTAAATGACATGAGGGAAAAAGTCTCTGTAGTTTCGTTTTCCTTTTACACAAGGAAAAATTCTAACTTATTAAAACTAATTTACATTTTTCCCATGTCAAACCAAGTGAAAAAAATGCGTTGTGCTTCACTTACTTCTTTTCTAAAAACCATCCCAATGCAATGTACGTAAAATCCTTTTCTTAAAGAAATACCATGAAAAAAAAGTTTTCTTTTTTATGTGGCTGATCATTGGACATGTTCCTTTCCTATTTGCTATATTATGTAGATAAGAATGTATCCTGTTTTTGTTAAAAAGTAGTAAAAAAGAATGCACATATTTTTTGGACGACAGAATAAAATTATACAGATAAGTATCGCATTCTATACGAATAAAGAAATCTGCTGGTTTTTTGGTTGATACAGCACTACCGCATTGTTTTCTATGAAGAAGGAAGAAAGGGAGGAAACTAATTCGTAAAAATTGTGTAGGCTTATAAAAAATCCTGAACGGATGGCTTTCAAGCTTATTTCGGAAAATGTGTAGGTATATTTACAGCAGAGATTTTTTGGTTTTTAGTTGGATCTCTTCCTGTCATCATTTGATAGCATCACATGTAAACTTAAACTCCAACTTGGTTTGTGACTTGACTGTCTCATATTTCCTTTCTGAACTTTTCCCAAAAGAGGAAATTTTATACTTTCTTTCTGCGAAAAAATCCAAGTTTGTGGGTTGGGCTTGAGCTACTAGATGGGGATATTTAAATCCTCCAATTTTTCATTGGAAAATATGCTACTCTCACAATAGTGAAGCTTTCACAGTCACCCCACAACCACCATTATCTTCTGGGAAGGACGACTTACTGTGACAATTTGTGGGCACAATTTTACTTCTCAAATTATACCTAACCTTTTGACATTTCTTGTTTTGAAAAATGCGGAAGGGAATGTGCCAAAATAAATCTCAGAGGAAAAGTAAGTACATGTTCATATACACAAAGATACGTGCTGTTTCCTCCCCTTCTCCCAATCAACATGTCATTCTTGGGAGAAAAAAATCACGTTTTTATATACGCATTTCAAGTCCATAGGTACATATTTTTTTAAAGCTTAAGCTCATGTCTATGAAAATGATCTGCGTGTTATTTTGCGTGCATTCTTTCTCCTTAGGAAGGATGACTCCAACTCCAGACACGTCTGACATTCGCATACCATTTTATGAATTTACTGACACTGTGAATACACATACACAATTCACGTCCATCTTCGTAAACACTCCCCATTTCAAAGTATTCTATGCATGCATCCGCTACAAAACAGAAAACGTGACATGGTTGGCTTGCCTGCATAAAAATTGTTACATATATTTATACTATCATCGCTTTTGCAGCCTCCGTTTACAACCATGTCACTAGATTTCATAGACCTGTCTCTCTTTCTCCTTCATCCTTCCTTTTTTTCCCTTTCTTCTCTGTAAACACATTCAATTCAAACAGGCATCAAGGACTGGAGCAGTAGCAACGATCACAGTCGCATCTATGTACATATTTTTGTCGCTTTTTATACATGCATTTTTTCTAAGTAACAAACTAAAGCATTTTAGGTTAACTTGTCGTATTCTCCTTCTTTTTTCCTGAGCCTAGTGCTGCTTTTTGAGTTGTGACGACATTTATTTCCGTAATTGGGCTCAGGGGATGGGACAGACTCACAATTATTTAAGATATACATAAGAATAACTAGACAGATGTGTGCCCATAAAAAAGTGTGTGTGTGTGACTGAGTGAGTGAGATATATGTATACATGAAGACAAGCATTACCATTTCTTTCACAAGTTGGGAGAAATTATCTGGGTTTCTTTTTCTTTTGAAAAGTATGTACATATATATTTCCAACAACTCCTATACACATTCCTCAGTTGGATTACTTCAGCAGTCAAGCCAAGTCGGTTGGAATTGGAGACAAAATTTCTTGTGAAATGGAGGGCTTCCTTTGGCTTACTTTCTTGGTTGCTTGATGCCCAGTGAGATTTTAGGAGCGCTGGGTATTTAGCGAAATCACTAACGAAAAACTGAAAGTAGGAGAAAATAGTGGGAGCTTGGCTTTGGCATTGCTAAATCCCTTCAGTTTGTCTGAATGTCGGATTCGGATATACACTAAAAGTACATGTTACGGGACATTTTTCTTTCTTGGGAACTACTTTCGATTTCACCAGAGCAAAATGTTAAGGATTAGGCTCAGCTGCTGCTACTGCTGGTGTGTGTGGTGTGGTGTGGCAAACTGGCGATACGCAGAAATACATACATGTATAGTTCATACTTATCATAATGTACATAATAAGTGTTTCGCATTATTTCTTTGTCTTAAATATGTATATGGAGGGAAGAATGGTGGGATGGTGGTGATTCTTTTTATTGGGTTACGTTATACTACTACGGAAACAAATAAGGGCAATGACACTTCTTCCCTTTTCCCAAATTTTGGGGGCTCGTGCTCGTGCCCATGTAGATTCATACTAGAATGGTTGTTCCTACTTGTTCACTGAACCAAAACCAATTTTCTCCTCGTCCTCCATTATTTCTTCTTTGTACAAAAAAAACACGTACATACGTTACGTGTACAGCCTTAGACTAGTTTCTACTAAACCAAAGCAAACCAGAATCAAAGGAATCAAAAACGATTGAATCGTAAACCAAACCAATAGGTACAATTTTTGTATGGAGATTACCTACTTCATTCTTAGTATAAAGGAAGAGAACGAGAATCAAAATGATAACGAAAAAAAGGAACCGATAACATCTCACATAACATACCCATGCATAATTTCCAAGAGCAAAAATGAAAGTGGTGGAATGCGGATGGAGGAAGTGAAACAGCGTTCAAGAATTACCGACCGTATATATCGATACTATAAGAACACCAACACGCTACATAATTTCTTGTGGGCCATGTCACTATCCCAAAGGGAATGCGAAAAAAATCGAAAGGATTTGTATTTCCTCCTATTGACAGCCACCAACTAACCAGCTATTCCGAATTGAATTTTTTTTATCCCCATTCTCCTTCTTTATTGAGGGGAAAACACTACAACTACCTAACCATACGCAGCAATTCCCTTGAAACTATTTTTGTGAATTTGGATGAACATCATGAAAAGGGGCAGGTACCTAATATTATGGAGATTGAGAATTGAGAATTAGCTTGGAATGACCTACTTTCGCTTGGTCTTGTTCCCTACCCAAAATCCCAATCAGAATACGCACAATGGCATTGGCATCGCAGTTGCTAGTTCTAGTTGACAGTCACGGACGACTACCCAATAATAACAGAGGGGAAGGATGTTGGAGCTTGGTTGGAGATGTAAGAGCTTTTTTATGTCAATTCCTTCCTTCAGCTCTCACACCAAAATCTAATCTAATGTTATCACACCGCATTACTTACATATTATCATCACGGTTGATTTGGGTTTGGGAATGATAATCGAAGCGTGCTTATGATAATTTGGTAAGCCAAAAAATAACAGTGTGCAGCCTACCAACATACCATAATATTATGATATCCTATGATGATGGAGTGTGGAGGCAAAGCTCATAAGCTGGAGCCAGAGCCAGGATTATCGTAATGTACTGCTATAACACTTCCTCCTAATGATAATGAAAATTACACGCGTACAATATTATAATGTATGTACATATATTCATACAATTCTGGTGGATTTTTTTCTACTCATGAATATTTTTTGGGAGAACTTAAAGGCGTGATTTTTCTTGTCAAGAAAAAAATACAAAAAAAGCTGTCGGCACAAAATGTAGCCAAAAATAAAATTATGCAGTATCCCATAATTTGTGTGAAGTGAAAATTTAAAGTAGAAGAGAGAACCAAAACCAAGCCAGCACAAAAAAAATAATTTTTATAATCTTACTCCATATTCAACATCCTCACTACTCCACCACTTGGAAAGAAAAACCCATTTTATTGTTGAAAGGAGGTAATTAGTTTACAAGCAAAAAATATTAACAAAGTTTTCCCTTTGCCTAATTAGAGTTGCTTTGGTGCTTAGCCATGGAAAAAAGTTGAGTAGTCACATCACATCACAAGCCAACCAAAGCCACATACTTATAAGCATGTAGCATAAAGCAACCACTATTATCATCACCATCACCATCATCATCATTTAGAAAAGGCATGCATGCATACATACATCTTTTCAAGCTTTGAAACAGCAAAGGGAAAACTGAGTTTAGTTTGTTTTCCCTCGTGATCAAATATGCCCTACTTCCAATTAGCAACTTTTCCTTCAACTTCCTCCAACTATGCTGCAGTACTGCCTTTTGTCCATAAAACATTTCCGTTTTGGACTTTTCCCTTCAACTCAACTGTAAGATGCTGGCTGGATTTTGTTTGTTGTGTATGTAAAACATGGTGGTAAGAATGAAGTAAGAACAGTATAAAAAAATTATACTTGACTTGGCATTTTTAGGTTGACGAATATAATGCAGTTTGTGATTGCGAGAATAGTGAATTGAGATGTCAAAAGATGCTATCGCATTATATTATACTCTTCACCAGCTTGTGTTTCCCGCTTCTACAAAATGAAAACGGGAGTTGGGCAAAGATGCGGAATAAAATTGCGTATTCTGCACGAGCAAGTTAATGATGATGATGGTGGCTGGTGACAAGGGGAAATGGAGATGGTGACAGATATTTAAGGATCCACGCATGAAAATGGAGCAGATAGACGGCTAAGATGATAATTTTGTTATATATTCTTTAAAAGGGGAAAGACGAAACACGATGTTCTTTTTTTTCAAGAAAAGAAATGGGATCAAGGGGAAAAGTTTGTAAGTTGGGTTGCTTCAGTTAACGTTCCGACTTCTGAGAAACCGAGAAAAAGGTAGAGAAATGAGAAGGATAGGACAGGATAGAAAGCTAAATATTGGTATCATCATCAAGAGACAAAGTTTTGTTCTATTTTGGATGACAGAAGTAAAATAAAAGCAAACAAGATGAGCGCGGCAAGTTAAAGTTTTGAAATGAAATGGGAGCAGCGAAAAGTTTTTGTGTGAGGAGAACGGAGGACGAGTGCATTATTTGTAAACTTTTGAGTTTGGAGAAAAAAGATGCTTTTCCTTTCAAAGTGCAGTCTCCTGTAAACTTGTTGACGTGTTTTGATTAGCACTGATGATGATGAGAAAGAGGTGCATTGCAAACATCTCCTACCGTGTGTCCGTCCTCACATAATTACATTACATTCACATTCAAAGTGTGAAAAGGTTGGGAGAAATTCCTCTTCTCTTCTGGGTAGGATTGCTTTCGCAAGTGGGAAAAATTATTTCCTTCATCCTTTCTCACAAGGAAGACTTTTCTCCCCTCTTTTTTTATCTATTTCTGCATGAGCGTAGCAACGCGGATGTTATTTCATCCTTTCAGAAGATAGAAAGAAAACTAGACATGTCACTCACTCCATATTGCATCGCATTACTAACCCACTTTTCGTGTGGATGTGGATGCGTATTATATACACTTTTCGTTCCATTATCTACTTTGTTTGTCCTCCCCATGTAACTTTTTCCTCCGCTCCAAAAAAGAAGAAGATGATGATGCTGATGATGATGACAACGACGACAGAGAATAAAATGTGGTGCGGTATCTTCTCCCCATTCTATTTGGAGGATAGATCGTCAAAACGGTGCCATCCTATACCAGCCACGCCACGCCACCAAATTTTATCTCATTACAACCAACCGAGACAAAGATCGTTGTCGTGTCACTTTGAGTGTTATAACCATCAGTATCAGCTGCTGCTACAGCTTCTCCTTCCTTACTTCTTCTCATTTCTTTTCTATTTGTCTTGGAGGAAAAGAATGGAAAGTTAGTTGCAAACCGAATCCTTTTGCCCTACCCACAGCATCATTAAAATGTCAGCATATTTTACAAATATTTTATCGACGTTTATTTTACTTATTCCAGCCGCTCCACATTATAATTTTTAATCAGCTAAAATTCAATTAGTCTACCATTATTAATCTCATCCATGTTTCAAATAAGATATAAAACTTTTCCACCTCTAATGATTTCCAAACTTTTAAATTAGCCTTGTTAACAACAAAGTTTTTCCCTTCGGAATCAAAACAATATATATCCACTCCACTCCACTCTGACGATAATGAACACTCTTCTCAGAAATCAGCATAATTGTCTTTCGGGTCTATTCATCATGTTCACTAATCACCAAAAATATCATGATAATCCACTTCCAAAACTCCCTCGGGTTTTTCATCTCCATTTCCATAGTCATCCAAGCTTTTATAAAAATACCTGTTCTGTTCCTATGCTAAAATACATACGTTGTTTTCTCATGCATAAAAATGTCATCAGAACAGAACACTAATATAACATTTCTCTACTAAACTAATCTATTATGGGATGATGATGAAAAAAAAGGTTTCCGATGAATTTGGATTATGTAGCTATGTTTATGTCAGGGGAATGAATGAATATGTGGTGGTTGGAGGCCTTCTCGCTACTTATATGCATAGTTAATGTTGTAAATAAAATGATGATGATGATGACGATCATGCTAGTAGCTACCTTCCCCCTTATTCCTCCATATTATCTGGTGCGGTTCAATAAATTCTCATTTGTCTGCCCACCCAACCGAAAAGATGGGTGTGTGAAGTGAAATGCATCAATTCAATGAAGCGCTAGAGTTACTACACGATCACATCAACTTTCTTTCTCCTTCGAATTCACCTTAAGGCAAAATGTATACGGGCGTAACGTAACGTAATGTTACGTAACGTATGTATATCTTTGTGTTGTGACATAGGCACACCATCTAAAGCATTTTCTTTCCCATTTTTTTTCTCCAAGAGGAGGAGAGACTAGACCTTCATGGGAGAAAAATTTTCATACACCCAGACAAATATATAGGTTAAGGAAAACAAGTTAACTTGGTGAGCAAATTTTAGCAAGATTTATGCATGCGTATCCTGTAAATCAACCATATCCCATTATTTCCTCGTTGCTCCGTCAAGCGGCAGAAAAAGTATTCTTCACCAAATATGCATACGCAATATACAATCTAAGTACACACGCGAAAGTTTAACAATAGAAGCCCCAAAAGATTTCTCTTGTGCACACCAACTTTATCTACCACCCATACTTTCCCATCGATATAAGTTTGGTGAAAGGGGGGTGGTGTTTTGATATGATTAACATACTTTTCATCCATTTAATGGTGAAGTATAATACCCAAAGATTAGGGGAGTATTGAGAGCTTATCGCTTCGTAATACACATAATATGGTTGAAGCTTAAATGGATGTATTTAAAGTGTCACCATTTATACCAAATTTGCCCACCGAAATTTACATTATTCGAAAATATATAACAGATAGAGTAAGCACGTTCCCATTTACGATATGTTGAGAAAATTTTGGGTGTTCCTTTTCCCGAAAGAAATTTGAAGGAAGATTGTATCCTGGACGATATTTTTTAAACTTAACCTAACAAAGACTAAAAAAAACTTGTTAAAACATTGTAACTAGATTAGAAATAATTATTTACCCAATTCAAAACATTGTAACTAGGTTAAAAATATTTCCGAAAGTAGTAAAAACATTGAAACTAGGCTAGATATAAATATTTACCCATTCAGAACATTGCGACTAGGTTAGAAATAAATATTTACACATTCAGAACATTGTAATTAGGTTAGAAATAAATATTTGCCCATTCAAAACCTTGTAACTAGGCTAGAAATATTTATTAAATTAGTAAAAACATTGTAAATAGGTTAGAAATATTTCTTAAGGTAGTAAAAACATTGTAACTAGGTTAGAAATAATCATTTATCCATTCAGAACATTGTAATTAGGCTAGAAAAAATTATTTATCTATTCAGAGCATTGTAACTAGGCTAGAAATAAATATTTATCTATTCAGAGCATTGTAATTAGGCTAGAAAAAATTATTTATCTATTCAGAGCATTGTAACTAGGCTAGAAATAAATATTTATCTATTCAGAGCATTGTAATTAGGCTAGAAAAAATTATTTATCTATTCAGAGCATTGTAACTAGGCTAGAAATAAATATTTATCTATTCAGAGCATTGTAACTAGGCTAGAAATAATTATTTACCCATTCAGAACATTGTAACTAGGCTAAAAATAAATATTTATCTATTCAGAGCATTGTAACTAGGCTAGAAATAATTATTTACCCATTCAGAACATTGTAACTAGGCTAAAAATAAATATTTATCTATTCAGAGCATTGTAACTAGGCTAGAAATAAATATTTACCCATTTAGAACATTGTAACTAGGTTAGAAATAAATATTTACCCATTTAGAACATTGTAACTAGGCTAAAAATAAATATTTACCCATTTAGAACATTGTAACTAGGCTAAAAATAAATATTTACCAATTCAGAACATTGTAACTAGGCTAAAAATAAATATTTATCTATTCAGAGCATTGTAACTAGGCTAGAAATAAATATTTACCCATTTAGAACATTGTAACTAGGTTAGAAATAAATATTTACCCATTTAGAACATTGTAACTAGGTTAGAAATAATCATTTATCCATTCAGAACATTGTAATTAGGCTAGAAAAAATTATTTATCTATTCAGAGCATTGTAACTAGGCTAGAAATAAATATTTATCTATTCAGAACATTGTAACTAGGCTAGAAATAAATATTTATCTATTCAGAGCATTGTAACTAGGCTAGAAATAATTATTTATCTATTCAGAACATTGTAACTAGGCTAGAAATAAATATTTATCTATTCAGAGCATTGTAACTAGGCTAAAAATAATTATTTACCCATTCAGAACATTGTAACTAGGTCAGAAATAATTATTTATCTATTCAGAGCATTGTAACTAGGCTAGAAATAATTATTTACCCATTCAGAACATTGTAACTAGGCTGGAAATAAATATTTATCTATTCAGAGCATTGTAACTAGGCTAAAAATAATTATTTACCCATTCAGAACATTGTAACTAGGCTAAAAATAAATATTTATCTATTCAGAGCATTGTAACTAGGCTAGAAATAATTATTTACCCATTCAGAACATTGTAACTAGGCTAAAAATAAATATTTATCTATTCAGAACATTGTAACTAGGTTAGAAATAAATATTTACCCATTTAGAACATTGTAACTAGGTTAGAAATAATTATTTACCCATTCAGAACATTGTAACTAGGCTAGAAATGAATATTTATCTATTCAGAGCATTGTAACTAGGCTAAAAATAAATATTTATCTATTCAGAGCATTGTAACTAGGCTAGAAATAAATATTTACCCATTTAGAACATTGTAACTAGGTTAGAAATAAATATTTACCCATTTAGAACATTGTAACTAGGTTAGAAATAATCATTTATCCATTCAGAACATTGTAATTAGGCTAGAAAAAATTATTTATCTATTCAGAACATTGTAACTAGGCTAGAAATAAATATTTATCTATTCAGAACATTGTAACTAGGCTAAAAATAATTATTTACCCATTCAGAACATTGTAACTAGGCTAAAAATAAATATTTATCTATTCAGAGCATTGTAACTAGGCTAAAAATAATTATTAACCCATTCAGAACATTGTAACTAGGTTAGAAATAATTATTAACCCATTCAGAACATTGTAACTAGGTCAGAAATAATTATTAACCTAGTGAGAGCATGGCAACTAGGTCAGAAATAATTCCAAGCCGGGTTAAAACATTTTAACCAGGTAAAAACTAATTTCAGACCTGGTGAGAATTCCTGTGCACCTATGTTGGGAACTTACTCAGTTCATAATTAGCGGGGATGAACAATTACACGACTTTCTATTTGCATTGTACGTATTTCAGAGTAAAATTTAAAAAATTGCAATTTATTTTTTGTTGTATTTACCACTAATTTGGTGTAGTAAATGTTTTGGTAAAAAAGTGATAAATTACAATCCTTCATTTTGGATGCGAAAAAGTGACCAACTCTGCAATGTTATATTTGTGTAAAAGCCGGTGGGCAAAAATGGTAATCCAGTGGTTCACATATTTTTTAGTCAAGCTTAAATATATGCAAAAACGATTAGTACAAAGGAATCTATGCACGTATTCATCAGTGCAGTGCATCCATAATATAATTCTCTTTTACTTTTTCACTTTTTTTATCCCTCTCCTCATTCAATTCTTTCCTCCTCACTCTTCTATTCATTCTTTTCAGCTCGTTGGGTTTGGTGCAGTGAAATTGAACCGGAAATTGGAAAGAAACTATATGTTTTCTTTCTTTAAAAAACATTTTAACACGAAGGAATATTCCATCACATCCTCCTC
This sequence comes from Orchesella flavescens, assembly GCA_964034955.1. NCBI lineage: Eukaryota > Metazoa > Arthropoda > Collembola > Entomobryomorpha > Orchesellidae > Orchesella > Orchesella flavescens. The sequence continues at coordinate 30,213,418 of OZ035958.1, read as the reverse complement.
ATCTTAATTAAATTAAATTGCACGAGTTTTGTAAGTGGATGCAGAATGAGAATTCATTTCATTGGTTTTGTGCGAGATCCGTTTAATGCGATGTGCACCAAGGTAAAGAATTCTCAAAGGTGGGAATATGTTCACTAGTTACTTTTTCTTTATGAGACTGACTACCTTTAAGTAAAACTGCAACTTGCTACCAAGAAAAACTCTTTGCCTTGAGGAAGAAAAGACGAATTATTGTGTGTTGGTTCGGTAGAGTGCGCGTGAAAAAGAGAAAGTTGTAGATAATCATCATCATCATCATCACTACCATCTACATCTCCATGTACGTCTTTCTAATAGTCATAGGTGCTAATACGAATAATAAGAAAGGGAAAGCGAGAGTGGGGGAAGTGAGTTGCAGACAAAAGAAGAATAAAAAAAAGTCGGTTAACGAACCAACGTGGTATGTATCCACGCTTCCATACATATTATTATAGGATCTCCATTTTTTTCTTTACTTTCTCTTTTTTCTTCCTCGTCTCACAGTCTCACATCCGTCCGGGCATTTGCCTGGGATTTTTTCGTCTTTTCTTCCAGTGAAACAACATTATTCACTATAAACCTGTACTTAACTATGCTGCAGCCTTACATCACCGTCTCGCCTCATCATCATCATCATCCTCATCTCCTTCTGTGAGGTGCTTTGTGTGCAATTATACGGTGAGTAGCGATGTTATATGTGTTGATGCTGATGCTGATGTGATGATGTCTTTGGAAAAAGAAAGGGCAGGCCAAAGACTCAAGCAACAATAGACATACGTACTTATGAGGAAACGTGTGCAGCCTACTGTAATGCAGAAGAAGTGGTGAAGACGATCATGATGATTTTTTGTGCCTCAACTTTTTTTTTATTCCAAGGCAAGCATGCATCGACATCGAAATCGACCCAACCACCGCTATGCCAATGCTACTGCAGAAGAAAATGAAGACAAGAGGAAAAAACCTTTGTGAAGTTTCTCTCTTTCATCCTTCTTCAAAGTCTTTATTCCATGTTCATTTTCTTTACTACTCGAGTTGCTCTTGTTATTTTAGTTGGGAGGAATGATGGAATTTGAAGCTTTTACTTACTTTTCCTACCGCGCGTCCTCTCAAAAAAGTCAATCAAAAGAAAAAGGAACAGAAAGGGAGAGGAAAAATACTTGAGTTGACGTAAAAAATAATTGTTTGGTTAGGTTTAAATACACTACACATATTACAAACGTAATACATTTTCTTTTGTAAATGAACAACGCCACTTACTCAACGAGAAATTAAACAACCATCAAAATTGATCACCTTAATAAAATTAATAATGTAGATCAAAGAACTTTTGGCCATTTGATCACTTAATTTGATTTGAAGGCTAATGAAATGAAGGGGGTAAACCAAAAACCTCATTATTGGTTTGATTTGGTTGGTATATTATTCCTTTAGAAAGTTCATTTAACGACTGGACTGGCTCTTCAGTACAGAACAGAATGAATTGGGGGATTTTGGGAACTCACTTTTCCCCCGTTACTACATCATCCTCTCATCATTTTCTCATAGTTATCTGGTTCTGGTTGGACGGAAATTTAATGCGCGTTGGCTTATCTAACAAGTCGTAAACCGGTGGTACTTTAATGCTACCTATGAACTGTGGTGAATCATTTTAGTACTCATATTTTTTCACATGGATCTCTTCCTCTGTATTTTCATGGTATCTTTTAAGTTCTCCCATGAGAGGTAAAGCGGAACAAGCTTTTTACTAGGAAAAAAGCCGCGCTGAATCTGTATCATAAAGTTTTCTACAAAATGGCCAGGCTTCTCACAAAAACCAAACCAAACTAAACCACCACAAGAGGACGGACTCTATCTCTTGTTGTTAATGTTTGGAAAAGTGTCTATATTTTATTTTTATATACTGCAAAACAGCAATTCCAGTCCACAATGGATTTACTTTATGGATCATTGTTTAGGTTGGGAACTAAACGCTCTTCTTTCATGACTCTTTTGACTCAGTTTTGAAACGAAAGGATGCGATGTTGAACTTGTTTTTTTGTTGTACCAAAAATATATATAGTGGTGAAAATAGCCCAAAAAACCTCTACTTCCAGGTATTTTCTCAAGGGGAAGATTTTCATTCATCCATCCAGGTAAACCTTTTGGCTTCTTCTTTGTTGGTCAAGTCAAAAGCTTCAGGAAGCTTAAGAGTGACGCATCCCCCTCTTTTTACTTCCAATATTCCAACCCCCGAAATAGTGAAAACTGTTGTGAATAATTTCTTAAAATACTTCCAGGTTAAATACTTTACTCACAACGTGAGCAAAGCGAATGAAATGAATAAAACTTTGTTTAACCCAAGAAATAACTTCTGGATTCCACAATTCAACGAGCTCCCCATGGCCACCCATCAAACTTTATACAATTTAAAATTTCATTATGTGAAAGAAGTGCAAATTGAAGCAGTCCAAGGCACAAAATTTGTGCTCCAAAATCTCGTCCTTCGTAACATGGACGAGACGCTTAGATATATAACAGACTGTCACATAACGAACCAGTGCGAGAGAAAGAAAATGCTTGAATATATTTTGGCGATGGGCTACACAATTGCAAAAGTGGAATTTCCTAAACTTCATACAGTGAAATCCATTGATTGGGTAGGATTCGAAGATAAAACCATTGAGTCGAAACCAGGATGGAGAAACGAGGAAGATGGGGAACCACCAACTGAATCTTTATCAAAATATAGTGCGACCATTTTTGAAAAAATTGATAAGGGTGAATACGAGCTAGACGGAGATTTTTTGGCAAGAGTTGATGAAACATTTATGAACAGTACTATCCCAAAACCAAGAAGACCAAATCCCCCCACTTCAAATCAAAAACGAAACAGACAACGGCGACAAGGTAACAAACAACTCCAGCCCACAGCAAATGCAGAAGCGATGGAAATTACAGACAATTCAGTGCAAAACTCAACTAATGAACAAGGTAGAAGGAAGTATGTCAGAGGACGGCGGAATGGTCAACGTAATAGACAAAGAAATGAAGACAGCACGCAAAAATCTCACAATGGAAGAAACAATACAGCCCAACCAGCCAATAAGGAAACAGGATGCCCAGCACCAGTTTTAGTTCAATGTTTCACATGAGAGTCAGTAGCTACTACAAACCAAAAAGGTATGAAGAATAGACGGCATAGACGTTTTACTAATATGAGTAAGGTTTTAGATTGTAAATTAACAAAAAAGCAGAATGGTATAGCATACAGAATTTTCAGTCAGTTAGAAGATATTGATTTGTACATACATAATATCAGTGACAATACCAATATACCTTTTTACGTTAAATTTATACTTATTTTAGGTCTAAATTTTTGCATTATTCAAAACCCAACGGAAAACCTTTTCAGTAAGAATTTTAACGAAAGTATTAGGAGACTATGTTGGAACGTACATTTTAAACTTTTAGGAGAGCATAAAGAACTAACTCCATATGAAAGATTTTTATTTCAATGTAAAAAACGCAACCTCAGACACAAAGTTAAATGTCCTTTAATGAATGAAATCTTTGTAGATGATAATATGACAGCAAACTTATTTCAAAAAATACGTAGATTCACAAGAACCGACTGTTTTCCTCCAACACAATTATTACATTCATGCATTGAATTCCTTAGAAATAACAATCTTATGGTAAAAATGCAGATAAAAATGCAGGAATCTGCATAATTAACAAATCATGGTATAATGAGGAGGTATACAGACAACTTCTTGATCTCAATACTTATAGACCATCTTGTCGTACAGAATACGAACGAGCGATGAATGAAATAATCGATAAATGTAAATCTATGAAACTTGAGATGGGAAATAAAATTAAAATTCATAATCTCTTGATAGACAACGCAAAACCAGCTTCGTTCTACTTACTTCCTAAAGTACATAAGACCTTTGTAAAATTTCCTCCAGGTAGACCAATCAGCAGTACATGTAGTAGCAAAAATAGGAATGTCAGTGCAGTTGTTGATTTCATATTCAAACCAATAATGTGTGAATTACCGGGTATACTTTTAGATACCACACATTTTCTACACATACTAGATACCATCACACTGGAGGAAAATAAATCATACACTTTAATTACTTACGACATAGATAGCATGTACACGAATCTTAATGTCAACAGATGCAAATATTTTTGTATGAAAGCGTTTAGAGAATATAAAACTCGTAATACACTTCCATTTCCTTTATCAGAACAAGATATGTACTCACTCCTAAATGTTTGTTTAGATTACAACTACCTCCAATACGAGAATGATTTTTTTGTACAACATAGAGGTATACAAATGGGGAATTGTGCTTCTGTGTCTATTGCAAATATCACAGCGTATTATGAACTCAGAGATATGTTTGTAAATAGACCAGAAATAAATGAAAATCTAAGATTCGTAGATGACGGTTTCATGATTGTAGAAACTACAAATATTGAAGATGTAGATGCATGGACAAAAGAAATTTTCAAACATAATTACCTTACATTTACAGTACAACACAGCCCCGTAGAAATTAATTTTTTAGATGTCACCGTACGGATAAATGGTAATAAGTTAAGTACTTCGTTATACAAAAAACCTATGAACAAATGCATGTACCTCAGTTACTTCTCCAACCATCCAAAGCATTTATTGCGAGCACTACCATACAGTCAGTCCATAAGGATTAAAAGAATATGCTCGGATCCCGAAGAATGTATATTAGAAATTAAAAAGATGATGTTAAATTTTAGTAAACGAGGATACCCACAAGATATTTTACATGAATGTATACACAAATTAAACCAAATCGAACGTTATGATCTACTTAAACCTAAGAGTAAATATCTGATCCAAAATCTGTCTCTCTTCCACCCTGAAATTCTCAACAAATATGATATACAACCATACTCTGTAATGCAAATGAACCCATGCTCAACAAACCAAGATTTTTATGTAGTCATTCCATATTACAAAAATGTATATAGGCTTAAACAAATAGTTTCAGACTTCCTTAGAGAAGAAATAAACCACTGTAACAACGACAACATAAAATGTATTCTTGAACAAATGTCTATCCATATTGTCTTCTCTGTCACAAATAGACTAGAGTCAAAACTTAAAACATAACTAGTAGCCGTTCAGACGTCGTACATTGAACATGAAATAATTTTTACATAAAAAGTTCCAAGTACTTCGTGTGAAGGTAAGAGTTTGTAGTAGCTTTTAAGATTTATGAAAAATATAAAATACTGATTTATGATGTGTTATAATATCATAAAAATCTATAATATACGCAGATAATCAAGAAAAATATTCCTGTGCTAATTATAATTATATCTATTATTATTACTTTTTAATTAGCCTGATGAAGAATAAAGAAACCGGTCGCTAACGGTTTACCTAGCTAACATTTAACTTCAGTTGTGGAGCATTCTTTCTCATATCAAAATAATTGTTTGGTTAGGTTTAAATACACTACACATATTACAAACGTAATACATTTTCTTTTGTAAATGAACAACGCCACTTACTCAACGAGAAATTAAACAACCATCAAAATTGATCACCTTAATAAAATTAATAATGTAGATCAAAGAACTTTTGGCCATTTGATCACTTAATTTGATTTGAAGGCTAATGAAATGAAGGGGGTAAACCAAAAACCTCATTATTGGTTTGATTTGGTTGGTATATTATTCCTTTAGAAAGTTCATTTAACGACTGGACTGGCTCTTCAGTACAGAACAGAATGAATTGGGGGATTTTGGGAACTCACTTTTCCCCCGTTACTACATCATCCTCTCATCATTTTCTCATAGTTATCTGGTTCTGGTTGGACGGAAATTTAATGCGCGTTGGCTTATCTAACAAGTCGTAAACCGGTGGTACTTTAATGCTACCTATGAACTGTGGTGAATCATTTTAGTACTCATATTTTTTCACATGGATCTCTTCCTCTGTATTTTCATGGTATCTTTTAAGTTCTCCCATGAGAGGTAAAGCGGAACAAGCTTTTTACTAGGAAAAAAGCCGCGCTGAATCTGTATCATAAAGTTTTCTACAAAATGGCCAGGCTTCTCACAAAAACCAAACCAAACTAAACCACCACAAGAGGACGGACTCTATCTCTTGTTGTTAATGTTTGGAAAAGTGTCTATATTTTATTTTTATATACTGCAAAACAGCAATTCCAGTCCACAATGGATTTACTTTATGGATCATTGTTTAGGTTGGGAACTAAACGCTCTTCTTTCATGACTCTTTTGACTCAGTTTTGAAACGAAAGGATGCGATGTTGAACTTGTTTTTTTGTTGTACCAAAAATATATATAGTGGTGAAAATAGCCCAAAAAACCTCTACTTCCAGGTATTTTCTCAAGGGGAAGATTTTCATTCATCCATCCAGGTAAACCTTTTGGCTTCTTCTTTGTTGGTCAAGTCAAAAGCTTCAGGAAGCTTAAGAGTGACGCATCCCCCTCTTTTTACTTCTCGACAGGAAAAAAATTTACTTAAAAACATTTTCCCAAGAAGAAATGAGGTGACACATGAGGGGAACTTCAACGACACACATTTAGACCTTTTAAAATGGACAATTGTGATGGGAATCCTTTTCTTTTCTTGTCGACAACGATGATGATGATCCTCCACATGAAATGGATTAGGATCACACATTTGATGCATTAAAAAAGAATGGAAGGAAGGAAGGATGACATAACGGATACGTTGAACGTGAAAAACCCTACTGAAAAAAGCGAAGTTGAAGGAAGAAGTAGTACATAAAAGTGAATACGCTCATGATCATGATCATCATGAAAATGGTGTAAGGGTCGAAGGAGGAAATGTAAAAGTGCATGAATGACTGTTCACCTCATATTGTATATAAAATGTTGGTTGCCTACCTTTATATTCTCATGACTTTTTCTTGGCAAATGTACAATGCCCAGAAATAGAGCTAGGCAGTGGTGGCCTTTCTCTTTTTTTATTTCCTTTTATTCCTCTAATAGTATCCCCACTATATTTTATCTCACGAAGTAGTAGTAGTCCTGGTGCTTTTTCTCTTTCCCCATTATTTTTCTTTGTTCCCTCATTTATAAGGGAGAGCTCCCATTGTTATTTTTTACAGCAGGGATATATATTATTGAATGGATAGATGTTATAATAAGCGTCATCCTTTAGCATCATGTGCATGGAATGGCCTTCCACTTTCAGTTTCTCTTTCGTTTTGATACTTGCTCTGCTGCATTGGGAGAAGAGGACGAAGACGAAGAGTAAGACGAGTACAAAAAATAAAATGGGCTATACAACTACTACGTAAAAAAAGTCAAGTCATTTTGGATTATTTCGAGAAATACGCTAGCTCTATGACGCTATCTATCTCTGGAGAGAAAAAGAAAGAAAACGAAGGCGATTCATATATTTATATGTGGGTCGGTCGTCGTAAGAAATGAAGGAAAGCGTGTGGGTCACAGCCGGGAGAATAGAATGGAAAAATTCAGTGTCCTTCTTCGTACTTGGAGTTGCTTAAGTTTCCTATGCAATATATGGATGAGGCTTAGCGTATGAAATAGTGGGAGCATTAAGGTTTACTTGGGTCCACGATGGAGTGAGTATTTTTGGGAGAGGATTGAGAAGAAATAGAAAGTGTCCATGTTTTTACTTTCCTTTTTCTCATTTCTCTCTCTCAATATATATGGGAAATGGGAAAGTGGTAGTGTATGAGGAAGAAAACAGTGAAAGAAAAAAGAAAGCGAAGTGTTTATGTTACCCATTTGGTGATGGTGACAGATGAATCCTGTCAAAGTGGACGTGGACAATGTGCTGAGCAGGAGCAGTGAAAGAGTAGAGGAGACAACGGATTCCTCCTGGGTAGCTTGCTGGGTAGTCGGGACTTGTGAAGACACCCCATTCTTTCCCGTATGTGCTTGTGAATCGGACACATTTGCAGCCTAAAAATGGAAAAAAGGTAATATTATAATATAAAACAACGTAATGGCTTCGATCTTACGAAGTATAGCTCGTGGGAATCAACCTAAAAGTAATCCTTGGAGACATATATTCTTCTTCCGCATTAAATTTCACCTCGAGGGAAGCAAATAGCTTCTTTTAATATTTATATCAATTCCATTTCCGGTGAAAATCATCATCATCATCTCTAATCCAAAATTGTCGAGGTAGGATTATACTTGGAAAAGCAATTTTCCTATAATTTTTTTCTGATTGGAATTGGAAATCAAGTATTCACTTTTTATTCTGATTTCTTCATTTCTCTTCAGGTTCTTTAAACGGGAAGAATAGTAGCTGCAGTAAATGAATACGGATGAGATGAAAAGGAAAAATGTGTTTATATTTATGAGCAAGAAAAACTCTTATTTCTTACAACACGACATATTATTCAAAATAATGATATTTCTTTTGCTTTTTGCAACAAACGATTTTCAACACAACGAAGTAGGCTAAAAGCTGGAGTTGCTGGAGGAGAAATGGGAGTGGAGGGAAATAGAGTGATACAAATATGCATACATATGACTGAATTTGCATGTATTAAGGGGAAGGAAAAATGTGTAAATGCAACAAAGAAGGTTTTGTACAACAGTAGCACAATCCCGACCTATTTTTTTGAGAAAATGGGAGGGGAAATATCTTTGGCTGAGATTAGAATTACTATATTCCACTTTTGGTAGAAAAAGTTGTCGTTGTCACATCATCTTCATCATCATCAACTATTCACTTCCATAAAGATTGAGTTATCAAAATATAGGGATGCATTTTCTGACTGAGTTTATAAAATATTAATGCGTGCAATTTTAATTTCAGCTTATATGAAAATTCATGAGCGTTTTTATAATTCATTTTACAATTATAATTTCCTCAAATTCTTTTTCAAAAATGGAGCCGAAATGTCGGATGATATGACGTTGCAAGTTTTTTTAAATTTTGCAAAGCGAAATATAAGTTATGCATGTATATTTTATATAAATGTTTCAACACGACAATAAGATATAACAACTCATAATATTTATCTTAAATTTGAGACCTTTTGTTTCACTAAAGTGCCAGCCAGTCTTTCTAAAATGGATGAATTATCTTGAAGAAATTTGTACCTTTCAAGACATAAAATAAACATACTCATGTTCTATATATTTGAGCTGACTTCCTCGCTGTTTAATATTATTACATTAAGCACTCCTGCTGAAATTCCGGAACTTTGTTCGGAAATGAAATTTTCAACAGACAGGCAGGCACATTTGACGTGCCAAAGTCTTAAAAAATGGAATGTATATTATATTATATTATCGTATCTTATATCATCCTGATGTTCTGTTTCTCTACTCCAAAGAAAGTTGACAGACAGCAGTGAAGGAGCAGAAGGTGAAAGTGGTTGGTGGTGGTGGTGAAAAGGAAGCTTTTTACAAGTTATCGAAGCAAATAATGGAAAAACAATGGAATACTAACGCACAACTTAACAGAGCATAAGGAAAACATAAAACGCTTAAAGTTCTTGAGGCGGGAAAGGATCTTACTTTTGGTATTTTACTTTTACATCGCTTCTTATGTGCACGGTTAGTTACGCAAATTCCACAAGTCAAAGCTCTTGAGACAAGACAAGAAGACACAAATAGGAAAATTCTTCTTGATGGGAAAATTTTCAAAACGTTATATATATTTTCTATAGCTCAACAAATATCATACAGGAAGAAAGTAAAAGTCAAAGACTCGAAGACTAGACGTGATTTCACATCATTACTGTATGCGCCAGCGACTTAATCAAAAAGCGGAAGGAAGTTGAGAAAGACTTGGAGAAATTTCTTATATAATCGGTACCTAAACGTCAATACAATACGATATGTTTATATCTACACAACCGAATTATTTAGCATTAAAGATAAATATGTGAATATACATATTATGCTTTTTAAATTAAGGAGGAAGACATAAAACATATTTGCTTTTATAAGAAATGTGAAATGTAGCATATTGTTGGCTGATGAAAATTCCCATGTCAAATATTATTTATCGTTTGATAATATTAAAGAAAGTATACTATAAATGTAGCAAAATATCATATTATTCATATTCTTTCTTCGTCCGCCTCCAGCGTTTATAATAAGGTTCGTTTTTCTTCGCTTCCCAAAAAAAATCTCAATTTTCATAGCAGCAGCTGTTTCTCTTTCCGTGTGGGAAGTGCGCATTATTTCTAGTGACTATATTATATTTTTGGCACTATATATTTCTGATGTAAAAGGTAATGGATATTATGTGTCTTGCCTTGTGTCTAAAAAATTCATCATTTCTCCAAGTGAACAACTCCCTACTCACTCTCTGCTTTGAATAATAATAATGCTTTTATGACAAGGATAATGATGAGAATGGCTTTTCGTCTTTTCCCTTCTAAAGATAATTGTGAAAGGTGTCAGTGTCAAGAATGTAATCAACTCCGCTTCCTTTTCCTCTCACCGAAACCATCATCATCATTCCATCACTAAAGATGAGAAGCTGCTGCCATGCATGCCGCTACAAAGCTATGAAATGAACCCTCTCTTCTTTGTTTTCCGGCGGAGCTCTATATTATTATTATTATTATATATTTCATGGGAAAGAAGTGAGGTGTTAAAATAAATGAATGGATGGATGAAATGAAAGGATATCATCCTATCTATTCTTGGAGAAAGAAGCTTATGTTTTAAAGAGGTATAAAAATAGCAGCGATGCGATGTGATGCGATGGAAAGGAAGATCCTAGAGTGAGTGAAATGGGAATTATGTGCATCCATTAACAGAATTGGGACTTAGTGAGTGTTTTTAACATTCCATTTCCAACGAAAAGGCAAAACCACAAACATTAGCTCGTCGAATAATGGAAAACCCCAAAACATGAAATCTGAGAAGTGAAAAGCAACTACGACAAAATTCCTCTGCAAAACCAAAACCAGCAATAATTTAATTTTTATTTTGATGCTACTTTTTTGCTTTTTCTAAGTAAACCAGCAAAAAAAATTATAAATACAGAAAGTATCTACCTATTCCTTTGTGAATTTTTCAGCTTTCAATCTCCATTTTTAATAAATAGCCGAGAAAGAATCAAGCATGAAAACAACTCAACTTTTCATTTGCATTTTTTATAGAGAACTTTTGCCCTTCTCTTTTTTTAAGTAGCAAACCTCCGCGATCCCTTCATCCTGGGAAAAAGTTTAAAGTTTTTTTTTCATTGTGCCAACGCCATCCCCTTTCCTTTTCACCTTTTCAACTTCTTCAAATTAACTTTCATCCCATTCACTGGAAAATTCATCAGTGCAGTTTCTTTTTTTTTTTTTTGCAAATTGGGCCTTTCTAAGTTATTTAACAGCAATAATAAGTTGAGCGTCATTCTCGTGACCTCATTCCATTTTTTATGGGGGAAGAAAGGGAAATTAAGTTTGTTTTTCGTTAAAAGGATTTTATATACCTGCCTACGTAGTATCATCATCATGCATTTTAGATGTGGAAAGGAAAAAGGAAAACGAAAACGACTTGCATTTTTAATATGCTCTTTAAAAACCAACTTATTTTTCTTGTGAACCGTTGACTCAAGACGACTCAACTTCACTTTAAGTAATCGTGCTTTTACTTATGTATGCCTATTTGGAAACCTTTGAAAAATAAGTGGTTTAGTTTGGTTTGGTTTGGTCTGGTTTGTTGCCGATCTTGACTTGTGACATTAACCAAAATCAAGAGAGAAGGGGATCAAAGTCTAACCGACAACCAAATGAAGGAATGTTGGAGTTGGAGATCATGATCATAATATTCTCCACCATTTGATCTCCTCGAATCGAATGCTGTTGCTACTAAACTTTTCCCTTTTGAGGTGGTTCTAACTTGATTTTCTCCATGACATTTGAGGTTGCACATGTTTCATTCGAATAATCAAATGGAATCCAAGTTCGAAGTAAAAGGCAGCTTGTATATGTGTCTATAGTCAACATTAAACCAGAAAGGCTGCTGCCACTGCTATCACTCATTCATCACGTGATTTGATTACATTAGGCATGCATGACGATAACTCTCTGCCTGCCTTCCTGTTCCAGATGAAAGCAGGTTAACCTTAAAAGAAGTGGCCAAAACCAAATTGATTTTCATCTGTCTGTCCTTTTGCTCACTCTTGTACTCTTAGCTTAGACTAATGTCAAAAGCTGATGCGGTTTTTCCTGTAATTTACTTCAAAACTCACATTTCCTATCCTATGCTGCATTTATTTCTCAATGGACACGTGCTTCGCTTACCAAAATCAAAAATAAAAGTTCATTCGATTAATGCCGGAACCTAATGGGCCAACACTTTGCCATGCAATTAAATAATGAACTTTAGGAAAACGCTTTGGATTCCAATTCCAACTCCAACTAAAATTCCAGCTAAAACTGGCAGAAGCATGAGCAGCAGCACCCAAGTATATCACATCACATCCACCTAAAAGCTTTAGGAAGTTGATCACATTGTAAATATTTAAATAACAAATTTATCTCCAACAACCTACTCTCCCAATATTAGGACGTACGTTCTTGTTCTCGTTCTTATGAATGTGCTTTTGTGTGACGCAAGTTTGCAACTAATTTATGACATGAGGGGGAAAAGCAAGAGAAAGATATATTATGTGCACACACATTAAACACACATAACTGCAGCACACGCTCATTTGCTTTTGTAAATTATTAATCGGAAGCAAGACAGGGGAATATACCTACTCAAAATTACATTTACAACAAAACCATCAAAAGCTACCTCTTTCGGAAAATTGATGCATGTTCTTATGAGGCATGAAACAAAGAGCGATGAACCAAATCATTCACATCAGAAATCAAGTAGGTTAATATACATGGCTGTTGGTTGAGCTAGATAACTAAATTTGCATGTAATATGTGCATTTTGTGTAGGACGAGGACGAGGACGAGGCAGGTAAACAGGGGGAAATTGAATGTCGTTTTTATTCTAACGTATATAACAACATAACATAACATCCAACATTTCTCCCTGAATCCACATAAACTTTTGCATAGTATTTGCCCACTTTTTTTCCAGATGGAAAGTGGAAGGAAGAAGGGGAGGATGGAGAGAAAAGAGCCAGAGAATATAAATGATGGATAAACATTAAGCATAATGACCAAGATTTTTTTTTCTGGGGTAATAGACGATCATATCATTACATTACTTTACATTACGCTACGTTATTTTACATCTCCAGTAAATGTGGGTTATGTTGTGTTCTACATAAATATTTTTTTTACATTTTATAATATTATTCGTAGCCACGAACGAACGTACAAAATCTCCGGTGAATAAATGTTCAAATAAAAAAGGTTGAAGTTGAGCGTGGGATAGAATGCGTAATGGGGAATATCACCTTGAAAAAGAGAGGAATTTTATATCGTATTGTTCCCCTATATTATAGAAGGACGAGGTCGAGCTCTAGTTTCTACCTACCTGGATTTACAGCGGATGTGATGCAACAGAGGAAGACAAGAGCTGAGAGGCTGATCACACTCACAAAAAAGGAGAAACACGGCATCACAACAGCAGTCAAATGATGAGGATGATGATGACGATGACACGCTCACACAAACTCAACTCACACCAGAGACTATATTTCCTCCAATTTGACCGGCAAACAAAACACTTTCACCAAAAAAAAAAGAATGAAAGAAAGAAACCAAAGAGAAAGGAAACAAAAATCCAATCCAATGTCTTTGCGAAAAAAATAAACAGGGAAATGAACAACTCGCCAACGCCAACACCAACGCCAACTTTCTCTTGCTCTACTTTTTTTCTGGTTTCCCTCTGGACCGAAACAATTCCAAGAAAAATCAGCTTCAAGAAGAACAAGAAGAGAGATGATTATATCAAAGAGGAAGAGATGAAAAACAACAATGCACTGCAATAAGTGTCTTCTATACAGTCATCCACAAACTATATTTTTATATGGTCTAGTAGTCTAGTTTAGTTCAGTTCTCCACTACTTTCAGCAGTAGCCAAGCAAGTTGCTACTACTCCTCTGCAATTTTTTAGATCCGACATTATTACCCGAGACATTCCTCTTATTATTATTATCATCATTATTACAATATCAGCAATGACAATAATGGAGAAAGCTCCGAACTGGGTTGGCTTGGCTTGGCTTGGGGAGCGGAAGATGTTTTAAGAAAAAGGAAAATATTTCTTATCAGTCTAGTTTCTCCGCCTTGCTTCTCTCACAAGAAGAAAAGTTTTGTCCGACTCAGCCTCTCCGAAAGAATATATGACAAAACATTTTCCATTCTTTATCGCCTCCTAGAAATCACTAAACAGCATAAATTTTTATCATCATCGTGACGACGATGACGATGATCATCGGCATCCTCCTCCTCCTCAGTTATTACTTGTGTCTATTGCTCAAGGCTGTTCTACTTGCTCTACTGATACATAAACATGGAGAGAGAGAGAAAAGAATGGGCTGCAAAACCAAAGCCAACGCAAAAATTGTTATTACATGTCACGAAACATGTTCACTCAGCAGCTTCAACTTCAAATTTGTTGGGTAACACAACAAAAACTTTTCCCATTTTAGAAAAGCCAACATAACACCAAATCCTTCACACTTTTCACTTTGAAGAAGCATTGAGCTCCTCCTGTTTATTCATTTTCACCACCAAAAGAAAAAGTAATCTGTTCACCTCAAAAAAATTGTTTCTTTCTCACTATTCAACATGGGGAAAATTTCAACAGCTAATTTTCACACCACCAAAAAACTTGAATGGGGAGGAATAAAGTCTTGTGTTTTTTATTCTATTCTTCCTTTAGTTTTTGGACTACCTCCCAAATTTTCACTTTACATTTGTAAAGGAATGCAAATAAAATTGGCACTGGAGACCGGGACTAAAAGTCATATATATATTGTGTGTGTGTTTGGGTAAAAGCTACTGCTTTCCACTTTCCCTTTAATTTTCCTTGCTGCAGCTAACTCAAGAGCTGGAAGAAAACTGAGGTTGGAGAAGGAGAAAGCGGTTCTTTTTATGCGCCCACCATATATACCAATACCAACCCAATGCCAAGCCAATGCACTTGTTCATGTTCCCTCTATTTTTTGTTCCTCTGTTGGATTTAGACTCAAGCTTTCTCCTTGTACTTGTTGTAGATAGATTGTGTAGATTCAAAGCGGATTTCACCATCACCGCACCATCAGCACCCATTTTTGTGACAAGAGTTAGCAGAACTACTTCTACTACTTACGATTAGACATACATTTTACCCCATCATCAGAGTATGTATCTAGCTATGTATATGTATTTAAAACCATTAGATATAATTCTTTATATGCAGATGATATGGAAAAATGTGAATGTAGTGAAATGGTGTGGTGTGGTATGGTCTGATGGTGTAGATTCAGCCAACTAAACCAACTTTCTTTATTTTTACGACTGATCATCAGCATTACAATGCGTTTTACTTAGTAGCTCCCAGCCAACTTTTCTCCTCTTAAAAAATCCTCCACCAGTTGGGAAAACGCATCAAACCTGTGATCATACTCACGATCAGAGGCAAGATTTGTCTAGACAATTTTCGTTACAATCTTCTTCACTATATTTCTGGTAGGATGATGATTATGATTATGATGAAAACCCCCATTCTCAATCTCAATATGGATAATATGGAATGCATTTTTTAGGTCGTATTTTAGGAATTCAATTTAGCCTCAAGCAAGCTTCCAACTTGCACATAGGCATTTAAGAAATAGGATGGAGATGTTAGATGGTTTTAGTAGATAAATGAAAAATCGTTATATAACGACAACCCTAGTTGTGCTAATTTAAACTTGCGCTACAAAACAGTGAGAGTTTTTGGTGTAACATGGATAGGTATTTGATGATGATGATGGTGATTGAATGATGCTTATGCTTCGTTTTCTTTTTATGCTATCTTTTTATGCAATGAAATGAAATAACAATTACATATGCACATACATATATATAATTTAAATTATTATTTATTGAACACAATACTTAACCTATACATTAGAGAGAGAAAAGAAAGAAGAAACACTTTATTTAATAATAAGTTTTATTGGCGAAAGTAGCACGGAAAACGTCCGTTGCTTTACGTTCGCGTTCTCCTCTGCGACGACGACGTGGAGAAGGTTGATGAGACGGTGATGGAGTATGTGGGGGGAAGAGAACCCTTGGGGAGGGAGGAAAACTTTCACCATCATTATCATCATCATCAGTCCCTCCTCAACGAAAAATGACGAGCGGGTTCACACCGGCAGCCACATTATCCCGTTCAGGAGTCGATCATGGAGGTTTTTAAACTCCTCCATGTTGAACTGGGGAACATTACCATCAGAATCAGAAGATTGCCGGCTCTCAGCACCGACTGGCCCATCCTACCTATGTATTTAGGTACCCCATTCATTGTTGAAGGTAAACAATCAAGTCAGTGGTGGGCAAAATCACAGTTGGCTAATGGCCAGCTGGAATAAACCGGTATAAATGGATAATATGGTCATCTTATGATCGAAAATCACGATAAGGTACAGAATATATGTTACCCATATAACTATTTTGAATTCTGAAGCTATCTGATGCACATAGTAATTAAAGGTGATGCACATAATTTTTAATAAAATTTTAATGTATAATTTTTAGTATTAGCGAAATGTATCAAATTACCCTGAATTCGTGATCTGACGACATTTATCAGTAAAGTGTAGACATTTATGACCTGTGTGCTATACTACACCACTATTAGACACAATATGTAAAAATTCCTAAATAATGCACTAGTCTATAATGTCCGGTTCTTTTTGTTTTGACCAAAAGGGTCCAACTATGACAGTTTTTTACACTTTTGTTTTGCTTCACGCTACTAGATGTCTTAATGAATAAGGATTGAATGGAGTTTCACTGATGAAAATAATTTGGTTTTTGAACTCCTTAGTATCTTTCATGAAAGTATCAACTAAAGATCGCCAAAAATAAGCTGGGAACTTGTGAGCTTCGTCGACAATCAGCGTATCGAATGCACTAAAGAACATTTCCACATTTGGAATAATATCTTGCCTTTTATAAGTTAATTGTCTTTCATTTTCAGTAAATAGGTCGGCATGAAAAAAAACCAAGGAGTGGTGAACACCTAATATTTCAGACGTAGCATCTGTTTTATCTTTAATTAATACACCGTCAGTTAACAAGTTGTCCAAAACTTCTTTTTCTGAAATTTTACACCATGATGAACCCTGTTTGGAAAATCCACTTGTGTAAAAGAAACTGTTTTGCCTGCACAAAAGCCCAAAAGCTCTTGCTAGTTGTTCACTCCTCCATGGTGAAGGTGCAAGAACTACTGCCCTTCTAGCTCTGAGAACATAAGGCAAAAGTACAATTAATCCAAGTTTATCGTCACTTCCAGATGCGACTATCACAATTGGGTCACTAGGTTTCCGAGTTCCATCTTTATTAATTAAACGGGACTCTGTTTCCAGCACACGATCAATCTGATACTTGTTAATTGTAGAGAAATTTTTCGTTTCTTGCATCTCCTTCAATATAGAAAGAAGCGGCTTTCCTCTTTTCTCAAAATTAGACAATGTTCTCGTCCTAAGGATTCTATTTATGATTTCTTCCATGCTTGTTAAATTTATTTTACCTTTATATTTTACTATTCCAACCGCTGCCGTTGCTCCACACCAACTGAGGCTGCAGTAGCATTGTAGATTGTTACTTAAAGGAGATTCTGATCAGCTATAAGTGCCAATTAAATTTAAAGCAACTTTTAGCTGACCAGAAACTGCCCTAAGTGATTTTTGTGCTACTGAGTGAACGGCAATGATATCAGGCAGCGCTATATGGTCAAAGCACAACCATATAGCATTTTTTTGATATCATGCATGTATTTTTAAAGAGGTTTTTTCCATTTTAACATTTTTTTGGTCCATACAGCTACAGTGCAATTTTTTCCCATGATTTTATTCACTATCTTTATATTTTTTTGGGGGTGCATAATTACTTAGCTAACTTTCACGCCCGTCTTCTAGGTTGATCTTGGTTCACCATGGTCCTTAAGAATTTCACAAGCAAGGGAAGAACACATGAATGATTTTAAATCTTGATAAGGAAGTTTACAACGAGATTGCAAGTAAAGATTATACAATTTCACAATGCGTTCATTCTCATCAATGTCCTTAGCATTGAATACACGCTTGTGAATATCAGATGCCTTTATTCCATCTAATCGTTTCTTTGCGTAGTAAAGAACAAATGCACCACAGGAATCAGAATTGTTGCTTTGCAATTGTGTCCTAATGTTCTGATATGACACTTTAAAATGTGGATTGATCCCATAGCTTGTATACGTTAAGCCAAGACTATCAAAATACTCGCAATGCCCACGCTTCCAATACATGAATACAACCCAGTGCCCAATCCCTGTTTTGTAACGCCTGTCCGATGTATTTACAACTATCACAATTGGAGTTTTGTCCAGGGGAATGTATTGAAGTTCATTTCTCGCAATCACTTCAGAATGAACGTTAAATGGTTTACACACACATCGAAGTAATCTCTCCAAAAAAAATTCATCCATTTTCAATCCAGATAAACCTGATTGTTTTTGTCAATTCCAAGGGTTCTGTTGACTTGTGTAAGAACTAAAACTGTCATGTTTTCGGAAAGTGGGCTGCTGAATGACAAGTCTAGTCTCAGAGACCCTGACTTTTGAATCTGATACTTGTTAAATCTGTCAGAAGGTAGCAGATTCAAGAGTATGCCAAAGGAACTTGAAAGAAATTCTTTCGGGGTGATACCATGGGTTATGGTTTTGTCAGGGAGGTTGTTAAAGGAAAGTAAATAAGGGAGCATATATGAGTTTTTATTCACGTCTAGCTCAATCTCCTTAATGAGAAGCTCTTCCCCGTCAAGAAGCAATCGCAGCTTGTTCAGATTTGAATGTGAAAATGTAAATTTTGACAAGTTGTATGCTCCAGCATATCGCCGTGATTCCAAGATTGTCACAAGCACGGTAAGCGGAACTACCCCTTGGTGCAAAGTTTCACTCAGATGTGTCGTCGTGCCACTTTGAATATTGTAATTAAGTAGAGAGCTCTCTACAAAATTATACTTTAATCTCTGTCCCTTGTTTAATAGGCTCTGGTGGGCTGATGAAACTTGTGGGTTCACTACACATTTTTTAATCAAAAGATATGAAGACTCTATTAGAAATTTTGCATCAAAACGGCCTGGGATCGCTGCAGTTGTCGCTGTCGCAGCTGTGCCAGCTACAGTTGGACCTTCCAAATGACAATAATTTGGAGTAAGTTTGAAGCGCATACGTAGTGAACAGTCTGGTAATAAATATTTTCCGCAGTTCATGAAACCATTTTCTATTCGACCGCAGAATTCTACAGATGATGAGTTGGCAGCCAACTGCTTGCGAAGTTTATAACTAGGGTTGCTGTTAGTAAAACTGTCCTTTAGCAAATCATGATACCAAAATTCTGACTTGTATCTCGTGTTTTTAGACTCTACGTCACCAAAGAACAATCTTGACAAGTATGCCATATATTGATAGTTATTGGATGAGCGCTGAATAGGCGTGTCGTTCACGTACAATTCAAACTGTTCAAAAAGTCCATGAAGCATGTTTGAAACGGGAACAATCCCTAAAGATTCTGAAAGTTCTCCGTTTGCTCCGGTAACTACCTTTCCTCTTATCACTAACAGTACTTCACTTAGATCAACGTAAAATTGCGACGGGGTAATTAAAAACTCAAGAGGCATGCTACTATCACTTCCAGCTAAATTAAATGTGGGATAAACCTTCTCCATATTGGCTTCAAGTACGCCAATATCAGTCATGCTTTGTTGATGAAAAACTAGACTAGGTGAGACGCCTGGAGCGGAGGAAGTGTCCGACCGCTGAAGGCTGTCAATTAGATTTTGATCCATGTTAATGACGTCTTCGTTCCGTTCTCCTTTTTGTAATTCTAGCTCGTCTTCCACCACCAATAACCTTCTTACTAACTCTTCTTCTTGTTTTACGCCCCCCTTTTATAGGTTTTCTACGCCGTCGCCTTCCCTTCATACTCTTCCGTCTAAATTCCGTTAATGGGACAATTGATCCCGAAACGGGAACTCTTGAGGTACCCATTGTGGCCAAATGACACGAGGTCTGGTCACAAGTTATGTCCCTGATTTTTCTTACCATGCAATGCGTTTACGGAAATGGAGGTGAACCACTGTCGGAAACTCTTGTTCCTCTAACAAGGTGAGAGTGTCATCAACCAATGAAAATGATAGGTAATTAAATGTCGAGTTTGCACACTTGAAATAAATTGGATTTTTTATGTGCACTTTGAATTGCTTTTTAAAACCCTCTTGTCGGTCTAGAATAGCAATAGAATTTACTAAATTTTCCTTGAAAAAATGCGTTGGCTCAATAACATTGCACTTGACCAAGATTTTCGAGCAACTGACGGACGAGAGGAATTGTCCCTTGGTTAAATAGTCTTGGATTGGAAGCTCAGGATTGACCATGGCTTTTGGAACCAAAATCGTATCCCTTCCTCTGAATTGATAGTTTGATTCAAGTCCCAGGTAGTTAAGAAGAAAGGGTGACAAAAATAATGTCGCATTGGAAGGGCGCAAATTAACTCGCAAGGCGGAATGCTCATCGTCAACAATTGCTGAGAAACTAAAATCTTTTGTTGGTTCCGCTCCAGCGGTAACCACTGGACTTTCAATACTATCAATAGCAAGAATAAGTGACTGTGCGATATCCTCCAAGGCAGGATTTCCAATCAACTGAGGAATACGTGCAGAAACTTTCTTGTCCTTTATTCGTTCAATTGGAAACGCTGTCCCGTCTGGAATCGCCTCTGCACCATATTCAGTAATAACTCGTGTAGTTTTATACGCGTTGGGACTCGACTCAAATATATTCTGATCAAATCCCATTAAATTGGCAAGTTGTATTGGAATATGCAGGCGGTAACCATGCTCATTTCTGTAGGTTAGTTCTGCTATTCCTGCAAATCTCCCTTCTCTGAGCAACAAACTATAATTTGCGTCCACCCCATTCGCCTCAAAATGAGTATTTAATGCACCTGCGAAGCTACGCATCAATCGCCATGCCTTGTAGAACATAAACCTATCAACAATCTGCTGGATAATGACAATCTCATCATCACCTCGCACAGTGTTGAAAAATGGCACATCTGAATGCACTACAGGTAATCTAATTTGGTTTTCCCATGCTTCCGGTGGTCTATACGAGTCTGTAAAGTCAACATTTAGCAATGCTACTTCATAATGTTTCATATCTATCGGCCGACCAAGTGAGCTTCTAAACTCAGCAGAAGTATTTCCACCAAAGGAATCAGCATTGGACACGGCCAGTACTGAAAACTCGTCTTGTATTGGATTCATTTTATGCTGCTTGTAGATCAGCTTCAACAAACGAACTGTTTAATACGTTATCCTCTTTATCCGAAAGGAGGTATGATACCACTGGGATGGCCGTATGAAGTGAATGTATTTTAAAAACCTCTGGGGACCAATGTATTGTGCTATCTTTACTAAACGTGAGACGTGGCTGACTGATTCTAACAGACTGGCCCACCTCGAATGAAGGACGTTTTCTTTTACGTTGTGCGACTCGAGAATATAAGTTTTGAAACACTTGACTGTAGTTTTTGGGCCCAATTTTATTAGGTACATGCCCGTGGCTGGAGTGGATGGACTCGTTGTACGATTTAATTACTTTTTCGACAGTTTGGAACCAATTCTGAGTCTTATTCTCATGCATAAGACGGTATATCTTCGATTTAATTGTTTTTACGAGTCTCTCCACAACACTAGCTTTTAGCTTACTTCTAGTTGAATAGAAATTGATCTTGTGTTTCTTTAAAATTGCTTGCACAACTTTGGAGTAGATAGCGGGCTCGAAATCTGATTGTAAATTTCTCAGTTTGAATTTTGTTTCTGCCAAAAGCTTACTTATCGCAGCTGCGATTTCCTTTGTGCTCTTATGCTTCAGTAAGGAAAAGTAAGCTTTCTTGCTAAACACATCAATTCCAAGAAAGAGGAATGCATAACCTCTGTTTTTAGTTTTTATTGAAGAAAACTCTGCGAGGTCAACTTGAATTAACTGGTTAGGCTGAAAGACAATCACAGGTCTGCGAATATGAGGCTTGCGCTTGAGGGGACGATAAAGTGCGTAAGTAGATAATTTATTCAAGCTTTTCTGTGCTTGAGCTAACCCCACTTGCTTGTAATTTTTTACAAAAGTGTGCACACTCGATAGAGAACCAGGATTACTTGGACGAAGGTAATATCTTTGCAAGTACTTTTCATTCACTACTTTTTTACTTTTTTTTGATTTTGATTTTGGCATCGCGTGACACTCGAGCGCACAACAACCCTTTTGGAATAGAAAATGAGCGAATCAGTTCTAAAAAGCTTGTGTACTGTTCCGGTTTGTTGCGTCCAGACAAGCAGTAAAGAATATAGGGTAAGATGAATATTTTTTCTTGAAACAATTCGTGCTTAAGATAGCCTCCACTACTCACTTTAACTCCGCTTTCCTTCAACACGGCCAAAAACTCATTGACACGTTTTTGAGTCGTTTTTGACAGCACGCCAATTTGTTCGTGCAACTCATTCGTCTCTTTTAATTGTTTTTTTTCCTCGTAAAAATTCATGTACTCTGAAAACGGCACCAGTTTCCACCGTTCCATTTTTATAGCTATGATTCACACACATAAAAAAATGCCTCTTGCACTAAACGCGAGAGAGAGCATACTATGATCCCTAAAATAACACGACGGTACTTTTTGAAAAAGGTAGTTAAACGTCTGGATCGAAGACCGTATGTAATTATTTTTCGTTCTCGTGAATTCAGAGGTTTGTCTTTTATAACCTTTCGATACGATAGACAGGCTAAGACTGCTTGTTTCTCGTCTGAAGATGCATTTTTTAAGAGTTCCTCAGCTTCGCTCGGATTGCTCTTAACAAGCTTTGCCAAAAAGTCAAAATGGCTTGAAATTTTGTCCATTTTGTCTCGGTCTGTACACAACCAAATCTTTTGATGGGAAAATTGAGTCTCTAATTCGTAGACTTTGGTCTACAGATGGATGAAAAGCAAGTACAATGTACTTATAAGGACCTGATGTGACAATCTCACGATATACATTAAACAGATCCTTGGAAATACTGCTATCCATTTGACGAAAATATGAATTGACCATGGAATAGTCTCTTGGGAAATTAAATATGATTACGAAATCCGAATTTACACTAGCCAACCTAATGTTCTTTGCGTAGATATTTTGACACAAAAAAACTACAGCACAATTTAAATGGTGTGCCTTTTGCACATAAAATGACTCTAATTGCTTATTGTTTTTTTGTATGTTGAGAATCTGGTCGTCAAAAACCACTAAGCTATTGTAATCCTTATCAATATGCGCGTCAATGTCGTCTGCGTCTGTAACGAACACTACATCTCTTTTTATGTCTTCGTATGCAGACTGCCATATGGAATATAGGAATACGATTTTATTTATAGGTTTATCGTAAACCTTTGCCAAGTTTTTAATCATCTGTATTACTAAATTTGTCTTCCCGCTTTTGCTGGCGCCAAATATAGTTAAAGTAGAAGGAACTTTAAGCCTCAGGTCATGCACATTATCATTTAATTGTTCCATCGTCAAGCCTGTAATATCCAATTGGATAACTCATTACAGACCCACTTGGAAATATCCTATTTCCATTCGAACAACTGAGCTGCCGTTCTTTTTTATGCACGAGTTTTGCTCCAGAAATACCGCCTTGCACTGTTACGTAGGAAGATTGATGCTCAGCTATTTCTTTATTCAATGCCTTTTTATAGGAATCAAAGGTGGCTTGCGAGTTTTTACCTGCACCTTTTAAAAGAGATAAACGATCTCCACACTCGTTACAATATTCACCATAATTTGTATCCAAAGTGTCTTTTTTGCACGTGGGACAAAGAGTCAAAAAAGCAAAGCACTTTGAAGAAAGCTTTATATATTCCAAAATGTATGATAATTCAAGTTTGAGAACTCCAGGCTTTTGTTTATTTACTGTACTGTAGATTGGGTGACAAATTGGCAACGTACTCAGATCAAAGTAAGACTTTAAATGCCTCATATCTTCTATAAAACTGCCCTTTTTATTTTCTGAAATTTCTAGCAAAAAACTATCAGTTTCGACTCCACATAAAGTTAACCTGTCCCCTAACCGCTCCTTTATTGCGTAAAAGGTTGAAAACAATTTCAGTTTGCTCAAGTCAAGAACAAACGCAGACACTAAAACATTCTGTGAAATCATTTTCGTCAATTTACGCATCTTGAACAATGAAATGTCTTCTTCCAAAATCTCAACGTCAACCATGTTATGTCTTCTGTTAAGGCGACGTGCTTGAGCCGATGACGTACATATACGTACACTAAGATCAGCAGAGTCCGCCATTAGTTTACCAAATATATAATTAGCACCTTTCTTTGCTAGTTTTTTCTCAAATTTCAAGTCTGAAATTTGTCTTAGCTTCAAGCATTTGTCCATGTATGATTTTAACCATGGTATACACTTGCACTCCACCACCCAGTTAATTCTAACCAGTTTCATTCCCATTTTTAGAAAAAATCTTACTGATTTATCAGTCAGCGAAACCCCCATTTTAGAAGTCTGGGTTTGCACGACAGTGTGCAATGTAGAATGAAGTGCACAATCCCCAATAATGCGTTCACCTTCTACTATACAAACTGGAAGTCGTTCCGCAATAAGGGGAAATTGACTTGTGTAGTCTTGTATTTCCTTGGGATAGTCAAAGTCACAGTTTAAAAAATAGGAAAACTCACTATTTTTATATAAATCGAAATTCTGTACTTCATAATCAGTAAGCAGGCGTATCCCTTCAAATGGCATACTCTCTCGCATGATTGATAAATAAAGATTTGAAAAGTCACAATATAAAATGTGCTTCCTCTCGTCATCACAAACATTCTCATGTCCCAAAATCTCATTTTTTGCAATACCATGCTTCTTTACAACAAGACTTATTGGTCCCACAATAGAACGAGATACCTTTGTGAAAATATCAATATCTCTAATATACTGAAATTGATTTTTTGTATGGAACA
Source organism: Orchesella flavescens (assembly GCA_964034955.1). Taxonomy (NCBI): domain Eukaryota; kingdom Metazoa; phylum Arthropoda; class Collembola; order Entomobryomorpha; family Orchesellidae; genus Orchesella; species Orchesella flavescens. The sequence goes on along the minus strand of OZ035958.1, from coordinate 30,188,226 downwards.
TACATGCAGAAAAAAAATAACTCGCTAGACTAAGATCCGTCCATGCAGTCAACTTGTAATTTTTTACTAGAAAACGGTCCATACTAGTAAAAATCCCAACCAGCGCAAACAAATTAAACTTGATAAACACGCCGCCAGCAAAGTCTTGCATATCCCTGCATTGTTTATTTACATACAGCAATTTCATGCTCTCAAGCTCTTGACTTGTAATTACCCTCTTTGCGTTAATATCCATAAAAGGTTGTAGATCATGAATTGAGTGGTCTTTCATTTCTAGAGCATCTGAATAAATAGTATGAGGGAAAAAAACTGGTTTTGCTGCGTTTCCAAACTCATCCCTATACAATGCAAACTCCTTGTAATAGTTTGGTTGTAAGAACTCGCTAATCAACTCAGTCAGTGGAGCATCAAAAAAATTTTCAAATGCAATGAGCTTTAATAACTTGGGCACTATAATTCCCATGATCCCCTTATCTTTTTTTGGAATTACATATATTCTATTCCCTACTTGTCGAATTAATTCAGACAAAATTAAATTAAATACCACATTTGTTCCATTGTGTACAATTACGGGAATGTAGTCCTTTAATTTCGTTAATAAATTACAGCGACGACAGATGGTGATGGTTTTTGCAGTAGCGTCATGATGGTCGTGGTGAGTCACCTTCATTTCGCTACTCATTTTCTCAAGGCAATAGGGACAGCTTGCAGTATTTATTTTTTCAGCTTCACTTTCTCTAGTTTTTAAAAGTGGCAGCTGGTTTGTTTTTGTTTCCTTTATAAAATATCTTGCAAACATTATCAAATCAGCAACAAATTCTCGCGTAGCACGATTGCCAACATATGTATGACAAATGATTTTTTCATTCTTGGGTCCCAATCCAACTATTCCGTAGCCCACTGCCTTTAGTGAACCGTCTGCATCCACAATTGCCATAAAGTCTACAAGCATCTTGTATGGAATTTTTATTAGTTTATGAAAATCTCGAAATACATAGCGCTCAGTTGATGGAAATGCCAAATGATTGGATGAAACAAAGTGGCACTGACCACGATGTTTGTCAATTGTAGCGTTAGGTATCAAGTTGCCACAATACTGACAGAGTGAACGAGAGTGCGTTCTTTTATTGCATAGGAATTTTGAGGCATTCATTAATGAGATGAAATGACGATGCGTAGATTCTGGATACAAAGATTGTTGCTGCTTTGGTAGTTCACATTTTTCCAACAACAACAGATTCACATGCTTTTCAGAAACACGAGTAGTCATTCGTAGTGGATATACTTCCTTGGAGCGACCACTGTATCCAAAAACGGACACACTCACATCATTTTCCGACTCAAATTCACCAACTTTTTCAAAGCCTACACTCCCATGAAACGAGTCAATCTTTAAAAGATTAGCATCTCGAATCTGCCTTAGAACGGGCTCGTATACCTTTGGATTTTTCATCCTTTGGCAAAGTCTAGCCTTTTCATTTGCATCCATGTCACTATATGTTTTCTCAGGCTTTGATGGAAGCCGAAACAAATGAGTAAACAGCTGGGACACACATGAGAGCAAAAAACAACTCTCTGTTGTTCGAATTGACAGATGGCCCTTGCGCTTCCTAAGATGTTTAGGCAGCTCCATGAATGAAGATGCAGAGGTAGGAGAGTATGCTGACAGCGTGAAATCTACCAGCTTTACTCTCTCAATTGAAAAACCAGATCTCGTATCCTCAAACAACGCGAGGATATTTTTTATGAAAACAAGGGCAGACTCGGCAGCAGAACGAAAAAAATTGACATGTGTTACTTGAAGATGAGGAGACGTAAAAAATCTCTCTGCTAGCTCGTTTGTTTTTTGCGATCGTAACATCACAGTTAACGTAAGCCTAAATCTTTGAGCTCCATGAGCACCTACAACCTGCTTGATTATTTCAAACATGTGGTCATAAACGTTTTGAAATGAATCATCTATACTGACAAAGTCAGTTGAATATACATGCCTATATGTTACTATAGTGTTTGCATGAGCAGACTTGTACTTTTTAAAGAAGCTGTCTGCCTTGGGTTCATATGAATTCACAGCTCCAGTTCCTACCAACGCTTCAAAAGTTCTGTTTCTCACGCAATCATGCGTCAGCTTATTCACAAAGCTTCTTCCGCAACCACATTTATGCAAATGGTTGGAATGAATATCTAAATCTTTTAATCTATTAGTCGTAAACGGACACAGGCCACAACGGTACTTTGTTTTGAAAAAAAAACCAAAACCAAACCTTAGCTCATGCATATAATAAATACAATTTTGTTTTTGTTTACTTACCAGTCTTGAAGAACTCATTTTACGCCAATCCAACGAAACAATTTAGAGAAAAAATCACTGAAGCCACCAGACATATATTGCTCTCGTATCGCAGGAGTATCATGCATAAAGCTTCGAGAGTTCCAAATGTCTAACAGCACGGAAGAGTTGAAATCGGAAAATCTTTTTCCTCTACAGAGTTCACGATACAACAAGTTTTGTTTAACTCGTCTTGTAGTAATGCTAAAAGCTTCATTCACACAATCGTCACACACTGTTCTATCACTAAAAATTGGATGTTTCCAACAAATTTTACAACAACAAATACAACATCTAGAACATGTAACTGCTGGAAGCTTCATTGTCCGTAAAGCTGAGCGCCAACATTATAATAATTGTTTTTTCACAAGCGCAATCTTCGAACAATCGGGGGAGTGTATCCAAATTTATCGTAAAGAAAATGTCGGAAAAACATGAAACTCGACAAGAACAGACAAGAAAATCCCTCACTGTTCCCCCTCGCTAAATTTGTCGTATGGCCTTCCACCTCTCAGTTGAAGAATATAAATGTTTGCTTTGCTATATCTCCGTGGGTTTATGTCTTTTGATATACACAATTTACAAACTCTTCCTGTATATTCGTACTTAGCCCCAGAGCACGCTTAGCAATTACAAATACCGCACTTTGGACAAATGAATTTTGGAGAAAATTGAGTAGTTTTTAACTACTATAAGGTTTTCAATTGGGTTGGAAAGAAACATGTTTAAAGTTGAAAGAAATAAAGGCAAATGAAAGTGTCTCATTCGCGCTCATCTTCTATTTATAACGTAGCTAGATGAATTGGTTTCGTATCCAGCTCATCGTTGATGAAGATGATTTCATCACTTCTTGTTCCAAATGGAAAAGAGGAGTTGGTAATCTCCCTTAGGTACTTTTCCACGTGAAGCCCAATGTCTGGAATATGCAAGTATTTATCGTCAATATCTTCCTGGTTAGGATAAAAATATCATTCAAGTTCCAGGCCAGAGGATGGCCAAGAAAGTACTTTTTACTTTTCAGTGCGCTTGGTATTGAAACATTTTTTAGTTGCCGTGAGCTTACTCGATTGTGGAAATTATTTTTTAAACTTTTGATTAACGCCATTGACCAGCGAAGCTGAGTGGTAGGCGTGAATTTCCATGCTTGCATGGACTCGTGGAAACTCTTTCGTCTTTAATGCACTGTTGGAAATCATTTGAGCTGATTAATTCAAGGTAGTTATTTGCCTTGAAGCTAGCACATCCACGATGGTACTTTACTTTACTAAAAATTTGGTGATTCATTAGTGCATGGTTTTGACCAACACAAGGCCGAATTTCGTTAATCCTTTTCCGCATTTGAGAGTGGATCTTCGCTGTGTATGATTTTTTTCCCGAGAGCAGACTCAAAGGCAGATTTTACGCTGCAGTCGTATTCATGGTCATAAAATGTAGGGTAAAAGTTTCCAAGCGGAGAATAATCCACATTTTTTAAAGGGAAAAGCCCATTGTAATTAGATCCACGAGGTACTTTACGATATAATTTATTTATTTTTGCGCTTATAGTGTTCAAGATTGGAGATCTCATCCCATAATTCCTGCTTATCACGCACCGGTGCAAGTGGACTCAGCAAAGAAGGAATGAAAAGCAACATTTTTACGAGAGATGAGTTGAAACTGGCATGTAATCGCTGAGAGCTTTTTTTGATTTAATAATTATGTTGGATAAGCAGACACTTCGCGAAAGCCCAACGTATAAACGCCTGTCCCACTTGTATAAGTTATCCAAGTTGATTGCTACTTTACCAGGTATAGTAGAACCTTGGACCTACACAAAAAAATACGTTCAAGTTTCACAATGTACAAAATTAGTGAAGATAAAACTCACTTTATGAATCGTCGAGCCGTATCCCAATCGCAAAGGAAAATTAGATACGCTAATATATTTCTGCTCGTGCTTGCAGTACTCGTTTGTTGTAAGACGGAAAACGGGTATAAGGTCTGTGGTATTATTTAAGCCTCTGAACCTGCGATGTGTGGACGTGACTCGAATAACTAAAAAATCCGGTTCATCACTGGAACATGTTTTGTAGACTAAAGAATGGATAATACCCCTAGTACCGTTCACAACTCCTAGCTTGGTAGATATGTTGTTTGTAAAAATAACATGAAATTGCTCAGCCGCAAACAAACCCATGTATTTTTGCTCACATTCGGCGCACTGTTCACTCAGGTTTGGTTTCAAGTAAATCATAGGTACATTTTTATTCATAACATAAAAAGTGTTATGCATATCAACGAGCTTGGTTTCACCAAATAAATGAATAGCATCGTCAAACTGAGAAACCTCCTGCTCAGGTAAGTTAGCTTCAAGTCTGGACTCGAGCAGTGTTAAATCTGCTTGGCTGATTCTTTTGTTTCTGATATTGCGCAGCAAGGTGGAAAATGGTGGATCTCCTACTGCCCTATAATTTCCTTCCAAGTTCAACTTGAGGCTTTCCTTGAAGATAGTTAATCCTTCAATTGTTAATTCGGAATGCTTACTTGGATCGGCTTCATTTTCAAGCATTATATCTTTGTATGTTGAAGGATTTGGTGATTTTTTCAAGTATTTCTCTTCACTGGCCATGTAATACATGCAGAGAAACAAACAAAAGCATTATGTATATCATAGCAAAGTATTGTGTTCGCTCGTACTCTTTTACGTAAGGGTTTTTAACGTTGAATCGAATGAGGATGCATACTCACCTTGTACCTTGAATTTATCACTCTTTCGGCGATAATTTTTTTTGAAGCACAACAGTTGCTTCTTGGGACCTTTTGCTACATTTTTTTTATGGTCACGGTACTACCTACACATTGATACATGAATGGATGAAAGTAAAGAATAGACAGCCCCCTAATAACTTGGCTTCACATCACACGATACATGCATGCAGAATGGGGAAGGCACTCGCGTATATGTAGTCGTTTTTTCAAGTTTTTTCTCTGCTCAGGCAAGATAACTCCTGTATAGCAAAGGCAACGAGCATCGAATGTATATGTAGAGAACCAAACTTTTCGCTCATCATCAACTTAACGAAATTTTTATCCATTGACTTATGTGGGGGTGCTTAACATTTTGGACTTGAGCTCATCACTTTTGATGCGAGCATTTTTTCAGGTGGCCGTTGCTTTATGGGATTGATTCTGGGAGGAGCTGGGAGTTATATACATATGAGCACACATGTAATTCTTATGATAAAGCTTTTATTTCTATGCATGCATGACCTAAATTTGAACACCTGCTCTGGAAAAAACATCCATGATAATATGCCTTTCTACATTTTCATTTGCTTAAAAACGGATATGATTTTTTTCAAAATATTATTTCCGTTGAAATGGATGATGGCACTATAAGTATGATATGAAAGCATTATATTTTCATCAGTTTTCTGAAACAGTTCATTCTTTTAATACGGTTTATAAACAGTGCATTATATTGTGTATTATCACGATACTAATCTTTTGAAAAATTAAAACGATGAGGTGTGCAGAAATCAATGAAATATTAAATTAAATTTTATTGGTGAAACGACAAAGTCTCATAATTAACAAAAAGATGCTTTGTCTTAATAAAAGTGATTTGTGAAAAAAAGAATTGTCTTTTACGCTCGTTTTGCACAATTTGATTCGAAATTGAATAGAATAGCATCGAGCCCAGTAATTTTATGCAACATTTAATACATTGTAAGCAGCATAATCAAGAGAGTAGGTAAACTCTAACAATGTGATTGTACATCAAAAAGACAAAAAGCTGACCACTACATTAACAGGTTGACAGGAACAACCACCTGTACTCAAATACGACGAACTACGTTTGCGCATGCATAAGCTACTAGTTGATTCCAACATAATCCACTAGTACCTCTCAGTTATGATTCTTTGTATCACCATAAACATCATATATACATGCCAACAACACACCATCATCATCATCATATACCTATCCATGTTAAAGCAAAAACTCTCACTGTTTTGTAGCGCAAGTTTAAATTAGCACAACTAGGGTTGTCGTTATATAACGATTTTTCATTTATCTACTGGTTTTTATAAAGGGGGATTCAAATTTAAATCTTTATCTAAATCTAAAATGATTATTTTTCCTCATGATAAACTCCCAATATTATATGAAATAAATTTCCATTCTGGCTAAAAGTTAAACACCATACCACCCCTTGACTCCCGGACAATTGGTGGAATGGAATTGGCCATTAATAATGAATTGGATTGTTGAACGGTTGAACCCCATACAACAAAACAGAGGGCCCAATCGTTTTGCATAAACAAAACGGCATGTGCACCAAGAAGGAAGCAGCACACACATTTTCTTTCTCCATTCAACTTTCCAGCAATTTTTTATATATTATATTATATTATATTATGACTTGACTAGCTAGACTACCATCATATTTTGTTGAGCCCATAGGATATACGATATGATAAGAGACTTTCATCATGTTCGTAACTTACTGGAGGGATTGCCTACTTGGCAAAAAAAAGTTGGGAAGTTGCTCTTCTGCCCTTTCCCAAAGAAGAGTTGAGGAGAGCGTCAACATCAGCATGTTCTCCACTTTATGAATGAATCGAAATTTACAGCATGCTTAACATCACACAAGTCGCCTTCAAGTCGTAGGTCCATGGTCCATTCCAAACGCTATGGAAGGAAATTATTAAACTATTGCTTGTGATTATTATTGTGATATAAATACAACACAATACAAATACATTATGATATTACAATGACAAAGGTTCCATGTCCATACAGATTGTGTCAAGCGCATATGCTTGAGAGTAAGTAGCTAGATATGCCACAAAAGAAGTTTTTGGAGGCAAAACAAAACTTTCCTCTAGGTAGGTCCTCTCCATCTTCGGTCAACCAGTCCAGGGCCAGGCCAGGCCAGTGAGTTTTTGGTACCTAGGGAATTTTCTTGGGAAACTACAACAGAGAACAACATGTTTTAGACTGGAGAAAATGTGCTTTCGCTTTCACTTTATTATTTAGTAGCACATATGACCGTATTATTATTATGGCAAAATATTTTGGGCTACGTGTGTGTAGTTGTACCCTATGCAAAAACGAAACAAAGTAGCGATTAAAATAGTAGTCAACTATGTAAACTTTCCGTAAAATGATCTCGTTTTGAAAGAGAGTTGAGTATGAGTAGAGGTTAGATAGGAGGAGGACCTCGTAGGCATCCTAACAAAACAAAATAGAACATAATGTTTAATATTATGGAGCATCAAGAACATATTCCACATAAAACAAATGCTTTTGCGAAACCTCAAAAGTGCCATAAGTTTAGTGGAAAACATGATCCAAAGAAAAGGGGAGGTGGACTCAAGGGAGCCCTAGATATTATTCGGGAGAGGAAATATGGAAAAGAATATAAATGTGACCCAATTTCCCCCCTGGATAACCACCTCACAAGTAACTAAACTTGTCCGTGTTTTGTTGCTCGTCCTCTTCCCTGATTTTAAAGGAGGAAAGCAAGCCATGCCATTGCCATTCCACGTCCTAATGATATGCAGCATTAAGAAGCGAAAAACTGTGTAAACTTTAATATTTGTTCGCAAAAAAGGAAGGTGAGTCGTGAGTAGTTGGTGGTTTGGTGTGGTGGCATGGCATGGCATGGCGTGGTGTGATGATGATGGCCTTTTTGTTCATCCAAACCAACAACTCCAAGTCGTCCAAGCATCTGTGAGCTTTTCCCAAGGAAAGGAGCAAGATAAAGCATAATCCGGGAAGCCAACTGTGGCGCATAAACAATGAGCTTGGAGAGCATTGTCACAGGTGCAAATAGCGGTTAGCAAAATACTTAAAAGAAATTCCAATGACTAGAGAAGTGTAGAGTAGTCCTCCTCCTCCTCTTTCTCAGAACAAAAGTTTAGGAGGATAAAAGAGTGCCTTTGGAAACAAAAAGTTTTGTTCAAAAAACCAAACCAAACCACCAAACCCACGACTCACGACAATTTCCCTTGTAAATGCTGATGATGCTAGCGGGGGCTTTGAAAAGTATCATCATGTCTGTTGGACTTTTGAAAAAGAGAGAGAGTTGAGAGTCTCACGCAATTTTTGCTCTCCTTCTTTTAAAATATCATGTCTGATACACTTTATATTTCTAAGAGGAACAAGAGATGAGACAAGCCATAGACACAAAAATAAAGTGAGTGAGACAGCGACATATTGGCAAGATTTCCGCCTGTTGCCCATTTGCATACTAATATTGAGGAGGAAGAACATACGATATATTGGACAAGTGCGTGTGTCTGTGACGCCACCCAATATATTTATGATTCCATTAGAAATATTACGTGAGTGGGATGGATGACATGACAGCAACAAGCCTCTATATAGAATCACACATTTCAAGGAAACGTTTGAGGATGATCGTGTGGAGAAAAGGGAGCCGTGTCAGTCTCTAAAAACCATTCATATTCGATTCCAAAATGGAAATTGCCGTGTAGCAACACCACCATTACCATCCAGTTGTATCGTGACAGTCCTCATAAAAACCAGAGGGATTTCTGGAGACATCGCATCGGTATCGGCTTTTCTTAGAATGTGTGCGTGTGTATTATTGTACGTACGCTACTCTTCCTACAGATAAAAGCTTACTTTTTATAGGGTGTCAACCCAGTCCCAGAAATTTATTGCGTTACAACATGAAACGGTTATGGAGCAAGTGTATGAAACATATCACACATGAAAAAATTCATATCATATCATGACAGGAGGCTCTATAACTGCATAAAACTTTTGTCATTCATTTAATTTCTGGGTTCCGTCCAGTTTATAAACGATTTTGTCCCAATTTGCACTACATTACTTCAATTAGAGTGATATGGTATATTTTATTTACGGAGAATAAAAGTCTTGTCACGTTTCCCTTCCGTCCACCCATTTTTTAGGTGGGGAAATGTGGGAAATATCCGCAATGTTTTATTTATGCATACATATTTATCAACACCAAGTATTTTTGAAGGCTATCAATGATTTATTACTTTTCCCGCCGGATAAATATTGGCAGATGGAACATAACTGGAAATGGAGCCCAAAAACGAAAAAATGAGATTCAGTGGAAAAAAGGGTGGATGTGGATTGGATATGTGACCAAATCTGGAAGAAAGCTGAATTATTCTTTGGTCTTATTGGAATTGCAATGAACTTGTGTAAACTGAACACGTTTTTTTTTATTTCTAAGAAAAAAAAGAATATAGAACAAGAAGAAAACCAAAACCAGCGTCGTTCTAAACTGGGGTAAAGTCTTTCCAGTGAAAAAATTGGGGGTTCTGAGAACATCCATTGTATTATTATTGTACGCTGGAAAACACTTTTCTTTTGAAGTGTAAACGCAAACGGCGGGTAAAAAAAGTTGAGTTTTTTTGAGGAGTCCGAATCCAAGTCCAAGTGGAACCCAGTCCAATTCAAACTGAAATCGATCCACTTTTCTTTCAAAGTGTTTTTGATATTATGTATTGTGTACACAATTTAACATTATCTTGTGTGAGGAGGAGAGGAGTTCATTTCTATGCTAAAACCTTGGTTTTTGGTCCTCCCAAAGGACCAGAGAGAGAAAGAGAGTGATCGATTTGGTAAAGTGTTTCGTACCACCTCCGTCATTTTTCTTGGTTGTAAATGTAAATCAACTCTGGCTAAAAAAAATGGAGAGATTGACGAGGGACACTGGACATCCAACATGTTATGTTATACATATAAATTAGGAGGGACTCCCTCCTAACCCAAAGCAATATACTTCAAAAGCAGAGGAATGAAAGCGAGTGTCAAGTTTGCAGAGCAAACTTATGCATTCCTATGAGCTACTCTCAACTACTCTAGCTGGTTCTGTGTTTGATTCAAGCAGCTTACCTTCTCAGCGATGATGGTTATGCGATTTTTAGACAAACAATTCATGACCATCATGTCATGATGCTCTTTGCCTTTGTATCTTTGGTTTGGTTTGGATTCCCATTTAACATTCACACGCTGTTTTTATTTCATTTACTGATGGTAGAGATGATAAACAGGGTGGTTTTCCAAGGTGACCAGACACTAGACAATTTGCAACAATCGTTTTGTTTCATCCAGACAAAGGACAAGAGGAAAATGTCTTGTTCATCAATGCATGATAAAACAGCACTGTAGTTTTGTTTAAACAGAAAACGCTTTGTTTATAGTAATTGCGACAATTGTGTAAACTGATTCACGTCGTGAGTTTAAGCGCATTAAGTTTAACGATTACATTGTTTGCATATTTTTTAATGAATGCGGCTGTCTTATCTTAAATAGCATATTAGGTACGTTTATTTGCATGCAATTTGAGGTGATGAGTTTTTTACACGGCAAAAATAAACTTGTATGCATGTTTTTTCAATGAGTACATTAAATTTCAGATTAGCTTTATGACCTATCTGTTCTAGAGGTCAAATTGTTTCTTATCAAAAAATTCAAGACTTCACGGAAGTGGAATCCATGTCAAGGTTTCCATTTTGTTTCCATTGTTGTGTCACTTTTCACGATAACGATTAAAAGATCAAATTTTTCTGAATCCATTCATTAAATCCGGTAATACCGGGGACCAACCAGTCTAATGTCTCTTTCCGAAGCAATTAAAGAATTATGAAGAAGTACAAAACGCATATAATTAGACGGTCACTGCCATTGTCACCCAGAGCTCCATATATGTTGAATGTTGAGTCCCATTTTTGTAATTATATATAATTATTCTATTAAACGCCACTGTCTCAATTTCAACCGTTGTACTTATCGAAGCGTAAAATAAGGATGGCTTGGTTTGGCGGCCAAGTGAGGATCAATGTAGTCTGTGTTAACGCAAGGATTTCCTTACCGATTAGCTTTGAAATAAAATGCTGTTAATTTTCTAATAAATTTCAATTAAGGTTGAACAAAACAAGTCATAAGCTTATTATTTTTAACATGAGAGTCCTTGCCTTGATTGATAAAACGAAAAAATATGGCTGGTGCGTATTTATTGATAAAACACTGCTTGTTTTGCATTCCAAAATAACAGAAATTCCCGTCATTGTTTTATAGCTTTGTTTGCTTTTTATTTACGAGTATTTTACTGCATATTTCCTTTTTATCACATCAGTTACAGCTATTTTATACGCAAGCAAAGGTGGCTAGCTTAGAGTTCATTTACATAGTTCATAACTACAAAAAATATTCTTTGCTTTTGATACAAAAATGATAATATTACGTATTGGTATTATATTATGTGGCGTAAATAAACTCTTATAAATTACCACCATACCATGTGTTTGCAACCCCAACGTTTTGAACTGCAAGGAATGCATATAATTTCTTGATAAACACGCGTCCTTCCTTGTTATTGTTTCATTTAACACCAGAAGCTACATATGATATTACGTTGACCATAATAACATCACATGAAGGCATTGTGCTATATTAAACTCATCTGCACTCCGTTTCACTTGGATTTCACACAACATTATACAACACCGATTACCTGACGCTTTTAAGTGTTTATGAGATTCTTATAATATAGTTCATAGTATTTTATCTTTATTCTCACGGCTTGTACTATGCTCCCATATTTATGCTACAAATGATGACGCCAAGTATTTAAATTGTACTATTTCCATTCACTACCAGTTTCGATCTCAATTCTATTTATGTTCTCCATATTAAAAGTGTTATTTTTGTCATGATCTTTCGTGGAATTTCTCTATTGGAAATATCTCAAGTTTACAGCTATTTCATGCTAAAGAAATTAAAAATATAATTTGTACTTTTATCCTGGATAACTAAAGATGGTTTTGATTGTACGTCACATCGCATAGTTATTGTGCATCCTTAATTTAACTACATCTTGGACCCATTCCATCCTATATTTAACGTCATCATCAACAATAATTTATAGCAGTTTGTGTTTTTATATCTGCATTATAAATACTACGTACTTATTATTTTCTAACCAACAAAGAATGCCTTAAATGTATCACAAAACATTTTCATTATGAACTGTATGTTTTTCTGGAAACTGATATATATGGAATGTAATATTAGCATGTCATGAGTGTGGGAACCATCCACAAAATCTACTCTGTTTATCTATTTTTCTTGCTACAATCTTGATTTCTTGATAAACAATTTTTTTTTTTACTTTTAAGCTACTCATTGAATAGAGTAAACAAGTCATAGTTTTATATGTGTTTATGCGTGGTTACTTTTCATAATAAATTAATCGTATTTTGGGAGTGAATATGGGACTACTTGAGAAGTCATCAGAGTGGATGCTTTTAGCCAGCTCTAGCCGACCAGAAGTGTAGAATAATTGCGTGATAGAAAATATTTGATTTCATACAAATACAACATCAAACATGGAACTAACCACAACCACCACCACCACAAACAAGCGTGATGGGCTCCCAGATTTACGAAACTTAATTAAAGGTAAATAAAATATTTGTAAATTTATTAGGTTTTGTGACAAAAAATCGAATTGTGCACTAATATAATTCCAGACTATCTAAATGATGGAGAAGGCAGTCCAGCTGTACGAGAATATCTTTCATCAATACTTGAAGATGACACCTTATTGCAAATTTACTTGAAAGGATGCAGATATAGAGCGAGGCACGCTTGGAAATCGGTAGTTGAATTATGACGTTCCAATGAAATTCTTTTTCTCTGTGAATCAATCTAGTAATTACAGATAATAATCTGGATGTGATATTAAATAGCTCAAACGAAGGGCGGAAGTCCGTTTTAATGAGTATCCCGAAGTGTTTCCAGGAACTATACCGGAAGTTATTTTCTCATTGCAACAACGTGGCGGGTTCGGTATATTAAAGGCAAGGGACAAATTCGGGCGGAGAATAGTATGCGTTAATGCGGGTAAATAAACTAACAAGATGCATGGCGAATAAAAAATATTAAATTTTGTCAATTCTGAGATAATTACAATCATTATTTAGACGAATGGGATCCCAATGAAATAACCGCGGAGGTACTAACAGCTTGTGGAACTCACTTTATGGAGCGAGCACTTTTAGATAAGGATATTATGAACAACGGCGTAATATTGGTTGCCAACTGCGCCGGAATGGGAATGAAACATGCAAAACAATGTACATTTCATGTCATGATGAGATTGGTCAACGTCTTCTGGGTAAATATGTACGAAATATTAAATTATCAAATCATCTTCAAAAACAAATTAAAATATTAATGTTTAATATGGGTCTATATATAATAGCTGGCATATCCAGTCAAATGTAAAGGAGTGTTTGGAGTCAACACTCCATTGTTTATCAGATACCTTCACAATGTCATGAAACCTTTCTTAGCAAAGAAACTTAAAGAAAGGGTAAGTTAATTAATTAAGTTCTCATTTGTCATTACTATTGCGTATAAGACGTTTAAAATTTAAGTCTTCTTTTAAATTTGCAATAGCTAACGGTAACAGCACCTGACAAAAAATTTCAAGTTCTGCATGAGAAACTGGCTCTGTCACCAGACCTCCTTCCAAAATTTCTTGGAGGTTCCCACGAAAATGAAACTGTTTTTGATTTAGAATTTCTTCAACCTACAAAATGATATAAATATGAAAAAAACTAGAATCAACTCTATTTTAATATTTTTGTAAGCGTAATTTTGTTAATAAAAAATTCAAAAAATTCAAAAAATAAAATTCAATTCTCTTTAAACTCTTTGTTGTAAACTCCCGTTGACTGTAGTATTATACACCCTAACGTCAGTAGCACCTACTGCCTTCTACATTTAGCATATGCTGCAAAAAGTAGTTATACTGAAATTGTCCAGTCAATGCAGCATTCACAATTCACAATGGTACATGAGCATAATTTGTACCCAAACCGCTTATATGTACGTCATACCTGAACCACCGAACATTTCAGGCATGATAATCATGATTTCTTTCCAACTTTTACAAGGACGACCAGTTTTCGTTGACCATAGGTTGTTGACATCCTACACGGCTGGTTTCTAGAGACGTTTTTTTTTCGTAAAACACAATGTTGTAGCATTTTAGTGGCTTCATGTGTCTTCAAAAGTTTACAATTTGTAAGTCGCAGCTGATAACAAAAAGATTTGCGCTGCTGAGTACACTAGGAAAAGACCCTAATATCACACACAAGGGAAATTACTTGAGAATTTCTAAAAAAAAGTACTTTAAATGTGCAAATTCAACTAATCGGTAAGTTTTTCGTGAGATAATTCAGAACATGCCTGAAAATTAAGGTGATGTTAAGTTCCTCCTGTTGATTGTGGACTAAAAAAGGCATAACATAAATTGAGACAAGAATCTTAATAAGTGCAGTGCATTATATAGCTATTGAGTTCGCTGATACAAAATGGAAGTTGAAACTTTTGCATATACAAACGAACGTGATGGGTTGACAGAGTTGAAATGTTTGATTAAAGGTGAGTGACATGACAAGTTTCAGGATTTGCAAGGTTTTATGCCGCAATATTTTTTTGTATTTTATTTGCAATGAACGTTTTTAACCTAAAAGAATTTCTCAAACGTGGAAAAAGTAGTCAAAAATTAATGGAATACATCTCATCTGTTAAAGAAGACGACTCCTTATTGCTTATTTACCTTAAAGGAAGGAAATACAGGGTGACACATGCTTGGGAAACGGTAGCAAAAAAAACTTTTAATTTCTCAGCATTAAATTAAAATTAATGCTATTAATAATTATTGTATTGAGCATGTATGTAGCTCAAACATAAGGCTGAGGTCCAGTTTGATCAGTATCCTGAAGTGTTTCATAAGGATCGGCCTGATATTCTTGATCAACTTGTAAGAGACGGTATTATGGGGGTTTTAAAAGCTCGAGATAAATTTGGACGGAGAATCGCATGTTTTAATGCAGGTGTCTCATTGATTTACGCATACGGCAGATTGACAGACAGGTGGTGATGAATGATTATGACGAATATATTTTGATTTTGAATGCAGGCAAGTGGGATCCCAATGAAATGCCAATCGAGCTATTTACCGCTGTAACAACGGCTTACCTAGACAGAGCACTTTTGGACGAAGATGCCCTACACAATGGCATTATAGTCATTCAAAACTGCGCAGGGATGGGGCTAAAACATGGTAGACAATACTCAATACATTCCTTGTTGAGATTGTTGAACGTATTTTGGGTAAATTAAAACAATCTTATGAAAATCATAATACTGAAAAAAATGCACAGTGAAGCAACTTTTTTGTTTTAATTTTTTTTGTTAAAGTATGCTTACCCAATTAAATTGCAAGGAGTTTACGTTGTTAACGTTCCATTTTATCTCCAATATCTTAATATGATTATTAGACCGCTTATGTCGAAAAAGCTAAAGGAGAGGGTGAGTATTTTAGGCATACATAATAAATGACATTTAATTTGGACATTTATAACTGATTTTATCACGTTTCCCTTTATTTTAACAGTTTAACTTCACAGCAAGTTCAAAGCAATTTGAAGTTTTACACGAAAAACTTCCGCCAAATATTCTTCCCCAATTTCTTGGAGGAGTTAATGACAATACTGAAGCGATGGATGCAGACTTATTTCTTTAATAATGAACAACCTGGTTTCAATCGATGAAGTTGCTCACATGCAGTCATTTTTATAATGAATGCAATAATAATAATATTCGCGAAACATCCGAATAAAATATTTATTCCTATTTAGCTATGTTTTACAGCAATATTTTTTTAAATGCGGTAGTTGTTGAAGAGATCCAAAAACAGTAATTTTAATTCATCTGGAAATTCACACGCATAACAAGTTTTTAACTGAACATTGCTCACCATCATCGCCAACGTCATTCACATTAATTATGAGGAGTAACTTTATCCCTAATATTATGAAACGATATATGCTTACAAAGAATCGTTCGGGGGTGGTACAAATATGAAATAACCTCAATAAAGTAATGCACACTTCTGCCAAACACATAAAATATTATATAAAAGAGATTTTCACAACATTACATTACATTACACAACCTTATTATCTGTTTTACTGGAAAACTGGTGTAATGCTCATGTCGTGAGTGTGGGAACCAAGAATTTCCCATTTTCTGAATTCAACGTCGAACATGTCTAATAAAATTTCATTTTTAAGTTGCTCATTGAATAAGAAATATAATGCAGGTGTAGAATAAGTTTTGGAGTTTTTACTTGATAAATTTCATAATAAATCAATATCTTATTGGAAGCAGCGTGAATATCTATGAAAAGAGACTAGATTATATTCTCCATCTGTAGCAATACAAAAAGTTTGTAATATTGAATATTGCGTGCATGTGAAAATTACTTTTGTTGGCTTGATTTTGATATAAAATGGAACCTACCGAAACCACCACAAATTCTGATGGACTGACTGAAATTCGAAACTTAATTAAAGGTAAATAATAGATTTATTTGGGTTTATGATTTATTACGGCGAATAATGAAATGTTGTGATTCAATTATTTCAGAGTATCTAAATGGGGAAGAAGGCAGTCAACCAGTGCGAGAGTACCTAACGTCGTTACTTGAAGATGAGGCGACGTTGCAAATATACTTGAAAGGATGTAGATATAGACCAAAACAGGCTTGGAGATCGGTATGCCACAAAATAATACGGTTTTATGTTAGCTGTGAATTAAAATATAACTGGCACAATTTAATGTCTATATAAAATATATAGCTCAAGCGTAAGGCTGAAGTCCGCTTTGATGAGTATCCCGAAGTATTTCCAGAGGCTGTGCCTGAAATAATTTACACACTTGAACGACGTGGAACTTTTGGATTTTTAAAGACTCGTGATAAACTTGGACGCCGACTCGCATGCGTTGATGGAGGTAAATAAATGATGAGCAAGTGATGTGATACCAAAAATGAGTGCTTTTGAGAGATTACTAATAATTTATTTGATTGTTAAAGAAAATTGGGACACTAATGAGGTATCAATCGAACAACTAAGTGCTGGAGGAACTCATTACATGGAAAGCGCACTTTTGGATGAGGATTGTATGAACAACGGAACAATACTTGTTGTTAACTTGGGAGGATTGGGGTTGAAACATGCCAAACAATTAACCATACCTGCCTTGATGCGATTGCTTAACGTATTTTGGGTAAACATGACAAAATAAATATATCATTACTATCATTCTCAGACGCGATTACAATTAATTATGTGGTTCCATTTTATAACAGCTTGCGTATCCAGTCAAATGTAAAGGAGTATATGGCGTAAACACTCCAACGTTCATACGATACCTCCTTAAAGTTATGAGACCTTTTTTCTCAAAGAAACTTAAAGAAAGGGTAAGTTACTAAATATTAATTAGACCCCGGATTTATATATTAAAAATAATGCGGAAAATATTTATTGCTATACACTTAATATTAGTTTGATTGGAATTTTAATTACATGTTTTCCATTGATTTTTTGCAGCTTGTCATTACAGCACCTGATCAAAAATTTAAAGTTCTACATGAAAACCTGCAAATGTCATTAGATCATCTACCAAAATTTCTTGGAGGGGTTTGTGAAAACGAAATAGCTTTCGACTTTGAATTCCTTCACCCCACAAAATGATACGTATTAGAAAATTAGTACATTTAATTTTAATCCTCCTACTTAAACATAACATAATGAACGCATTACAGTCGCCAAAAAATAAGAAGATTTATGAACTTGAAAATAAAATGATCGTCTCTCATACATAAATTCTGTTATTCAATTGTGAATTCTCTGATGCCAATAAAAAACCAGGTGATATCTACATCGAAGTTTAATAAACATTTTCCCCATGAATACACCATGGAATTCACAGTTGCTCGTGTTTTTTATCACAATCGAGTTTTTTTTTACCTGAAACCACAAAAACCATATTACATATATTTTATCCCTCATAATTCATATCATACCTAGACTGGATAATCTAAAATCATTTTTATCCGAATTTCCCAAGAATAACCAGTTTTCCTTCGAAGATAGGTGGATGACATGCTTTGTCTCGCCACCAGCCATCACCCACCGTAATGTAATTGTAATACTATAGTTTATCTCTATGAAATACCCACAATGAATGATTTATATGAAATACTAAATGCTAAATAAACGTAAGATTTTCTTTGATAATAAATGGAAAATATAGATATAGCAAAACCATAATTGTATATATATTGCTTTAACTCAATTTGAAATCTAAGAGTGTGGGAGTCACCTACAGCCATGTCAAACAGAATAAATGACTTGCATTTATAATCAATGAATATCCCGATGAAACGCTTCATTTCTAAAATGTACTTGGGATTGTGCAAATTAAACTGATCGTGAAGTAAAACTAAAATTATAGAATCTAAATTCAATTAGCTGCCCTAAAATGGAAACCACAGAAATAAAATACGTAACCGAGTACGGGCTTACAGAGCTGAAAAGTTTGATAAAAGGTAAAGTAAAACGCTTTTAAAAAATATGAAGAAATAAAAACTAACATGTTCAATTTATAAATGACCTGGTTAGACTACCTAGAACGTGGACAAGGCAGTCAAAAAGTTAGTGAATATATTTCATCAGTTCTTGAAGATGATTGTTTACTAAAAATTTATCTGAAAGGGAGAAAATACAGAGTAAAACATGCTTGGGAAACGGTAACAAAAAGAACTTGTAATTTTTAATTATTACATTTGAATTTTTATAGTTACGCAATTTTTTGTTTCATTTAAGCGCAGCTGAAACGCAAAGCTGAAGTTCGTTTTGATGAATATCCCGAAGTCTTTCCTGAAGAGATACCTGATAACTTTGATTCACTACAAAGAAATTGTATTATAGGTGTGCTAAAAGCTCGGGATAAATTCGGACGACGAATTGCATTCATAAATAAAGCGGAATGGAATCCAGATAAGCTGACAATGGAACAAATTACCACTGTAGCAACGTTTTTACTAGATAGAGCACTTGTTGACAATGATACAATGAACAATGGAGTAATCCTCATTCATAACTGCACAGGGATGGGAATGAAACTTGCAAAGCAATACTCACTACTAGAGGTGTGCGTTTGGGAAAATTTGGGTGCCTGGCCTGGCCTGCGCCTGTGACGATTTCAAACAGGCGCCTGAGCCCGCCTGCAGGCGCCCGCAGGCGCCTGCAGCTGATATTTGGCTTAATGTTTATCGAGCATTGTAAATATTTTTTCTAACGTGGTACACCAAAATAACCTGAATTAAACATCAATTTACTATAAAGGCCTGAATTCTAGCAGTTAATGTACTACATGTCCATGAAAACAAAATTCAAAAGCTATCTTCTTCATTCTAACATAAAGTTCAATATAACTTCACTCACTTTATTGAAACGCCGAATCCAACATGTTACTTAATTGCAGTTTGGATTTTTTGAGATTTGAGAGGTATCAGCTTCCTTAGTACCTCTCGAGCTTTCTCTCTTAAGACTTTTCTGCTAAACCTAACAAAGTTCAATTTTCAAATACTTAAAATATAACCCCCCAGTCCAATTACTGAAAATAGAAAGCTTACTTTGAATGGTAATGAAAAAAAAACTTTGAATAGTACTTTCAAATTGTCCTAAAGTATAGTATTTATTGTATTTTACACTGTATGCAAGTTTCCCATGAATTTTACTATAAAACTCTAGGCTTAAGTTAAACAAAATATTTGTTCAAAACAGTGCAGGCGCCTGCAGGCGCCTGTAACTTCAAAATTTTCCGCCTGGCCCGCTGCGCCTGTGAGAGACTAATTTTTTTCCGCCTGGCCCGCCCGTGCCTGCAGGCGCCTGTCAAGCAGGCGCCCAACGCACACCTCTACTCCTTACGTTCCATGCTGAGATTGTTGAACGTATTTTGGGTAAAGGGATTTACAAAACTTGAAATTTCATTTCATTTTAATTTTACAACGTGTTAAAATTTCTGTCTCATGTTATTTTTTTGGAAGTATGCATACCCAATTCAGGTGGAGAAAATATTATTCGTCAACGTTCCCTTCTACCTCCTATTTCTTGTCAAGCTCATTAAACCTTTCTTCTCAAAGAAATTTAAGCAGTGGGTAAGCGTTAAGGCATAATATGTTTAATTTAAATGAATGTTTTGATTATTTAATCAGTTTTAATACATTTTACGGCGTACTTCTCTGTATTTATTAACAGTTCATCGTCTCAACAAGTGACAAAAAATTCGAAATTTTACATGAGAATCTGTCACCTAATCAACTTCCTAAATTCCTTGGAGGAGCAGTTTGTGATAACGAGGTAGCAATAGATTTGGACTTTTTTCAACCTATGAAATAAAAAATGAACATTTTTACATGTGTATAGTTTAACGTCACTCTATATTTTATTGTGCAAGTGTTTTTTGTTCTCTATTATACGTTTCGAATTTAAAATTATTTATTGACGAAATGTTGATAATATGATACAATAAAAATGTTTTATCATTCACCTTTACTCTGGGAATAATCTCCCCCTTATACCTATTGTGTTGGACATGGACACAAATTCATTTTAAAGGAATAAAACATCTATTCGACATGAAAAAACTAGAGCAGCTTTTAAAATTGAGTAGTTCATCACTTGAAATTCTCACGGACAACCTGTTTTTCCTAGACCATACGATACCAATCTTATACGAAATTCTAAACCATACAGGCAAAGAAAATCACGTTATGAAGTATAATTAAATCTTAATCAATTGAACACTAAGCTGGTAGAGCATAGAGTGTCTGTAAATACACCTGTCAAAAATTAGTTATTTGTAGATTTTTTGGACTTTTCTATGGATTATTAAAATACCCGGTACCCCAAAGTGGATGCAGTGTATCTTCCACCTTGAATATGTACATTAGAAAATATTATTAGCCTTTTTTTTCATGAAAAAACTTCCATGAAAACAAATGGAATGGATTTGAAATTGTTTTTGTTGCAATCTTTATAATAAAAAATAAGAATAAAAACAGAAACTTTTGAACACTTTCCTTTCCACTAGTTTTGAAACCTCTCTACAATTTTGTATAGATTATTTTTATTCATTCTCTATCAGATCAATCAGTTCCCAATCATGTCGTGAGCGATTGCAAATGTTGTAAATTCAGGTATTTTGCAATAAAAATGCTTTGAAAGAAAGAAATATGATAAGACTTTTTGCAACTTTAACTTATTCCACCGGTTTTCCTTATTCAGCTAATAAATTTGAAATAAAAATTTTACAGAATTTTCCTACCATAATATGGGAAATTTTCCTGCTGAATATTCTAACGTGTTAATCAAAGGAAAATTAAACCAGAACCTAAAGAAACAACATTGATGATGGATGGATATTTCTAAAATGCCATCATAATTTTAATCAAAGCCGACCAACGAAATTCTCACGACTAACCAGTTTTTATAAAATGACCTTACCTTATGATACAATCTATTCCAAATTATCCCACATTTCACCTTCTGGCCACAACGACTCGACTCGTTATAAGAATTGAAGAAATATATATTTACACGCTTATTAAGCGGGTAATAATAAGTAAGTGGAACCTAGCTATCACTTGTATAACACGTCTGAAGTCTGGTTCCACAAACAAGGTGACTTTTGCCTTGCTATTTTTCTATTTATAAACCAATCCAAAAGAAGCTACGTAGAATGTCCGTGGGAAGCTCTGATAAGCTGGAAACTCTGCTTTAATAAGTTGAAAATGGCACTAAAAAGTTCACTTTTGAAAAGCTCATCGAAATGAGCGTACACGTCACTTTGTCCTTCTAAGAAATCGGTGCAAAATTGATTGTGACCAGGGCTTTCTTATAGGCAAATACCAGGTTCATAAGCCTTAGATAAAAATACAAGAAATAAAATACCCTTGTTAAATTTATAATGGAAAGTCCCAATATAATCACAAGGGAACAGGATGGACTTGCAGAGATGCGATGTCTGATTAAAGGTAAAAGAAAAGGAAAATTATAATTGAATCAGGTTTTACTCAGAAATATTATATAACTTTTCTTTTTTTGTGTTGTAAATTCAAGACTACCTAAATAGTGGAGAAGGCAGTGAAAAAGTGCGAGACTATTTATGGTCAATAGTTGAAGAAGATCCTTTATTGCTGATCTACCTAAAAGGAAGGAAATATAGGGCAAAGCATGCGTGGGAAACGGTAATTCCCTAGAATCATGCAATTTTAATTGCACCAAAAAATAATTCATTTCCAATACTAATTAATACCATTAAAATTTAGCTCAAACGCAAAGCTGAAGTATGCTTTGATGAGTATCCCGAAGTATTCCCGGATGAAATCCCTGACACCTTTCGAGAAATGGAGAGGAAGGGTATTCTTGGCATTTTAAAATGTCGTGATGAGCAAGGAAGAAAGATCTTTTGTTTTAATGCCGGTAAAAATATATAAAAGCGTTAAAATTTACATTTAAATTGATTGTCAATTGTGGAAACAAAATTATGAAAATTATAACAATTTATGTAGAGGAATGGGACCCTAATGAAATATCATTAGAACAACTCACGGCTATGTGCACCCCCGTCTTTGACAGACTTCTTTTGGACGAGGATGTGATAAATAATGGTTTAGTGCTCATTCAAAACTGTTCAGGGATGGGATTAAAACACGCCAAACATTACACTTTACATAGCATGTTGAGATTGATGAATATATTTTATGTAAGCCAGAAAAAACATAGCATATTTATTACTGGTTACTTAACTATTTTTTGCAGGGATTAGTCGTAATTTTGAGATTATCTTTATTTAAAGCTCTCCTACCCCATCAAATTCAAGGGATTCTACTACGTCAACATTCCATTTTATCTCAGATATCTTTACAAATTAATTCAACCTTTCTTATCCAAGAAACTCAAGGAAAGGGTAAGTTTCATTTTTAGATTTCGAACAAAAATCAAAATTTTTAACAAACAAAATCCTTAATATGAATGTATCTTCTAATTTTCAATAGCTCATCTTAACATCAAATGACAAGAAATTTGAAGTTTTACATAAGAGCGTGTCTCCATCGTTGCTTCCCAAATTTTTGGGAGGAGTTCATGAAAATAATGAAGCTTTTGACTTGGAATTTTTTCAATATAAAAAATAATAATTATGTAACCAAATCGCACTACAATAATTTCTCTGTATTACTCATTTAAATTCGTACGAAACTACAAGACGCAATAAATTCAAATAAAATACTATCAGAAGGGGATATTTTACAATAGAAAATACTTGTTCCACCTTATCAATCATTATCATCAATCGTCAACCATTGTTGGTTTACTATATTTTGCTTCTTCTATTGAGGTAGTCTCATTTAGCATAGTTGTTAAGTTGCTTTCTTCAGGTTGCAACTCCAAGCTTCACCATGCTCCAAGTAGTAAATCTTTATCACAACATTCATCTTTTTCACACAAAAATTCCCCTTTTCAAAAGAAATTCACACGTGGCATGACCTAACCGGTTTAAAAAAAATTACATAACATACAATTTAAAGGTTAACCTGGCTTTTAATACTTATCTATGCATTATTTCAATGATTTCTCCTTTCACTGACCTGGCGTGATCAAGCTAAACATGATCCATGTATGTTTATAAATATTGTAAAAAAACCTTTATAATTTAAACATGTTTATACCTTTCCTTAATTTTTTTTGTAAAGGTTGTATTATGTTATAGAATTACATAAAGACAACTATCGGTTTTGTAATTACAAGGTAGTTTCCTTTTGATAATAATAAAAAACTGTTGGCTGGTATTTCCAGTCACATGATCATCCAACCTGTATATAAGGAAACTATCCGAAAAGAAACAGTATCACTTTGTAATCGTTGATCGAAAGGAGTGGACTTCTCTACCGAGATAGTTAGTTGTGGTCGTGTCGCTTTCCTTTAGCTACCTTTTTCTTTTGGATCGTTTGTTGGTTTCCATAAGTTTTGGGTGGTTATAGTAATTTGGTTTATAGAAATGAAGGCTAAATTAAACGAGAGCGACGGACTAGCTGCGATGCGAGGCTTCATTAAGGGTAAGCAAGAAAAAATAGTTTTTTCTTGTGAAAGTTTAAAAATTAATTTTAACATTTTTTTAAATTAAAAAGAGTTTCTCGCTGGTGGAGAAGGCACTCCAGAAGTACGGGAGTATATGTCATCCATAATTGAAAACGAGGCTTTATTGCTGATCTACCTCAAAGGGAGGAAATATAGGGCGGTTCATGCGTGGGAAACGGTAATTTAAAATGTCTTATTATCTTTCCTAAGCGACGTTAAAAATGTGTTTATTCATTATTAATTTGAATTGTTCTTATTATAGCTCAAGCGGAAAGCTGAAGTCAGTTTGAATGAGTATCCCGAGTGTTTCCCTGAGAATCCACCTGACGAAATATTTCCATTGATGAAGAAAGGGTTTATTGGGGTATTAAAAAATCGTGATAAATTCGGACGAAGAATTTTATATATCCATGCAGGTATGTAAAGTTGAGAAAAGGGGAACTTATATGAGATTTATATTCTTATATTAATTTATGATGAAATGTTTTTTTTTGCAACGTAGGGAAATACGAACCCAAAGAATTATCAATGGAACAACTTACCGCTGCAGGAGCCTACTTCATGGAGAAAGCGCTTTTAGACGACGATGTGATGAATAATGGGATAGTGCTTATTCAAGACTGCGCTGGGATGGGGTTAAAGCATGCAAAGGCTTACTCAATAAACGCGTTGGTGAAACAAGTACAAATATTTTGTGTGAGTTTATAATAAATTCATTTAAATACAGATTTCTAATTTAAAATCGGTTCTTTGAAAAATGGAAAATAACTGTCTGGTTATTTTACTTTATAGCACGCTTGTCCGATCAAGTTTAAAGGAGCTTACTACCTTAACGTCCCATTTTTTGCGCCATATCTTATGAAGCTCCTCCAACCTTTTCTATCCAAGAAGCTCAAAGAAAGGGTAAGAGAATTCGAAAGAGTCTTTTTACAAATTAAAGCGAGCCTAAGAGTCCATTGAAATATAATTGTGTTTTTATTTTAATAGTTTACCCTCTTAACAAGTGATCAAAAATTTGCGGCTCTACATGAGACCATGCCACCCCACCTCTTGCCAAAATTTCTAGGGGGGACTCAAGAAAACGAAGGAGCTTTTGATTTAGATATATTCGGTCTAAACCCCTTATAAAACTTTTGTATCAAACGTGACCACCAATTGTTCCCCTATATCTTGATTTCGATTTTTTTTATCAAAGAACCCAAGGTCAAGACAGAGTCTTATAATATATTATCTATTCAATACAAATCAACCCTTGACTTCAACTTCTCTACGGTTGATTTTATAATGTACTTATGCATATGATGAGGAAGTTGTGAAAGGTTAAAATCCATCGAAACTTGCTTGTTGAGCAAAACAAAGCAACTCGACTCAAATAAAAAGTAAAGAATAGCATTTCTTTACCGTTGGATTGAAACTCACATTGTCATTAAAACAAACACGTTTTGGTTTTGAACCTTTCTTTCAACCCGGAGCAATTTTGGCATGGCTTTTGCTACTTTGCATTTTTGATGCTGATATGATATTATTACCCACGTTCATACTATTCAGCATGGACCACGTAATGTACCACGGAATTTTTCTCAAATTTGCATAGACAACCGGTTTCTCCTTTATTAAGAATAATATGTGAATCGACGTTTTCATGCAACATTGATTACAATTGCCAACTTCTCTGCTTTGTCTTCCTTACAGTGTATGATATGATGTAAAGAATTCAAGTTATATAACAACTTCATGTTATATAATAATAATAAAAATATTGTGTGAGCAGAGGAATAACCTACATGAATAGTTTTTTGTCTTACCTAACGTGATTTTGACGGTATAATACTTACGTTTTATAGTTGCATAATGAATTGGTTATCTTACCAGATGAGCAGCCTGCCATGTCATGAAAAAGTATTAAAACTAACTGGTATTTCCATTCATATAGGTGATCCCATTTTTGAGATGAAGGAAAAGATGCACTATGAAAGTTCACTTTTCAATAGGTCGTCGTAACGAGCAAACATTGCAATACAGGGCATTTTTTAGGCTGCATAAAAACTTAAAATTATATCATGTTAAGAGTGACTTATCGTGATAAAGCTACTGTTTGATTTTAGAATGGATCAAAGAATGGAAGGTGCAACCGTAAACGAGCTGGCTGAATTACGATGTTTAATTAAAGGTGAATAAATATGGATAATGCTGAATTAAATTGAATGATAAGTTTTATAAAGATTTTTTAAATTAATTTAGCTATTTAATAATAAATTATAGAGTTTTTGAATGGAGGAGAAGGCACTCGTCAAGTACGACAGTATATTTCGTCAGTTGCTCAGGATGATTCTTTATTGCTCATCTACCTGAAAGGGAGAAAATACAGGGTGAAGCATGCGTGGGAAACGGTGAGTAAAATTTGATATAAATACTTTAGTGAGAATCAGAGTGATTGTGATGGAGATTATATATAGCTGAAGCGAAATGCAGAAGTCCGTTTCAATGAATATCCTGAAGTTTTCCCGGAATCCGTACCTGAAGAATTCTTTCCGCTGCTGAGAAATAATATCGCTGGCTTTCTCAAAGCTCGAGATAAATTTGGGCACCGAGTGCTCTACTTTCATGGAGGTGAGGATCATATCAGAGAGGATTAAAAACTGATGATTTTACTGAAAGGTGAATGTGAATCTCTATAACGTAGGAAAATGGGAGCCGAGTGAAATATCATTGGAGAAACTGACTGCCGTATGTACTCACTACGTAGAAAAAATACTTTTAGATGAGGATGCAATGAACAATGGAATAATTTTAGTTCAAGACTGCGCTGGGATGGGAATGAAACATTTTAGGGAATACTCACTACATGGAATGTTGCGAGCGGTCAACATATTTTGTGTAAGTTTAAAAGTAAAACATTAACTTTGTTTTTTAATCCGGTTACTCAGTTTTTAAATAGTTGAAATAATTTTGTTATTCGGCAGTACGCTTTTCCGATCAAGTTTAAAGGCTCGTGCTTCTTGAATGTGCCATACTATACCCGGTATCTCTTCAAATTAATAAAACCTTTCTTGCCCAAAAAACTCCAGGATCGGGTAAGAATCTTATTTTAAATTTGTTTTCAAGGTCACCTAAATTTAAGCTGACTTATAAATATTACTAACATGCGGTTTCTTGGTTTTGAAAGATAATCTTTTCAACGAGTGACCAGAAATTTGAGATTTTACATGAACGTCTCACGCCAAAGCTTCTTCCGAAGTTTCTTGGAGGTGTCCAGGAAAATAATGAAGCAATAGACTATGAATTTTTTCAATATGTGAAGTAGTGACTCCAAAAATCGATAAACGTCGAACTATACGCTATATATCAAACGCTATAAATTGTATTTTTGAGATTTTTTATGGGATTAAAAAATATAAAGGTTTTAGGAGAATTATTCACTTGTCGTTATCATCATACACATGCGCATCCTTTATACAGCGCATGAAAAGAAGGACAACTCCGTTTTTCATAACAATTTAATGAGCACTACTTAAACATTATCTGCTGCATTATTATGATGGAGATAGTGGAAGAAAGTTTAAATGACCAGTTTTTCCTTCACGTTCAGCACAATCCAAAACCGAAAATAATTTTCATGCTTGAATTTTGAATAATATTATTATATGATTTAATTGTTTCCTTAAATTACATGATAAACTCATGTATAGCATGTAAGTCAAATCATGTGTATCCACAACTCACATAGCTCACATAGCGAGGTATAATCTGCATACGTATTTCATTCCAATTAAAAAGTTTTCAGTGTGTGAAAAATGCCTACTATACTACGGCTGGGTATTTTCATTCAGAGTTCACACAGACTGTTTAAAAACATCCTGAAAAGGATGTAAACAAGCTCACTTTTCATTGGGTCTTCTAAAAGAGCTAAAGTATCAACTTGGGCTCCTTTTATTATTTCTAGAATTTGAAAATTATTTTTATTTTTGAGAAGTATGCTCCATACACTTTTCACTAAAAGTGTTTAAAAATTAACAAGTTTCACAGTTTTTGTGTGGATTTAATTTTTTAGTTTAACTTTTAAATTTATAACACACAGTGTGTGATAACTTTGATAAAAAAATGGGAACCAAAACCAGGAGCGAGTTTGATGGAATTGTTGAATTTAAATCTTTAATTAAAGGTAGGTTTGTATGTATTTGTTCCGTGTTTTGGCTCTACGAAGTGTCCCGGAATAGTTTTAACATGTGTAATATTATTACAACCTAACCTAACCTATTCTACCAGAGTTTCTAAATACTAGAGAAGGATCTCCTGAAGTGCGGGAGTACATCTCATCTGTCGCACAAGATGATTCTTCATTACTCATCTACCTGAAAGGAAGAAAATACAGAGTGAAGCATGCGTGGGAAACGGTGTGTAAAATATGCTGTAAATCGTAAAGAATGATGAATAGCTAGAACTCTAGGAGTTTTTTTGGGATTTGGGTTTTCATTAATGTAGCTTAAGCGCAATGCTCAAGTGCGTTTTACTGAGTATCCCGAAGTATTTCCTGAGGTTGCTCCCGAACAATGTTTTCAACTCCAAACTAGCGGCGTTATTGGCTCATTAAAAGCTCGAGATAAATGCGGGAGGCGAGTCTTCTATATTAATGGAGGTAGCGGTTTGAATTAAATTGAAATTTTGAAATGCAAACAAAATCTGGTTAATTTCTAATAATGTTGTGTCATAAAAGGAAAATGGGATCCTATCGAAGTACCACTAGAACAACTGACTGCCGTAGGTACTCACTTCGTAGATAAAACACTTTTGGATGAAGATTCTATGAACAATGGAATAGTGCTGATTCAAGACTGTGCTGGGATGGGAATGAAACATTTTAGGGAACACTCAATGCATAACATAATGCGAATTGTGAACGTATTTTATGTGAGTTTCATTACTTTATTTTAGAAATTATTCAACTTATTAATTATTGTCAGCTCAGTTAAATAATTTTTTAGACACCTTTTATTTTCAAGTATGCTTACCCAATCAATGTAAAGGGTGTTTACTACTTGAACGTGCCATATTATCTCAGATGTATTTATAAAATCTTTAAACCTTTCCTGCCCAAAAAACTCAAGGATCGGGTACGAATATTAAATTGTATTGAAATCAAAACCATGTTTAAAGGCTGATTATTATTTTGACAGTTTAACTCTGTATGAAATATGCGTATTGTTTTCTTTATTTAAAATTTAGCTCTTCATTTTCACAAGTGGGGAGAAACTTGAAGCTTTACATGAAACAGTGCCAGTGCTTCTTCTTCCAAAATTTCTTGGAGGACTTATTGAAAACGGTGAGGCCTTTGATCTAGACTTTTTTCCAGCCTCAGTAAAATGACCCAGCGAAATAAATCCATTTTGACAATTTAGAGAAATAACTGTCCACATTAGTTATCGAAAACGAAAATAACAGTGAAAATTAAAAAAAACATCTATAACTAGAAGTAATTCTTAAACATCCTTTGTTCTCTATTTCATCCAACCACTTCATATTTAAAATTGCATCTAACGCTAACATTTTGCGTGTGAAGCATATTGAAATTAATGAAGCGGGGTACAATATTATGCACCTTATCTCGCATATCAGTATACATTCAGTATTTTTCCAAAGCTTTATGTTTTGTGTTATAATAAAAGACAAGTAAGACCAGAAAGAGATTAAGAGATATATGAAGTTTGGGTTATGAAATGATAACATTAAAAATCTCTTTTAAAAATTAGCCTGGTAACGGAAGGATGTTGGCTAACTGAAAATACAGTACGACGGAAAAAAGGAATGAGTACGTAGGGGCAAACTGATACACTCGGTTTTCTGATTGTGCTAATATTAGCACTGACGGAATCTAATGATTATCCAGGTCTAATATTAATCGTTGAAATCTCGATATGATAGGAAAGCAGTTAAGAGCTCTTATATATGCAAATCTATTATATATATTTTAGTCAGTAATATTGTGGAATTCATACGACGGTGGATTTAAAACTGTTTTCTCCCGATCAATTTTATCTAACAAAATGGGTAATGTAATCAGTATTTTCATAAGAATGTTTAGTTTGTAAAATGGGAGGGGCATTGTGAGACCAGCAATCCTGACGCTACAGGTTAACTTGCTGTTATAGGACCAAATTGTAGTTATGTATTTATTTTTATATTCTCATTGCTTCATTTTATGCATGGTAATGTTTTTGAAAACAGAGAAATGGATAACGTGATAATGACACCAGCGTGAAATCAGGATCAACATAAACAAAATTAACTCGCCAAGCTTTATGTCCACGTGATGTGTTCTACGGAACCATACACACTCCTAGTTACCCAATTTGGGTAACCCAAATCATGAACATGAACAGTTTGGCGAACAAACAGTTTTTATATTCAAGCCAAATGTCAAATTCAGGCGTGGCTGCGATACCAGGAGCGACTAGCCAGGCATTTATCTTCAAGTTAAATTAGTAGAAACCTATTTTGCTTCATCGTGATACAAATGCACATATTCATTAATTCACATGCACAAACATAATAAGTTTAATTAATTTTGAACATTTTTATTGTACTTCTTTATTCTTAACCTATAATCATAGATTAGCACATATTATATAGATGGATACTTATGTTGAAAATGCTTCCAGCAGATTGAAAGTTATTTCTTCTACTTTCCCTTCAGTCCGTTCTTTTGCTAGATCAATTGGCAGCTTTCCTTCGTTGTCTCTAGCATTAACATCAGCACCGTGTTCCAAGAGCAGTTTGACTACCTCATGGTCAGTCATAATTTCTTTATAGGGCTTTTCCTTATCCCCCAAGAAAGCATTGTGCAGAGGAGTGTGACCATGTATGTTTTTTGAATCGACATCATAGCCAAATGATAGGAACAGGTTCAAGGCAGATAGGTTTCCAAAAGTCGCAGCCGCGTGAAGTGGAGTCTCTAGTTTCTTATTCAAAATTGTCCAGTCCGCCCCGAAAGTTGTGACGGCTGGGAACCCCAGCCATCATCAGTTTTAGAAACAAAGACAGATCTTGGTATAAATTTCTGGATGGTGTGCTGAAGGGTGAGTTCTTGCACGACCCATCCAGCAAGATCATGCATATCTCGGGTGAAGTACCCAATCACAGCATAGCAGATCATCATGTTTTATGTACATTGTACTCACCAAGCCACTACCTTCGGATACAAGGATATAGGTATAATTTTTCCTCTTCCCTAAAAAGTAAAGGTTGGTTGAAGCTCGCGCGGCATGGAGGGGCGAAGCGAAACACGAGAGGATGCGTTCCGCAGCACGCACTATCTACGCACTTTTAGGGTATACGTTGGTAGAAAGAACGTGCGTGTTAGGAATTCTCATAGGCTAGTTGGCAGGGAATTCATAACATAGAATGCAAGCTAAGGCGGTACATGCAGGCAACGCAGTGTGGTTGGGCTCTCTCGCATCATTCCATTCATCTCCAGTTACAGTGCAGTGATCATCCTCTCAACAACCCTCTTGAAAAGGCTAAACCTTGTCAGTTTGAGCACCAACGTTTCCAGGAAACTTTGGTAGGTTTTATTTATTTTCGGGAACGTCCAGTTTGCCCCAGTTAATTATTTTCGTCATTCTAGCGTATAGGTGTTACTATACACTAGAACATAGTGAGTTCGGATTGTGTGGTTTAGTTGTGCCAATTGGACTTGTGATATTTTCGCTCCTATTAAATAGGAGAAAAGTGGGTTTTTGTGATTGTTGATACTTTAATAGTTTTCTTCTTGGTTTTCGTATATTTTAGGAAAAACTCCGTTCCTTCTCTACCAGGATAATTCCTGCAAATCCTTCCGTTAGGTTTACACCTAGGTAAGGGGGAAATCCCTAATTATACTAAATTTTTATTGGTTTTTGAGAATGGGAAGTAGGACTTCGCTTTGCGAATAATTAGTAATTTTCCTGGTTTTCCTTTTTGTGTATTTAGTAATTCTTATCTCGCCTCAAGGGTTTCCCTGTGATCCGGTGGAATATAATTCCCGTTTTCGGTCTTCCTTTGTGGTACAAATCATTTTATTTATTTATGGTTTATAAGAAGTGTGTGGATAATATGTGGATAAATTATAACGGTCCGGAATCCTTCTATGATATTCCAGTGCCTTCCTTCCTATCTTCATTCCTGTCTTCTAGTTTGGGGATTTATCCCGAGTCTTCTTGGATCCTTGTGAGTCCTTCAACCCGAATCCGCCTGCCTTGTGCTCCACTTCCTGTTCGCCTTTCCCGTGCCACTTACCCAGCAAGTCAAGGTTATTGTAGTTACTATAAATTATATAATTTAATTGCTAGGGTAATAAGTGGCATAATTGGTGTGATCTGGGCATTAAAGGCTCTGGCTCACCTCATAATATGATGGTAGCTAACCCTTCGCGCGCGTGATCAGGAGTTGAGTAGATTAACCACTAATAGTGGAGCTCTTCTTTTGGTGGCATATCGGTATCCGTTCACATCCGGATTTCATAAAGTCGGTTTGGGATTCATAATTATAAGAGTTGCGGGTCTTTGTAGATCTCACTCAAAGAAGTGATGTCCCAAGCCGAGTAGCGTAGCGTACTTGGGATCGATTTATTTTCGGTTTATTTTCAAACTTTCAATTAATAAAAGTAGAATTAAGTTTATGTTTGGGATACGTCTCACGTTACCCCAATATTCAATTAATATAAATATAAGAATACGTTCATGTTCAAGTTATGTCTCACAATACCCCAAACTTTAATTGATATCAAAAGGGAGATTATATTATTTATGCGGATACCGGATCTTGCTCTGGTTCCAAATCTATTTCTGTTCATTTTGAATATTTCTTAAATTGATTAAAAGTCAATCGTCTCCCTATAACCTTCTCTATGTTTTGCGATTATTTCTGGTAACGCATAGCGCCTCGCATCAAGTAGCGGATCTTATTTTTACCAATTACTTCTCTCAGTGCAAAAGTAAAATCATCTTATAAATTTCCTTATAACTTTTTCTCCAGATGATAAACTTATTATTTTATTTCATAATATGAAAGATAGTTCCTTAAGGAACGTCCCTACCAAAATTCAGAAATTTGAGATGAAATTTTAACCGAATTTCGGAAATTTGAATTTTTATAATTTTCATAAAAATCCTAATTCATGTAAGGGAAGGTAGGCTTCAACTCCCCTTACAAGAATAAAGAAGAAGAATAAGAAGAATAAAGTTTGAAGAAACTCTGCAGTGCGCCCTCCTTCTATTGCGTCGTAAACGACAGAGTCACCATCATTATCAAGCGCGTTGAAATCAAGCCCATATTTTTTGAATATTTCCAGAGTTGAAAGAAGGGGTTCAAAGTTAGGGACAGAGACTGCGCAATGTAGATGTGTGAAATTATGATTATCAGTCATTTTCAAAGAGTTCTTTCTGTTTTTAGAATCAAAGTACTCGATTAGTTGAGCATACAACTCCGGAGTGAGAAAATATGGAGCCCAGTGGAGGAACGTGCGTCCTTGTTTATCCACCACATCAGGATCAGCGCCATTCTCAATCAAAAGTTTGATTATTTCCATCACGTTTAGAGGAAGAGGCTCCTGCATTATGACATGGTGGAGTGGTGTCTCATCTTTAGAATCTCTCGCATTAACATCTGCCTTGTGATTAATCAGCAATCGAATCAATTCCAGTTGATTGTCACCATGATTTAAAAGTGCTTCTTGAAGAGGAGTGCGCTTGTTTGGACCTTTGTTGCTCTTAGTATTAACATCAGCACCATGCATAATTAGCTCGTTTATGACTTTCATGTTCATATTTTTGGTTAAAACTGCCACATGTAATGGGGTGCGTTCTTGAAGATTGAAAGCATTTACATGACAACCAAACGAAATAAACATTTTAAGTGCGTCCAAGTTGGAAAAATAAGCAGCCACATGGAGTGGATTGTTCTGGTTCTTATTAAGTATTGTCCAATCAGCTCCAAAACTAATGAGTATGTTTAGGAATGAAGCTGATCTGCCCCCTGTAATTGCATGAAATAACACTGAATTCCAATCCTTATCAAGCGCATTGAAATCAAGGCCATGTTTCTTGAATATCTCCAGTGTACTCTTGAGGGGTTCCAACTTATTTACTACGCAATGTAGATGTGTGCGATTATCATTATCAGCCATTTTAAAAGACCTTCCCCTGTTTGAAGAATCAAAGTACTCGATTAGTTCACCATATAACTCTGGAGTGAGGAATTGAGGAGCATAGTGGAGGAACGTGCGCCCGAATTCATCCACCGCATCTGGATCAGCACCATTCTCAATCAAAAGTTTGATTATCTCCATCACGTACGGTGGTAAAGGTTTCCGCGTCACTGCCAAGTGAAGTAATGTGTTATCATTATAAGTCGCATTAATATCCGCATTGTGGTGAATAAGCAATTGAATTAATTCCAGTTGTTTATCCCCATGATTGAAAAGTACTTCGTGAAAAGGAGTTCGGTTGTCTGGATCTTTGCATTTCTCGTTGTTGTTCTTAGCATTAACATCAGCGCCATGCTTGATAAGCTCGTTGATGACTTGCACATTTATGTTTTGTGATAAAACTGCATGGTGTAACGGAGTGTGTTCTTGAAGATTGAAAGCATTGACATGACAACCAAACGAAATGAACATTTTCAGTGCGTCCAAGTTGGAGTCATAAGCAGCCATATGGAGTGGATTGTTCTGGTTCTTATTAAGTATTGTCCAATCAGCTCCAAAACTAATGAGTATGTTTAGGAATGAAGCTGATCTGCCCCCTGCAATTGCATGAAATAACACTGAATTTCCATCCTTATCCAACGCATTGAAATCAAGGCTATGTTTCTTGAATATCTTCAGTGTACTTTTGTAAGGTTCCAAAAACAAAACTGCGGAGTGTAGATGCGTACGATTACCATTATCAGCCATTCTCAAAGAGTTATTCCTGCTTGTAGAATCAAAATACTCAATAAGTTGAGCATATAACTCTGGAGTGAGGAGCTGAGGCGCAGAGTGGAGGAACGTGCGTCCATGCTCATCCACTGCATCTGGATCAGCCCCGTTCTCAATCAAAAGTTTGATTATTTCCATCACGTTGGGTGGAAGAGGTTTCTGTGCCACTGCAAGGTGGAGTGATGTGTAATGTTTAGAATCCCTCGCATTGATATCTGCCTTGTGGTGAATAAGCAATCGAATCAAATCCAGTTGTTTGTCACAATGATTTAAAAGTGCTTGATGTAGAGGAGTGGGATTTTTTTTATCTCTAGAGTCCACGAGTCCTGGGTTAAAGTCAAATATCAGCTCGATAATCCTCAATTTATCATCAATCATAGGACCAGCAATTTCGAAAGTATCCGTACAATCATGAATGATGCTTGCGAAGAAAGGATCGAAAAACAGCTTGGAGAGCCTTTGCGCTTTCACCAACTGCTCAACAGCGTCATACTCCATATTAATCACAGCATCTCGCAGCAAAAATTTGACTTGGTCCGAGTTGAGTGTTTCAGTCATTATTAAATTATACGGGTCAGTTTGGTTAGTTTCGTGTAGGGCTGTCATGAATTCCTGCAGGTCAGGCTTCTTTCTTAACAAAATAGAGTATAACATTGCTGCTTGCGTTCTACTGTCAGTCTCAGTGCTCTAAAATAAATAAGAATAATGAGTTAAAACAGGATTAAACAAATTTGAATGTGGATATTTCTTATAAAAGCATATACCAGCTCTTCGACGTCATTTTCTGTAAGAGTTCCTCTCTCCGTTAACTTATCAAGCAAGCTTTTGTTTCGAAGTGTTTCCTCAGCAAGCTTCTCAATGTTCCTATCAATAATTCCCATTTGCAACTTCCTCAACCTTGAATTCACATTTTTTAAATCTGCGAACTCTTCTGCGCCGCGTTCTTTTAGAAACTCAATCGTGTGGTCTTCGATATTTCCTCTCTGGTTCCGTAGTGCTAATGTAAGTGGAGTGTAATCTCCCAATCCAATGGGGTTTACATCAGCTCCATGATCTACAAGGGATTGTACTATCTCGTGGTTGAGTGTTGTTTTGAAACTCAGTGCCATATGAAGTGGAGTGAAATTGCCAGGGCCTGTTGAATTGATATCAATCCCACGTGAAATGAAATACCTTACGCCAGTCAAATTACCATGTTGTGCAGCCAAATGGAGAGCTGTATAATATTCATTATATTTTTGAACGTCAATTTCAGAACCAGAAGTAATTAGGGAATCCAGTAAATGAGCACTTCTGCCGCTAACCAGTGCCTGCATCAGTACAGTTTTACTCTCGACATCCAAGGCATTAAAGTCAATTTTAGAAGAAGAGAACAGTTCAACGGTGGCGTCCAAGATCTCAAGGTACTTGACTGCCGTGTGGAGTGGCGTGCTCTTGTCGTCAGTCTTTGCATGGAGTAGTTTGGAGTGCCCATGGTAGTTTACCAATTGATGATACTCCTCTGGAGTCATGTACTGGGGGCTTAAGTTCATGATATTTTGAGAACTCGCATCAGTAGCATACACATCTGCCCCCAAGTTGATAAGGTGCATGAGTAAACTAATGTTGATGTTTGGAACGATTAGCGGAGTTGCATGGAGATATGTTGCATTAATCAAATTGGGTTGGACTTTCAGGATACACTCTATCATTTGTTTCCTTTCCTCAACCTTTCGTTCGCATTGCAGAGTGTCAATCACGCAGAAATGTAGTATATTCCTCAATATAGGTTCATCGAGCAGTTTTTTGAAACCAAAGTTGTTGAGTAGGTATTGAAATATGCCTGCATTTCCTCGCAATGCAGCTACATGAAGCAGTGTGACTGTGTTGGTATGTCCAGTTTTGTCGTTTCTCAATTCTAAGGTGATGTGTTGCAGCTTCTCATTTGTTTCTCGGAAGTAAGCTTGCGCAACCAGTTTGACCGTTTCAGCCTCGGAATGCATGACTGCAAGCACAGCAACGTGCTTTGATACAAGTTGTTGAGCATGGCCAACCAGCTCAAAAATGATGTTGAGCAGTTTTCTGTGATTTCCAACCACACACGCCTGGACCCACTTGGTATTAAAGATATTCTTCAGTTTGTTCTCAGTTTGAAATAATTCCTCGTTGGAGGGAACATTTGGCAATCTGACGACGGGGATGTTTTTGGATTGAGTTTTGGGAACTAGACGATTTTCAAACCAAGTTGTATCGTCACTCAAATGATACTCGATGAAATTGAAAAGTATGTCATTTGAGAATCTGAACGTTTTAATTTTGTATGAAGAGTAAACGGAATTCTTCCACCAATTATGTGATACTTGAACTTTGTAAGGCTGAAAGCAGTCAGAGAATATCGCATCCCTTATCTCATCCACACATGTCTGGTCAAGTTGATTGCCATGGATGGCCAACTCTGCGATGAAGTACCAAGCTAGTGTGTGATTGTTCAACACCAGTGACCCGTCCTTCTTCCCCAACAAGCCCATTTCTACAAATCTATTCATTGTGTTACTTTCCATGTCTGTAGTTATTTCTGGAAACAAAGTGCTGACAGCAACGATATGGAGTAACTTTCTCTCATGGTCTGAGCATTGCAGATTTTGTAGTATATCTTCAACAACTTGAATGATGTGGTTAGAGAATGTTGGTTTGTGGATTGCTTTTTCATTGGCTGTAGAATCTTGTTCTCTCAAGTGCTGGTACAATTTTCTTAGTTCATAGAATTCAGGAGAATCTTGGATGTTCAAAATCTGGAGCATGAGTGGTTGAATCTCTCTAACGTTGATGCTGCACGAAAACGACTCATCTCCATCCTTTCCCACAAGAGTTAATAAAAGGTTGACGAAAACATCCTCAGATGAGCAGTTGCAAGAAGGAAAGTCTCGGCATAGCAATTTTTCTTCAAAAAACCTGTGGATGTGCTTATGAGACCCCCTGGATCTAAGCAACTTGAACCTGCCCTCATGATACTCAATCAGATGCACGTTAGAGTCCGTGCTTTTGTATGTCTCCCGAAATTGATTTATTTCTTCAAGTACCATGTAGTCAAGCTTGTCAATATCCTCTCCAAACCTCCCAATCTTTTGTCCATATTTTCCAAGCTTACTCAGCTCCTGTAAACTGATGCCCACGAATGCTAGCCTATCAAGCATGAAGTAATGGAAGATTGTTGGTGATAAGTAAATGCAATCAGCGGGACTGCCAATTTGATGACCAATACTGAATTTAACAATTTCAAAAAATGCATTAGATGTAAGCTCTTCACGTACACTCCAAATCGTTGGTACAATTTTCTCTGGACTGCCAAACAACTGCGCAATATTGTAGAGTCCCCCATTACGACGAAACCAGATTTTGTCAATGTAATATATTGATATGTCCTTCCAGGTGGAAGTGTCTCGAACGATATTTCCAGTTCTCCTGGTCGTAGAACTGCAAATGCAGAGCACCCTACTCCTCATCCTCGTAAGTGTTTTGAATAACTCATCTGTCAATACCTCACATTTTACAATGATCCATTCTTCTTGTGTTTGATTGGGTAGGTCATCCTCGTCAATAACCGTCACGTCTTTATTGATGTTATCCATAATTCTCTTGATAGATAGGTCAGCGTTGCTTGTTACCAAAACAAACACACGCAAGTAATCGAATTTGATGAATTCCTCCAGTTGGGAAGGTAAGCTGGCGAATATAATTGAACGCCACTTATTTTTAGCTTCCACCAAACATTCTTTTAAAATGTGTAACGCCCGATATTGCTTATCAGTGCCGAGAATCATGAGTACCCGTTCATAAGATCTGGCTTTCTCCTTGACCACGTCATAAAAAAGTTGTTCTTTCGGTAAACCTTCTAAAAGTCCACATGACTTGGCTTTCTCCAGCAAACTCTTTCTAATTATGGTTTTTTCCACTATCTCGGGCATTCGTTTCTTCACACCCTCCCACTCCCACAAGTTCTTAGTGAATTGAAACTCAGCTCTCCCACCTTTCCCTATCAAATATTCAAGCATATCTTCATAATCTTCTTCAAGACCAAGAGTGAGAATATTTGGGTTGAGAAGTAACTGTGTTATAGCCTTTGATGCAAGTTGTTTAGTGAGTACGAGCCCCCGCTTTTCCATTGCCTGAATCACATCCGGGCTGAGTCCTCCTTTAGCAAAAGCTTTATCAAATGGAGTCATATTCATTTCATCCCTTGCCGTCACATCTGCCCCTTTGTCGATGAGCAGCAGCTGTATTGATTTATGCGATTCAGACCATTCCAGAACTGCATAATGTAGTGGTGTGCAAAAGTGTATGTCTTCAGCATTTACATCCATTTCATAATTTTCAAGAAAGTACTGGAGTGCTTCATAGTTTCCATGAAGAGCGCAGATATGCAGCACACTCTGTCCTCTTAAATTGATGTGTTTCCATTTGCCCCCGAGTTCAATCATTGAAGGAATTAGATTCAGAGACCTCACGTCTCCTCGAATTGCATAGAAAAGTATAGAGTTACCTTCTTCATCGACCGCATTGAAATCAGCTCCAGCGGAATGGAAAATTTGCAAGCTTTCTTCCAACAGCTTAATGTTTTCTAAAGCGCATTGTAGTGGAGTTACGTTTCCGTCATTAGCCGTATTGAAATGTTGAAAGGCATGTTCTTGAAGAGTTAGCAAAATCTGATGACATAATTTTGAAAAGTTAGGCATACTGTTATCTTCAATAGAATCCCCCACTGCCACCACTCGATGAAGTAAATTGTTATTCTTTACGTCCTTCACGTTGATATCAGCTCCTTGTTGTATGAGAAATTCTACCAATTCCAAGCTAACGTCT
Organism: Orchesella flavescens; assembly: GCA_964034955.1. Classification (NCBI taxonomy): domain Eukaryota; kingdom Metazoa; phylum Arthropoda; class Collembola; order Entomobryomorpha; family Orchesellidae; genus Orchesella; species Orchesella flavescens. The sequence continues at coordinate 30,148,045 of OZ035958.1, read as the reverse complement.
GTCTGAAGCAACGGAGTGCTCTTATCCATAAGCGGTTCATCTGCCCAAACTTTATTTTTTTTCCAAAAGCAGCCTTATTATATCTTTCTTTTGCTTCAAGCTAGACATTGTATCCTCCACACTTCTTAACACACAAAAGTGGATCAAATACTGTAATTTGTGATAGTGGCCTTCAAATTTGTTGAGAAGGTACTCTACGATTTGATAGTTTCCTCTCTTCACGGCGACATGCAAAGGTGTGATCATAAATTTGGGTGATAAAGCGGATGTTTCAGTAATCAAAAATTTGATAGAGCGCACGTCCACTCCCGAGCAGAATGTCTTCATGAGCTTCACGCCAGATTGTTTAGCAGTTACGATGAGTAGGTCTCCAATTTTATTGTTGCGTGTTTTTTTGATGTCGTCCTCTCCAAAGCACGAAGCTATGAATGATGGGATGTGTGAGTAGTCGTGATATGCAGAAGCTGTAAAGACCGGGGCTACTTGATTGTAAAGATTTGAATTCAAGATTGAAGGTAGGGTAACGCTGCTTATATTTTTTCTCTGTTTTTGTTCAAATCCGTTTATGAAATAGCAAATGACGGGAAAGTTGAATTCAAAGGATTTCACTTCGTTCAGGTTTTCGAATGGGTGCCCAACTCGTCCGTTTTTCATCGCTTCTTTTAACGATTCTTTAATTATATCTTCCATTTTAAGTTGTTTTCTATACCAAGTTAATTTACCCAAACTTATGGTAAATGGTTTCCAATAAATCTGATTAGGCTTGATGCTGAGCACTTGTGACAAAATGAATTCCCTTGAAGTCACACCAATTTCAACTGCAAACCACGCAACAAGGTACTCCGCAAAGGTGCGATGGACAAACCGGAAACGACCCGACTGAGCATCTTCAACAATTCCAAGACTAAAAAGTTGGTTTGTTGGTATGTTTTTTGATTCATCTGGTAATTTAAGCTGATCAACATGTAAAGGAAATAGCAGCAGTAAAGCAAGATACATGTGCGTTTGTTTTATTGATTCGAATTGAATGTTGGAATCCTGCTCATCCTCCCTAATTTTTTGGAACCTCGTATTCATATGCATTTCGTACATGTCAAACATAGAAGTGATAACGGCCATGTCAATGGAGTCTTTGTGAGCTTCATAACCAATTTCAGAACACCTAATTGCATGTTCTTTGTAAACCTCAGCTAGAATTCTGCACTGTAAAGGTATCCCAGCAATTTCACGTTCAAAATCAGTCATTTTTTTGTTCAATGTTTCCAGGCATGCTGTTGCAAATTGTTGTAGCGATACATTATCTGTTGCTTTCTTCATGATCCAATACTTCATGAGAAACTCCATCTGATCTTGATGCTCAAAAGGCTTGATGGTGTGTCCAAGGACATACATAGCGTTTTCGAGCGCCTCCCTCATATGTGGTCTTGTGGCTACAAAAACCCTAGCTGATTTCAATGATACAGCAACAGTTAAAATCTGCTCAGCGGACTGGATCTGGTTTGGAAGTACCTCATCAAACCCATCAAACAGCAGCACACAATCGAATGTTTTCAAAGAATGAGCAACCAGTTCCCTGCCATATTGATACTTAGAGGAATGCTCGGCAATTAGCTTCACTAACGACCTTGTATTTATTTCCTTCCCATCAAGCGCATGTACCAATTCCTTGAGCACGATGAACCTGACCAGCACCGTTGGTGATTGTTCCATTATCTCATGTGCAATGCTGTGAAGGAGTACGGTCTTGCCCATGCCAGGAGAGTCGGAAATCACCACGACTTTTTGCTTGTTTGAAACCAAATAATCTTGATTTAAAGATTCTTCTCCCTTTTCTACGTATTTCTGTAGAGCTTCAACAGAACCAGACGACTTGATCCATATGAAACCATTATGTTCGTATTTGATCCAGTGAACAGGCGTAGATGCCAGTTTGCAAATCTTGACAAAGTCCCCATGATGCTGCAGATGTATGAACCGTACGGTAAGCTGTAGGATTTGGTTGCCGGACACATCTGTTGCTTCCTTCTCGCCAACCAACTTGGTTAGTTCAAATTTCTCCATCCCCTCAATCAAGAACACGTCCTTATGTTTCCCCTGTAATACTTCCGTTTTCAATCTGTTTCCGCTCACTATTTTCCGTTGGATGTAGTACTCCAACCTTTCAAGGACTTGGTTATTTACAAGTTCTGGGACCTCGTCTCTTGCAAGTTTAGTTAAAAGTTCTTTATCTATGGTGCTATCATGATATATCTCATCTAGCTGAACATGTTGACCTTGGAACAGCACTACTTTCTTCCCAAACAAAGAATGCCTCCCTGATATGACCCTTTTCAAAGCAGCTGCGTAAGAAAGCAAGAAGAAAATGTTTAAAAAAAGACATTACCTATGAATCCTGCACAATATCCGTTACTCACCTGCACACTCGTTCAGTTCATTTTTCTCCAAAGCCAAAAGTAAATTGTGAAGAGTTGCGACACGTGATTTGGCCCCCCTCCATGATTCCAGGATTTGGTATAGCGCTTCCGGATAAGTTATAATTGTAGTTGCAAGCCCACGCTTCAACTCAGCCACTTTTTCAGATGGGATGTAAAGACTTCTCGCCACGTCCAACAGCTTTTCCCAAAGCTTAATTGCAGAGACGGACTTGCTAAGAATATCTCGAACCTCCGTGAATGAACAATCTGCAAAAATGAATGAGATATCCGAATTTTGAATCTTGTTGTTGTTTTATATAATCATTGTTACTATTAACATTGTGGGTGATGACGTCAGGTATCATCGTGGTTGATTAAATTATCAGCGTAAGGAACTATTGTATTTTTCAAGTGGCCTGAGACTCGGCTATACACGAGGACGATACACGTTACATAGGAAAAATGCCCATTCTTTGATTCAAGAATCCAAGCGTTAGCACATAGTCTCTATAGTTCCTGCTATTTTGCCTAAGAGGCTTTATCATGCGATATTAGCCGATATTGTTTGAAATTTGTGTAAGTTATTTTACGCAATCACGATGACAACATTAACATCGGTAAAGTAACTACCACCATTGTTAATTGTATCTTTATAGAGAATTTTAACTTACCTCCATCCCCTACAAGAATGTTTTTCCATTCAACACCCTTCACCTTAGGTCCCAACATATTTCCTGAGCTCTAAGATAATATTTCCTAGTAACACAACCCACACCTCCTAGTAAAGTCCCTTTGGATTGGTTGTATATTCTTATTCTAATATAAACGGATTATGATCTAACTATGGCTTACAATAACTACACGGGTGTTACACATAAATCTATCACTTAAGAAACTAATAAAAATTGTTTGAATTTCCAAAGCAATTAGTGTAAGTTGTCTTGAACCAGGTAATATTAACCCCAAGTTGCTGGTTTGTTTGTGTTACCAGGTTTATTCCAAATAGATTTGTTATCATTATAAGAAGTATATCATTTGATTACAAATATACCTATGTAATGTTTTTCCATGTAGAGTAGAGTAGTGTGTAATAGACTCCAGAGACCTTGTCATGTAGACCTCAAGCATACCACCAGCTGAAACTGATAAGCTGTTAGTCTTGATAAGCGCAGAACACAAGCCAAGTATTGTTGTGAAATAAAGTTGCATTTTACCGTTAAGCACAGTTGAACATGGAAAGACATATAACGTAAATAAATAGTAGAAGACACACAAATTTATGAAAAAAGTTCTGGCAAATTTTCGTTAGGTGGAGAAAGTGGCTTCCTTTGAACTAATCTATTATTTTTATGGTGTTCACGCAATGATGCAATGTATATGAAACAACATTCTCTTTAAAAATTTAATGTTTCGATTGCTTTAATGATGGCCAACTTAAATGGACAATAAACAACGCAACAAAGAAATTTTAAACTGAGATATTGTTTAATTCCTTAAAAAATCGATATGATAAATACGCTTGTGTACAATTAGCCACAAAAGAGTTTTCATTTTTTTGCAAAGAGAGATGATGAAGAACTTAAAATTACCATATTCATACCATGTTACGAAAATACGCGTAAAGGAAATCATCAATCAATCATGAAATCTTCATGGTTTGTCTTGAAACAATTTTCATCAGTGTTCGGGTTACTAGCAGTACGTTCAGGTCACCAAGGCGTCGACTTACTTATAAATATCAATCCTCAGGATATCAATAGGTAGCTATTAAGATTCTCTACATTGTGCTGAAAGAATGAAGTGAAAAAGTCCACATTTGTGGAAAATACGACCAAATTACATCAGTTCCCTAACTTATTCTCGATCCTTTATGAGAATCGTAACGAATATTTCGTTTGCCAAAGTATTGAAAACAAGTTGTGTTCTAAAGAATGAAATAATCTCTTCTATGTTTAATATTCCAAATGATTTCTACTACTGCAATAATGTGTGGAGACCAATTTGATATGCCGTACTTCGTTAGTTAAGTTAATCCAAAAAGAAAGTGAAACCAAGTTTTCAAAATTTATTATACGCTATTCAATATGACAATTATTAAAACTGATAATATTTAAAAGTATTCTCAATTTGCTTCTCCATTCGCTGATAATAACGAGTGAAAAGGACATTAACATCATTTTTTTCTTCTTTCTCGAGTGGTCTCATTGAATGGAGAATAAATTGAATGATTGCGTTAATTCCCCTTCTATCCTGAGCATTACTGTAGAATTCATTTTTACACTGGTTTCTTGTAAGAACTGGACACCAGAGTTTAAGCAGCTCAAAATCCTGAATCAGTTTCACCATCACGTGTCGCAGCGTGAATACAAAGTTTCTGCACAGTTTTATAAAGTGGTAGTTAATCACTCGGGCCTCTCTGAGGTAGTGGAAACTCATCTGAGTAATTACGTGAATGGAACGGGAGACATCAGGAATAGGCGAAAACGGGGTGGTGGTAGCATTGGTCCGCATTTTCAATACGTCGATAAAAGCTTGAAGTTCAAGGGAAAAGCTTAATTGACCAATTTGGGCAGGAGTGAGTTTTGGAAGTCCAGTATAGTTTTGTCCTATCAATAACCCACCTTGATCAGATAAGTAGATAATCTTGTCATTAAACAGTTGCTTGAGATAGTTCTCAGTATCTTTTCTGCAAAAGATGCGCAGCATTCCCAAGTAGTGCTTGAATTTGTTGAAATAATTTGCGTTTAAGTCCCTTCCATTTGCACCAACTTTTTTTGCATATTTGTTAAGCCAGTCAGGCCTATAGTCAAGGGACTCACATGAGCCGAAACCCAAGAAATGATTTTCTTTTATCTTTTCATAAACTCCAGGGTAAAAACTTTCTTTGTTGTAATTATTACACTTGAGACTCCTCTTTCTAGCAGGCATCTCTATCAGGTTGCCGAGGTCGTTCAATCCTTTATCATTTAGCTCATAAGAGTCGTCATAAGAGGCTCGCCCATCTTCATCTTTGTCGTCATCATCCACCTTCCCATTCTTTAGCCACTCATCCGGTTTGACATCATTCGAGAGGAACCGTCCTGCCATTTTGCTGTCGTCATGTTGATCCTCTGTGTTTCTGCCTTGATGTACTCCAACTCCATCCGCAACTTTCTTAGATCGCCCTGCAATATTTTTCCATATAAGATTATGTAGACATTCTGACATATTCACGGATGCGTACGGTCTCATCTTCCAGCCTGGAACACGAAAGAGATCCGACGGGCTATTTAGAATAGCCTTTGCCATTTCAGTTAGTTGTTCCTCTAATTGCCCCACTGGTATTCCTAAAAATATCAGAAGCAGATGGTGTACGAAATAAATGTATGGATAACAATCTTCCAGAAGTTGGGAAATGTCATGGTGCTACTTGCTAATTTTGTTTACAGCCCAGTATATTATATTATAGCAATGAAATACATAAAAGTGGACTTACTTGAATTTAACTTTGGAATTGCATGTACCAATGAGTGGCCCAGTTTGAATGCAAATGGGTTGTTATGAAACTCGGTGTCTAGAAGTGAATTAACTAAATTGTATTCATCCCCCAACGCACTAGGGTCCAAATTGATGTAATCCACTGTTGTCTCCTTCTTCAACTCCTTCCACACAGTGTGGTTTAAAGTCCAAAAGCCCCCCGCTTTGAATTGTTCCCAGTTTTCTTCATGTTTCTTTGCCAAAGCATTTAGTTCCAACCGCAACGTATCCCTATGATCATAAGTTTTACCCAGAGTTGTGACAATTTGGCGTTGTTTTGCTCTCGTTGTACTCTTAGTAGCCCAATCCGCCACCATATCAGCCTGGAATTGTTTCCACGGGGTGAAAAATTCCTCTTCATCTTTTAGAACTTCTCCTGCACCTTTGTTTAGTTGTGGATAAAGCCAACTGACAATGTCTCCGTATACGGGTATTGTCTCGTTTTTTAGGGCTGCAGCATTCGCCTCCTTCACAAGTTCTGGATGGTGGCGTGTAACAGCAAGGTACATTCTGACGGGATCGGATATAACTGACAAGTCTCTTATGACGTGGCGCATGATTTGCACTTCCGTTTCATTGAGATCCAGGTCAGAAAACACATTGTCTAGCACGTCCTCAGACTTCATTCTCTCACCCTTAGTTTCGGGCTTGGCTTTTACTTCCCTATTGTCCCAATTATATTCATTCATCGCCACTATATCAGCCACATTTTTGCTCCTTTCTGCTGCCTTTCTCATTTCATCCTCAATTGCATCCTTGCCATACGTACACTGTGTGAAAATGGAAGTAGTGCAATCCAACTTCCCAAAGAATTTGTAGTATGCCTTTGGCGCATGAACTGAACGGTCACTCCACTCATCCAGTTCATAACAGAAAGACCCAAACCAATTTTGATCAGTACACGTATATCTATCTAGTTTTCTATCCAGGTCAAGACGGGCATAGAGTGCACTTAGAAAATATTTGGTGCCGTTAAAACTGTTGCGGCGCATCACGGTCGTAAGCCTCTCTCCCTTTTCCCAATTTAGGATCTCAGGCGTGATCATTACGATCATGGGGGACAGTCCTGTAGCCATGGTTTTAGTTTTGTAAAGTATCCTGTTGGTGTTTCCGGGTGCGGTGTACATTAGAGAGTATTCAGCTTCGTTCCAGGCTTCATCAGCTTGTTGATCGAACCAGAACCTTGCCTCCCCGTATTTCAGTAGTTTTTTTTCTAATTGTCTTTGAAGGTAACACGCTCGTTCGTGATCACTTGTCATAACTAAACCTTTTTTTGGTTTGACAAATGAGTGAACCTGTCCAAAGAACAGCACAATAAAAAGAGAAAAAATCGAACAGGATCTTAAAAGCCCTTTCATTTTAAAAGAGAAATAGAACCTTTGAAAATAGAAATATGGATGTGGTTGGAAATCAGAATTCACTGAAACAGTTTTGACACTTGAATAAAGATATTAACTCAAACGAAACTTGTGTGTTATGCAACTATGCAACGTGTAGTTCACTGATTGATTCAACGTCATTCCCATGTCCTTTCGCTTCTACACGCCTTTGGTTTTCTGAGAATTCTGCTTGCATGTTGCCAACAACATACAAAAGCAATGTGAACGCAGCAGAGTCATAGCAGCGAGTCGGAAACAGTCGGAAATTTGCCGAGTGTTCGATTCGCTATTTAGTTAGAATAGGAATAATAAAGTGTTAGTAAGCAATCAGATACGCAGCTGAAACAGACGTTTAAATGCTATAAAACATGTTCATTGATGTGCGCTTGATGCAATAATACCTCACCTCCAAACTACTTGTAGAATAGCATTCTGGATTTCGGACAAAAAGTTCACAGGTTTGACATTTGTGTGGTTCTTTAGATTTGAAATGCAGACCCTCTTTTTAGCAAGTGGTGAGAAACTTGATGTTCTACATGAAACGTTGCCATAAACTCTACTTTTGAAACTTGTCCAAGGGGTTGATGAAAAGGAATCTTCCCATTTTTAGAATTTAAATTGAAGTCCTTGTTGCTACTAAAATCTTTTTGCTCAAGGAATCATACTCTTTATACTCAAGTATTCTTCCGTACTTTTCTTTCTAAAATGTATACGCGAAGGTCAGGGTGGGTACCTAAAAATAAAACCTCCTTTCCCTACATATCTACACTCGTCTAGTTACATATTCACACGAAAGAACCCAATAGATATTTCCTACACTCAAAGGTGCGGTACGTATATATTCAATGCCAACTGCATTTATAAAATGACAATAATGACGAGCCTTGATCATGATCGTAAGTTCCTCGTTAACGACTAAAAACGAAACATGAAAACGATGCCGTCACCAGCAAGACGCAAGAGTTATTGACTGAGCTGTGATGCTTATCTAAATATAACTTTGTTTAGGTTTTATTTAACTAATAAGGACAATCTTCTCAGTAGCTAAGGATGATTCAATATTTTCTATCCTGAAAAATGAACTGTGCTGTCATGTCGTAAACCATTAGCCAGGAAAACTGGAAATCAAATGTACTACATTCTCGTTAGCGACGTAGTGTTATTCCCACGTTTGCAACGTTTACTATGATTATGAAGGAGATTATATTATATCGTTATGATTTTCCTTTTAGGAAATATCACTGACCATAGTATCTATTTACGCTGAAGCGTTTAGATTCGTTTTTACTCCCATTGACGTGAACATCTGCTCATTTTGGAATATCAAATCCAAATCCATTGTGATTACTTTTAAATTGACCCACTTAACAATAAAAAGGATGAAATTTTAAGTAACTAGCTTTTTCTACAAGCAGAAGGCAATTATTGAAGTCCGATTTCTTCATGCTTCATTGTACTTTCGCTGCATAATACTACTTTCAATTGATACTTAAGTAAGTCAAATTATTTACATAATGTTGACATAATGTGTAGCTTCTTCTACAATATAACTTAAATTTTCATTCCAATTTGGAAGTATCGCGAACGTTCTCAATATCATGAGTAACATAGTTTATAAGAGTTAAAAACGCTCACAGCTTTAGAAATTTCCATTCAGAGTCCGCACAGAGACCATTAAAAGCATCATCCTGAAAGGTTCACTTTTAAATGATTCGTCTGAAAGAGCCAACACACAAACCTGAGCTCTTTGATTAAGACGTTAAATTATTCATAGTTTTGGGAAACATTCTTCATATTCTATTCCACATTTATTGAATTTTCGAAAAATATTAAATCCTATTATTAAAAAAGGTGTTGGCTTACGTCAGTGTCAATACGTGTGATAAAGTTGACTAAAAAATGGAAATTATACCTACAAACGAGTTTGATGGAATTGTTGAATTTAAATGTTTAATTAAAGGTAAACGTGAATATTTCGTGTTGTTTGGCTCTATAAAGTATCCCACTAATACTTTTATGATTTTACAACTAATTCTACCAGAGTTTCTAAATAATGAAGAAGGATCATCACCTGAAGTACGAAAGTATATCTCATCAATTGCAGAAGACGATAAGCAATTGCTTATCTACCTGAAAGGAAGAAAATATAGGGCGAAGCATGCGTGGGAAACGGTATGTAAATTATATTGCAAAGATTTATAAATTTCCATTTTTTGTTATTTTGAGTTTCATTGATGTAGCTAAAACGCTATGCTGAAGTTCGTTTCATTGAGCATCCCGAAGTTTTTCCGGAGATTCCACCCAAAGAAATTTTTCAACTCCAAAGAAATGGCGTTATCGCTTTATTAAAAGCTCGAGATAAACTCGGAAGGCGAATCTTTTACTATCATACAGGTAATGTTGGGAATAACATAGAAATTTAGTAGTTCAAAATGGATTCCAATTTAATTTTGTTATTTCAAAACAGGAAAATGGGATCCTAGTGAAATATCAATGGAGAAAATGACAGCCATGGCTGCTTTTTTCGTAGACAAAATCCTTTTGGATGAGGATGCTGTAAATAATGGAATAGTGTTAATAAAAGACTGTGCTGGGACGGGAATGAAACATTATAGAGCATACTCATTTCATTGCATGATGCGATTGCTGAACATATTTTATGTGGGTTTAAAATTAATTTTTTTAACTTAAAGAAGTCAATTCTGTTGGATAATTTTTTTTTCAATTTTTTTTTTAGTATGCTAATCCACTCAAAGTAAAGGGAGCTTACTACTTAAACGTGCCAATTTTGGCAAGATCTCTTTACAAGATTATGAAACCTTTCTTGCCCAAAAAACTCAAGGAACGGGTAAGAAAAATTGAAATTGTATTGGAATCAAGTTTTAAAGGCTAGATATTTTAAACGGTTTAATTCCATACGGTTTTTATTTTATTTAGCTCTTCCTTCTTCCAAGTGGGGACAAACTTGAAGCTTTACATGAAACCTTTCCACCATATCTTCTCCCGAAATTTCGTGAAGGCTTAATTGAAAACGATGACTCTATTGATTTTGACTTTTTTCCGCCCTCTATAAAATGACCCATTCTGTGTTATGAAATTCACACCGATATATAACCAGTTTCTCATTTATTACATTACATCATATGGTCTGAATCCGATGCTTTCATACAATGATTTTAGTTCAACTTTTCTTTGTTTTAACCACCTATCAACGTATAAGAAATATTCTGGAGCATATTATTGAAATTAATAGAGCGGCGTACCATTGCAGCCAAGCAGTATATCACATTCTTTACAAGATACAAAAACTGATATGATAAAACTGGCTGGCTTTTCCATTCACACACACAATCCCTAGTGGATTGTGTAATAAACTAAGAATGCATTGAAGTAATTTTCTGGTCAAGGAAACAACCGCATTATGTAAGCATTCTTGCGTATGTACTTTTCTTCCTCAGATGCATACATCATGCAGTGAAATGAAGGTCGGGGTATCTAAAAATAAAACCTCACCGAACAGAATTCAATGCCAACTACATTTATAGAATGACAACAATAACAACAATACTTGGTCAAGATCATGATCGTAAGAATGTGTGTGTTTCAATATTGTTGTCTGAAACGCTTCCTAATAATATGAAGCATAACGACATAAACTGAGTGGCGGACACTGTCGTCCTTTTATTCGTCAGTTCAAATTAAGCTGTGCTTAGTACATCATCACATTCTGAGCAAGACTCAACAAAAGTTGAACTTAAAGAATTATAATATTTTTTGTCAACGTCGATAATTTTGTCGTTTTAGTAATAAGTGCCGACTGACTGACTTAATTAGTATAAAAGTTCTGGGTTAGCAACTCAAAATGAAAAACAAAAGTGTTACAAACGAGCAGCAAGAGTTATTGACTGAGTTTCGATGCCTAATTAAAGGTGAGTTTATTGTGTAAATAATAAAGAATTGTGATGTTAACATTTATTATTCATAGGATAAAATTTATATTCTAGCGTTTCTCAATGAAGAAGAAGGCACCCGTCAAGTGAGTAAGTATATTTCATCAGTAGCTCATGATGATTCCACATTGCTGATCTATCTAAAGGGAAGGAAATATAGTGTGAATCATGCGTGGGAAACGGTATGTGAAATATATACATATATTATTATGATGAAATAATCATAATTTCTCCCTAAAATATCAATATAATTCATTTTGACTTAAGATGCACTTTTGTTGAATGTATAAATTTTTGTGCAGCTTAAACGCCATGCTGAAGTCCGTTTCAATGAGTACCCGGAAGTTTTCTTAAAAACGATTCCTGAAAAAACATTAACACTTCTGAACATCGGTATTGCTGGCTTGCTGAAAGCTCGAGATAAATTTGGGAGGCGAGTTATATACTTTCATGCTGGTATGGATTATTATGGATCAGATTAGAATTTACAAAAGGGATTCTGATTTTTTCTAAAAAAATTATTGGATTATGATAATGATTTTATTTGTGATGTAGGAAAATGGGATCCTAGCAAAATATCCACGGTACAAATGAACGCCGCTTGTATACACTTCGCAGACAAAATGCTGTTGGATGAAGATGTGATGAACAATGGAATAGTGTTAGCTCAAGATTGTGCTGGAATGGGACTGAAACATTTCAAGGAATATTCGTTGCATAATATGATCCGTATGATCAACATATTTTGTGTAAGTGCATGACATGAATATGTTTTGAATTGGATTTATTTGTCCAGTGAAATAAATTTTTCGTTATTTTTTTATTTTTATTAGTACGCTTATCCCGTCAAATTTAAAGGGACGTATTACTTCAACGTGCCAGTTTATACTCCATATCTTTATAAGATCGTGAAGCCGTTCTTACCCAAGAAACTCAAAGAACGGGTAAGAATAGCATGGGAATCCCAATAACAGTTATACTTATACAAATATTTATCAGGGCATAATTTACGCTTGTTTAATTGATTGTGTTTCTTTTGGTTTCAATAGTTTTTCTTTTCAACAAGTGACCAGAAATTTGAGGCTCTACATGAAATCCTTCGTCCAAATCAACTTCCGAGAAGTCTTGGAGGTGTTCTTGATAATGATGAAGCTTTCGAGTTAGACATTTTCCATCCTATAAAATAAAATGTGAACCAAAAACCAGCAAAACTGGAAATAAAATTTTATACAGCGTTCTTGTTAACGACGTACGCCATCGTCATTCCCTCATTTGCAATGCTGAAACATTTCATTTGATTTTACTTCTGTTGACGTTGACATGCTCATTTTGCAATATCAATCTGAATCCATTGTAATTACTTTTTAATTGGCATTCTTTACGACAAAGGATGAAATTTTAACTTAGCAGTTTTTCCTACAAGCACCAGAAAATTTATATGAGAGGTATACAATAATACACTGGAGAAATGATGATTACTTTCAATGAGGACGGTTGTTGAGGAGATGTGATGGGAAGAGATGGTGACAGGAATGAAGTCGTTAAAGCAGGACACGGAACTCAATTTAACTGGTCTTGGTTTGGTTTGGTATATAAATGATTTTATTGCCGCATGCGTACGTATCTATACATTCTTGAAATTGAATTGTCGCTCATACAAAATGTTTTGGGCTTGAGCCTTTAGCAACTATTGACTGACTACTACTATTCTTAACAAAAATGGTTTGTGTAGGTTGTAAGTAGTTCTATTAAATGCGAATGCAAGCAGTTTAGCTCGAGGCATGGCTTATTGCATGTAAACTATGTATTGTGAAGAATGGAATGGGCAAAAAGCAAAAGGATTTCAAAATAATCTATCATGATAAACTGCAGCAGTTCGTAAACAGTGCAGTGCTTGAAAAGTGAATTGTAAGACCAGACCGCAGAATAAAACAGGACTCAATAATTTTCTAGTTGAACTATATGTATTTATAATGTAGTCAATCAGTCAATTTTTTAAATATGAAGGATTTTTTACAATTTGTTTTCTGTTGATGTTGATATTTTACTGATATTTCCCCAATTTACCAAAGTAGTCAAGTGGTATCTGTATTTCTATTAAATTATTTTGCGATGACGCAAAATAGGATCGGACCTTAACTTTAGCATTGCATGAAACAACAACATAAATTCAATTCAAATTCGGACATATTTTTCTACAGTTAGGATTTTTACTGTAAAGTAGACCAAACCAGCATTAAAGTAAATGCAACCAGACCCTGAATCTATATGGATGGACTATGGACGTCGGGACTTTTTGCTTTTGTTAATCTCCTTCTTCACCCTTCCATTCCATATTTATTATTATTCTCTACCTAACATTCTCTCCTGATTCTTTCATTGCGTTCCAGTGAACCAAAATGCTTTAGTATGATTACCATTGAAAATTGCGATAGATCAAAAGAGAGATCATGAAGTAAATGATGATAAAATGGAGGAAATAAGCATCACCATATTATACTTATTCACGTTTCAGTCAGTCAGTCAGTCTTATAGTCAGCTGAACTGGTCGGCTTAATGATTCGAATTTGATCTGTGAATACACAAAGAAGAGGATTTTACTGCAAATGGAAATGCAAATTGCAGTATTTAATTTTATGAAAAACAATGTTGTAGTGCCATCCAAATAAAACTCATTTCAAGACATTTAGTCCGGTCTGCTGAACTATTTCAAGGGAATATCAGTAAGATGTGGATGTTTCGGAGGCTTATTAATTTAGCATTTTGTACACGCATATCATCATTCAGATTTTTCTACAACCACAAGAAAATTTAAGTCCGATTTCTTCATGCATGATTGTACGTTTGTAGTTTAATACTTTAAAATACATGATATACTCAACCAAGTCAAATTATTTACGTCTATCTTCACCTAACCTTATATAATGAGATATTAGCCGCATAATAATGTTCACATAATAGGTAGTTTCGGCTGCAATATCACTTAAATTTTCATTCCAATTAGGATGTATTACACACATTCTCAATAACATGAGCAACATGATTTCTAAGAGTGAAACATATCCGCACTTCTTGGTATTTACATTCAGAGTACACAACACCACATTAAAAAGTTCTTGAATATTATGTATGAATAATATTATTAGGTATACAAAAGTTCACTTTTAAATGGTCGTCTAAAAGAGCCAAAGTATCAACTAAAGCTCCTTCTATATTATTTCTGGGATTTAGACACTTCAATATTTTTTATAAAAAGTGGTGACTTAAAAAGTTTATAAAGCTTACCACAAAATGGAACGAGATACTACAAACGAGCTTGATAAAGTAGTTGAATTTAAATCTTTAATTAAAGGTAAATGTGATGGACTAAATAAAATGTTCCAACCTATATTGTTGTAATAACTTTACAACCAATTCTTCCAGAGTTTCTAAATAATGAAGAAGGATCATCTCCTGAAGTACGGAAGTATATCTCATCAATTGCAGAAGACGATAAGCAATTGCTTATCTACCTGATAGGAAGAAAATACAAGCCAAAACATGCGTGGGAAACGGTATATGAAATATATATTGGAAGAAATGACATCTCCAAAGTTTTTTTGGTGATTTTGACGTGCAATACATACCAATATTAACTATAATTTAGCTGAAGCGAAATGCTCAAGTGCGTTTTATTGAGTATCCCGAAGTTTTTCCTGAGATTGTCCCCGAACTATGTTTTCAACTTCAAAGAGATGGCATTATCGCTTTATTAAAAGCTCGAGATAAACTCGGAAGGCGAGTCTTCTACTTTAATGCAGGTAGGGGTTGGGATAAAATTTAAAAAATCGTACTACAAAATGTAATTCTGATTCTCATCCCAAAACAGGAAAATGGGATCCTACTGAAATATCAATGGAACAACTGAACGCTGCAAGTACTCACTTCATAGACAAAATCCTTTTGGATGAGGATGCCGTGAATAATGGACTAGTGTTAATTAAAGATTGTGCTGGGATGGGAATGAAACATTTTAGGGAATATTCTCTACATAATATGATGCGATTACTGAATGTGTTTTATGTAAGTTGTTTAAACTTGTATTTTCCAAACCACACGAATCATTCTGTTCTTTTTTGCTGTTTGATAATTTTGTTGAAATATTATTTTTTTTCAGCATTCTTACCCAATTAAAATCAAAGGAGCTTACTATTTAAACGTGCCATTTTATACGAGATATCTTTACAAAATCATGAAACCTTTCCTGCCTAAAAAACTCAAGAAACGGGTAAGAATTTTAAAATTGGATTGGGATCAAGTTTTAAGTCTAAGTTGTTTTGTCCATATAATAAATGAACATTGTGTTACTTTTGGTTTAAATTCTAGCTCTTCCTTTTGACAAGAGGCGAGAAACTTGAAGCTTTAAATGATACCCTGCCACCACAACTCCTTCCGAAATTTCTTGGAGGTCTTATTGAAAACGATGAAGCATTTGATTTAGACTTTTTTCCACCCTCTACAAAATGACCACCCTCCCATTCTTGCGCATTTACAATCCAGCCAAACTCCACGTTTTGTTTTCCATCATAAATATTCCACTAGCCTAAGTAGTGATTGAGCTACGTAGACGTCATTCAAATAAAATTCACACAAATAACCAGTTTCTCATTCTCATTATTACACAATATGACCAGGTGCTTATGCTTTCATATATGATT
Organism: Orchesella flavescens; assembly: GCA_964034955.1. Lineage (NCBI taxonomy): Eukaryota > Metazoa > Arthropoda > Collembola > Entomobryomorpha > Orchesellidae > Orchesella > Orchesella flavescens. The sequence continues at coordinate 30,132,089 of OZ035958.1, read as the reverse complement.
TTAGTTGTAATTTCTTGGTTTGTCTACCCTACCACAGCTGGATGACGTAATAGAAACAAAGCAGTGCATAATTCACTCATTATTCTGAATTGAAACGAATAATTACGTAGAATTACATAAAATTCTCCATAAAAATGGATTCCATAATATTTGAAAATAAGAAATAGTAATCAAAACCGGTTGGAATTTCCATTCACACACAAACACTATCTTCCACTGCATCAGTGCGTGTGCAAAGTACGAAGACCCTCTGCAAAAGCTCAGTATTAAATGGCTCTTCTAAAAGACGCTACCCAACTACCTGGGCTTTTGTATTTCTATTATTAAGTATTTTTTAAATCAAAACAAAATGGAAATTTGTGTCACAAGAGAACAGAAAGAGTTACTTACTGAGTTTCGAAGCTTAATTGAAAGTGAGTTTGTTTAATAAACTAATGTGGGGGTAATAAGGAGGTGACAAATTAATTCTTAATTCATTTATGTTCTGAATGATATAATATTCTATATTATTCTAGCGTTTCTCGATCGTGGAGAAGGCACCCTTGAAGTACGAGATTACATCTCATCAGTAGCTCATGATGATTCAACATTGCTCATTTATCTGAAAGGAAGGAAATATAGTGTCAATCATGCGTGGGAAACGGTATGCAAAATATATATTATAAAGTAATATAATATTTCCATACAATATCAGTATAAATTGTAAATTTGTCATTAAAAACTCAATTATGCTATATTTCATATGTAGCTAAAACGTTATGCTGAAATCCGTTTCAATGAGTATCCAGACGTTTTTTCAGAACAGATTTCGGAAGAAACGATTACACTGTTGAGGAACGGTATTGCTGGCTTGCTGAAAGTTCGAGATAAATTTGGGAGGCGAATTGTGTATTTTCATGCTGGTATGGATTATGGATCAAATTAGAATTAACAAGGGTTTTATTGTTTGTTTTGCATACTTTTCAACTTTTATTGAATGATGGTAATGATTTTATTTATTATTCGTAATGCAGGAAAATGGGAACCTAGTAAAATATCCACGCTAAAAATGCACGCCGCTGGTGTTAAGTACGTAGATACAATACTTTTGGACGAAGATGCCATGAACAATGGATTAATTTTTGTTCAAGATTGTGCCGGAATGGGACTGAAACATTTAAAGGAATATTCACTACCTAATATGATACGTTTGATTAGAATATTTTATGTAAGTTTGAAGTTCCACATAATTTTAAAGGAACAAGTGAAAATCGGTTTAGTTATCCGGTGAAATGAAGTTTTCGGTGTTGTTATTTTTCATTAGTTCGCTTATCCCATCAAATTTAAAGGAGCATATTTCTTCAACGTGCCATATTATACTCCATATCTTTATAAGATCGTGAAGCCTTTCTTACCCAAGAAACTCAAAGAACGGGTAAGAATAGCATGGGAATCCCAATAACAGTTATTCATACATATATTTATTGTGTTTAGTTTACTCTTGTTTAATTGATTGTGTTTCTTTTTGTTTCAATAGATATTAATTTCAAAAAGTGACCAGAAATTTGATACTTTGTATGAAATTATTTTGCCTCAACATCTTCCAAAAATTTTAGGAGGTGTGCTAGATACCGATGAGGCTTTGGAGCTAGTCGTTTCCCACCCTGTAAAATGAACTGTGAACCAAAAAAAAATCAACCAAACTTGAAATAAAATTTTATACAGCGTTCTTGTTAATGACGTACGACATTGTCATCCCCTCATTTGCAATGCTGAAACATTTCATTTGATTTTACTTCTGTTGACATTGACATGCTCATTTTACAATATCAATCTGAATCCACTGTAATTACTTTCAAATTGGCATTTTTTACGACAAAGGATGAAATTTTAACTTAGCAGTTTTTCATACAAGCACAAGAAAATTGATATGAGAGGTATACAATAATATAATGGAGAAGAGATGATTACTTTCAATGAGGACGGTAGTTGAGGAGATGTGATGAGATGGTGACGGGAATGAAGTCGTTAAAGCAGGACATGGGACTCAATTTAACTGGTCTTGGTTTGGTTTGGTATATAAAATGATTTTATTGCCGCATGCGTACATATCTATACATTCTTAAAATTCAATTGTCGCTCATTCGAAATGTTTTGGGCTTGAGCCTTTAGCAACTATTTACTGACTATCACTACTATTCTCAACAAAATTGTTTTGTGTAAGTTGTAAGTAGTTCTTTTGAATGCAATGCAAGCAGTTTAGCTGCAGGCATGGCGTATTCCATGTAAACTATTGTAAAGAATGGAATGGGCAAAAAGCAAAAATATCATCAAGATAATATATCATGATAAACTGAAGCAGTTCCATAAACATGATTTGCTTGAAAAGTGAATTGTAAGACCAGACCGCAGAATAAAACAGGACTCAATAATTTTCTAGTTGAACTATATGTATTTATAATGTAGTCAATCAGTCAATTTTTTAAATATGAAGGATTTTTTACAATTACGAAGGATTTAATAATTTTCTAGTTTAACTATAAGCATAATGTAGACAACTAGTCAGTTTATGAAGAATATAGATGATTTTATGAACAAAATCAAGTCAAATCTGCATTTGTACTAAATTACTTTGCGATGACGCAAAATATGATAGGATCTTAACTTTAGCATTGAATGAAACGACAACATATATTAAATGAAAGTCGGATTTGTTTTTCTGCAGTCAAGATTTTTACTGTGAAGTAGACAAAGCAAGTATTAAAGTAAATGCACCAGGACCCTCACGCTATCTGGATGGACTATGGACGTCGAGACTTTTTGCTTTTGTTAATCTCCTTCGCCCTTCAATTCCGTTTAATTCTGGCCTTAGGACACCATTGGAAAATTTGGCCACTGGATCGAAAACGAAGGCACGGGTATACATGACATTAATTAGCATACTCAAGATCATGTATATATATGTGTGTTTGCATGTAACCATCCTGAGCATACTAACAAATATCTTCATAAGAAATAGGTGATATAGTGGATCGACAAAAAGTTCATCCACAATTCTATCGTTACCATACTTAGTTATAAATAAAAGTATATCAATTTTCTTAGTAATTTGACAAGCTAACTAATAAATTCTAAAAATAAAGCAAACTCGATATAAAAAGTCTACGTGAAAACTATTGCATTACGCATTTTGTTAAATTGATAGGTAAAAATGAGAGACGGTAATGCCTCTTATATTCTATTTGCCCTAACAATAACAAAAACGAACAGCATATTCCAGCAAAACTCTCATGGGATATAGATTTTGTATTGTATAAGAAATGCAGTTCTTACCACAAACAAAGTCAATTTCACATGAGCTGCACGAAAGCAGGCTCAACCAAATGAGTGTAGAAACTTCGCTACTTCACGCTTGCTTTTGTGAGCAGTTTATATGCTGTATGCTGTTGGTTGTTTCTTCTTCTTTTCAAGAGACACTAGCTCTATTCAGAATCAAGATTTTTTTCCTAACTTGGGAGCCAGATTAAATCCATTTTTTTTGTGCAAGTAGTACACCATAAGTTATAAACGAATGCGGGGTAAAACCCCACTTCATTACCCCATGGGGGGGACATATCCCCCTTTCATCGTCCCAATTTGTGCTTCGTTAGGTCATCCATAGCGAATACAGTTCTTGATGAAATTGGATGAAATTTTTTTAATCGATTCCTCATAAAATTTTGGTCTTGGGTCAGGAATTTTTTTTAAACACGCCACCTAGTGGCAGAAAGCCAAGTAACCAAGAAAGTAACCAGAAAAAGCATCACTGCATTCATTTCATTTGATTTCACCATTTTTCAAAAATCTTCAGGTTTGAAGAAAGACTTAAATATAATTTTATTTAGGGATTTTCATTGAACGAGCAATTCTAACATTACCCATATTAAACCACGTCACAACTTTCATTATTAAAAAACAGTTGGAGTTTGACATTGAAAAGAGACATCCAGAGATTGACGTATTTTATTATGACCTAATTTACCTACCTCATACCTCAAATTAAATTAATATGTGACATTGATAACAGTTTATATTGATGATAAATCTACTATAACCATGAAGCCTAATTGTTCAAAAGTTTTACTTACACAAAAAAAAGCAGAAAGGTAATCTAATCAATCATTTTGTTAAAGAATGTTCCCATATGAATGTCAAATGCACTGGATAATTCCAGTTTTATTAATGCTACTAACAATTGAGAATCAATTTATTAGTTAACAATCAGATTGATGATGGATTTATGATGCCTGCTAATAGTAAATAAATCATTTGCTGCACTACCTGGAGTAGAATAGATACAATTCATTTGAAAGACAGCTAAAACCATAGTTTGTGCAATAATTTTTTGGTAAACTGAAACTGTATTTGTTTGTGGATTTAAAGAAATAGAACTTGTGTGGTCTAAAAATGTCTGACGTTTATCGTGAATTAAAAAGTCCACTTGACTTAAGTACTGACGTCACCAGTAATTGTTGCATTGTTGTTGCAACAGTTTACCATAAATTTTATTTATCTACTGATCTCAATGAAATAATACAGGAATACATTTTATCACAAAGAACAGGACTATAAAATGGGACTCATTTTTTACCGGATTCTTCAGTCCCTTTCATTCACTTTGAAAGACCAAATATACTTTCCTAAGTCTATGGACATTACTTTTGGATAAAAAAGCAGTATACTGTAAAATGAAGACTTCTGTAGTTACTATCTTTGTAATTACGTTTGTGGCAGGAGTTTGGGCTGCCTGTGAAAGTCCAACCACGCTTCCACCGGGTGGAAGATGTAAGAAAATAATTCAATTCAATTTATTTTACGTTTCTGAGAGCATGTATAGTTAGTTACATGATTTGTATATTATTGAAAATTTTAGGGGTTCCAGATGAAGGATGCAAGTCAGGCCCAAATTATGATACTTTAACTGCACCCCGTGAGAGGTGCCACTGCTGGGGACATTGTGGGTATGTATGTGAGCCTAAAGCTAGTGGTGGAAGTGGTGGTCGTGGTGAGCTAAACTAAGACAGTTTCAGTTTTGTCTTTCTAAGATTTAAGCAGAGATGTTAAAATTACATTCTTCCATGCAAAACTTACAAATTACTTGTATTTAATTTGATGGTCAAAATTACAAATTACATCTCATGTAAAAACAGTAAAAATTACATTTTTTGTTCATAATGTCGAAACGAGTTTTTTAAAATGGGTCACAAACAGTCATTTTGTTCTCAACTAAGCAAAAACATGACGATTTACCGTAAAAATTACTTATATGTGTGTTTCCGTGTAACCATCCTGAGCATACTAACAAATGTCTTACTGTAAAAAGATCTTCATAAGAAATAGGTGATATAGTGGATCGACAAAAGGTTCATGCACAATTCTATCGTTACCATACTTAGATATAAATAAAAGTATATCAATTTTCTTAGTAATTTGAAAATCTGACTAATAATTTCTGAAAATAAAGCAAACTCGATATAAAAAGTCGACGTGGAAACTATTGCATTGTGTATTTTCATTAATTGGATAGGTAAAAATGAGAGATGGTAATGCATATTATATTTCATGTGTCCTAACAATCGCAAGAAGGAACAGCATATTCCAGCAAAATTCTCACGTGATATAGATTTTGTATTGTATAAGAAATGCAGTTCCTACCAACAAAGTCGACTTCACATGAGTTGCACGAAAGCAGGCTCAACCAAATGAGTGAAGAAACTTCACTACTTCATGCTTGCTTCTGTGAACAGTATATGTGCTGTTGGTTGTTGCCTCTTTTGCCTTTTCATTCAAGACTACAACCAGAACCAGCTTTCATATCACATTGAAATGTGCAGGATTGAGCTGTGCTGCATCCACTGTCTCAGGAACGAAATGCTCTTGCATTGAAATACTTAACACAGTTATACCTTGGAAGAAAAGAGGGTTTTGAGTGTAGCGGTAGTCTGGTGGTTTCTATGCTGCATGGTTTCCCCTGTTTTCCTTCCATTTATGTGGGCTTTTGCTCTGGCTCTGCCCGTGCATTCTCGTTGCTTAAAAGTCAATCTGTTACTAAGAGGTCTATACGCTAAACAGATATAAGCTTGACATTATTCATTGCTTGTTGCATCTACTTGCTTTTAAGTACCTGCTGTAGTAGCTGACCAACTGAAATGATATTGTGTTTGCTCGGGAAGTGATTTCATTGTTTGTGCAAATAAGTATGTTCCGATTTCATATTATTTATTTTGTGCCCTGTTTTATTATATTTTAAACTGAATGTAACATATTAGAAATGATAGGTTTTGTACAAATAAATACATATATCGAGGGATAAATTGAACATGTCATGTCATGATGAGTACTGAGTAAATACATAGCATTCACATTTCGCATTCGATAAATGAAGGGCTTCCTTTCTTCAATGAACATTCTCTGTAACTTGCGTTTAAACTAATAAATTTGTTAGTAAAAACAATCATTAACACTAATTTGATCATTCATTCATTATAATTTTCATCACTATGCATTCGGATGATTTTTTAGCGTAGCTTTATATTTGTCAATCGTGTGGCCCCATTTTACACATTACAAAAGACATGCATTTCTACAAAATAGTAATACATATAAAACTCTACACAATTTCTAAAGAAAACTAATTTGCAATATCATATAGACATTTTCAAAAAGGAAAAAAGTTCATTTGATTCAATATCGTTTACCTGCAACCACACAAAAAACTTGCAGATGTAATCAATCCCGTAATGCAAAGAAATTGATTAAGTAACCTAGCCTTCAACAAAGTTAATAACGTTCGACACAACAAGTTAAAAAAATAAACATTACACATCCGTCTTTGAAGTTAAACTGAATTCCAAATAAGACTAGTGTAAGGCCTGGAACGAGTGTAGGCAGTCCTAATATTGTATATATTCATCGTCCTGAAATCCCAAAGTACATGGATATTTATCAAATTAGTATTATCAAATATGAATATGAATTACTACAATTCCATTTTAAAGGTTGACTCACGTTATCAATATGTTTTAATTTTAAGTAAAAGCTTACTTCAATCTGTCTCATGTTATCAACGCATTGTTAGCTCGTCAAGAGAGGCTTCTACGGAAAAAGGTTGCAATATCAGGGATCCGGTTACAATTCCTGCTGTGTTACAATTATATTTATAAAATAATTTTTCTGTTTGCTTAAATTAACATTTATGCATTCAAGTACTTCATACCTGCGATATCTTATCATTGCCCCGGATCGACATTGAGTAACACAAAGGCAGAATCTATTTAAACATTGCCTCCTGTGTTGTGATCATAAGGGATTGTGAGTAAATTCATCTTGCAAAATGGTAATGATGCGTCCAATGGGTAAACTTGGTATTCGAAGTTCCAGCAAAAACCCTTTAAATTAAACAAAGTTTAAGTTTTAATAAAGTTTAAATAACAACAAATTTTCATGAAAACTTAGACAACCGACAATGATCTTCTAAATGAAATGAAGCTTTGACCAAAGTCGTGTAAATCAACAATTTAACTGGTTTAAAAATAATAATAAAATATATTACTGAATTTTCATGTAACTAAATTTGCAAAAAGAGTCTGAATAATCGAAGTCATGCTTCTTAATTATTGTGAGTTAAAAACCGTTACATTGTGTCTTTCATACTTCCTAAAAAAGTGACTCTTTCTTGAATTTCTCGCTACTTACAATTTTGACATCGTACATGCTATAATATTTTGAGTTATTGAAATAAAACTAGTTACCAAGTTGAGCTTTAAATTTTCAGTTTACAATGAAAGACTCTGAGAATCAAAACCAATTTGTTACTAATACTCATTTTACATTATTGGAGGCAAAATCATAATATTATATTTGATCCATATAAAAATACGTTACACATATGCAATTAATTAATATGGGAATTCGTAATTACCAACAATGTTAGAAACAATTAAAGCTGAATATCCACAGTCAAAATTATTGGGTTGTCGATAATTCGCTTTCCACCAATTCCTCATTATCCCTTACACACTACATGCGCAATCATACGTCTCTGGTCTGTGCCTGCAAAAAGAAATTATGTACAATAGGCCATCAAATTTGTTGGTTCTTGTACGTGTACTAATTTTTAACATCAAAACAACCATTAGGTTTACCTGAATATGATACTCCTGGGTTCATACTTCGATGAGCATTATTCAGCTAACCATTTGATTTTATGTCACCCTGACGTAATATTCCATGGCAAATACGATCCATATATATGAAGCCTGCACTACGTTGTACACATCACCTATAATGTATTGTTATTTTTACAGATTAGAGTGTGGCTCCTTAATGCAAATTACACTGAAATAATTACTCAAGCAGCTCATGTTTAATAATTTGCATATCATATCAAAAACATACCAGATTGAAATCGAACATGGATGAAATAGGAATGTTCGTCGATTCAGATGTTGCATGTGATGATGAATCATTTTTCATCATGGCATCACACACGTGATGATGATATGAGCCGGATCTAGTTTCATACTGAGACTCCAGTTTTCCTGACATTTTCAAAATTAGCATTTCCGGAATATCCCTGAAAATCAAACATTAATTATATTTATGATCCTCATATATTGACTCTTTATCAACCATTATGCTCAATAAAATAACTAATTTGGAGGGAGTTAGCTCAATAAATGGTTTATTGCAGTATCAATTCAGCCATTATTGAGAAGAAATGGTTTGAACTCACTTTAAAGACACGCTCACGGTGTGAACATCATTTGGGGCGTCCTTCTTAAATCAGCTTTGTCATCACGCTACGATTCATATTATCATCAATCCTCAGGCTTCCCTGGATGATAAATTTTACATCCAGATTTTCGACTTTCAGCATGGTACCGCTTTCTCCACATAATAGGGAACCCTGAAATAACAAAATTGAAAAAAAAACGCTAGGCTAAGTAACTACACCATACATGTTTAACGTTTATGTAGCTAAAGCTAATATTTTTAGAACATAATCAATTTTATGATTGTGAATTGGATGAGTTTCTTGGCTACATATTTGTTTCCTCATCAAAAAATTCAACATTGTGCTTTTATAATTTACAGTAGTGACTGCTTGGATGTTGTAAAATTAGAGGTTTGGAAATGAAAACCACGTAAAAAACAGTCTGAATTTTCTGAAAGGGTCCCTACGGAGGAAAATAAGCAGATTTGTTTTTAGCGAATATATCATAAAATGCTGCGTGGTAAAATATAAAAATAAAGAGCTAGGCAGAAATTTTGACACAAAATAGAAAGCATATTCCCAAAATTTGTGAAACGGTGAGCTGTGATGCATATAGAAAAATTAATAGTTTGTCGAAGGAAACCAACATTCATTCACCAGTTTGCGTATCATCTTTGTACGGAACTACAATAGGTAGACTTGCACAAACCATCCATATCAAAGTTCTTTTCATAAAAATACATTGTCTTGGTTTAGTGTGTGCATACTTACCAATAACTTAATGTTGATAAATTATTGGGCCACTGAGAAGATACTTCTAAGTACTTTCTCATCATCCTCCCCAATTTGGAGAATATGCAAGCCTGCAAAAAATGAAACCAATGATTGTCATGTAACCTTTGCTTTTATAAAGTAGTTTGAGATTAATTCTTTCTCATTAAAACTATGATTTGATGTACCTTAGGTAAGTTATTCGCTGAAGTTCAGGTTGGAATGATCCAGTTCAGAAAAAAGGAACCTTTTTTTCGTTGTACTGGCAATGAATAAGTAATATCCTGGAAATATCAAAGAGTTCAACAATTAATAATCAGCAAACAACCACTCACCACGATGAAATGTAAGTCTCCAACAAATCATAAAATATTAGAGAACTGGATCATGATGTTATTTTTTACCACCTTGTATTCATCTCACATAATATTCTATTTTTAACGGCATGAACCTCTAAAAGTTGCTGCATTGCAGAATACTTCTTTAGCTAAATAGTCACTACTTTTTTATCTCCAGGCTTAATTTATATTAGCAGTTAACACTTTAAAATGACAATTCAATTGCTAGCGTACTGATTTGACTTGCAGTAAACAAAAACAAATGTATAGTGTGGTTGAGATATGTGGAGAAAAAAGTAAGTAGAATGCAACAGGCGTACTCATCTCGGCTATGGATTCTCATTCACTTTCAACAGAAGCTCGACTCTGCTCTCTTTTGCCTTTTGAATGGGAATATATACATTCATGCAAAACTATAGGTATATCACCGTACCACACGACACTTGCAGTAATAATAAAGTATAGGAAAATGCTGGACTATATGTCTATCTATATTGCTACACACTACGCACGTTTTATGTATAGTATCCAATTGAGTTGAAAGCTCAATCTCCTCTCTCTTTCTTTCTGCCTGATACCAAAACAGACACACACACGCTTAGTTAAAAGAAAGGAAAAGCTCGGCTTTTATGCTGCAGTATTAATTCAGACTGGTGTAGCACAAAAAAGTTATGTATTGTAGCTTATGGCATGAGTTAAGACTAGAAGAAAATGTATCCAAAATTCATCTCTTAAGATCGAAAGTGTAATATTTCGATCACAAGAGATGATTTTGTTCAGTACGATGCGATGTGATACAGTTTGTGTGTGATGCATGCTGAAATTTTTTTCTCGTTCTCCAGCTTTTCATCAAGTTTTTCATTAACTACTTTTGAAACCTTTATTTTTAATATTATCACTATAACTTTCCAGAGGAGAGACAGCATAAGTAGGCAAAACTGTTCTGGAATTGCCCCAATGGCATGCGTAAACTTATTTGTAAGCATATATACTCTTTAGATTAGCAGATCCAGACATTTATGTAGTAAAACATTACATGACGATTCAAAATAATGTAGAAAATTAAAAATTGTCTTTGGAGCCGTGGAGCGGTCACCGGTAAAATGTGGTCCATCACTTTAATGTTACACATCAACTTAATGTGACCAGCATACTGCTACGGCTAGAGCAACGAGGCAGTCAACAGTCAATGTGCCAGGTGTATAAATCCCATACATAAAAGGAAGTGCTTTGTCCATCCTTTGTTAAGAAGCGACTAATACTGAATCCCATCTAATAAATTGACCAATGTAAATCCTATGATTGGAAATCCTACGCCATTCAAATCAATGTGTCCCGTATATAAATCACACGTAAAAACGAACTGTTAAGTCCAAGCAAAGTAACTCCCGTAATAAGAATTGGCTAATGCTAAATCCATGTAACTTAGTTTTATTGGTTTAGGGTAATATAAACTTGAAACTTTAAATGATACCCTACCACCAGAACTCCTTCCGAAATTTCTTGGAGGTCTTATTGAAAACGATGACGCTTTTGATCAGCCTCTATAAGATGAGCAACCCTCCCATTCTTGCGCATTTACATTCAAGCCAACCCCCACGTTTTATGCTCCATTCCAGATATTCCAATAATCAAAGTAACGATAGATCTACTATGAAATCATTCAAATAAAATTCCCACAGATAACGAGATAACCAGATAACCAGTTTCTCATTCTCATTTATTACACAATATGATCTGGAGCTGATGTTTTCATATATGATTTTAGTTGTAATTTCTTGGTTTGTCTACCCTACCAAAGCTGGATGAAGTAATAGAACATAGCCAAATCAATAAAGCAGCTCACAATTCACTCATTAATCCTAATCGAATGAGTAATTACGTAGTATTACATCATATTCTCCTTAAAAATGGTTATCATAATATTTCAAAATGAGAAATAGCAACATCATATCAGTGCAAAGTATGAAGACACTCTGCAAAAGCTCAGTATTAAATATCACTTCTAAAAGAAGCTACCCAACAACCTGAGCTTTTGTATTTCTATGATTAAATATTTTCAAAAAAAAATTCAAAACAAAATGGAAATTGGTGTCACAAGAGAACAGAAAGAGTTACTTACTGATTTACGATGCTTGATTAAAAGTGAGTTGTTTATTAAACTAATGTGGGGTAATAATGGGGTGAAAAATTAATTCCTAATCACTTATTTTACTACTGATAAATAATATATTATTCTAGAGTTTCTCGATCGTGGAGAAGGCACCCTTCAAGTGCGAGATTACATCTCGTCAGTAGCTCATGATGATTCAACATTGCTCATTTATCTGAAAGGAAGAAAATATAGTGCTAATCATGCGTGGGAAACGGTATGTAAAATATATATCATAAAATAATACATTATTTCCATACAATATCAATACACATTGCAATTTTGTCATTAAAGACTCAATTATGCTATTATTTCATATGTAGCTAGAACGTTATGCTGAAATCCGATTCAATGTGTACCCAGAAGTTTTTTCAGAACAGATTTCGGAAGAAATGATCACACTGTTGAGGAACGGTATTGCTGGCTTGCTGAAAGCTCGAGATAAATTTGGTCGGCGAATTGTGTACCTTCATGCTGGTATGGATTATGGATGAAATTAGAATTAACAAGGGTTTCATTCACTGTTTTGCATAATTTTGATACTTTTCAGATTTTATTGGATGATGATAGTGATGATTTTATTTATTATTCGTAATGCAGGAAAGTGGGATCCTAGTAAAATACCCGCGCTACAAATGTACGCCACTGGTGTTAACTACGCAGACAAAATACTTTTGGACGAAGATGCCATAAACAATGGATTAGTTTTTGTTCAAGATTGTGCTGGAATGGGACTGAAACATTTAAAGGAATATTCCCTACCTAATATAATACGTTTGATTAGAATATTTTGTGTAAGTTTGAAGTTTCATAATTTTATAAGAATAAGTAGAAATATTTTAAAATCCGTTTAGTTTTTTGTTTTTTAAATTTTTTTTTATTAGTTCGCTTATCCCGTGAAATTTAAAGGAGCATATTACTTCAACGTACCATATTATGCCCCATATCTTTACAAAATTGGGAAGCCCTTCTTGCCCAAGAAACTCAAAGAACGGGTAAGAATCGGGGCTTTTTGTCTACTTGCAAAAACACTTGTACAAATATTTATCATGTTATAGTTTACTTTTTTTTAATTGGTTGTGTTTCTTTTGGTTTCAATAGATATTATTTTCAACAAGTGACCAGAAATTTGATGCTCTATATGAAACTATTTCACCTCAGCACCTTCCGAAAATTTTAGGAGGAGTTCTCGATACAGATGAAGCTTTCGAGTTAGAAATTTTCCAACCTACAAAATAAACCCTGAACCACTCAAACCAGTCAGCCTATGATGCATTATTTTATGGATATAAAATCAAAAATTCAAGAATAAAATATGTTTTTCTTTATAAAATATTCTCGTTCATGACGTTGTTTCATCCCATCAACTCAACCGTTCATGTGCAGTATTCAAAAAATTAGTAAGTATTTACTCCTACAACCCGAGTTACTGTGTATCAGATTAACAAAAAAGATTGTGGAGGAAAATATTAAATAACCAACTCCTTTTTCCTTCTACAATTACAATACAATTCAAATCCGATTTTTTCACTCTTTATTCTAATTTTTTAGTGCAGTATTTACGTCATTGGCTTATTACATGAGAAATGGAACATGTAAGCATGGCATACTCAAGTCCAAATTATTTATATGCGCACATCGCCTTACATAACGAGAAATTAGCCGGATAAAAATGTTCACATAATTTGTAGCTTCGTTTGCAATACGCTCAGGTTTTCCTTCCAATTAGTAGATATTATATGCATTCTTCTATAATATGAGCAACATGATTTTCGTTAGAGAGAAAAATGCTTACTATCACCTACATTGTCTCGCCTTGTATTTTTTCACTTTGAAAATGATGCATATAAATATTCTTCACTTTTAAATGGTTCGTCTGAAAGATCAAACGCATCAGCATCAGCCTCCTGAGCTCCTCTCCATTATTCCTAAGATTTAGACATTAAATTATTCCTATTTTGTGGGGAGGAAAAAAAATTGCAGTGTGTGCTAGCGATAAAGTTAACGGCTGATATTAAAACAGACTAAAATGGAAGGTGACATCACAAACAAACTTGATGGAATTGTTGAATTTAAATGGTTAATTGAAGGTAAATATTGTGAATGTTACTAAATGTGTTATTGACTAAATTAAGCAATTTTAATAATCTTGCAACCAACTCTTCCAGAGTTTTTAAATAACGAAGAAGGATCTCCTGAAGAACGGAAGTATATCTCATCAATTGCAGAAGATGATTCTTCATTGCTTGTCTACCTGAAAGGAAGAAAGTACAAACCAAAGCATGCTTGGGAAACGGTATGTAAAATATATTGTAAAGAATGATGAATGAAGAACTCTCAGAGTTTTTAGTGGTTGTGATTTTCATTATTGTAGCTCAAGCGCAACGCTCAAGTACGTTTTATTGAGTATCCCGAAGTTTTTCCGGAGATTCCACCCGAACAATGTTTTCAACTCCAAAGAAATGGCGTTGTTGGCTCGTTAAAAGCTCGAGATAAACTTGGGAGGCGAGTCTTTTACATTAACGCAGGTAGTTTTTGAAATGAAACGTAAAATGCAAGATGATTTCGTTTGATTTTTCATAATCATATGAAATGTTAAAAAAGGGAAATGGGATCCAATTGAAACGCCATTGGAGCAACTGACTGCCGTAGGTACATTTTTCAGTGACAAAATACTTTTAGACGAGGATTCCATGAACAATGGAGCAGTGCTGATTCAAGACTGTGCTGGGATGGGAATGAAGCATTTTAGGGAATACTCAGTCAAAAATATATTGCGTGTGTTGAACGTATTTTATGTAAGTTTCGGGAATTATTTTTTTAAATTATTGATATCTTGTCGGTTTAGTTAACTTATTTTTTTAAATCTTATTTTCAAAGTATGCTTACCCAATCAAAGTAAAGGGAGCTTACTACTTGAACGTGCCATTTTCTCTCAGATGTATTTATAAAATCGTTAAACCTTTCGTGCCTAAAAAACTCAAGGATCGGGTAAGGATATTGAAATTGAATTGGAATGTTAATTGTTTTACACACTTTAATTCCGTATTTAATGTTGTGTTTTTTTTTCGGTTTAAAATTTAGCTTCTTATTCTCACAACTGGCGAGAAACTTGAAGCTTTACATGAAACATTGCCGCCACAACTCCTTCCGAAATTTCTTGGAGGACTTATTGAAAATAATGAATCCTTTGATCTAGACTTTCTGAAGCCTCAATAAAATTACCCACCGATCCAGCCAAGCTAATGTACAGACGATCTAGACAAATGAATGTCTACATTAGCTACGTCTCATCAATAGCTCAGGATGATTCTTTGTTAGGCAAGAAATATAGTGTGAATCATGCGTGGGAAATGGTATGGCGCATGAGAAGTATATTCGTTATAAAATTTTCATATTTGCATATAATATCTATATTTTCGTATTAGATATGCAATTGTGATGCAAGATCCTATATTGAATTACATGTGCATAGCTAATAATACGTCATTCATTCGTCATGATTACATTCTTGAACAACGGTATAGCTGGTTTGCTCAAAACTCAAGCTAAATTAATTTATGTAAAATTGTTTTGAAGTCGGTTTAGTTAATTGTTCAGTGAATTTATTTGTTGCTTATTTTTTATTAATAAAAAATATAAAATAAACAGGACCCGGTCTGAAGATATCCCTCTTATTTCTTATTTCTTATTTTATTGCAATTTATTATAACGCTTCCATCAAGTTTAAAAGAGCATGTTATGTTAACGCACCACATTCTTACTAGATCGTGAAGGCTTTCTTTTGTACCTAAGAAACTTGAAGAAGTGATAAGAATCTTGGGTTGGCGTGTGTGTATACTACACTCATAACTTCAACTCAACTACAATGCATATTATATTTTTGTGTTAAGGCAGCTTGCACTTTTGTGTTTCTTTTGAGTTTCATAGATATTCGTAACAACAATTGACTTCTAGTATAATTCTTGTTAACGACGCTGCAGTATTCATCCCATCATTTCATTCTAGCAATCATGTTTAGCATGGAGTATTTTTATGGGTGTGCATCTGCACTTAATTAATTTCACCGACCGAATTTATTTTTGTTTTTACTCGCTTTGACATGCTCATATTTATTCAGTAAGGGAAAAGATTGCATTTCTGATTGTAAGCTTTGGCCAGTTTCACATAATTAATATCTATGCTAAGAAAAATTAAAAATGCATTTCCATTGCAATTATAGGTATTATATTATATTACAATATTACTTCATACTTTCTGTAAGATGAAAAACATGATATGAGTGATAAAACAACCACCAATAGGAAACTATCCAATTTTTTCCTGAATAAATTCAACTCAATAATATCTGTAGTTGATGTTGCACTCATTTTTTAAAGAGTCCTCGAAAGGAGCACTGAAACCAACCGAAGTCTCTGCATTTTTAGTTTTTAACATAAATTTATTCAATCATATTTTAGAGCGCGTATCACTATTATTTTTTTTCTGTGTTTCAATACAAAATGGATGTTGAAATCTCAAGGGATTTTGACGGACTGGTTGAATTAAAATGTATCATTAAAGGTATACATGATTACAAGGGATTAAAAATTATTAAAGAATTATTTCAACCATATTTCAACATAATTCAGAGTTTCTAAATGAGAGAGAAGGCACTTGGAAAGTACGGGAGTACATCTCATCCATCGCAGAAGATGATGCTTTATTGCTTATCTTTCTGAAGGGAAGGAAATATAGAGTGATGCATGCGTGGGAAACGGTATATAAAATATATTGTAAAGAAAGAGATTTCCAGTAATTATTTTTTTGTGATATTTTATTTTCAATAATCTGAAGCTCAAGCGCAATGCTGAAGTCCGTTTCAATGTATATCCCGAAGTTTTTCCTGAGACCGTTCCAGAAGAATATTTTCAACTTCAAAGACAAGGCGTCCTTGGTTTACTAAAAGCTCGAGATCCTCTTGGACGCCGAATCATGTATTTCAACGCAGGTATATAAAAATAAAATTGAATAAATTCCTCAATTTGAAAAGGATTATTATTATTATTACTACAAAAACAGGAAAATGGGATCCAAGTGAAATAACATTTGACAAACTGACCTCTGTATATACTCACTACGCAGACAAACTACTGTGGGACGAAGATGTAGTAAGCAATGGAATAGTCCTAATTATGAACTGTGGTGGGATGGGAATGAAACATTTCAAAGAATACTCCCTACATAACATGTTGAGATGGGTGAAAGTATTTTATGTAAGTTTAATCTAAATTCCCACCAAACAATATATTTAACTTAATCAAAGAATTAAAAAAGCTGTTATATTATCTTAAAGCACGCATACCCTCTCAAAGCGAAAGGAGGTTACTACCTTAACATACCATTTTATTCTCAATACCTTTACAAGTTCATAAAACCTTTCCTACCAAAGAAACTCAAGGAACGGGTAAGAATATTGAAGTGTTCATGACTGTTTTATATAAATCATTTTGAAATTTATTGATAATTTTTGTAATTTCTTTTGGGTTAAAATGTAGCTCTTCCTTTTTACAAATGGTGAAAAGCTTGAAATTCTTCATAGAACCTTGCCACCATCTCTCCTTCCGAAACTTGTAGGAGGAATGAATGAAAATGATGATGCTTTTGAATATGACTTCTCCCCATTTGTAAAATAATCCACACTCAACACTATCAAAGATTACAAAAAATTGTAGATTGTATATAAAATAAGCTGGGAATAACAAATAAACAAAAGTAGCCTAAGATGGTTGGTTATTAGCCTAAAAAATTTATTGCATTATTGTAAACAATGTTGAAATAATCATCAATAACGGGGAATCATGTGCGTGGGAAACGGCGAGGGAAATAAATAAATTTCTGCTCAAAATCAGCAAGATTGTGATAATAATACAATGAAATATTTATATATGAATATAGCTTGAGCGCAAAGCTTAAGTCCGTTTTATTGATGAGTATACTAAATTTTTCTCTGATAAAAAATTGGAAAAATATATTTGAAAAAATTGAGATAATCTCGGAAGATGAGTTAGTTTTACGGAGATAATAGTTAAGAGCACAGGGAGTTTCGTAATTTGAAATGGTTTTTATGACTGCCGTTGGTACATAATAATGACCTTTGGAAGAATTTGGTGGTCAGTCTGCCAATTGATAGAAGCTGAGATACACCAAATATCCAACTTTCACTTTTTCTCAATCTTCAAATTTTTACTCAACTTTCAAAGATGGGTCCACTCCGTTGGGGAATTCTAAGCGCAGGAAAAATCGCTCAAGATTTTATCATAGGAACTTACGCCCTTCCAGCAGAAGAGCACCAGGTTGTTGCTGTCGCTGCAAGGAGTTTGGAAAGCGCCCAGAAGTTGGCAAATACTCACTCCATTCCAAAAGCTTATGGTTCTTATGAGGAGCTTGTCAAGGATCCTGCAGTTGGTAATTAAGCTAAAAATGCATGGACAAATCTGCTTCAGAATATTACATATTTCATTTGTATAACACCTTTTAATTTCCTTTAATTTTAGATGTAGTCTACGTTGGCTCCGTAAACCCTCAACATTTTCCATTGGTCAAGCTCTCGTTGAATAATGGAAAACATGTCCTTTGTGAAAAGCCTTTGGCCATGAATGTAAAGGAAACAAAGGAAATGTTGGAGTTGGCTAAAGCCAAGAATTTATTTTTGATGGAAGCCATCTGGACCCGTTTCTTCCCAGCGTTAACAGAGCTGAAAAAGAGGATTGATAGTGGAAGTTTGGGAGACATCCTTCAAGTTGTTGTCCAGCTTGGAGTTCTTAAGAGTGAAGTGGACAGGTTTAAGTAAGTATAAAAATAATATTTTTATTTTAATTATTCATATGATTGACTACTGGATTGAATAATCATTCACTAGGTTGAAGGAATTGGGAGGAGGAACCGCCATAAACATGGGCGTTTATGTTGTCCAGTTTGCTCAATTTGTTTTTGGCGAGAAACCCCTCAAGGTCGTCAGCGGTGGACACATGAATGAAAATGGAGTAGATGAAAGTAGCAGCACCACCCTCATTTTCTCCAATGGACGCACTGCCACGTTGCTCACCCACTCTAGGGTTGAGTTACCAAATGAGGCTGTTGTTTTTGGAACAAAGAAGACATTGAAGGTTTGCAAAATGTTAATAATTATTGAACAACAGTTTCTAAAATGTATATATTTATTACATATGAATTCAAATTCCTGTCTTTAGGTAAGAGCTCCATTCTGGTGTCCATCAGTGCTGGAGGAAGTTGGAGGAAAGGTTGACACGTTCCCTCTTCCACAAGCAAAAATGAAAACCAACTTTCTCAACAGTGTTGGACTCCACTATCAATGTCATGCAGTGCGAAAGGCGATTTTGAAAGGTAAAGTAAAATCCAAAACTCAAATAATTAAGGTATTCATTCGTGACAACGTAGATATAATTATATTAAATGTTTGTCTCATTCTCAGGCGAAATTGAGAGTCCCATCGTAAGCCACAAGGAATCCCTTATCATTGCCGAAATCATGGAATCCATTAGAAAGCAAATTGGAGTCGTCTATCCACAAGACTAATGCTGAAAGACTTTGGTATCACAAGCTTCGAATAAAGCATATTTATTTCATTCATGAGAATGTGCAAAGCAATATTATACGTAATATTCTGAAGAACAATCATAATCATGCTCATATTTGTATATACAAAACGGATGAAAATAAAATTCAAATGTTTTAAAACAGATTATAGATGCTAGTTTTGATGTTTTGATGAAGTCGTAGCCCAACGCATGGCATCTATTTTATGCATGTTTTAATTTATATGGATTTGAATTTCAAATTCTACAATAAAAACATAAAGCAGGATAGTTGAAAGTAGTATACTGTTTGCTCGTTCAAATCACAACTACAATCACATTTTCACATGGATAACCGGTTGTTACTTCATGAAATGATGCCTCAACATGATAAAAAGTGGTCCGACATGGTTTCTTGTGGTAGTCCAAAGTTCAATTCCTATCGTTCCGGTTTCCTTTGCATACATTCATTGAAATGTGAAGGGAAACAGTCTATTTTTAGGTTTTACATAACCTCCAAATGTCGATGAGGAATAGATACTATATAAATGTATTCTAGTACCATCTTGACATTCCCAGCGTGAGAATAACCGAAGAAAACTGACTGGTATTTCCACTCACTCAAAAATATAACATAATGATCATAATCTTTCTCCTAAAGGATAAAATGAAATGCCTAAAAAAACATTCACTTTTAAAACGCTCAAGGAGTTTCTTGCAACACTACCTAACGCTTCTCGCGTTTCTTCCCTTAGGCTTGACGACAGAGGTTATCGCTCATTGAAATGGAAACTGTAGCGATTAACGAGTGTGATGGAATAGCTGGAATGAGGAGCTTAATTAAAGGTTAGTGTTAGTTTCCAAAAAAAGTTATACAAAGATTTACTTCATCAATAAACTTTTTATTGGAAATTCAAGAGTTTCTCAATCGAGGGGAAGGCAGTCCTCAAGTGCGGGAGTTTCTTGCATCAGCGTTTGAAGATGATTTCCTCTTGTTAATCTACCTGAAGGGAAGAAAATATCGAGTGAAATATGCGTTTGAAACGGTACCCAACATGAAATCCCTGAATCTATTAAATTCTATAATTTTTATCCTATGTGAATTTTCTGATCAACTTATGATTAGCTCAAACGTAAAGCCGAGGTTCGCTTCGATGAGTATCCCGACTCTTTCCCGGACTCACCTCCAGAAGAATTTTACACCATCTTGAGGCATGGGATTATGGGAATATTAAAAGCTCGAGATAAGTTTGGACGACGAATTCTTTACTTTAATGCAGGTAGAGATTCATTGATTCATACACTTTTAAAAGGAAGATCTTCCTCTACGGGAGAATAAAACGAAGTTGTTTTAAATGTGTAGGGAAATGGGAGCCCAGTTTAATAACTCTGAATCAACTGACCACCGCAGGAACCTACTACGTGGAGAGATTACTTCGGGATAAAGACATGATGAACAATGGATTGGTGATGGTTCAAGATTGTGCTGGGATGGGAATCAAACAAGCAAAGGAATATTCCCTTCAGGCCATGTTGAGACAGATAAATATTTTTTGTGTAAGAAAAAAACCCCACATTTTAAAAAAAAAAGTTTAATTTAAAATGATCCAAAATTAACAAATTTATGCTTGTTTATCTATCTTTCTTAAAGTACGCCAGCCCCATAAAATTTAAAGGAGCTTACTACCTCAACGTGCCATTTTATGCTCCTTATCTTTTCAAGCTTATGAAACCTTTCTTATCCAAGAAACTTAAAGAACGGGTAATAAAAATAAAATACATTTCTATATTTCAATTTCCATTTTTTATTGTCATAAAATTTATAAAAACATTTATATTGGTCATTCATTTTAGCTTGTAATTTCATCAAGTGACCAGAAATTTAATTTACTTCACGAGGCGTTTCTTCTAGAAACGCTTCCCACGTTTCTCGGAGGGATTAATGAAAATGATGATGCTTTTGACTGGGATTTATTCCATCTTGTAAACTGAGAGACGAACGCATTTTACTGAGATTCCGCCGAGTATTGACTCCTGTATTTATGAAACTATGATTAATTCTCACATTCAGCAATGATTGTAAAACAGATTGCAAGTAAAAAACTTTTACCTGTTCTCATACAATAAAATAAAACACGTGTAGTTTTATTAGCAACATATTCGCACAAATAACCGGTTTCATTCATCATAATCATGAATGTGATTTCAATTCTTTTTCTTTTGTTCACCTAAAAAACATAGATAGCCATAGATTTATTTATTTATTGACAATTTTGATAACTTACCCGTACATAATACTGAGCTTGGAATAAATGAGAAGCATATAGTTTCATCCCAAAGTTTTTAAGTAATTCGCTCATTACATAAGCTAATTTTACACGGATTGCGAAACAGCAGCACCATTCGATATATCTTCATGCATATAACTTTATCAGGCATTGCCACCATAATTATGATTTCATAATTCTAAAATACACCTTTTCTTGGTCCGGGTGAAAAACTCCAAAGAAATTTACTAAATATGTCGAAATTTCATGCCCACATTTTAAAGCCTTATATATAACGCAACGCCTGTATAATAGTAAGTGACCCCATGATTGTATGAGAAAGTGATCCCATGAAACTTTTACACCTTTTTAAAAAAATTATAAACAAATTTAGTGGAAATTTCCACCTTAAAATTACACATCGTCACTTTACTTTTTTTGTTAAATTTCGTGGCATAATAACGTTTTATATGAAAAATCAACTGAGTAAATTCTTTTTAACAGCTTATTAAATTGCTATAATTACAGTTTCAGAGCTTTCTTGGCCATATCGGGCCTTCCTCGCTTACGCTTTTCACGAATTGGTATTGTTTTAGCCTCTGGAATGACAGAAAAGAAGTTTTCTATTTATTGCAATACCCAACACATGCCTATATAAATATTGTTTTTAATAACCGGAACAGGGGCAGGACGATTCCGTCTAGTCAAATTGTATGTTTATCGACTGACTTGCAGTATTTCACCTCACTACATTTGGTTAGCCCACTGAAATGACTCGGTTTGAATCGTGAGGTTCAACAATGGGGTTTTAAAACAATTGTTTATTACTAACTAAAATTAACACCTCCTAGTAACACCTTCCCAGCGTTTGGAATGATCGCTTCTGCTGTCTTTAATGTCAGGTAGCCTGATAGTTTCCTAAACATACAAAGGAAATTTCTATTAGGTATACAGTCCGTGACGTGATTTCCAACGATTGTATTTAGGCTCAAACGTTAAACTTTTAATCTCGGCTAGAAGGCTCTTATGACTTACATACGAGACTACTTTGTAACATGCCTTAACGCGGTGTTAGATAATACTTATCTACAACCTAACTGTATGCTTAATCACTGATAAGCCGAGGATCGATTATGACTAAAAACGACTTTATAAGATAAATAAACTGTTACAGGAGAACAATCGTGCGTACAGAGCCCTAGCGTTACAACCAAACTTGACCGAATACATTCTGTGCCAACAGAACGCAAGACTAAGCACACCTTCACATTATCAAATATTACTCTAATAATAACCCAGCACAAACTTCTCAGTGTCTATGTCCTTCAGCTTAGAGGTTCCGGTTGCTTTAATTAAGTAAGGTATTTTTTGTTCATCGACTCGGCCAGATAGTGTGTAATACTAACTTTTAAAAAAGTTAATTAACATAGTTTAATGACATTAAAAATTCGGTGATGCTCATTCACTTATGAATTTGAGAGTAGCATTAATGCACAGGCAGATGTTTATGGCAGTAATGAGTACCCAGTTACGTGTTGCAAGTGCTCTTTTTTGCTTTATGTATATTACTCAAAATTAAGTACATCTTTATGTTAAAATGTAGTCACTAGCATAAAATATATTTGATTCAATGTTTCTTTTAAAAAGTGTAATTTTCATTTGTTTGTGTGATGAAAATCCTGAGTAAGGTACAATTGTTTCATGGGATCAGTTTTTCATTGTGTGATGGGGTCACTTCCTATTATAGAGGTGTGCGATTAAATGTAAGCCTATTTTAAAGAGAAACAGTGAGCAGCTTCAAAGCTGATATAAAATTGGCACAAGCAACAGGTCTCCGCGTTCACCTTTCTCAAAATCGTCAATGCTACTAAAATTGATTTTATTTGACTGGGGAAGTATTGAATTTGTGCTCGAAATACTAGCCAACTGTTATAGTTAATATAATATGGAAGCAATACACACAATGGAGAAGGGGCTATCAGAAATGCGGTATTTAATTACAGGTAAAATTCATTCTAAAATATATAACAACATTTACAAATAAACTATATTTCAGTTCTTTAAAAAAAATTACTTTTCCAGAATTTCTCAATCGTGGAGAAGGCACTCCCCCCGTTCGAGAGTATATTTCATCAGTGATTGAAAATGACGATGTGCTGCTTATCTACCTAAAAGGAAGGAAATATAAGGGAAGGCACGCGTTTGAAACGGTAGCTCAAGAAATTATGCAGTAATAAATCAGTGGGTGAAACAAATCAAAATCCATTTTAATTATAGCTCATACGACAAGCAGAAGTCCGTTTCAATGAATATCCAGATGTATTTCCTGAAGTTGTTCCTGAATATGCATATTCTCTCCTAAAAGAAGGGAAGTTTGGTTTGTTAAAAGCTCGGGATAAACTTGGGCGTCGAATGTTTTTCTTTGATGGTGGGAGATGGGACCCCAAGGATATATCATTAGATCAATTATCAATGGTAGGGACGTGCTACTGTGACAAATTATTATGGGATGAGGATTTAATGAACAATGGATTAATAATGATCCAAAATTGTGGAGGAATGGGGATAAAACATGCAAAGGAATATACTTTACAAGCCATGTTAAAGCAGATGCGCGTATTTTATGTGAGCTTTGTGACTTAATAGTTTTATGAATAAGATTAAAAGATCGAAAATCTATTACAAGATGCCAAACTTAATATATGTAATATTGTATTGTTTAATTAACAGCTTACGTATCCCCTCAAAATTAAAGCATTCTACTACCTTAACGTCCCATCCTATGCAAGATATCTGTACACGATGATGAAACCTTTCTTACCAAAGAAACTCAAGGAGAGGGTAAGAAACGCAATGAGGGTGCAGTGCAAAAAAAATTTTAGATACAAAAAGGTTGATTTATTTATTTTTATTAAATAGCTTATCATTTCAACAACCAGCCAGAAATTTGAAGTTCTGCATGATGCCGTGTCATCAAAACTTCTTCCAAAAGCGCTTGGAGGATTTCTCGAAATTGAAGAAGCCTTCGACTTTGAAATTTTACATCCAAAAAAATGAGCTGCAAATATATTATATGATAAATGTCCATTATCTACCACTTCAAGAAAGTCTCCCCAAATATATTATGGGAATTTATGAAAATGATGATGCTTTTCGACTAGGATTTAATTCTTGTAGTAAAATGAGTGAGGACTGTATTAAGTAAAATTAATGGAGAGTTCGTTGGGAATTCACTCCTGCATTTATGCAACTGTGACCTATTCATAACGACTGTGAAAACTGATCGTAAATATACAACTTCCCATCTTCTCACACAGTATAGACACAATATTATTTTATTTCCAACATATTCGCACCAATAACTAGTTTCATTTATCAAGAACCGTCATCGTTGATTCCAATCAATTTTCTTTTCGTTCGCTTATAAAAGCCCAGAGAAAGACGTATGTTTCCGTGTGTTGTATTTTCTGACTAACGTTCTTAACAAAGAGTAAATAATAGGTATATGTAGCTTCTCAGTTTGATTTTTTGTCCAATGTTACAACTTATACCCGTTTTTATTGAGCTTGAAACGAATGAAGAATCTTGAACCATACATACAGCTCCAAACCATTTTATTCTCTCTAATTGACTTTTAAACGAAATTCACATATTAAACCGGTTTAACATCGATTACGAAATACATGTTTTCATGTCAAAATTTCAATCATATTTTTTCGCATCATATTGCAGCAGCATATGTAGATCCTTCCGCTTTCATCAAATTTTCGGGAGCAAGATATTATACTGTGACGTTACTAGCTTAATGACATTGTTTTCATCCTTCAGAAACATTTTCAGAAGAAAGAATGGCTTAGGGCCTTTCAGCATAATATGTTGATGCAAAATCAGCAATGGAGCTTGGCTCGGCTCAGCACTACGAAAAAGGCGAAAACATTCCCATGGAAACAGTTTTGGAAATTTGTTGTATTATTTCTAAATGTAAATAACAGTCGTATGCAATGTGAGTATCACCTGTAATTTGAAATGATAGTCACTGCTGACAATTTTGATGTTTCAAAACGTTTTTACTGTCAACTGTTGACTGTAAAAATTAAGTTGCTTGAAAGTTGCAAAGTAAGAGTCTGAAGGAGGGATGAAGATGTTCGGACTAATCGCCCGTCGGAAATTGGTGGTTTTCTTGCTGTTATGGACTGTTGCCTCGGATTTTGTGGCTGTTTCAGAGGGAAGGAAGGAAGTTTCAGGTTATTTATGTTGCTCTTCCCGTCTTCATCTTCATTTCAAAATGTGTTCTTAGTCAACTTTGTGTAAAATTAAAACTCATAAATATAATTGTTTCTCTTCACAGGAAACGAAGGGAGAATGAAGGCGTTTGCAGACGCGGTTGGGCTAAAAGATCAAGAAACATTATCAGGAAGTTGTGAGGAAACCGAGATTCGGACTACCGTGACTTTGCCTAGGAAGGAGTTGAGAAGAATGTTGAAGAGTCTTCCGGACAGTCATTGGCTAAAGGGTTTTGAGGCTTGCGAAGAAACGTTTAGACCTATAGAGAATGGACAAGGTGACTGAAGATGGGAATAAAAATTCATTTCATTTCATGCAAAATTATTTACAACAAAATCGGTTACAACAGGCTTGTAGCAAATTTAATAAGCTACAAAACTTAGGAAAGAGCAAAGAATTTGGACTAATGTTGACCTTTTGGCTTATCTTTTTCTTCAAGTGTTTCATGAGGTTCGCGCCGGAAGATGTAATTTATATATGATGGACTGACTTGTCCGATATGCTTTTGTGCTTATATGTAATGCAGAGTAATGGAGCATTGCTAGATCCATATATTTGTATATAATAAGATGTTGTTGCTTTATTGAAAGATGAAGAGTGAGTGAAGATGAAAATGATATTTGTCATTTTCATCAGAATCAAAAAGTTGCATGATCCACGCTGGACCCACATTTTACATACATAATTAACATGTACAAGATATAGGAAGGAACTGGTTAAAACACTTCCTCACGTCGATGCTGGTTGGGCTAATACACACACACATAAATGAATCTACATTCAAAGTTGCATACATACATATATCACTTCCTATATACAATCAACTAATGACACATATCATGTCAACTCTCCATCTACATAATATCTGTCCCATAAATTTGTCATCACTTCAACAAGTGAAGATTCCCTTTCATAATCTTTTATCCTCTTCAATCTGAACTTGCACATCCACAAAATTTTGCTTTAAAATATCAACATCAACACATACATATACATATTTTTTTGTATAAAAAATTTTCTTACTTATAAAATCAGTATCTTTCTTAACGTATATATTTTTCTTTCTTCTTCTGAACTTATTCCTTTCTGAACTAAATACATAAACTTGCTTTTCTCAAAAACTGTCTACGTGACTATGTACCTACATACCTACGAGACTTGTACTGTCATAACATAATAATAAAAATGAATGATAAAATGAATAATAATAAAATGAGCTGTACAAAGAAAATCTTTTTCTTAAAATCATATCTTGCATCTTAGAAGATATCATCGGCTACTGCTGGTGGAGTAGTGGATGACTGTTGCGTGACGTCACCACCCTTTCTTTCTTGTTGTCTCTTCTTGCAACGAAGAGCCATACATACCGCAATAATTCCAGCTAGTACGCCTGCTGCAAGTCCAACTGCTAACCATAACCATGAAAAATGCTGAGTATCATCCACAACGCGAGTCTTAACCAGGTTGGGTTTCAGCATAAGATCAGCCCAATCTACCTTGGGTTGTAAGTGATGGTTAGCCTTGATCGTCATCATAGGATCAAAAGTCACATTTTGTCTTGCATCTATGCGAGATGAAACAAAAAATTCCACATCATTAATTTTAAATTCAGTATGAATAGGCAAAAGAAAAGGATAGTCAGGACAAGCATCTTTCATGCCCGCAATAGAAACAAAGCTCTCTGGGCAATAAACATGTATGAAAGCCCCCTCGATCTTGGTTTGTATAAATTCTAATTCGTCATGTTGCTTTGTCTCCTTGCATATCCCTTCCGTGTAGTAGCGGCTTGATGACGGCAATGTTTGCCTGGGTTGGCAAGCTCCGTTCGGAAAGGCGATCAGGTCTCTTTGGTCTTCTTGTATATTCGTTCCATATACGCAGTCATTTTCCATTGCATATACCGCGTTCTTTATGCCATGAAACTCCATGCTGCATGTCTCTTTTTCCTTTCTCTTCATTAGTTTGAACGCGTCAGGTCGTAATAGGATGAGTTTGGAGTTGATAACGGGTGCATAAAAGTGCATATATACTTGTTTCTTATTGTGGGACATCGAGCAGTGCAGTGCTTGCGCATGTTCAATCGAGCAGTCTGGATAACATGGCAAGGTTATGTTGAGGTATTCCAGCAACGCTGCAGATACCTTCTTCTGTTCCCACATTCTGGTTGCATCTTTAATAATGAATGATCCGGCCACTAGCTTGCTAGTTATATGACTTATAAGGAAGTTTGTTGATATCATCTTTCCTTTGACTGCATTGTAATCTTTCTGATGCACTGCTAGTCGTTCTATGGTCTTGTTAAATTTTTCTTGTAGCTCAGCTACTGCTTCTTCTAAATAATCAAGTCGTTCTTCTGTGATTTTTGCTTGTTCCTGAAGCTCGCTTATTCTTCCATAATTGATAATTGATACGACTGCTCCGGCAACTCCTAGTCCGGCAATAATACATGATACCACAACAACTGCTACAATTATAAGCGGTAAAAATCGTTTTGTCCGTATAACGTGATGTTCATGATGTTTCCAGTCTGATACTGGGCACATGCGTTCCATTTCATTTATGAACATTTGCTCATAGTAGTGTTCACATTGCTTGATTGCATCATCCAAATGATCTTCATGCACAAAATCCGTTGTGATGTAGTCACATGGGCTGTTTAGGTTGAGTTGCAGCTTTACCTCTGCACTTCCTTGGGTGATGGGTATATCTGATTTACGCCAAATGACTGGTACAGTCGAGATAATTTTCTGTGAGCATATTAGTACAGGAATCAGTATCATCATCATCACAAATATCATGCCATGTGATGCTCTTGCAATCTTCTTGACTTTGCTCCGGCCTGAGCTTTCTGGCTTGGGTTCGTCAAGCCTTTCTTCTTCGCTTCTTCCTTCAGCAAGAGATGTGACGTCATCGGCGTCAGCATCCTCTTCCAAGCTGATAATCCCTAGATGCTTCTTCATGCCTGCATGCTTTGCACGATGAAGAGGCTTGGTTAGTATGTCTGCCAGCATGTTGTGGGTTGACACATGCTGTACAGACAGTATATCTTTTTGTATCTGTTCCCTTGTATAATGCGCATGAGTCTCAAAATGCTTTGAGCGTTTATGAAAAGCAGCATTCTTTGACAGCTGTATAGCAGACATGTTATCCACATATATGGGTGTTGGCTGCACTTGCACATGCCCTAACTCGGCAAGAAATCGTCTTAGCCACACCGCTTCTCTGGCTCCTGAGCTGAGGCTATAATACTCGCTCTCACAACTGCTTAAGGCGACGCAGTTTTGTTTGCTGCTGTTCCATGATATAAGCGAGTCTCCAAAGAAAAATGCCATGCCAGAAGTAGATTTTCTATCGGTCTTGTCTCCTGCAAAATCAGCATCTGTATATCCATACAGTTTCAGCTCTCGCTCATGCTTCGCTGGGAGAAGTAGGTAGTTCTCCGCCGTTCCTTTTAGGTATCGCAGGATTCCCTTCGCTGCTTGAAAATGCGTATGATCATAGCATGTCGAGAACTGGGATAGCTTCGCTACCGCAAATGATATATCCGGCCTTGTAACACGGGCGATAAAGAGTAGGCATCCAATGAGCTCTCTGTATCTTAATTTTATGTCTGGATTTTCAGACGGCATCAGGTTGAATCCTGGCTGCATGGGCACCGATAATGCATTGCAATCACCCATGTTGAAACGCTCCAACACGTCTCTAATCAGCTTGTGCTGTGATAGCCAGATTCCATATTGATCTCTGTAGATTTCCATTCCAACATAGGAAGATCCGTCCGTTATTGTCATCTTGAATTTCTCTTGTATTATCTTCAGCAACGCCTCTAATTTTTCTTGTGACATCGAGATTCCACAGCCATCGTCTACATACACACCGAGTGCTGTCTTATCCTCATGAATATAAACTGATTTATCACTGATGCTGGGTTTAAATCCAAGTCTTTGTAGGAAGTCTGCTAAGAATTTCCACCATAACGCTGAGGCTTGTACCAAGCCATATAATCCTTTGTTCAGCTTTAGAACAAGGATTTTTCCTTTGCAGTTGATCATTAATCCCTCTGGGATTTCCATATATATGATTTTGTCCACGGGTGCATTTAGGTATGCAGTGGTGAAATCAAATGTACTGACGTACATGTCATAAGCGGATGCTATACTCAATAACACACGAGTACTTTCGTATCTTGAGACTGATGCATATACTTCATCATAGTCGATTCCAGGTCTCTGTTGAAATCCGCGTGCAACGAGACGAGCCTTGAATTTTTCAATACTTCCATCCTGCTTCTGCTTTAGCTTGAACACCCATCTGTTTGTTATCACGTGAGCACCTACTGGCTTTTCAACCACAGTCCAAGTCTGATTTTCATGATGCGAATTTAGCTCTGCTTGAATGGCTCTTTTCCATTCCTCTGCATGTGGACTTTGGACTGCCTCTTTGTACGTTCGTGGCTCTTGAATACCACGAGCTGCAAGAGAAAAATCCACGAACCGTTGTGGTCTTCTCAATACGTCACGAGGGCGGAGCCTATCCATTTCTTCTCCTTCAGCTTGGGATTCATTCCTGTTGAATCTTGTTTCTTCTACATGAGTCATCTTGTGAGCGTCATGTTCTCCAAAAATAGATTCTACTGCATTTTCTTGGTTCTCGTTCACGCCATGATGCACGGTGAAGCTTTGACTTTGTCCAGTTATCTCATCAAATGTGCAGTTTCTTGCTCTCTCTATCATTTTATCATCTGCGTAATAGACTCTGTAGCTGTTGCTAGCTGCATCATAGCCGCATAAAATCCCTTTCTTGGCTTTGGGCTCCCACGTCTTCCTCTGTGTATCAGGAACATGTACATACACGGTGCTTCCATACACTTTTAGATGCGCCATATCAGGCTTCTTTTTCATTATGATTTCATATGGTGTTTTCTCTTTGTTCTGCTTATTCACCATTCTGTTTAGGAGATATACTGCGCATGCTGTAGCCTCGCCCCAAAACTTTTGTGGAAGTTTTGCATGAATCATCATGGTTCTGGCTAGATTCTTGCAAGTCTTGATTGCATTTTCGATAAATCCATTCTGCTGTGGATTTCTTGGAACTGATGTTCCATGGATGATTCCTCGTTTCTTGAAAAATGAGCGTAACGGCTCTCCAAGATACTCAGCTGCACAGTCAGATCGGGCAAATTGCACCTTATTTCCAGTTTGCTTCTCAATGAAATTGACATAATCTTCAATTAAGCCTGCTGCCTGGGATTTTTCCTTCATAAATCCCACATATTGGAATGATGATCCTTCATCCTTGATGAGTAGAAAATAATTTGATCCTCCAATGGATGCAACTGGCATTTTCCCTGCCGTATCAAAATGCATAATAACTCCAGGCTTTTCTGTGACTTTGTCAGGTTTGGATTGGTATGGCTTCTGCTCAGCTTTACCAAGCTGGCAACTCTCACACAGAAAATGGTGATTGTTCTCGGACAAATCTATGCCATTTACTGCTCCGTTTTTCACTGCTTCAACAATGTAGTCCCTGTTGATATGTCCGAAGCGACAATGCCAATCCTCCATTGTCTTCTTAATTTTCAAACTTAATGCCGCATGTTGTCCATTCTTCTTTCTGAATTCCATGACATACATTCCGTCAATCATTTTTGCCTGCGGCCCTCTAGTGCCATCAGGTTCATAGTAGACTGCAGCTTTATCATCTCTAATGATTTTGTAGCCTTTCTTGGCCATTTTTCCTTCAGAAAATAAATTGACTGAATCTTCAACATATAGCACGTCCTTGACTATGCATGGCTCCCAATTGCCATTAATAAAATATTCCAATTCAACAGTTCCATATCCCCATCCATTAACAAATTTGTTCCCGGGGACTACTAATTTCTTCGGGTTGTCCAGCTCCTTGTAGCTGATGAACAGTTCCCGTTGTGAGCACACATGCTCAGTTGATCCAGAATCCGAAAACCAGTATTCGGCCTGATCAATCTCATCAAACATCATGAATGATTTTGATGCATTGTCTGGGTTTGACTCTGTCTTTTCACATTTTGAATTCTCATTTGCATTTGCATTCCCAGAATCCCTGTTGAATTTTTGTTGAGGTGCAGATGGACAATCCCGCTTGAAATGCCCATTGCCACCACAGTTGAAGCATGACTTGACTTTGTCATTATTCTCATTTCTTGGATTTCCATTAAATCCTCCTCTTCCTCTGGACTGCCCACGGCCTTGTCCTCTGAATCCACCTCTGGATCCTCTGAATTGACCACGGAATCCACCTCGCGATTGCGATTGGTCATGCTGTTGTCCACCTTGATTTTGGTGGTAGCCTCTATTTCCTCTGAAACTAGAGCGCCCTCGAGATCCACGAGCAGAAAACGCTGCTGCTGGATTTGCTTCCTTTTCTTTTTCCTTATCCTCTGGCTTCTTCGGTTCCACAGCCAGTTTATTTAATTCCGAATTTAACTGCTCATTTCTTAGTCGAGCTAACAGATTTACCATAGTTTGGGAAGCTGGGTCAATTAGCCCCCATGCAGTTCTGAATGAACTGTTCCTCTCTGGGAGAGAGTACACAATTTTTGAAACAACCATCTCATCTGAGATGGCAACCCCCATGGTGTTTAGCGTTGATGCTAAAGATTCCAATTCATAGTAAATGTCAACTATGGTTTTTGTTTCTTCTGGTTTGTAGGAATAAAATTTCCCTAACACGGCTTGCTTATTTAAAGTTGATTGATCTGAATTACAATCTTTTAATTTTGTCCACATTTCGGCACTTGTGGTTAGTTTGGAGATGTGTTTTCGTTGTTTGGGGTTAATTGAACAACAAATAATGCTCTGTGTCCTAATGTCATCCTCGTTCCATTTGTCGATTTCTGCTTGATTAGTTATAAGCCCAGCAGAATCCTTCACTTCTTTAGGCAGCTTCCTTACTCCTGTTGCCATGCTGTAGAGTTTATTCGTCTGCAATATCAGTCGCACTTGCAGAGCCCAATCGTCGTAATTGTCATCGGACAATTTTTCGATGGTCACATTATCCAGAATCTTGACGGTCGTCATTGTAGATGCACGAAAAGCCAAGCAAAAAATTGGAAAAATAAAGTTTTTACCTTATTTTGTTGTAAGACTGGGTTGTCTTATGTTGCCCTGGTCAGATCTGGTCTAGTCTCCAGATGAGATGAAATATTCAGCGGCTTGAACTATTTCTGATTATTCACGGTTTCACAAAATTCTAATTGCTTATTGTTTATTTAATTATTTAATTATGTTCTGTATCTAATAGAAAATAGCTGTATCACAATGGCAGTGAGTTGATTCACCGCCTCCCACGATGGTGATTGCTACTTCAATAGACACGTTCACAAAAAAATTTGGTTCAAAATCCCCTTCTAATATGGGTACTATTTTAGTTTTTCACAGTTTGCAATATGTATCACAATAATGCATAAGGTTTTCTTGCCGCACGGTATGTTTCACTTTCTTGAAACTCCTACTTTTCTTTCTCTATATTTTTCTTTTTACCAGCTGTCAGCGTTGACTAGCTGGGACTCACTCTGTGCACAAAAACAGAAAAGGGGTAGCTTCTATCTCACTAAAAGTTTTGTCTCACAAGGACAATTTTTGTGTCACTAAAATGACCACTTTTTACCACACAAGGGCTTTCACTAGTCTTCCAAAGACTTTAGTCACAATTAGGAGATAAAAGTTTTTTACAATTCACAGTCAATGATCACAAACACTGAAAATTTGATTAGAAATCTCAGATTCTATTTCACCTTTTTTTTATTTTTCACTTTTTACTTTTTCACTTTTTCACACTTAATTTCCCCTTCCCCTCTGATACCATGTAATTTATATATGATGGACTGACTTGTCCGATATGCTTTTGTGCTTATATGTAATGCAGAGTAATGGAGCATTGCTAGATCCATATATTTGTATATAATAAGATGTTGTTGCTTTATTGAAAGATAAAGAGTGAGTGAAGATGAAAATGATATTTGTCATTTTCATCAGAATCAAAAAGTTGCATGATCCACGCTGGACCCACATTTTACATACATAATTAACATGTACAAGATATAGGAAGGAACTGGTTAAAACACTTCCTCACGTCGATGCTGGTTGGGCTAATACACACACACATAAATGAATCTACATTCAAAGTTGCATACATACATATATCACTTCCTATATACAATCAACTAATGACACATATCATGTCAACTCTCCATCTACATAATATCTGTCCCATAAATTTGTCATCACTTCAACAAGTGAAGATTCCCTTTCATAATCTTTTAGAAGACTTCGCAACTTCCGAAGACGTTTTCTTCCAGCGATTATGGAATTCTCGAAGTAGTTTGTGCTCCTCCGGTAGACTGCGATATTGGCTTTGACACAGTACCCAGAATTTATCTATGGGACGCAGATGGGGGGCGTGGGGTGAGTTCTCGTGTTTCTCCACCAAAGACACATTTTCTCGAAAAAATGTCAACACGTCCTTCTGATTATGAATCGAAGCCAAATCCGGTCAGAAGAACGCTTGGGTTATTGAATGTTGGTCCTGGGTGCAGGGAATCAGAATCACCTTGGGGGTCTGCTCCAAGTAAATTTTTGCGGCCAAGGTGCCCCGAGGTATGAAAGGCTTCGAAAATGTGCCAAATCGGTCCACCGCCTGCCAAGCTAGGTTTATCTTCGCAAATTTGGATAAAACTTTTACTTTTTGAGGTGTAGCAACAAGTTTAGGATCTGTACTATGAACATATTACCGAGCTGGAGTTTGGGAAGGATATCGCATGTAGTATTTTTCATCGTCGATACTGACAATTTTTCCAAGCAATTTTTTGTACAGCAATGGTGCAAGTTCCTTAAAGGGCTCCTTCTACAAACTGGTTTGTTTGAATTTGCTTCTCTTTGTCCTGCTACAAATCCCCAGTTTCCGAACTTTAATATGCTGCAAAGGTTTTTCCTTTATTTTTAATTTCTTGGCCGCTAGCCTGCCGGAAGTTGAGGGATGTCGCTGATACTGGTGTTTAACAGTCATTATCTACTTTGGCGTCATTATCTTAGGGGCATAACCACTCTGGACCTCAATTTTATGTCCATCGGATTCTCCGACCTTTTTTACCCATCGGTTGATAGTATCCCCTTTTAAATCCTCATTTTTGAAGAACAGTCATGTCTTCTTTTTTTCATATTTAAACTCTTTTTGGACTTCTGTGCAAAAGCGGGCGACAAGCTCCACACTTTCCGATTTTTTAAAGTGCACCCGAACTATTTCCGAAACTTAAAACCCACACACTTTGTTCAGAATAAAAAGCTCTATCAAACACAAATAAACGCAGCCTCAATGCGCACATCGGGTAGTCAGCATAAGCAACAGAAATTACATCTTCAGTCACCTTGTCCATTCTCTAGCTACATCAGAACAGCCTAAAAGAGCGGATTTGGAGGTTAAAAATTGGGAAGCGAAGTATTGGGAAGCAAAGTATTTGGAAGCGAAGAGTTTGGAAACAAAGAAATCGGAAGTTGGAAATTCAGAAGCAAAGTATCAGGCCGCAAAGTATTGGGCAGCGAAGGAATTGGAAGTTAAGCATTGGGAAGCAAAGTATATGCAAGAAAGAAAATTAGGAGACGTCCTATTTGTAATAATTGTAGCGTTGTGTCTCATAATCATTTTTGGTGCTCTTTACGTGAGCGATCCCAATCGCTTTAATCATTAGATTAGTTTTATTAGCTTACCTCTTCAATGGTTATATGAACAAAGCACTCGAAGGATAAAAATCTGAATAAATAAGTAAAAATAATTAAATGCGTCTAAACATAAAAAGATTAAACCTTCCTTACCAAAGAAACTCATTGCATTCACTTTAAGTTTTAGTTACAAAAAGTTTCATTTATTTATTTTTATTAAATAGACATCAATACTGCTCTGTTTCCAACATATTCACACAAACAACTAGTTTCATTTATCATGAGCCGTCATCATTGATTTCAATCCATTTTCTTTTCGTTCGCTTATAAAAGCCTACAGAAAGATGTATAAGTTTCCGTATGTTCTTACTATAACGCTCTTAACAAAGAGTAAGTAATAGGTACATGTAGCTTTTCATTGTGATTTTTTTGTCCAATATTACAACTTATACCCGTTTTATTGAGCGTGGAACGAATCTTGAAAGATATATACAGCTCCACACCATTTTGTAGTTTCTAATTGGATTTTAAAGGAAATTCGCATATTAAACCGGTTTTACATCGATTACGAAACACACAACCTGAATCGATCCCGATATGTTTTCATGTAAAATTTCAATCGTATTTTTTCGCATCATATTATACAATATAATCAGCCATTGCCACCACAATGACTTTAACGTCAATTTATTACACACGTGTTTACAGCGTATAATTATATATCTACGTTAAAGTTAAGTTGGAAAACAGCGTTTTTTCCTAGTCTGTCGTGAATGATGATGAGAAACTTAGAAGGAAGTCTAGCAAACATATCCAAATCTAATGTCCATCCTTTTAAGAAGAGAAAAAGATCAGTTTCAAAGTCAACATGAAGTAGGCACAAACAACCGTCCACAAACCTAAACTGTTTCAATAATTTCAATGGTAAAAATATAGTTAACCAGAATTTGATAATTTTATTTTACTAGTGAGTTATTGGTTTAGTTTTTGAAGTGTTGGTTCATATAATATGGAAGAAATAACTTCAATAGAGAAGGGACTAGCAGAAATGCGGGGTTTCATTACAGGTAAAACTATTTCCAAAGTAATATTCAACATGAAAACATGAAAATAATGTCGAACTTTGCACTGCAATTTTAGAATTTCTCAATCGTGGAGAAGGCACTCCCCCAGTTCGAGAGTATATTTCATCAATGATTGAAAATGACGATGTGCTGCGTATCTACCTAAATGGTAGAAAGTATAAAGCGAGACACGCGTTTGACACGGTAGATCAAGAAACTCAACAGTAATAAATCAGTCAGTGAAGCAAATCAAAATCTATTATAATTTTGGATTTTCAATTTTTACACAGCTCAAACGTAAAGCAGAAGTCCGTTTCAATGAATATCCAGATGCATTTCCTGAAGTTGTGCCTGAATACACATATTCTCTCCTAAAGGAAGGGACAACGGGCCTGTTAAAAGTTCGGGATAAATTTGGACGACGAATTTTTATCTTCAATGGAGGGAAGTGGGACCCCAATGAAATTCCATTAGACAAATCAACAATGGCAGTAACCTACTATTTTGACAAACTACTTTGGGATGAGGATGTGATGAACAATGGACTAATAATTATTCAAAATTGTGACGGAATGGGGATGAAACATGCAAGGGAATACACTTTACAAGCCATGTTAAAGCAGATGCATTTATTTTATGTAAGTTGTGGTTTGTTACAATTGCAATCAGCATACGAATTTTCTATGTGATGTAAAATCTGTTTTAATATTTTATTTATTGATGGGTAGCATGCTTATCCCCTCCAAATTAAAGCATTCTACTACATAAACGTCCCATCCTATGCACGATATCTCTACACGATGATCAAACCATTCTTATCAAAGAAACTTAAGGAAAGGGTAAAGGACATTGAAGATGCATTCGCATCTCCCTAAAATTATTTTTCAATGCAACTTGAATTTTCAGTTACAAAACGTTTGATTCATTTTATTTTTATTAAATAGCTTATCATTTCAGCAACCAGCCAAAAATTTGAAGTTCTGCATGAGGCCATGTCTCCAAAATTTCTACCAAAATCGCTTGGAGGAGTTCTGGAAATAGAGGAAGCTTTCGATTTTGACATTTTTATGCCTACGAAATGAGTGACGTGTTCCAAGTTTCTCGAAGTGATTTGTGAAAATGATGATGCTTTAGAATGTTCATCTTGTAAAAGGAAACGGGAAAGTATTATAAGTAATAAATATTTATGAAGATTCCGCCGCTATTCACTCCTACATTTATGCAACCGTGTATAATTAACGTAGGGTAGCTAGTGAATGGGAACGTGAGAGTATCTGGGACTGCGTGGGTCCGCGTGTTCCTGACTTATTTCTTAATAACTGCTAAAGTACAGGTTAATTGACATGCTGAATCAACTGGTAGAATTATTATTAGTTTTTTAATTCAATGAGCATTTCCAAAACTAGTGAAGACGTCCAATTTAATTCATGTTTATATATTAAATATGGTGATATATATTCCTTGCGTGTTAAATAGCTTATAATTTCAACAAAATACATAATATATAATAAAAATATACACACTCTTCTACTTTCTGAAAGTCTCGCTAAATTTATTAGAGGAATTCATGAAAATGGTGATGTTTTCGACTCGGAATTAATTCTAGATGTATGTGGATCGTGTGAGGCGTAGTAATTAAAATTATGGAGATTTCTTTGGGAATTCTCTCCTGCATTCATATAATTCGTACCTATTTATTATTGTCTTCACATTCGACACTGACTGTAAAACTGAATCGTAACTAAACAATTTTCTTCTTATTATGTATTCGCACAAATAAGCAGTTTCATTAATCACAAATGTTATCGTTGATTTCAATCGTTCACCAATCTTAAAGCCCATAGAAAGTCGTATTGTTTCCGTATGTTTTTACTAACTTTTTAACAAAGAGTTTATATACATAGCTAAATATAGCTCTAGACTTGGTGTTTCTTTTTGTCCAGTTTTCATAACTTACCCGTTTTTATTGAGCATTGAATGAAACGTGTGTCCTATAGCTGCGGACATTTTCAGTCAATTTTATAGTGTTTTTAAGGAAATTCGCACATTAAACCGGTTACGCATCTATTGCGAAACCCGCAAACATGATTCAATATGTTTTTTTTCATGATTTCAATCGCATTTTTCGCATTGTGTTGTATCATAATCAGACATTGCCACTACCATAATTTGGATTTCGACAGGAATCGTACCCATATACTATTTACGTTAGAGTTAAATTAAGAAACAGCATTTTTTCATTAGATGGATCGGGTGAGAAACGTCGAAGGAAGTCTAGAAACCATGTCCAAATCTCATGCCTATGTTTGTAAGAAGATAAAAAGTTCAGTTTCAAAGTGGAAATGAAGTAGGCACTAACAACCAGCCACAAGCCTAAACTTTTTCAATAATTTCAATGGTACAAATACAGTTAACCAGAATATTATAATTTTATTTGACTAGTGGGATATTGATTGAGTTTTTTGGAGTGTTGGCTTATACAATATGGAAGCAATACCTTCAATAGAGAAGGGTCTAGCAGAAATGCGGGGTTTAATTACAGGTAAAATGATTTCCAAAGTAATATTCAACATGAAAACATGAAAATAATGTCGAACTTTGCACTGCAATTTTAGAATTTCTCAATCGTGGAGAAGGCACTCCCCCAGTTCGAGAGTATATTTCATCAGTGATTGAAAATGCGGCTGTTTTGCTTATCTACCTAAATGGAAGGAAGTACAAGGCGAGACACGCATTTGAAACGGTAGCTAGAATCAAGAAACCCAGCAGTAATAATAAATTGAGTTGCAAACCAAATGAAAATTTACTATATTTTTTATGTAGCTCAAACGTAAAGCAGAAGTCCGTTTCAATGAATATCCAGATGCATTTCCTGAGGTAGTACCGGATTTTACATACTCTCTTCTAAAGGAAGGGAAATTTGGTTTACTAAAAGCTCGGGATAACCTTGGACGACGACTATTTTTCCTGAATGGGGGAAAGTGGGACCCGAGTGAATTATCTTTGGATCAAATTTCCATGGCAGGAACCCACCATTTTGATAGACTACTTTGGGATGAAGATGTGATGAACAATGGGCTAATAATGATTCAGAATTGTGAAGGAATGGGGATGAAACATACAAAGGAATATACTTTACAAGCTATGTTGAAACAGCTGAACTTGTTTTATGTAAGCCTTCCACTTCTTTTTACCCATCCAAATCAACATGTATTAATTTTATGGATGAAGTCAAATTTATTTTAATACTTCATTTCATGGGTAGCTTGCTTATCCTCTCAAAATTAAAGCATTCTACTACATAAACGTCCCAACCTATGCACGATATCTGTACACGATGATGAAACCTTTCTTATCAAAGAAACTGAAGGAAAGGGTAAGAAACATTATGGATGCATTCACATTCTCTAAAATTATTTTTCAATGCAACTTGAATTTTTAGTTACAAAAAGTTTGATTTATTTATATTTATTAAATAGCTTATCATTTCAACTACCAGCCAGAAATTTCAAGTTCTGCACGAGGCCGTGTCTCCAAAATTCCTTCCAAAATCGCTTGGAGGAGTTCTGGAAGTAGAGGAAGCTTTCGATTTTGGCCCTTTTATGCCTATGAAATGAGTCATGTACTTTAGTTCCCAAGTTTCTCCAAGGGATTCATGAAAATGATGATGCTTTCGAATGGGAATTAATTCTTGCTGTAAAATGATGTAGATTTCTTTGTGGATTAATTCCTTAATTTATATGCAACTTTGACCTCTTTATTGTCTTCACATTAGGCACGAATTGTAAAACTGAATCGTAATTAAACAACTTTTATTTTTATTTCGCAATTGAAACACAACATATTTGCACAAGTAAGCTGTTTTATTTATCCCAAATATCATCATCGTTGATTTCAATCAGTATTCTCTTTGTTCGCCTATAAAAATCCATAGAAAGTCATTCATACTTTCCGTATGTGTTTACTAACGTTATTTACAAAGGGAAATAGCTAAATATAGCTCCTGAGTTGCCTTTTCTTTTTGTTCAATTTTATATTTTTAACAAAATTCGTACCTTAAACCGGTTTCCACATGAATTCCGAAAAGCAACAACATGGTTCGATTACCTACAAGGGTATTTTCAATTCTGATTTTCGCATCGTATTGTATCATTATCAGACATTGCCACCATGATCATGATTATCACTGCACCATCAATTCCCTCAATGCATCTATGCATAAATACATAAGAATTAAGTTGGGAAGCTGTTGTTTTCCTAAGTTGCATTGGGTGAGAAACCCCCAAGAAAGCTTAGCAAATGAAGTCAAAAACCAGATTTTCGAGAAGACGAGATAGGTCAGTTTCAAAGCCGACATGGAATAGTAACAATCAACAATTTAAAGCCTCCACTTTTTGCAATCATTTCAATGATAAAAACAAAGCAATAGTTAACTCAGCAATTTTATTTTATTTGACCATAAAGTGAAGTATTGATTAATTTTTTTATAAAAATTGAAAAACAAAGTTGAGTTAATGAATATGGAGTTAATGGATCCACATAGAGTGACCCTTCTCTGTGTGATGGCCTGAGTCTCAAATCGTAGTGAGTAGTACCTAGTTTAGTAGATGTTCTAGGGAGACAGGCAAAGTCACTGTGTGGGAGACCAATCCATTAAGTTGGCATTGAACACGGATGACTATAATCAGAAATTTTTTAATATGGAAACAATAACCACGATAGAGAAGGGACTAGCAGAAATGCGGTGTTTCATTACAGGTAAAATTATTCTTTCCAACAAAATTCACAAGTTCAATTTGTTCCAGTTTTTTGTAAACTAAAATGGAATCTTACACGTTTTACCCCAAAGAGTTTCTCAATCGCGGAGAAGGCACTCCCCCAGTTCGAGAGTATATCTCATCAGTGATTGAAAATGATGCTGTTTTGCTTATTTACCTTAAAGGAAGGAAATATAAGGCGATGCACGCTTTTCAAACGGTCAGCAGTTATAAATCAGCTTGTGAATAAAAAAATCCAAAATTATTTTAATG
Source organism: Orchesella flavescens (assembly GCA_964034955.1). Classification (NCBI taxonomy): domain Eukaryota; kingdom Metazoa; phylum Arthropoda; class Collembola; order Entomobryomorpha; family Orchesellidae; genus Orchesella; species Orchesella flavescens. The sequence continues at coordinate 30,090,177 of OZ035958.1, read as the reverse complement.
TTGGATTTTAACTTTTTATGTACTAGCTCAAACGCAAAGCAGAAGTTCGTTTCAATGAATATCCGGATGCATTTCCCGAGGTTGTACCAGATTTCACGTATTCTCTCATAAGAGAAGGGAAAATAGGGTTGTTAAAGGCTCCTGATAAACTTGGACGACGATTGTATTTTATTGATGGTGGAAAATGGGACCCGAGTGAGTTATCTTTGGATCAAATTTCCATGGCTGGAACCTACTACTTTGACAGACTACTTTGGGATGAGGATGTGATGAACAATGGGCTAATAATGATTCAAAATTGTGGTGGAATGGGGATGAAACATGCAAAGGAATATACTTTACAAGCTTTGTTGAAACAGTTGAACTTATTTTACGTAAGTCGCGGTTTGTTGCAATCAGTATAAATTATTTTTTTTGCATGAAATCAAATTTAATTTAATATTTTATTTCATGGATAGCATGCTTATCCCCTCAAAATTAAAGCATTTTACTACATAAACGTTCCATCTTATGCACGATATCTCTACACCATGATGAAACCATTCTTATCAAAGAAACTAAAAGAAAGGGTAAGAGACATTGAAGATGCTTTCAATTATATTATAATTCGGTAAGGTCATTTAAATTTCAGTTACAAAAAGTTTATTTATTTTTATTAAATAGCTTGTAATTTCAACAACCAGCCAGAAATTTCAAGTTCTGCATGAGGCCGTGTCACCAAAACTTCTTCCAAAGGTTCTTGGAGGAGTTCTGGAAATTGAGGAAGCTTTCGACTTGGATATTTTTCTGCCTACGAAATGAGTTGCATGACACTTACAATGATTTGTTAAATTTATAAAAAAAAACTAAATATGAAGGTAAATTAATAAAATTGAAAATATATAATATTGCTATTTAAATCAATCGGTTTCCAAAGCTTTTCCGAAATTCAGCTTTCTCATCTTTTGACCTCTCCATTTCCACTCCAATCTCACGAGATCTCCGATTATGGTGATGATGTTGATTGTGCCTCTCTTTGTTTCTCATTCTCACTGAAGGAGACAAATCATATCCGCCATAGCGAAGCAATAAAACTTTGAAGAAACAGTAAAATGTTACTATTATGTGTAAAACAAACGCCAGTGTTAATAATCCCAGCCATAATTCCACCGTAAAAACAGAAGAGTACACTGCTTTCTCTGGAATGGTAAAATTGGTAACTTTCTCTTTGGTAAAATTGAAAACGGGGAGAAGCCACGGCCAGTTATGATTTATATGGTGGCTTAAATTATCATGACCGTGACCAATAACATTGTTGCCATCATCTCCGACCTTTGAATAATTATGAAGCCAGAGAATTGGGAGTGTGAAATTAAAAAGTTGATCTGCTACCGAACTGGGGTGTTTCTCTCCAAAACATGGAAATGGTTTCGGCAACTTTTGATTATTGATGAATATTTCACACTCACAATCCAAGTTGATTTCAAGAGCTCCCAGTTTCTTAAATTTTATTTGCTTCCTTGCCTCAGTCCCACACTGGTAAGTCAAGTTTACAGCGTTTGTGACAACAATTTTCCTCTCACTGATTTGAGTAATAATGAGCTCATCACTAGAATAACATCTGAATGAGCAGAACTTCATCAATTCCATCGGCTCCAGATTTTGATGGATTCCAGCAACACACCGCAAAGATTGAACTGACTCCCTTGCAAATTGTGGAATCATACAAATTTGGTGTTCAAAAATAGAGCAATGTTTCAACATATGGTTTGCAATCAAAATGCTCCTGTTTTCAACTTCTGACGATGATGATGATGATGATGATGATGATGAAACAGCAAGATACGCAGCTTCTTGGGGATACAGCTCACAAACTTGATTATAAAACGCAAATTTTGGGTGAATAATCTCAAACAGTTTCCACTTTATTTCTTTCCGTCGCAGCGGAATATTTATGGTGATATGAGCTTTGGTTGGTGTAATGAGACAGTCGGCAATAGGAAGTTTGTAATATTTACTTATATGTTTTGAATCGATTGCAAGTGTATAATTGTATTTTGTGGAAAGGATGGAGTCAACGCTGGCCAGTTTATTTTGGAAGTATTCATACCCAATCAGGTTTCCAGGAATGTGTCCTGTTCTACAAGATTGGATAGCTTCTTCAATTATATCTGCGTGCAACTTTGTGGCGAGTAAATGAAGGGACCAAATCAAATCTCGCTTTTCTTCTGTTAATATTTCTGAAATGTTTTTCAATATTGTTTCCATTTCTTGGGTGTATGCGTGTGTAGATTCTTCCAAGTTTATGAGGAGCTGATGCTCTTGAATCATTGAGTCTCGAATCTGATATAAGACATTTTGAATTAAATTAAATTAAAAATTACGGCGTTAAAATTATTATACATTTTAAGTAGTACTTACAGAGTTGAAATGACTTGTCCAGTCATCATCACTCCCAAAAAGATTCCCAGTAAATTTACTGATTACTGGACGAAGAAGAAATCCTGCTAATAATGAGGTGGCTGCTATAACCGGTGTAGCTTGACGCTTTTTACGGTGATCACTAGATTGCTGGTTCTGGTTCCAATTTAGTTTCAACATTTGCAAGTCTTTCACAATGTGGTTGGAAGCTGCAACAAATTGTTTCTCCAAATTGCAGTAGCTGTCATTATCCTCAGTATTATTATTGATTTGCAGAGAGCAATCAGTGAATTGTTGGGGATATTTGTCGGGAAGTTTGGGTAGCTCTACGTGAAAAAATATTGGGATTGTAGCTTCATAACAGGAAACGTTTGGGATCTATCTCAGAAATAAACAGATGATTACAAAAAATATAAAATGATATAAAAAATAATTATTATAAAACAGTTTTTAACTACCTCGACAGTGTACAATGCCGGAACTGCTTTCACTTTAATTCCCGAACATTCAACGTTATTGCACAGGCTTGTAAGAATCATTAAGAGTCCAAACTGTATCCAGAACTTACTATAAAATAGTAACCCGTTCATATTGAATTGTGACCCTGAATTACTTCAATATCAATTGAATGTTGAAAAGCTTCGCAGAATTTGGAAAGTTCAAAACTGGAAGGACGTAAAAACCATATAATTCTAACCAACACAAGTTGAATTCTTGATATGTGGCGGAGGATATAGTCTAAATGATTCAATGGGACAGTTGATGAAATGGAATAATAAATTGCGACAAGAAAAATGAACGAATAGATAGGAAAACTAGGAAGCATAATATAATTTATACATAATGATCATGAGGTGACTTATCGTTATCTTAAACAAAGAAAACGTTCCATTGGATAACGTTTCCTTTGTCATTGCGGCATTATGAAAATATTTGGTTTATCGGTCACAGCTCACCTTTCCTCTTGTGATGATGTTTACTTAAAATATGAGTATTAGTTATAAAAACTGTGATGTGGAGTTGTTCTACTTCCGTATTATGTATTATTATAAGCAAAAAACAGGATATTAAAATGCGACATGAACATGAACTTTATCTGAGCAGGTTGATAACCGAATAATTACGTCATGCCATGCCAAACCAAACACTGGAGAGTGTGGAGAGGGAATACAATGTTAAATTATCCAATGTTATCCATAAGCCGCAGCACTCCACAACAGAGAAACGTATGTGTAGGTATCAACTATTTTTATATGAAGAATAAACAAAGTTTAATCAGTACAACGCAATCCCAAATTAAAATTGAGTGGAGTTTGTTGGGAGCTACATTTTTACCATAATATTTTGATGATGCAATGTTTACAATACATATTATTCATGATTGCAGTTGTATCTTAATTATCTACTACGTTGAAAAAGACGTATGTTTTTCCTACTAAATACCTATAGGGTTAAGAAAGGTGGAATCTTATGGGAGCTGGGAATCCCCTTTTCGTAGAACCCGAGCAACCGAGCGAGTGAGCGTGGGAACCAGCTACAAAAAATGAACTTTTGGGTATGGATTTTCATCCAGTTTTCTACATAAAAAAGATGAAGGAAAGTACATTTTTAAAATGCTCTTCAAAATTAAAACATACACATATTTTGCCCGTCTGTTTAAAATTTACGTAATAATTAAAATAATAAGTTAATTAATTTCGGGGGTTAATTCTTCATGGGATCCGTGTAGATCCGTGTATTTTGTGTGGCAATTGCGTGATAGTAAATTACGATTACGATTACGATTTGGAACAGAATGGAAGCAGATTCCAACACTACCACAAAAGAGCGTGATGGATTGGTTGAGATAAGATGGCTAATTACAGGTAAATATTATTATTCTATTTATGTAAGAGGTGGCGTGATCAAGTTATTCACATATTATTATGAAATTTTTAAAGAGTTTCTAAATAGTGGAGAAGGAACGCAAGAAGTAAGGGAGTACATTTCATCAGTCACTCAAGATGATTCGATATTGCTCATTTATCTGCAAGGGAGAAAATATCGGGTGAAGTACGCGTGGGAAACGGTACTTTGAAGTTAATTGGATTAAGATGAAAAAATAGTCCATCACTACACCACTCACCTTTAAACATATAATATAAAAATTATGATTTTAATTGTATTTAATCCAGCTAAAACGCAAGGCTGAAGTCCAGTTTAATGAGTATCCTGAAGTGTTTCAGAACACTTTCCCAGAATTCATTTACCCCTTGATCAAGAGTGGGATATTGGGGCTGTTAAACGCTAGAAATAAATTTGGACAACGAATGTTTTTCTTTGATGCTGGTAAAAACACCTAAAAATATTTTAAACGGAGTTTGTTCATTTCACGAGAAGAATTGGGACATCTGGTAAAATTGGATTTTGAAAACAACAAAACAACAATTTTAACACAGGAAAATGGGATCCTGATAAAGTCTCGCTGGAGCAATTAACCACTGCAGGTGCCTACTTTATGGATTTTGCACTTCAAGATGAGGATGTGATGAATAATGGACTTTTACTTATTCAAAATAATGCTGGAGTGGGTATTAAACACGCAAGGGAACACACATTACATGCCATGTTGCGATTAATCAACATATTTTTCGTAAGTTCCATATCACTCTAGCAAATCAAATCAATTTCTTTGAGCTTTCATAATTTTGGTTTGTTTTTCTTCTCCAAGTACGCTACCCCCATCCAACTTAAAGGATTCTACTACTTAAACAATCCATTGTATGCCCGATATATCTACAAACTCATGAAACCGTTTCTGCCCAAGAAATTTAAAGAAAGGGTAAGTTCTATTGCACAAGATCCGCTTAACTATTGCTCATGCACAAATAAAAAGGCCACGTCGCGTGCCGTCGCAATACTTTTAGGCACATTTAATTTATTTTTCTCATGCTTTACTAGCTTTTCATTTCAACAACTGGTCAGAAATTTGAGGTACTACATGAGCATATTTCTCCACATATACTTCCGAAATTTTTGGGAGGAATACAGGATAATGAGAATGCTTTCGACCTGGAAATCCTCAGCAAAATCAGCTCCTGAAATCTTGGGAACAAAGAACCAACATATTTTTTTTCCTTTTACACTTTTGGATGTTTTGATTCTCTACTTGATACAATTTGAGTAGACAGCAAAAATATTTTGTATGCTTTTGTATAATTCTTGGTGCATATTTTTTTATAGAAAAGTTAATATATTTGTGTGTGATGTCACAAATACAAAGTAAACGCTAATTCATGCTAAGGTAATAAAATAGCAGGAAACACAAAACTATCATACAATCAGAATTTTTATCGACACTCTTGCATCTTTGCTAAGCGTACGATTGCAGCTATAAAAAGTACGATGACATTTATAATACCAATTATTGCAGTTGTGCTGCTTGCTACTATCTCCCTATAAAAATATATGTCGTTACTTGCCACTACAGATATTAATATCAATATCAAGGGCATTATTTCAATATTGGTTTTACTATTGAAAGGGCATTTTAACTCCGACTACTAGGTTAAGCTCAGAGTTCAAACGTGGGATCGTGGGAAAATGGCAATGTGCATGATTTTACTGCCCGAATCGGAAATGAAGAAGGTGCATAAAATAATGCACAAGATAGATGGATTTTTAGTGTTGTAATGTAATATAAAAATGGGGAATTATGTGGTAGCCATTATGATCAAGCATACATGCTTCAATGGGTAAAATAAATGTAAGCTAAAACCATACCGGCATAACCACAAACAAGCGTGATCATCGACTGATTGGAAAGTTGGAGTAAAGATAAATAACGTATTTAATGTGGTATCACATCTCATATAAAATACTTTATACTCACCATATAAATCCAAGTTTCTAAATTAACTGGGTTTAGGTGGTTTAGGAGCTCATTTCTTCAATAATAATTTTTATGGGTGGCTATTGTTGCAAATCTGAACAAAGAGAATGAAATATAGATGAAGAAAGCATGCATGGGAATCTGCAAATCTCCCGAGTAATGCCAAGTTGACTGTCTACCACGACTACAATACTTCTGTTGTAAATAACTGATTGATAAATTATCCTACAAAACTGTGCAAAATATAGAGAAGTAAACTGATTTAAAACAGCATTATCAACCCATAAAATATTTAGGTAGGGTGAAATTTCAAAATGAAATGATTCATAAAGTTTGTTTTTAAATGCAGTAAATATTCTAGAACTACTTGTACTTGCATTTTTGCTTCATATTATTTTGTGTTTAACTTTCCTGGAAAAGTACGCTAACGCAATCACCAGCTTAAATATTACATCTCTGCTTTGTCTTCCAGCTCGTTAAACCATTTGAGCTCAAGACATTTAAGGAAAACATTTTCTTTGTTGCATAATATAATACGGCATGGTAATACTACCAGCATTCCAAGGTCATGCTCACGAGGTATTAAAGTTAAAATTGTAATATTACAAAACTCTTGCTTTTATTCAAGTGGTTTATCATATGCATGTATATATGCAAGTCCAGATCTTTTCTTAACTTAAAATCGGGAAATTATCTTTAAATTCAATATTTTATTAACTAAGAAAAATGATTACTGTAAATGTAAAAAACTCTCGATTATAAATTAAACGATATTTCGTTTCACCAGATAAAAATTGTTATTGAATTAAATTATGATTAAATATCGTCGCAATAAAATTTTACATGTGACGACAATCATTTTGATATTGACTATTGACCTTTGCATTCATTTTCATCCCAACTCACAAATTATTTCTCATATTATTCATAAACCGCGTGGTTGTACATCATCATCATCATTGCTTCCCTCTCATTACCATCCGTAATTTTATTTTACACTTTTTGTTTCTTTCTTTTGGTTTGTTTGCCATGCAATCAATAATAGCCCTCAGCTACACACATACAACTTCTTTCTTATCTCTCGTAATTCCTGATGCTCTGCTCTGTTGCATCTTTTAATTTTTTAAAATTCAAAAAAATGATGATGATTCTTTTGATTTCGTTTACAAAAGCCATTTTCGTTTTACATTTGTGTGAAGGGCAGAAAAATTGCTTTGTTTTTTGTATTCTTATCATCATCTTCTTATCACATCATATCACATTTAATATTTCATGTTCAAATTTCCTTAAACCCCTTTCTGATGTTTTTGAGCTATTAATTGCAACGAAACTACCTGTTGCAGGAGGAGGATAATGGCTCCTAATGACGTTCCATTACAGAATAGCGAAAATTACATAATTCGCTTAGAAATTGAAAGAATGTGAATGTGAATGCGAATGTGATGTGTTATAAGCAAAGCATAATATTATACAATAGAGTATTACTACTTGGCCGTGACCACAGTCAAATATGCAGAGAGGCTAAATGATAAGAACGAGAGGCTGCCTGATATGATGCTCATCTTGAATACAACAAGGAACAACACGTTATTTCATATCACATCACAACAGCAACAGCACCGAACCATGACTAAACTGTTGCTTCTGCTGCTGCTGCTGGCCAAAAATATTGTTGCTGCTGAAGAAGATGATGATGATGATGATCATGATTATTACGTGCTGATGACGCGATGTCAATCTCTCTGCTCTTTGTATATGAAATTGTAATCCCATGCTAAAAATCTTTTCTCTCCAATCTTCAGACTTGGTTTACAACCTTCTCGTGTGTACTTTACTAATGCTGATGTTTGATTCGCAGGAATTCATGGGGAGATCACTTATTCAATCCAGAAGTAAGATGAAGAAATCAGTAAGTGAGTATGTTATGTAGCTATGTAGCTACACTACGTGTTTTTTACGGAAAGATTTTTATTGCTCTTTGTACTGAACAAGTCGTGCTCCCTGCTGCTTCTTCAGATGAAAAATATTAGTAGGTATATAGTCTAGCTCAGCTCAGCTTTAGCTTGGCTTTGGTTTTTGTTAGGATATGTATTTGAATGGATGCTTCATAATTTGCATAATTGTATCTTGTCCGCACCTCCCTTCTTTGTCGTATTATTATTTCATATCATAGTAATTTCAGTTGTTCCCTAGACTGGACGAGATTGGATACAGTGTTAAAAACTTTCGTTGACGACGACATTGACTTTGAATAAATTTAAGTAAAAACTACGCAACTGTGTTTGCTCAACTCTTTAGTTTCCTAACAGCTGGAGTGGGTGAAACACCAAATATTATTAACAACACGAAACAAGATAATCAGTATTCCTTCGTGTTTAGCAACTTCTTTACTTGTTTCAATTATCTTTTTTGTCGGGGTTCGGTGACAACTTGGAAGTTTATCTTTCACATTAATTGACTTATCCACTTCAAATATGTGTTAAATTTTGAAGTACTAAAATAAAATTATTTGAGATTTCCCACAAAATAAAAACTGGGTTGTGCAAAGCCAACTTAAATTTTTGGTCAACTTGACATTTGACATAGTGATAGGTCATAGTATAACGAGAAGAGTTTGAGCTGGTCTCTCTCCTCTCGTTCATTCAATCTCACATACATTGATTTTGTAGCAAACTTTCTACATGTAACAACCTTTAGATAAAACCGGTATTAATATTACAAGGTTATTGTATTAACTTGTGAAGTGTAGGATTGGCTCGGCTTGCTTGCGTGGTATACTTATGCTTGTCCTCGTGTTTTTGTGTGAATTTTAAGTGGTGTGGCGTTGCGAGTTAATTCATTGACAAGAAGTAAAGTTCGTTAAAAACTGAATTGAAAAAAATGGGAAGTTTAGCGAAAGAAGATGATATTAAGACGAAAGAAACCGAGGGACTGAAGGAGATGCAATGTTTAAGCGACGGTAAGTTTCTTATTTTTTGTTTTAAAAATTAATACTTCAACCAGGTATCTTAATCTGTAATTTTGTGTGATGTAGAATATTTTAGCAAAGGAGCAGGAAGTAAATCTGTCCGAGACTACTTGTCAAAAGCTTGTGAAGATGAGGCTCTCCTTTTGCGCTACTTAAAGGGAAGGAAATATCGGCCAAAACATGCATGGGACACGGTACGTTGCATTTATACTCCAGTTTGCAGCAACAGGTTTCTGTTTGACATGAGAAATTTAATTAATTCATTTTTTTCAAATGCAGCTTCAACGGAATGCTGAAGTACGGTTCGACACGTATCCAGAAATATTCCCAACCAGTCTCCCGAAAAATGCACTTTGGCTAATTGAAAATTACGCCATTGGTTTTTTAAAAGCTCGGGACAGCAAAGGACGTCGAATTGGTTTTTTCAATGGAAGTGCGTATTGGTATTCCTATAATAAAATTAAAATGGTTCATCGCCCTTCTTAGAAATAATGAAACAACTTTTAATTTGCAGGTTTATGGGATCCAGAAAAATATTCTATGGAACTACTGACCATTGTCGCCAGCTACTACGCTGAATGTATACTTAAAGACAGTGACGCGATGGAGAATGGCATTGTCTTTATTCAAGAGTGCTCAAGCATGGGGATGAAACATGCCAAGTTGTACACCATTCCGTCCATGATGCGCCTCATAAATGTCTTCTGGGTTGGTGACCAGTTTTTAATGCATGACCAGTTTTTTTATACAATAGCTCACTTCTCACAATGGCTCCAGGCTATATTAATTTTTTGCATGCTTATTTATTTGCACATTTTTTCAGTATTCCTACCCACTCAAGTTGAAAGGAGTTTACTACGTTAATGTACCCGTTTTCCTCACCTTTGTGTATAGAATTGTAAAACCATTCTTCCCAAATAAATTGAAGGAAAGAGTAAGTCCATGCCAATAACTCATTATCAAGCCACTCACTTTTTAAAAATCATGAGTGAATTTACTTTTTTTCTATAATAATAATAATAATTTTTCCATTAATTTTTTAAAATAATTACACAGTTTCTCATGACGTCAACAAGTAAAAAGTTTGAGGCTCTCCATGAAAGATTGTCTCCAGACATTTTACCAAAGTGTTTAGGGGGCAAGTTGGAATATCACGATGCTGTTGACACCGAACTAACATCCTCAATATGGTGACGGAATATAATATAAGGGGAAGAAATCTATAATTAATTTAACTTAATATTTTCGCTTCGGCGGTGAAATTTTTTTTATTCAGAACCAGAATTTTAAATCCTGTTTTTGTTTATGATCGTAGACCACACAAACCATATTGTATAATTAATATGCACTCAAATTTTTATTAATGTGAAGAAAGTTTATAGTTCCTATTGCGCAGTATTTTTGAATGTCAAATATAGGAAAAATAGTATGTTTATGGGAAATATAATATAAATGTACATTTAATGATGATGCTCTCTTTGTAAACCTATGTACAAAATTGATGTTGTCTAAATATTGCTCTCTTGTGTTGTGATGTATAGTATAAGCCTGGTTTTGGTTTATAATTTTTATCTCGCGTGTGATATGGTATGATGTCTAGCTAGTGTCCTTGGAACGATAAAAATGAGTGACTTACCTGTCATGGGAAAGTTCCATAAACAAAAACTTGGAAAATAAAAAATTAGCACTCTACTCACAAATTTGTCTTACGTTAGAAACTTTTTTGTTAATTAAGCTACAAGGTTATACAATATTATCAAACGGAATAAAATCGAATTGAACACAGGTTAACGTTAACCACTACCTACTTGCGTAGGTAAATAATTAACCGTGTCCATTTTCCTCCTACCAATCCTGTCCAGTCATTAGTAATATATTTATAAGCGTCTTTACGATTTATGCTCAAAGTCAATTCTCCAGAACTCCAGTCCAGAAAATGTCTCACATAAAGAAATCCATTTTTTATTTGCTAACTGGTTAGTTCTCACATAAAATGGCTAATAATATTTCTGTTGTCATAATATAACACGTGAACATGTGCTTTTTCAACGCCTTTCGAGTTTTTTGCTCAATAAACTCATCATCTTTTTACTACACATGTTAAGTAGGTACGTACCAGTGTGTATAGCAGTAAATCTGATGAAATATGAAGCACCAATAGTATTCCCCCTTGCAACATGATCACCATGAGCAAATGTTAAGGGCAAGGGCGCTAATGATATTGTGATGTCATTCATTATCATTGCCATTCTACGCATGAGTAGTGAGGAGGAGTACGTTCACTCTTCATTCCTCATTTCACACGGTTTGATAGAAACTTGCGTATTTGCGTTACATAAGATAATATGCTAAATTGTTATTGCAATTGCTTATCCATACCTATAGTTGTATTAGTACAAATTAATAAATGGTTTTAGTATTATTTTGACGCCGTAATAATATGAACATTGAACATGAGGATGTTTATGTGTATGCAGGTAATAGCACTAATATTAAACAGATGATGACTAATATGTGGGAACTTCTATTCATTTATGCAGCAAAAAATTGCTAAATTTAAATACAAGAAACTTGAAAGACGTCTTCGTGTTTATTTTGATTATGTATAGGAATCATTCTGGTTAGATCATGTGAGCCTGTCCATGTCCACCTTGAGATGACTTTAGACAAAACAAATGCAGTTTAACATTTACTTCTTAGTTTTATAAGAGATAGAAGCCAAGAAGGAACAGGACACTTTTAGAGAGCTGGACGCAGGCATTTCATTATTGGTTGAGGAGTCACTATAAATACAATACAAGGATATTATGTTGAGCTGGAGTTTTTAGAAAGTTTATCTGTTTAAAAGTGAGACTCAAAATGTTAATTGTTTGTTCCCGAAAGTGAAAAAATAATTTTTGTTGATAGTTTTTCCTGAAACATTTATGTGAATACCAGTGATTTGTGAATCTAAGAAAATGGTTAATTCAGACCCAGAAAATGATGCGGAAAAGGGGTTGGTGGAGATGCGAAACTTATACGAAGGTAAAGCCTCCTCCTCTCATCAAAGCCCTTTTATTTGATATTTGTCCAAATGTGCAAGAAAACTTATTCATTCCACAGAATTTCGGAGGAAAAACGAGGGTAGTCAAGCCGTACAAGATTTTTTAGCAAAGGCATTTCAGGATGAGGATGAGGCGTTATTATTGCGATTTTTGAAAGGAAGGAAATTCAGACCACAATATGCTTGGGACACAGTTCGTACACACAAACTGATTCATGTTATCAATCAAAATAGTAATCTGTGAATTATTGAATTAATTTGAGTTGTAAAAATTATTTTGGATAGCTCCGACGTCACGCAGAAATACGTTGTGATACATATCCGGAACTGTACACCGACTCAATTCCGAAAAGCGCCCTTCACATGCGTGAAAACTTGGCATTTGGTTTCCTAAAACAACGTGACAGCCAAGGGAGAAGAATTGCTTATTTGAATACAGGTGAGTGGGACCCTGAAGCAGCGTCTTTAAACGACGTTATGGCAGCTTCCATTCCATCCTTTGAGCACCTACTTTTAGATGACGATGGGATGAATAATGGACTAGTATTTGTTCAAGAATGTTCTGCAATGACTATGAAACATGCGAGACACTACACACTACCCGCAATGTTGCGTGTCATTAATTTATATTGGGTAAGATTAAAACCCCAAAAAATTAATTGAAATTTCATGTAAAGCGAATCATAATAATCAAATTTTAAAATGGAGTTGCGTTTTAAAATTTTTCAAAACTAGTTTGCCTACCCAATCAAGTTGAAAGCGGTTTACTTCGTGAACTTCCCATATATTTTGACCTTCCTTTACAAAATTGTGAAGCCGTTCCTTCCAAAGAAACTTAAGGAAAGGGTACGTAAGGACTGGTTTATACCTGGACTAAAAGTCATTCAAAATTTGTGAGAGGCAATAAGTTTACATGTGCGTATTTACGTATTTGTTTGGATTTAGCTGTTATTAACCCCACCAAGCCGGAAGTTTGACGACCTCCATGAAGTTTTACCACCTGGCATACTTCCCAAGTGTCTTGGGGGTCACCTTGAACTTGAGGAAGCAGTGGATCCGGACTTCCTTGATGTTTGCAGCAGTTAAACAAATGTATGTGTAAAATATAGTTAAGGGATATGTGTTTTGTTTTGTTTTGTGATGTGTCATTCAACTTTGTGGTTGTCCTTTCATTTAATTTGATGCGAATACATTGTTATACGAGGTCGTCATGCTCATTTATTTTTTTGTATGCTAATAAAATATTGCGATTTACAGCAATAACTGTGGGAATTTCTTTTATTGAAAAGTGATTCTTCCAAGCCTCTTCATTGATCAATTTCCTCATCGTTTGATTTATTTTATTTTCATGCTTTAATTATGCACCATTAATATTTTATAATTAATAAATTTTACAGCCAAAGAAGCTGCTGGACATTGCTTTCTCCCATGAGATTTTTCAGGAATTTGATGTGACCTTCAACCTCCTCAATATGTTTCTACCCAGTATCAAATTGCGTTTTTCATTTGACCTTCATCATCACATCTTTTACATGAAATTTGAACCTTTCATGGCATGGAGCTTTGTTAGCATACAAATGATGGATTAATGAACTTTGGCATTATGAGGAAAAATGGTTTATAATTATTATCTTATATCTTATCACATCATTACATTTTACTTCAAATGACTTCACGTCCATTGATAAATGAATAGCAGAGAGGCGTAAAAATTGCTCTGATTTGACTATAGTCACGTTGCAACAAAATTATCGCACTCATAATACATCATAAGGAAAATGCTAAGGTATAACTACAGGTTTTTTATCCTTGAACTTGTGTGAGATAAATGTTATAAGTTGTGAGCAGAGCAAAAAGCAGAACACTACATGGACCGAACTTGATTTGAGCGGAATTCCGAATACCTTGTGTACCTTTTTAGCCCGCATATATTTTTTTGTGTTCAGCTACCTCAACCTCAGATTCATTTGGGAAGTCGTGAAAGCCTGACATACACACTAAAAAATTCTGTTACTCTGAATAATCTCCTTGGAAGAGGACCCAGTTACCCTCTGCTATCAAAATGGTTAAATTAACTCACGAAGATCTGGTAGAGGATGGGCTTCGAGAAATGAGACGATTTCACGAAGGTAAAACTTTGATTTTAGCCCAATATAATCTCAGATATTATTCAGCAAAAATTGGTTTTGTTTAGTCTCAATCCCGAACAATTATTCCACCAATATTTAAACTTGCATATTTTATTCTGAAGAATATCAAGATTCGGGAAAAGGAAGTGAAGCTGTTCGTACCTTCATAGCAAAATCATTCCAAGACGAACCTTTCCTATTGAGATATTTAATCGGAAGAAAATACAGAGCAAAACACGCTTGGGAAACCGTGAGTAAATTTACAGTTAATTTTTAATTTGCTCCAAATACAATATTGTGACATTGGAATAAATTTTGAGTGGGTATTGTGATACTTTACCAAAATAGATCCTGTCTTATGCAGAAGCAAGATTCGAAAAATATCCAGAAATATTTCCAGACACCCTCCCACCCAAACAATTGCTTTTCAATGATAACGAACCCATGTTTGGAGTTTTAAAAGAAAGAGACGACAAAGGAAGGCGGATTTGCTATTTTACAGCAGGTAGATAACTACTTGTAACAACTTTATGCCTTATGTTTTTCTTTGTAAACCTAAAGCATTTTTTAAATAGGTGCCTGGGATCCAAAAAGATGTACGCTGGAAGAGTTAGTCATAATTTGTAGACCAGTTGTTGAAGAATTAATTTTGGATGATGATTGCTTGAACAATGGAATAGTTTTTGTACATGACTGCGCAGGAATGGGAATGGTACATGCGAAGCAATACACGTTTCAGGCAATCCTAAGATTTCTCAACATTTATTGGGTAAATCATTCAATAATACATATAAATTCCCAACATCAATAAAAATGGGCATGAAATTCATCCAATTTTTTTTATTTGCATGAAACAGTACTCGTTTCCTCTGAAGGTGAAAGGAGTGTATATTATCAACGTTCCAAGTTTTCTCACTTATATTTATGCAATGATAAAACCCTTCGTACCAAAGAAACTTAAAGAACGGGTGGGTGGTGAAATGAAATTTTTACAACTTAATTTTTTATGTTAAATATTTGACATAACATTCAAATAATCGAATAATATTCTTTCTTCAATAGGTCCTATTATCCAGAAGCAACCAGAAGTTTTTAGAGCTCCATGAACGCTTGTCTCCTGATATATTACCACGTTCCCTCGGTGGAATTCTGGAAGCTAATGAATCAAATGATTCGCAATTCGTTTAATATTAAGTCAGTCATTCATTATCGCAAAGTTTCGTAATATAAATAAATGTCTTTTTCAGTATAATAACTTGGCTGTGTCGTGTCGATTAAAAATATAAACTTAGTTTTAAAGGTTATCTTGGTTTATGCTGCTCAAGTCATACAAAGTTTTGAATTCTGAGTTCAAAGTAATTTTGATATAGGTATATTATGCGTATGTAAGCAATAAATAAGTATTAGATAAGAAATACGACCAATAATTACTCTTACGAATCCATGTATAATATCAATTATCATTATCATAGTTTTACTGACCCTCACTACCACTTTGTACACACTCAACTTTTTTGCTCAAAAGCGGATCAAAGTGCTTTGATTAGAATTTCAACTTCAGCGTCGCATTTTTATGTAATAAAATATTCACAATGAAATATATGAATGGAAATATAAATATAAACTATATTAATTTAATTTTGAGTTGACTCCATCAATGTGGTTCAAGCATTTTATATACATTTAGCTTTATATCGGTAACTAACTCATCTGCTTAGTATTGATAAGGAAATACAAGGACAGGTTGACAGATATTGGGAGCTGTGAAAGCAAATGATCCTGAATTCCTTGTTAATTCAAACATATCATGCAGTACATGATGGCTTTCATTCTACATTCATTCTACAACTTCGTGCTCACAACTTGTTTTCCCGGCTCAAGAATTACTAGAAAAATGAAAATCTGATGATTAGGACATCTTACCAATTTTGAAAGATTGTTTTAAAACAAAGTTTCTGATAACCTGAAGCCACATGTCATCTTATCATCGAAGTGTTCATCATACGAAGATTGTTTTACATTTTTTTGTATGAATCATTCTGTTAATTCATGATTGCCTCTAAATTAATATTTTAGTAAAGGCCTTTTCCCATTTGAACAGAAATATATTTTTGAAAAATCAACAAAAAATTTGGAAAGTCCTTTTATTTCTGAAAATAGTAACTCTTTCTTGTTTTCATAAATCTACAAACAAAGTATTTTATTTGGTTTAGTTAGGTAATACAGCCTAGGCAGAGATCCATAAATAATTATATGTGCGTAGGCACCTTCATAACAAGCCAACGACCGACCAATAATCTTTGACACTATTCTCTGTGACTATGTTTCTCTGTTTTAATTACAATGTAGAAAATATGATACAAGTTTTAAAGGGTTTCTAAGGTGTCTGTCTGTTCCTAACCACGATTACACCCACAAAGTATGAAATTTTAAAAGTTGATAAATATTTAAAGTCTTAAATTGATGATTTTGAGATTAATAACCTTGCTTGTTAAATGGAATATTAGAGTTTAATCAACCGCTATAAAAACATGCTTTGAACTTGTACTTATTATCGTCTAGAATACCAAAAGGATCAGAAGATCAACGATCGACAACATAATCATCATGTTTTAGTTGAGTTTGTTTTTGTGTACTCTTTTAGATGTGTATCTGACTGAAGCTAAATAAATCCTTCTATTTCCAAGGTTTTATGTTATATTCATAGTTGTAGTCTTGAGTACTTGTAGTTTAAGTTAACATGTCTTTATCTAAAATAGCTCTAGTTATACCTTTAGTTATAGTTTTAGTTGTACTGTCCTGTCCAAAACTGGTAAAATTGCATCGAAAGCATACAGAAATGAATCACCCTGCAAATACCCAACCAAACTTTAGATTTTTGCAGGTTGTCAACATCCTGTCATCATGTTTTTCAGCATCACAATTTGTTGGCATACATATTTGCTGATAACAGAATGGTGCATACTGCATTTATTCTTTTCATCATGAATAAAGTTGCAACTTGCAGCTATCATTATTCTGATGCATCATCAAATTCACATCATTGCATATCTGGTCTACTCCAGTAATCATATACATATTATACTGATACGTTTGTTTGTGAATTTCACATTTTCGTCCAATTTTTTAATTTTTGCAAGAATTTCAGGGAGCTTATAAAATAACTTAAATTGCTACTAAAACGCTACGTTGAAATTCATGAAGACATAATCCTCAGTAAAAAGTTCAGGGATATCGCTACATAAAATACTCAATAACTTCAATTAATATGGGAAAGTCCAACCAAGAAACTCTCGTGGAAGATGGGCTTAGAGAAATGAAACAATTTCATGAAGGTACAATATATATACAGAAGACTAATTTTTTTATAGCTAAAAACCAAATTTGTGTCAAGTCCGCATTTTTTTCTTTGTAAAGATTATCAGGAAAAGGGGAAAGGAAGTGACAAAGTGCGCAACTTTTTGGAGAAAGCTTTCAAAGACGAAGCTTTATTAAAGCGGTACTTAATAGGAAGAAAATACAGACCAAAACACGCTTGGGAGACGGTAAATCAATATATGTGTATAGTTAATATTTAATTTGGATTTTAATTCATATTATTTAGCATCTTAACAAATAAATTTTGAGGGGGTAACTTGATACTTTACCAAAATAGATCCGGTCTTATGCAGAAGCAAGATTAGAAAAATATCCAGAAATATTTCCAGACATCCTTCCTCCAAAACAATTGCTTTTCAATGATAAAAACCCCATGTTTGCAGTTTTAAAAGAAAGGGACAGCAAAGGAAGACGAGTTTGCTATTTAACAGCGGGTAAAGTTGTGGTGTAATGTGATTGTTTTGGCCGTCCTAGCTCTACTAACTAGTAATGCTTATGTTTTCATTAAGCAGGTGCCTGGGATCCCAATAAATGCTCACTGGAGGATTTGGTCATAATCTGTGTGCCAATTGTTGAACAATTACTTTTGGATGATGATTGCATGAACAATGGACTAGTTTTTGTTCATGACTGTGCAGGAATGGGAATGGTACACGCTAAGCAATACACGTTTCGGGCAATCCTAAGATTTCTCAACATTTATTGGGTATGTATATAAGACAACATTACCATCTACCAGCCAAAATTTAAATGGCAACGAAATTACAAATTCATCATAATTTTTCTTTCCTGGAAATAGTACTCATTTCCCCTGAAATTGAAAGGAGTGTATATTACCAACGTTCCAAGCTTTCTCACTTATGTTTATGCAATGATGAAACCTTTCATACCTAAGAAACTTAAGGAACGGGTGGGTGAAATTATATTATGCAGCTTAATTTTGATATTAAGTACATCAATTACAATCGAATCATATTATTATCCTCTCTTTAATAGGTTCTTTTATCCAGAAGCAACCAGAAGTTTTTAGAGCTCCATGAACTCTTGTCACCTCATATATTACCACGTTCTCTGGGTGGAAATATGGAAGCAGATGAAGCAAATGATTCACAATTCCTTTAATTTTGAATCAGCCATTTATTATTATTATTGCAAATTTTCTTTACATGTGCATAAATATCCTTTTCAGTTTAATAACATTTCAGCAGAAATAAACATAATGTAAGCGTATTTCGCAGGTTGCTGACCTTCAAAACCATGATTTTTCATTTTATATAGTGATGAATCCTTGCGTCACATTTTTATCTAATAAAATGTACCAAAGAATAGATTAATTTTGAACGGACTTCATAAATGCGCTATGAAGTATCAATAACAAAAAAAGCACTGTTTATATACATTGAATTTTTAGCAATCGAGTTTGAATACGATAAGGTAGGATTAATTGATGCGCTTAGCCAGTTGAGTCTCATTTAGTTCAGATGGTCTTGGATCACATCAACATCTTGGGATATTTCCTCTACTACTAAGAACATCAGTCAAACTGATTCGAGAGGAAAGTTATTGCGGTGCAATAATAAGGAAAATTTTTACTAAATTCAAACTTTTTTTTGTATTACTGAACTTGAATGGTATTGACAGGCCCGTAACTACGGCGGAGCGCGGAGGAGCCGTCGCTCCAGGCCGGACCGAGGAGATATTTGAAAAGGCCGTACCGACGACGAGCGATTATAAAAAAACAAAGAACTATTCAAATGTTTCGTGTCTCGAAACCAATTTTGAAGAACATTTGAGTCAATTTTAATTGCACGATTTGGACGTTAGTTTAGAAAAATGTTTCTTGGCCGTAGGCAAGGAGCGTTCGTTTCCTTTTATAATTGCTGAAATTTACCTGAACTGAATTTATTACAAACTTGAATGTGTTTCATGTGTTATTAATTCAGTCAGTTTTGTGTTACAAAGCCTAAAATCAAACAAACTTAGAGTAAATGTGTTCTGGAAGAATGAGTTTATTAGATGCCACTCTCCGTAAGCTTTATATCCGTTATACGAAAAAAAACTTCTGCGTTTTCTGGAAACGTAATGGCAGTATTTTTAATTCAATGTATAGAAATGGATTCCGTATTTGAAATGCATAGATAGAGATGCCCCATTTAAAATTGCGTACGATATACTTGATGCTTGAAAACGGAAAGGTTATCATGAAATTTGACCCTGAAGATAACATCCGAGATAAGCGTGCATGGTACCGTTTATCTTCTCTTGTAATTAGCATTCGAATGATATCCTGCACGGTATCCTGAAAAAATGCGGAGGTATGACCTTTCTCCCCTAGGGGCAGGCCGACGTTAGTTGGATTCAAAGCTAAGTTAAAGCATATGCTGTAATGAGTCACGTAGCCCCACTATGGAACATTGAGTAATGTGGGATGTTTGTTGTGATGTTTTTTATGAACGTTTTGAGAACGTACTTATATTACGTTTGACCAACGTTTTTGATCCGCTAAATCGATTTGTCTCTGAAGTTGTTTTTTGCTTTTAAAAATTCAACTAGTTA
Organism: Orchesella flavescens; assembly: GCA_964034955.1. Classification (NCBI taxonomy): domain Eukaryota; kingdom Metazoa; phylum Arthropoda; class Collembola; order Entomobryomorpha; family Orchesellidae; genus Orchesella; species Orchesella flavescens. The sequence continues at coordinate 30,069,832 of OZ035958.1, read as the reverse complement.
ATGGTAACTGACCATACCACTGTTATCATCTATATTTTTCAAAACACAACTTCAGAGACAAATCGACTTAGCAGATCAAAAACGTTGGTCGAACGTAAAATAAGTACGTTCCCAAAACGTTCATAAAAAACATAACAACAAACATCCCACATTGCTCAATGTTCCATACTGGGGCTACGTGACTCATTACAGCATATGCTTTAACTTAGCTTTGAATCCAACTAACGTCGGCCTGCCTAGGGGTAACTCCGATTTGGCCCAAAATTGAGCTTGATTCATCATTTTTCTTAAGCTATCGATTGGTGAAAACAAAATTAAAAAAAGTCAAAGCGTTCTCGAGTTATGGTGTCCCCACACGGACCAACGAACAAACTGGAGAAAGCTATAAACTAGCAATAAATTGCTAGTTAATAAGGTTAAGTTACCTTTGGATTGAAGTTCGTACCCAAGTTTTCAATGGATCCTAGACTTCAAAAGGCCGTACCAACAACACCCCGCGCCAGGCCGTACGAAGTCACGTTACGGCTTTGGTGTTAATATTATGGCCAAAATTTTAGAACCCAGAACACTGTTAACTGCTGACAGTGACATAACTAGATTAAAAAAACAGAATAGATTCGTACTCGGAAAGTTTTTGGTGATCGTGAGTTTTATTTATTTTTAAGAGTATTCATATCCCTGAAGGTGAAAGGAGTTTATATTGTTAATGTGCCCAGTCTTCTTACCTACATATGCCATTATAAAATCATTTCTACCTCAAAATAAGTGAAGTAGCGGCTGTATAAAACAATATATTATATGGGTATTCCCATTCCTACTTCTTTCCAGTTTAATACTTGGTAGCGTGTAAGCAACTTCAATAAAAGCATTTACAAACTCATGGTTTCTGGTGTGCGAGCCATGCAAAGTTTAAAATTCTGACTAAACATTCAGGCCACAGGCGTATTTTTATCAGAACCTCTTCATACGCTTATCATCAAATCTCAAACATGCGTTATCAACTACTAAACATATCACCAAAACCTATTACAAATATGCGTATCAATTTTCAATGTAGCAGGTTGCTGACTGCTGACCTTCAAAGCCTTTTTGCATAATTTATACTGAGTAACCCTTGTATCAAACAAGGGTTCTTTGATTAGAGATTCAGCTTTAGCGTCGCAATTTTTATGTAATAAAATATTTACACTCAATTCTGCTATGAATTGCAATAAATATAAACTAAATCATTTTAATTTTGAGCTAGCTACACGAATGCAGTGGCAAAATAATAACAAGTGCGTTAGCGCTGCTTATAAAGACATTAGAATTTTGGGAAATTCAGTATGAATACGTCTAGCTAGGATCAATTGCATGCGTGTGAAAATTTTGATTTCTCAGAGTGCCAAGAAAATAACATTTAGGAAAATTATGTAATTTTGAATAATAGAAAGCAAAATAAGTTGGTATTTTATGCATGCGCCAAAAATCCTCATAGTTTCTCGGCATCCATTCAAAACCTCGGGTCATTGTTTTTATCTGCGATAAGTTTTGTAATGCTAATGATCGATTTAGTCGCCTTACGCTTAAATGGCCTTGGATTACATCATTATATCATATTACATGACTATATCATGTGTGATTCTTCCTTAACTGCTGAAAAAATTCTTATTATTGAAGGAAAATTATCGCACCCGAGTAATAAGGAAAATGTGTACTAAATTTAAGCTTTGTAGCCATAAATTTTAATGATATCTGAGAGCAACAGTATGAGCAGTAGTAGAACACAGAACACTTTTTGAACCGACAGTGTAATCAGCTCATGCTGATCTTCCCGAAAATATTTTGTTTTTTACCCAATTTATTTACAAAAAAAATTGTGAGCATAATATTTGAGTCGTTGAAACATTAAGGGGATATAATAAATTATGTAAGAAATGGCCAAGTTAAATCAAGAAAATTTGGAAGAGGTGGTGAAGGATGGCGTTAAAGAAATGAGACGATTTCATCAAGGTAAAACCAATTAAAAATTATCTTTCGTTTCCAACTGGAAAAGAGTTCCGTAAAACTGATGAGAAAATGCTAACTTTTATTACTACAAAGAATATCAGGATAAGGGAAAAGGGAGCGCAGCTGTCCGAGACGTTTTAGAAAAGGCCTTCAACGATGAAGTGATACTTAAACGATATTTAATTGGGAGAAAATACAGGCCGAAATATGCTTGGGAAACGGTGAGTAAAATTTTATCACTGATAATATACACTAGAAAGCCAGTGATCGGGCATTAAAAATTTTAATTGGTGGTTTGGTGCAATCCATTCTTATATTAGATTCGATCTTGTGCGGAGGCAAGGTTAGAAAAATATCCAGAACTATTCCCAGCTACACTTCCACCTAAAGAATTGCTTTTTTGTGAGAATAAACCTGTTTTGGCAGTTCTAAAAGAAAGGGACAGCAAGGGAAGGCGGATTTGCTATTTAAAAGCAGGTAAACGGCTTGTCCTCTTTCTATTTCAATTGAGAAAATATCTATCAAAACTTTTTTGTAGGTTCTTGGGATCCCAATAAAGGCTCATTAGAGGAGTTGATCATTCTCGGCGTTCCAGTTGCAGAAAAATTGTTTCTTGATGATGATTGTTTAAGCAATGGAGTAATTTTTGTGCATGACTGCTCAGGAGTAGGATTGAGCCATGCCAAGCAATATGCGCCTGGCCCAATACTTAAATTCCTCAACATATATTGGGTGCAGCAATCAGGAAAATATTAACAAATATTTATATCAGAAATAAGTTCGGGATAATTTTTATTGAACAAAATTTTTTGTTCTTTCATGCAGTACTCATATCCTCTGAAGGTGAAAGGAGTGTATATTGTAAATGTGCCCAGTTTTCTTACCTACATGTATGCCATTTTGAGACCTTTCCTGCCTAAAAAGTTGAAGGACCGCGTAAGTAATATAATGATATAGTTATCCACCTTGTTTTTTTCTTCATTTATGTTTATACTGGAGTTTATTAATCTCAAATGTTATTTCCGCCCCAATTAGATTATATTTTCCAAAACGAATCGGAAGTACGAAGAGCTACATGAACGCTTATCTCAAGATATTTTACCTCACTGTCTTGGTGGAAATGTTGAAGATGTCGAGGCTAATGATTCGCAATTCCTTTAACTTAAACGCCGGAAATATTCGTTTTTGTACATAATATTTTTTGATGTAGCAAATCATGCACAAAGTTTTTGCATCCGCTCATTTACATGTAATAAAAAGTTTGTTTATATGTACATACATATTTACATGACTTCCTGGGTTTTTTCGTCAACATTTTACTGAGCCATGATCACCATGATATGATTAGAGCCTCCTCACTTTTCACTGAATCTCAATTATGCCATATCTATCTAACAAGCTCACATATATTCATACCCATAAGCATTTTGTATAAAAAATATCAGACGGTCATCTGTATTCGCATCCATATGTCCGAGAAAACTAAATTAATCATTATAAGGAAAATTGGTTTTATCATTAATTTTTTATCCCAGTTTGCTGACCTTCGCAAAAGAATTCCAGATAGTAGATTCTTGTTTCAAACAAACTTGCTTTGATTAGAGTTACAACGTAAATCTTGTAAATTAACTGATCCCATGCAATGTAAAAACGGAGCTGAGCAATTACTTATGATATGATGATGACACTTTAACCTTGAACTGACTATTTATGAGATACTTTTTGCACTGCTTTATTTATATTTTCTGAGCACTCGACAACTCGTCCAGTTTGGCATTGGCATTGAGAGTGTTCAAGTTCACGGACGGCTTCGGCTTGAGTGAGTGATCGTTCCTTTCCAAAGCCGTATGGAAAAGTCACTCAATTTATAAAATTTTCAAAATGGTCAAGTTAAATCAAGAATCATTGGTGGAGGACGGGCTGAAGAAAATGAGACAATTTCATCAAGAATATCAGGATGATGGAAAAGGCAGTGAAGCTGTTTGCGAGTTTTTGGCAAGAGCCTTTAAAGATGAAGCACTACTAAAAAGATATTTAATAGGAAGAAAATACAGGCCTCAACATGCTTTTGACACGGTAAGAGGAATTATTACAAGATTCAATTAAATAATCAAGAAAAATGAAGGCTAAATTTTACCGGACAATTCATTCATAGCTAAAATCTTACGCTGAGGCTCGACTTGAAAAATACCCGGAAATATTTCCAGCCATTCCTCCACCCAAAGATCTTCTTTACAATGGGAATAACCCTGTGTTTGCAGTACTCAAGGGGAGGGACAGCCAGGGAAGAAGGATTTGTTATTTCGAAGCTGGTAATTGATTATTTCCCCCTCAATTTTTACATGCTAAACTTCATGCTCTAATAATCAATAATTTTTTTATGATTAGCTGCATGGGATCCTAATAAATGCACTCTGGATGATTTGATCATCCTCTGTGTGCCAATTGTTGAAAAATTACTTCATGATGAAGATTGTTTGAACAATGGTTTAATTTTCATACAAGAAACCTCCGGAGTAGGAATTACCTATGTGAAGCATTATACGTTGGGAACTCTTCTTCGCTTCTTCAACATTTATTGGGTGCGTGCCTTCTTTAAAATCAATACAAATTATAAATAAAAGTGACAAAAATTTCATTATATTTTTACTTTCTTTTGAAACAGTACTCATTTCCACTGAAGGTGAAAGGAGCTTACGGTGTGAATGTACCCAGCTTTTTCAACCTAGTCCATACAATGATTCGACCCCTTCTGCCAAAGAAATTTAAGGAACGGGTAGGTTATGAGATGATTAAAATCATACAGCTTTCATATTCATTAAATACATTGATTGACAGTTAATTAAATAATGGTTTCCTTCTTTAGCTTTTAATAACGGGAAGAAATCGCAAGTTTAAAGATCTCCATGAACGAATATCGCCTGACATATTACCCAAATGTCTGGGTGGAAATTTAAAACCGGAGGAAGCAAATGATCCGGAATATCTTTAAGTTATAACACTCAACCTGCAATAGACTTTTTTTTATAATATTCATTTTAATAAATTCAGCGTTTCGAATGAATAGAAAAATAGCATTTTTTGAACTCTTAAATATCCAATAGTAGAAAGGGGTAATTGAAGTATTGATATTGATAAGTAGACGATAAAGGAAGGAGACAACATAAAAAGCCCTATAAATAAAAACAGTACATGCTTAAACGGTTTTAAACGATTGTCCTTTTAAACTTCATTTTTACTCGAAACTGCAAGGTTGAAGTTGAAACCCTCTATAATATTATGAGCACTGATATGCTGTAATACTGCCACATTTTCTTGTACGAAGTTAGTCTAATTTTTTTTAAATTTTGAGTCGTAAAATTATTTGCTGTTGCATTTTGCACTTATCTGGGTTGTATGTATAATTTTTATGGTACCAATAAATTATTACGTTTGTATGTTGATGTACAATATATCATTCTGTTAATTCACGAGAGCTTCCTTGTTTCTCGTAAAATATCCAACAAAGTGTTATCTATGTTTGTATGTATGTATGTATGTATATAGCAAGTCAATGACCGACCAACAATCTTTGACACTCATTTTTTATCGTGTAATGTAGAAGATGGCAAAAAGCAAGCTGTTACGGATTTTGAGGTGTCTGTTACCAATTTTTTGAACATGCCTTCCAAGAGGAAGCTTTACTAAAATAGTACTTAATAGGAAGAAAATTCAGAACGAAATATGCATGTAATGCCTACCAGCTCACAATCTGAATCTCCCCACATACCAAAATATCCTCGCATATCATATGCAAATCCACATGATGCCAAATATTGCATAAGCAATCTCTTGTGGTAATTTCCAGTATAACTCAGGTTCTCAAGTCGTGAAAGATTGTATTTAAAAAATGAACTTTGTGTTAACATATCTAACTGCAATGTTGAATGAAACCATCCATAATAATTATGAGCGCTTGCATGTCTCCTACTATACGCCACACTGCCACAGTTTCTCAGCAGTGGATAAGATGAAGGAAAAGCAGTTGGTCCACATTTCCTAATGTTAAGTTCCAGTCATCTGTAAATGCACTTGTTGATGTTGTAGTTGTACATATTATGTATGTGATATTTTTAATACGATGTAATTCCACGTTTTAATATAATGGATAATTTTTTTCTTTCATTCATAGCCTAACGCATGATGAAAGGTTTCGCATTTTCTATAAAGCCTCAACCTCAACCAACCAAGTGTTATCTTTGGCTCAAAGCTGAATCTATCTAATGTATATTTTATTGAGTGGTCAATGACCGACCAATATAATATAATCTTTGGCACTACCTAATTCATGCGTTTTTTCTCAGTTATGTTATGAACACAATTACACTACTGATGTGAACCTCTGCTTGTTGTTGTGCTTATACGCATTGTAACTTGCGAGCATGCTGACTATTGATAGTCGTGCTTAGACTGGGATGAAGTATAGTATATACATTATATTGACTTGTATTGATATTTGTATTGTATAATATTTTTGCACGCATAAACGTGTAACAAATATTATTTGATGCTTGACATAATATTAATCAAATCACACTCTCGGACATACACGGACATCATTGATTATGACATACCCCATTCAATTGGATTTGTTGATAGGATTGTTTGTGAAACTGATATTTTTTACACAATTTTTGCTTTTTATTTCGACAATATTAGGTAGCTGATAAACAACTTAAAGTGTCAGTAACTCGTCCTCTTGAAAGTGAACACGAAATATAATTCTCACACTTCGGACTAAACTTGAGGTTTTTTCGCTGCAAAAAAATATCGTAACTAAAATGGGAAAGTTGAATCAAGAAAACCTAGTGGAGGATGGGCTAACAGAAATGAAAAAATATCATGAAGGTATGAGAAACACATATTTTTTATGTGAAAAACAAACCTTTAACTAAAAAACCCTCTGGTAAAGAATATCAGGACAAAGGAAAAGGAAGTGAGACTATACGAAACTTTTTGGAAAATGCCTTTAAAGATGAGGCTTTACTAAAACGATATTTAATTGGGAGAAAATACAGACCTAAACATGCTTGGGAAAGTGTAAGTTATCAAGAGAATCATATCAAATTAAGTAGCATAATTAATTTTTCAAGAAATAATAGATATTTGATTTTTTAACTGTGGGTTGGTTTTGGTCCATTTTTATATATAAAAGCTACGAAGGTATGGAGAAGTACGATTTGAAAAATACCCAGAAATGTTTCCAGCCACAATCCCATCCAAAAGTATCCTTTTTCGTGACAATCAACCAATTTTTGGAATATTAAAAGGAAGAGACAAGAAAGGATGTCGGATTGCTTTTTTTGAGTCCGGTAAATTTTTATACTTTTTATTTCAAGGAGAAGAAGCTTCTTACTTCTAAGGAAAATATATGTGAAATAGCATGGGATACTGAAAAATGCAATCTGGATGACCTTTTCATCCACTTTGTTCAAGCAGCCGAAAAAGCCGTTTTTGATGAAAATGTTTTGAATGATGGATTCATTTTCGTGCATGATTTCTCAAAACTAGGATTTGAACATGCAAAACATTACACATTGGGCTCTATGCTAAGATTGATGAATCTATTTTGGGTAGAAAAATGACAACATTTTGTATTTATCAGTGCCTTCGACTTTGACTACTTTGACTATATTTAAATTGACTACTTTTGGGTTTTTGATATTGAAACAGTTCGCATTTCCAATTAAGTTGAAGGGGGTATATTTTGCGAATCTTCCGAGTATTCTTACCTGCCTATACGCAATGATGAAACCTTTCATGCCAAAGAAATTTAAGGACAGGGTGAATAACATCATCAATTGAATATTTTCATAGCTTTCGAAAAATATTATCATTATTCTGTTGTATTCAGCAGATTATCTATTTTTATTTTTTAGTTGTTCGTAACCACATCAAGTCGAGGATTTCAAGACCTTCATGAGCGTGTTTCTCTTGACGTATTGCCAAAGTTTTTAGGTGGAAATTTGGAAACTGATGAAGCAACTGATTTTGATTTTATTGATTATTAAATTTTTATCACTGAGAATTTTTAACCTTGGTTAATACGGGTAATTAATAGGAAGAAGTACTTAATGTTTACAAATATTTCAATTTTATGTTGTAATAAAACCAGTCCGTGAGTAAAACACGGGTTGAGAATTACGCAATACTTTCTTGGTTTTGAGCTTATCGATTTTTCAGCATTATTGGACCGGCTCCTCTTCTGGAAAAATTTACGATTAAGTTTGTAGGCACACTTCCCTGTTCCTCATATTAAACATAAACTTGTTATTTATTAAAAGTGACTCAGAATTGTGCAAATGGCTGCAGTATATCCAAGTTAAATCTGTATCAATTGCAATTGAAAGCATTTTTTTTCAAGTTAGTAGTACAACATAAACATTCTGGTCAAGCCTGCATCATTTCTTCACGAGTGCTTCTTTATATAGGTATTTGCATGTCAACGACCGAATATCTTTGACATTGATGCAAAAATTGGGTGTTTGGATGGCTAAGGTGTCTGTCTGTCATGTCAGTCCGATCAAAATAAAAAATCAGCAGCAATAAATATATAAAATCAAAATTGTAATGAATAAAAACTAAAGTACTCCGTAAAATTGATATTAATCAATAATTGATTTATGTATTTCAACTAAATTAAAAGTTTAATGCCTTTGGGTAATGTACATACGTAACCAGATCTTATCAGATAGGAATATTTTCACAACAACAGTACATAATATTTTTTGAAAAGCAATTAATTTAAAAAAAATGTATTTCCACATTTGATTATGATGCATCATTCCAGAATAATTTTGACTAAAAGCTGTAGCAAGTTTTCAAAATCCTGCTGTCAAGTTTATTTGCTTAGTAGTACCTAATTAAAATACACATTATGACAGAACACTGCACTGAATGAATCAATAATGATAAATGAATGCAAGTCGTGATCACATCCTTCGTTATGTAGAGTCAATCTGCTTCGGTCTTATCAGACTTGCTCCACCTACATATTATATGATTATTTGTGAAGCAAATCGTTTCGGATTTTTTACTTCTACATAGAGAGTATGAAGTGAGTGAAAATCAAGTTGTGGACGCAGTAATTCAAATAATTCCGAGTAAAAATGACATGATATCTTCTCATGTAGTTTTAGAGTGGCTTTTGGAACCTAAAATTCATAAAAACTTTGAAAGCGGGGAAAATATTCAGGTATAGAAAATATAGAGATGGTTAAAGTCAGAACCAACGACAACCAGCTGGAGGATGGACTGCAAGAAATGAGGGAATTTTATCAAGGTAAAACTACTGAATATTGCGAATATTTTTCATAAATATTTTCAATTTAAAACCTAATATCTTCAAGTCAAGTTTTGAGTTCATTACTAAAATTAATAAATTAATTAATTGGAAAGAATTCCAGGAGAAAGGGAAAGGAAGTGCCGTTGTTCGCAGCTATTTGGAAACAGCTTTCAAAGATGAAGCTTTATTGAAAAGATTCTTAATAGGGAGAAAATACAGGCCTAAACATGCTTGGGAAACTGTAAGTTTATTTTATAAATATAGATTTGTTATTCGAGGAAACGCAAAGCAAGGATTAAATGTAGATTTGATACTATTGATATATAATGTAGTTAAGGAGTTATGCGGAGGTGCGTCTGGAGAAATATCCAGAAATGTTTCCAGCAACACTTCCACCCATCCAAATAATTTTTGATGAAAACAACCAACCCTTTATGGGAATCCTTAAGGGGAGGGACAGCAAGGGAAGACGAATTGCCTATTTTGAATCAGGTACGTGTGATTGTGCCTAATTAATATATAATCATTCATCCATTTTTGGAAATTTTTGAGGAAAAAATTTAAATATATTACTGCATAATTATTATAAATAGGTTGGGATACTGATAAGTGTAGTCTGGAAGAACTCTCCATCTATTTAGTGCAAATAGGTCAAAAAGCTTTTCTTGATGAAGATGGTTTGAACAATGGATTTATTATGGTGCATGACTCCTCAAAGGCTAAAATGGCTCATGTTAAACAACATACGTTGCCCACTATCATTCGATGGATTAACATTTTTTGTGTACGATAGACAACTAACATTATTTAAACGTAATCTTAGATCAAATTACTATTTTCTAAAATAATTACTTTTGTTGAAATTGAAATAGAATTCCTTCCCATTGAAAGTAAAAGGCCTTTATTTTGTGAATGTTCCGACTGTTTTTGCCTACATCTTTGCAATGGCTAAACCTTTCATGCCAAAAAAACTTAAGGATCGGGTAAGTGACGTGATCTTCAATCAAAATATAAATTTAAAGTTTAAAATTATATGATTATGTAATTATTATATCCTTTCGTATTTAGTTAATTGTAACCACAACAAGTCAAGGGTTTCAAGATCTTCATCAACGCCTCCCTATTGACATATTACCAAAGTTTCTTGGAGGGAATCTGGAAACGGATGAAGCAAGCGATTTGAATTTCATTGATTTTTAAATCTTATTCGATTATGCCAAGTTTTAATACTGTTTTTGCAAGCACTCAGTTGTAGTAGAATAATATTGTTTACTAATACAATATTGTTTACTAATAATTTAGCTGCAAGGATGAGTCATTGCGCTCAATACTGCAGTAATAGTGATTTGTTAGGAAATACTTGATGATATTAATTATGACATTTTTACTAAAATAAAGAGTATATGAGAAATGTGTATGAAATGAACGAAAAACTTGTTAACCTTGAGCTGAATGAATGCACATGGCACATGCTCCTGACCGTGTTCACACGCACGCATGTTCATCATGACCTAATGCAACAAAGCTTTTGCTTCGTCAACTGATGCATACCATCAACCATCATAGGATCATACACCATTTCAATTGTTAAACGATTTCAATTGACAGTTGATTTGCATACTACTAGCAAGCCAGTCATTGTTTTTTATCGTTTTATGTTTTTATTAAACTATAGGAGTTCATACACCGATATTAAGAAGCCAACTTAAGCTTTATTTCAGCGTTTACGATAAAAAAAATTAAGAAAATCCCAGGTTTAAGGAAATGGGATACTGGTTTAAACAAGGATAATTGTTTATTTCAGTGCAAGTAGTAATAATGCAAATAATAATGGTGCCGTTTCCTCCCCATTTTCACATTTAAAACAAGTTTTTATTCAATACACGAACTTTCAGTTTTTTTATTAAAAATTGCCACCAGGAAAATTAGTAGAAAAATCCAAACGTGAAGAAGACCTTTAGACTAGCGTCTATTTTAAAGAACTTTTTTGTGTCTATCAATAATAACGTACTTACGTAACTTCACAATGAAATATTAGATTTAATAGGTATTTGATTTTCGTTCTTGGCCGAGACAATTTCCAATTAAGTTGGCGGCAGCTAATAAACTTCCCTGTTCCTCGTAAAGTACAACTACTTCTTATTACCCAATAAAATGAAAAAGATTTCGGAAAATGGGAAATTATTCTGTACAAGTCACATAAACTTCTTCGTTTTTTATTACTCGTCTCACTAAAATTATTATCTTGTTCTGATGACGATACTTACCAAATATATCAAAGGTAATAATAAATATATTGGGAGTATTAGCCCATCAATTACAGAGTATCTTTGACATTATCAATCAAAAGTTTATTTTTATTTGCCAAGTTTTGACATTAAAGCTGGATTTTAGAATTGCTAATGCGTCTGTTCGTCGTTTTACTTCTAAAGGTTACTTATCCATTCAGCACGCTAACAAAACTATTTAGCAATTGGGAATTGTGTTGTGAATGTGGTAAAACAGGTAAGTCTTGGCTTATATGTGTATTACAAGGCGTTGAGGTCTTTGTACTTCAAAGTGAGAAGAAGGTTTGCGAACATAGTGTCTGGTCTGATGTGAGATCATCATCATCATCAACCTTCGAGAGATAACACCGAATCTATCTATTCTCCGAATCCAGTTATTCATCCATAAGGTTATTAGATATGGTATGAATAAAGTATGAGAACCATTGTTAGGATCAAGCAGTCAGGTAGTCGAACCGTGTGCGGCACTCGTAAGATGAAACCTGTTTCTTTCAACTGTTATGAGAATTGAGAATCGTACATTTTTTATAAGAATTTTAAGTTGGGAATTTTGCTTTTTTCTACAGTTTATGGTACCTTCAATCATTTACTTACGGACTTAAGCTGAATGCTTTAGGAACGACCAGGGCTTTGAGATCAGCAAAGTCAACATGACGAGTTGGTTGATTCAATTTGATTTTCTGGAAAATCATTTACGTTTAAAAAGTGAGTAATTCAAATTATATTGAAGTACATTGTTGACTAAAGGTTTCAGCAAGTTATCAACATCATGTTTCCAGTGTAGTTTGTCTTAAATGTTTAATTATCTCATTCACAGTTTGATAGCTACGCATAGTCATATCTCGTGTCGATTCTTCATAAAAGTTTTTTATGCTAAGGAGGTATTCCAGTAAAATATATCGCTGGCATTGTACATACGTCATTTTGTACCTTGAACTTGACTTGAGTGATTCCCCCAAAGAACCACATTATAAAAGGAATGATATACTGAACTGATACTGACAAGTGGATACGTGACGTATTCACGTTTTCGTTCATGTGTTGTGTGTACAAACTGGAAAACTACTTTGTTCCTATCAGATATACTCCTTTTATGCAATTACAAAACACAGAGTTATTGGAATTATTACTGATACGATTTTGCAATATCAATCAGGTGATAATCAAGTTGAAGAGGCAGTAACTCGGGCAATTGAGAATGAAAATGATTTGATGTCGAGGTGAACATTTTGGTGGTAGCTTTTGGAACGTGAAATTCCTTTAAACTTGGAAAGTGGAAGTATTTTTAATAAGTGAAATTTAAAAATGGTTAAAGTGAAAAATCAAGAAAGCCAAGTGGAGGAGGGGCTGAAGGAAATGAGAGATTTTCATCAAGGTAAATATTCCTTCGATAACTGATATAGATTCAAATCTCGAGCATTTTTGGGTTCTTTAATCAACTAAGCAATTTATTTATTGCAAAGAATACCAGGAGAAAGGGAAAGGCAGTGATGCAGTTCGCAGCTATTTAGAAAAATCCTTCAAAGATGAAGCTTTATTAAGAAGATTTTTAATCGGGAGAAAATACAGGCCGAAATATGCTTGGGAAACAGTGAGTTAATATTTTTAAACTTACTTTATTTTAGTTGAGAAAACTAATTTAATTTAATTTTTAAAGCTACGGCGTTATGCAGAAGTGCGTTTGGAAAAATATCCAGAAATGTTTCCCGAAGCAATTCAATCCAACAAGATACTTTACCACGAAAACAATCAACCTATTTTTGGAATGTTAAAAGGAAAAGACAAGGAGGGAAGACGAATTGTCTATTTTGAATCAGGTACGCGTACGCAAGCACGCACTCCCAACTGTCATTCATTTTCGTGGAAATTGTTGAACTGAAATGATTAATTATCGAATTGATAGGTTGGAACACTGATAAATGCTCTATGGAAGAACTATCCATCCTTTTTGTGCAAACAGCCGAAAAGGCACTTCTTGATGAAGATGGTTTGAACAATGGTTTCATATTTATTCATGAAAGCTCGAAAATGGGATTGGCCCACGCAAAACAATATACTTTGGGGGCAATGTTACGGTGGATTAACATTTATTGGGTATGATAAAAACTATCTAAAAATTTTATTTTACAAATATAGCATGAGTATGTTATAAATATAAATATAACATAAATTATCAATTTATGTTACTCTTTTGTTCAAATTGAAATAGAATGCATTTCCAGTCAAGTTGAAAGGAATTTATTTTGTGAATGTTCCATACATTTTTATGTACCTTCATGCAATGATTAAACCCTTCCTACCCAAAAAATTTAAGGATCGCGTAAGTGACGTGATCATCAAACAATATATAAATTTAAAGTTGAAAATAATGTTGGGGGTGAAATAATTCAATTATTATATGGTTTCTCATTTAGTTACTTGTAACCACATCAAGTCGAGGGTTTCAAGATCTTCATGAGCGGGTTTCTATCGAAATATTGCCAAAGTTTCTCGGAGGGAATCTGGAAACGGATGAAGCAAGTGATTTGCACTTCATTGATTATTAAATGAGCTCAAAATTATTTACATCGCATGCCGCTATTCGTCATCACTTGGAGAATAGATTATTCTATTTTTTAATCGATTAATTCAGAATAAATGTTGAATGTGTTAGAATGAACAATCCACGTGGACACTAAATATAAATAACATGAGTTGTTTCTTGTCTTGTGCAAAAATGAAATTTTATTGCACAAGTACACATGTATTATATTATTATATTGTACAAATGCATTTTTTATTTGTATTTTTATGGAATACTTGATTTGTTTTATGTCATGTTATTCTACTAACGCAAAAATAAAATACAGTGCCTGCTAAAAATTAAGGAAAGTCGGATTTAAAATTGGTTTTATAGTCATGCATTGAAAGCAAATGCGCAGTAATTCTTGGAAATGACATTTTTGCACTTGCAAAGCGGATTCAATCGGATTCGAAAAGACTAGTTTCTTCGATTTTTTGTATCTCCAACCAGCTACTTACAGCCAACGGGGGATTACTAGTTTCTTTAATGAAAAATCATAATGTAATTTACTAATTCACGTGGAACTCGAAGCAGTTGTAATACTTTGTTTTATATAAGAAATGTTGATAAAAATGGGATAAGATAAAAACACAAAAACCTGTACAAGTCGTACTTGACTTTTACTGGATGGAATGGAACCTGCACTTGTATGTAAGTTAAAACCAGTCCCTCAAAAATACAATGAGGAAAAAGCAAGTCAATCAACCAACTCCTAAAGTACATGTAAATTACACGCGACCATAGAATACACCAATAGATACGCTATGCTCAATGCACTACATGCAATTTTTTTGTGTCCATATAAAAAATCCTACGGACATTGTTTCCTGAACTACTACAGTTATGTTATGAAAATCACATAAAAATATTTTTTGGACAGAAGAGCAATTTTTTTTTAAACTACACCAAAATCAAAGTAGTCAGGGATATATGGTCCGTGGATCATTTTATATGGATTCAAAATAAAGTCGGCATGTCCAATCTAGTTAAGTTTATATCTATGCACGCGACACATTTCTTATTGTATGTGATTTGTTCAGAAAAACTTGTCTTATATCAAGAAGGTAGTTGAGGTCCAACTGGGTTGCAAAGTCAATTTTAAATTCTTATCACCTGTTTTTTTCTTTTCCATAATGATGCATATATTACAGGGTTTCATACGGAACAACTTTAAGCACATCATTGATCATACTGCTGCTGTATATCTATATTTGAGGTGATGAAATAAAAATTGTTTCTAGAAGCATTTGCATAGATAAACTTCGTTGTCCTTGGAAGAAAACTGCAATTTTGTCACTTCGCACTTTCAATCTTCATTGATCTTTCAGTCAACAAACATTAAAGCCTTGTCACGGGTACATTGTTGGAATATTTCTGAAAGTGCCTCATTTAAGCAGCCCACCATAACTAAAAATGAATGGAATAAAATTGTCAGACGTGGAATTCAAGGGGTTACAAGAAATAAAGTGTTTAAACAAAGGTTTGCATATATTTGTAGTTTATACTTAAAACTTCTTTTTTCTTATATTTTACTTTTTACTTGTAAACCTATAGAGTACCTAAAAAGCGACAAATGTAGCATTTTAGTGAGGAGATATTTAGAGGATGCTACTGAAAATGAAGAGCTTTTACTTCGATTCCTGCGGGGAAGAAAGTATAGGGCAAAGCATGCTTGGGAAACGGTGAGAAATAATCCAAAATATTTATATTAAATGAAATGAGAAATGGAAATCTTTTTTTTGTTCTGTGTAGCTCAAACGGTATGCTGAAGTAAAATTTGACGAGTATCCCGAAGTATTCTCACAAATATACTCTGACGAGTTATGTTCTCTGAAAGAAAGTAATATCATCGGCGTGTTAAAATCTCGGGATAATTTGGGACGTAGGATTATGTTTGTAAATGCAGGTTAAGATTTTCAGTTTCAGCTCAAAATTATTTGTCATTGTTGTTGTTGTCGTGCAAAGTGGAATAGGCTAAACCTTCGCACTCAAATAAACCTTTATGTATATCTTCATTTTCAAGTGGATTGGAATCCCGATGAGTACACCTTTGAAATGATTACTACTGCAAGTGTAATACTAGCTGAGAAGCTACTTCTGGATGATGATGGTCTAAACAACGGGTTTGTTTTGATTCAACAATGTTCAGGGGTCGGTTTGAAGCATGCACAACAATACACATTGCTAGCAATGCGACGACTAGTTAATCTCTATTGGGTAAGTAAATATTTGGATTGCTTAAAGAATTCCAGATAGACTATTTACTGTTTTTGAAACTAAAAATATTTTTATTTGCTGTTGATAGTATGCGTTTCCCTTAAAACTCAAAGAAATTTATTATATCAACGTTCCGATTGTCCTCAACTGTGCATTCTCATTGATTAAACCTTTCCTAACGAAAAAGCTCAAGGATCGGGTAAGGATACTGCTGAAAATGAATTTATTCCCACTACAATAAACAATTTTTGTGCGTCTAATATCCAAAAAACTATGTACGTGTTGTAGCTCAACATTATTGGATCCGTAAAGGATTACCAAGAAATTTTTAAAAATATTCCCCTGGACATATTGCCAAAGTGCTTTGGAGGCATGCTGGAAATGGAGGACGCCGTTGACAATAATTTCTTTGAATTAAATAATTAATGTCAGCCGCAGATTAATAATCAGTATACACTCTATTTTCGTTAATAAAAGTAAAAGAATCAAAGTCAAGCGTAGACTAGCACTTTTCATTCATTTTTTCTACACTTCTCAGTTTAATCCTGATTCCTGAACCTAAACTGAACCGTTTGCGTTTGCACGCTGTCGTAAATTGTAAGAACTAGTTTTGTTCCATTGATAATGTACAAAAGACCCACACTACTTATCATGATGAACCTTGAGCTCAGTGATGATGGGTGAGTGATAAAGTTTTCAATCACAAGTAGAAAACTAAACGCTGTAGTGATTGGGACAAGAGTACAACTGTATACGTGCATAGCATTTTTATAAAATAAGTGTTCAAAAACTCCGAATTGTTTTGACACTTCTCGCTGGGAATAGTTCTTCAAATCAAAATTGAATCGATGTTCAAAACCAGGAAATTTATTTAAAATTTAAAATTTCATCAGGTAACTGTTATGGAAGACGGGCTTAGGGAAATGATACAATTTTTTTCTGGTTCACAATTTATAGTTTTCTTGAATGAAACATGAAACGCTAAATAAAATTGCAAATATCATAATTTAATATTTATTTATTGCAAAGAATATCAGCGAAAAGGAAAAGGGAGGGAAGCTGTGAGAAAATTTTTGGCAAAATCGTTGAAAGGTGGTACTTTATTAAATCGAAGAAAATACAGGCCGAAACATGCTTGGAAAACTGATATGGAAATTAAACAAACATGCGCACTTTCAATAAAGTAAAATGCTCCATGTGAAATCTTTCATTGCATGACATTACAAGCATATTGTAATATCTATCCATTCGGTATGCCTGTATCGTTTCCCATTTTCATTCAACAGGAGCAGATACGTATATACGCATCAGAATACGCGGTAGCCGGCCATTGCCCCTCCGTACTTGGGCCCCCCCAGGTACCTGAGCCCCTCCAGACTCGAGCCCCTCCAGACTCGAGCCCCTCCAAGCTCGAGCCCCTCCAAACTTGAGCCCCTCCAAACTCGAGCCCCTCCGAACCTGAAACCCTCCTCATTTTTCAAAGTTATATGTGTACACATACCTGGTTGAACCAGCTACACAGCAAAAGTAATACATATATACAAACATTTTGATTTATTACATTTTGAAGGTTCATGTGAATATGGGCTTATTGAAATGAAATTAAGCTAACCTTACATTTAACCACGTATATTTTTAACTAACAACGCAAGAAACACGCATTGTGAAACCGTGAGGCACTGTTGCATTTGATAGAGACACTTAGTGATAGTGGTCGGGATTTCCCAGGTTCAATGCAAAGTGTCATTTAAACACTTAACACATACTTTGTTTAAAGTTATGTCATTCATTCTTAAACATATTTAACTCAATCAAACGTTATTTGAATTTCTGAAACTTTCAATATGAATACTATTTTATCACCTTTTTCGTGCAAGCAAATATGTACAGATAGAAGTTGGGAATAACACACAAAAAATAGATATTGGTGGCTACGGTTTGAATAAAATGCTTCACCTTCACTACTCTTTTTTGGCGTGGGTTTAATTTAATCAGAATCCGGAAAACTCACAAAGTAAAGAGCATAAATTGGATGGAGCAAAGTTAAAGTTTGTATTATTTCACATTCCTCTAGTTATCTGTGCTCAGCATGGATTTTCATTAGAATTTGCATTGGATTTTTCATTAAGTTTAATCATTTCCTATAATATGATTTTTGGTAGCATTAGATTCTTTATTTGGATTTTGGATTATATATTGGACTTTGTAGAATCATGTAATTTTTAAGCACAAACCGTTTTAAAACTTATCTAAGTTTTTATATGAAAACATGTTTTGACATGCGCCTTAAAAATACATTTAATCAAATTTAGTTCTGTGTTATTAAAATTCGAACAATTGTATAATGATCATGAGAGTTTCAGGTTCGGAGGGGCTCGAGTTTGGAGGGGCTCGAGTCTAGAGGGGCTCAGGTTCAAAGGGGCTCAAGTTTGGGGGGGCTCAAGTATAAAGGGGGTCGAGTATGGAGGGGCTCAGGTACCTGGAGGGGCCCAAGTACGGAGGGGCAATGGCCTAGAAGCGAATACGCAAGCGTTTCATTTTCATCCCATTCTAGACACGCTTGTAAATAGGTGGTGAATGTTTATGTAGGTATTGTCGGTAACAAAGTACGATTTTATACAAGCAGTACATTGTTACTTCTCATCAATCATCATCATCATCATCAAGCAGTCCTACCCATATGTTGGAAATTATCGCTGTGAACTGCTAACAAACGAGAGAGTGTGGACAGCATGTCATACGCTGCGTATGAATAGGAACATGTTGACCTTGACTGTCACATTTCAATAGGAGTGTTGCCCGAGTTCGGCACTAGAATGAATACTCACTCAAGCACTCAACGCTTGACTTCTTTGCACATCATCTGAAGACCAATACGTACATACGAAATGATCTGTTTTATTCTAAAGTAGGATTTGTATACTTATACATTTACGCGGTAGCCGGCCATTGCCCCTCCGTACTTGGGCCCCCCCAGGTACCTGAGCCCCTCCAGACTCGAGCCCCTCCAGACTCGAGCCCCTCCAAGCTCGAGCCCCTCCAAACTTGAGCCCCTCCAAACTCGAGCCCCTCCGAACCTGAAACCCTCCTCATTTTTCAAAGTTATATGTGTACACATACCTGGTTGAACCAGCTACACAGCAAAAGTAATACATATATACAAACATTTTGATTTATTACATTTTGAAGGTTCATGTGAATATGGGCTTATTGAAATGAAATTAAGCTAACCTTACATTTAACCACGTATATTTTTAACTAACAACGCAAGAAACACGCATTGTGAAACCGTGAGGCACTGTTGCATTTGATAGAGACACTTAGTGATAGTGGTCGGGATTTCCCAGGTTCAATGCAAAGTGTCATTTAAACACTTAACACATACTTTGTTTAAAGTTATGTCATTCATTCTTAAACATATTTAACTCAATCAAACGTTATTTGAATTTCTGAAACTTTCAATATGAATACTATTTTATCACCTTTTTCGTGCAAGCAAATATGTACAGATAGAAGTTGGGAATAACACACAAAAAATAGATATTGGTGGCTACGGTTTGAATAAAATGCTTCACCTTCACTACTCTTTTTTGGCGTGGGTTTAATTTAATCAGAATCCGGAAAACTCACAAAGTAAAGAGCATAAATTGGATGGAGCAAAGTTAAAGTTTGTATTATTTCACATTCCTCTAGTTATCTGTGCTCAGCATGGATTTTCATTAGAATTTGCATTGGATTTTTCATTAAGTTTAATCATTTCCTATAATATGATTTTTGGTAGCATTAGATTCTTTATTTGGATTTTGGATTATATATTGGACTTTGTAGAATCATGTAATTTTTAAGCACAAACCGTTTTAAAACTTATCTAAGTTTTTATATGAAAACATGTTTTGACATGCGCCTTAAAAATACATTTAATCAAATTTAGTTCTGTGTTATTAAAATTCGAACAATTGTATAATGATCATGAGAGTTTCAGGTTCGGAGGGGCTCGAGTTTGGAGGGGCTCGAGTCTAGAGGGGCTCAGGTTCAAAGGGGCTCAAGTTTGGGGGGGCTCAAGTATAAAGGGGGTCGAGTATGGAGGGGCTCAGGTACCTGGAGGGGCCCAAGTACGGAGGGGCAATGGCCTAGAAGCGAATACGCAAGCGTTTCATTTTCATCCCATTCTAGACACGCTTGTAAATAGGTGGTGAATGTTTATGTAGGTATTGTCGGTAACAAAGTACGATTTTATACAAGCAGTACATTGTTACTTCTCATCAATCATCATCATCATCATCAAGCAGTCCTACCCATATGTTGGAAATTATCGCTGTGAACTGCTAACAAACGAGAGAGTGTGGACAGCATGTCATACGCTGCGTATGAATAGGAACATGTTGACCTTGACTGTCACATTTCAATAGGAGTGTTGCCCGAGTTCGGCACTAGAATGAATACTCACTCAAGCACTCAACGCTTGACTTCTTTGCACATCATCTGAAGACCAATACGTACATACGAAATGATCTGTTTTATTCTAAAGTAGGATTTGTATACTTATACATTTACGCGGTAGCCGGCCATTGCCCCTCCGTACTTGGGCCCCCCCAGGTACCTGAGCCCCTCCAGACTCGAGCCCCTCCAGACTCGAGCCCCTCCAAGCTCGAGCCCCTCCAAACTTGAGCCCCTCCAAACTCGAGCCCCTCCGAACCTGAAACCCTCCTCATTTTTCAAAGTTATATGTGTACACATACCTGGTTGAACCAGCTACACAGCAAAAGTAATACATATATACAAACATTTTGATTTATTACATTTTGAAGGTTCATGTGAATATGGGCTTATTGAAATGAAATTAAGCTAACCTTACATTTAACCACGTATATTTTTAACTAACAACGCAAGAAACACGCATTGTGAAACCGTGAGGCACTGTTGCATTTGATAGAGACACTTAGTGATAGTGGTCGGGATTTCCCAGGTTCAATGCAAAGTGTCATTTAAACACTTAACACATACTTTGTTTAAAGTTATGTCATTCATTCTTAAACATATTTAACTCAATCAAACGTTATTTGAATTTCTGAAACTTTCAATATGAATACTATTTTATCACCTTTTTCGTGCAAGCAAATATGTACAGATAGAAGTTGGGAATAACACACAAAAAATAGATATTGGTGGCTACGGTTTGAATAAAATGCTTCACCTTCACTACTCTTTTTTGGCGTGGGTTTAATTTAATCAGAATCCGGAAAACTCACAAAGTAAAGAGCATAAATTGGATGGAGCAAAGTTAAAGTTTGTATTATTTCACATTCCTCTAGTTATCTGTGCTCAGCATGGATTTTCATTAGAATTTGCATTGGATTTTTCATTAAGTTTAATCATTTCCTATAATATGATTTTTGGTAGCATTAGATTCTTTATTTGGATTTTGGATTATATATTGGACTTTGTAGAATCATGTAATTTTTAAGCACAAACCGTTTTAAAACTTATCTAAGTTTTTATATGAAAACATGTTTTGACATGCGCCTTAAAAATACATTTAATCAAATTTAGTTCTGTGTTATTAAAATTCGAACAATTGTATAATGATCATGAGAGTTTCAGGTTCGGAGGGGCTCGAGTTTGGAGGGGCTCGAGTCTAGAGGGGCTCAGGTTCAAAGGGGCTCAAGTTTGGGGGGGCTCAAGTATAAAGGGGGTCGAGTATGGAGGGGCTCAGGTACCTGGAGGGGCCCAAGTACGGAGGGGCAATGGCCTAGAAGCGAAAGTTTCTCCCTTCCTACATAAACCTATTCACGTTTCTATACATGTTTCATGGTTCATATTTCAAAGGTGGATTAGATAGTGGCTTCATACATTGTGTTACGTAAGTCACAAGTTACGTACGTAAGAATGACGTAGGTAGCAACCAAACCACAAAGCTTGCAAGTGCAAAAGAAGTCCACGTTACTTTCGGCACGTTGTGTGAGCTGCATATTCCATAGTATATTGTCTAAGCTATACCTATACACGTATACTTTCAAAAATCATCACTCAATTCAAGAGTAAACCATACTATGGCAGTAGGAGTACAGAACTAAAGGATTGATATGAATTTTTTAGTATTCCGGTTGAGGAGCATCAGACAAGTTCATAAAATATAGTGCTCGTAGGTTTATAGCTGGAATACGCTAAAAAAATAAGTTTTAGTATCATTGTGTTCAAGTTTCCACAAGCAGGCTTTATAATAACACAACATTATGAGAGAAACCACAATTGCAGAGCTGCAAGGGGTGCAGGAAATACAGCGCATGAACAAAGGTTTGTCCTTAACTTTGACTTTATACATCTTAAACAAAAGATATGAGCATAATATTATGACATAATATTGTGATTTTCGTGGAAATATTAGAATACCTCAACAAAAACAAGGCGAGTCTTTTGGTGCACAAATTTTTGGAGGAATCTTCATCAAATGAGGATTTATTAGTTAGATTTCTACGTGGAAGAAAGGGTCGGCCAAAACATGCTTGGGAAACGGTAATTGTTAAATGTCCGTTGTAAAATGGCTAAATTACATAATTACTGATTTTTATAAGAAGAAAACCTTTTGATTTTTCAGCTCAAACGCTATGCTGAAGTAAGGTTCAATGAGTACCCTGAAGTTTTCCCTGAAACATTCTCAGAAGAGCTTGAAGCGTTAAAAGTAAATCCTGTGGTTGGCATCTTAAAATCTCGTGATAGTTTAGGTCGTCGGATAATGTTTTTTGACACAGGTATTTTTTTTAATTTACGAATATCTTCAACGCCGACTGCGTTTTCTACACAAATTAAAATTTTCATAATTTGTAGCTGCTTGGAATCCTGATGAGTGCTCATTGGCAACACTTACTGTTGCTTGTGCTGCCTTTGCAGAGAAACTACTTTTGGATGAAGATGGATTAAACAATGGCTTTGTGTTTATTCAAAACTGCTCTGGAATTAGGATAAGACATGTACAGGAATACTCATTACGAGCTATACGCCGACTAATTAATATTTTTGTTGTATGTAATTAATCGATTCTCATAAAGATTACAACTTAGCCCTGTGGATTTCTCTATAACACCGTTTCTTTTTAAATTTGATAGTTTGCATTCCCTCTAAAACTGAAATTAATTTATTACGTGAACGTTCCAAGTATTTTCACTTATGCATTTGCAATGGCCAGACCTTTCCTAACAAAAAAGATCAGAGAGAGGGTAAGATCGACTACCGACACTATGGAATTCATATGAAATACATGATTATGAGGATTAACACAAAAATCAAAAATATTTTTTAGTTAAATATGATCGGGGCCGTAAAGGATTATCAAGATATATACCAATCAGTTCCCCTTGACGTACTGCCGAAATGCTTGGGAGGCACGTTGGAAATTGAGGACGCCGTTGATTATAGTTTCTTAGAGTTTTAATATTTTTTAATAACCAAAATTTCACGGTGATTTCATGTGTCTAAACGTAAGCGTATTGATGATACGCATTCAATATTTAACATACTCTTACATTTTGCAAGTAGGCAATCACGAAATACCTATATGTATAATATGCGTGCATTTTTTTATAACAATCCTCATCACGTTTGGCTTGTCACGTAATATTGAGATAGTCACGTTTGTACATCCTAATGTTGCTGCTTAGAAAGTGCTTTGACTGCATTTGTGTGACCTTGAACACTTAACATTGAGTAATCTTTTGTGAAGATCGGGTTACTGACGATGAGTGTAACAGTCCAGATTTTTATATAACCTAGCACTACATGCTGGATCCTGTATCTCAACTCTGACTTGAAATGATATTCCTTATACCTCCTCCTTTACATTATTACAAAGACTATATGTATCCTATAAAAACGTAGCTCATGTGATGAGGACTCAAGCGAATGATGTTTCGTCTGCTATTAAAATTTTTATTGTACTGAAGTACATGTAATTATTATTCTTTTAAAAAATTACCTGAAGTTTCATTGAACCTTGACTAATTCAACATTTGGTAACATTGATGATGACTGACGATGAGTGAAGGAGTAAGGTTCAGATTTTCAACGGGAAAGGTGGTGGACTGGACAGTACAGTGTTAGCAATAAAAACAAGCAGATAGAAAAGTTAATACAAAGCTTCAGCTGAAGAAATACATAGGTATTCATGTTCTTATTTTGTTAGAAAGCATCGAATCAAGCCATTAAACAAGTTAACTGCAAGAGCTTAAGCTCTTACGCATGTGGTGGTATCACAGATAAATATATATATATGATGTTCCCCAGTTGAACACCAACCAACTTGTGCATTGTATTTTATTCCAGCATGTGCAGCCAAGTAGGTACATGCTGCTCACATGTGCTTCTTCTTATATACAAATAGCCGCAAAGAAACCAGGTAAACGTGTTACAGCATCGTTATACTATCATTATGAGCAATAGAGAATTCACAAACGAAGATTTTGAAGGAGTGCAGGAAATAAGGAGGATTAACACAGGTTTGCATAATATTTTTATTTTTTAAGCGTAAGCGTAAAAATAATAACTTTTTTTGCCATTCTAGAATTCCTAAATGGAAAAAAATGTAGTTCTTTGGTACGAAAATATTTGGAGGAAGCTTCAGCAAATGAAGAATTATTAATTCGATTTTTACGCGGAAGAAAGTATCGGCCAAAACATGCTTGGGAAACGGTAGCAATTTAATAATTATTTTTCTAATTAATTATTCTAAGAAACAAATATTTGTATATAAATCTTGTTAATAATTATTCAGCTCAAGCGTTATGCTGAAGTACGATTTGATGAGTTTCCAGAAGTATTCCCACAAACATTTCCAACGGAACTTGAAGCTTTGAAAGAAAATCCTAGTCTTGGTGTTTTAAAATCAAGGGATAGTTTAGGTCGACGGATAATGTTTTTCAGCTCAGGTGAATTTTATTTCTGAATTCTAAAACAAAACAAAATTATGTGAAACTTTTAAACCATAAACCATATTTATGTAATTCATACAAGCTAATTGGGATCCGGATAAATGCTCCTTAGAAGCACTTACCATTGCGAGTGTAGTAATTGCAGAAAAAATGCTTTTGGATGAAGATGGGCTGAACAACGGCTTCGTGTATATTCAAGACTGCTCAGGAGTAGGGATAAAGCAAGCAAAAGAATATACTTTACGTGCGATGCGACGATTAGTAAATGTCTTTTGGGTATGTACTTTGTCTTTGTATCCTTCATTCAATAAACTAGGTTGTGATATTAACATTTCTTTTAAAACCTGCAGTTTGCCTTTCCCTTGAAATTAAAATCAATTAACTTTATAAACGTCCCAACAATTCTCAGCGTTGTGTTTGCCATGGCTGGACCCTTCTTGACGAAGAAACTTAAGGAGCGGGTAAGTCTGCATCAGAAACTATGATGACCAAACGAGCTTTTACTTGATTC